>CM031863.1:28233286-28457705 GCA_018697195.1 Certhia americana | reverse complement strand
GGTGACAGAGCCCCGGTGGCACAGGGTGCAGGGAGGGAGCGTGGCAGCGGCTCAGGAAACAGAGGGGCCCAAGGTGCCCGGAGCTCTCCGCCTGTCAGGGGGGGGGGGGGGGGGGGGAGGGTGGGGGGGGGGGGGGGGGGGGGGGGGGGGGGGGGGGGGGGGGGGGGGGGGGGGGGGGGGGGGGGGGGGGGGGGGGGGGGGGGGGGGGGGGGGGGGGGAGGGGGGGGGGGGGGGGGGGGGGGGGGGGGGGGGGGGGGGGGGGGGGGGGGGGGGGGGGGGGGGGGGGGGGGGGGGGGGGGGGGGGGCAGACCCAGCTGGCCAGGCTGGACAGGGACAAGGGCGCGACAGCCTGAGAGCCTGAGCTCTCGAGGCAGGTTGTGCCCCGTACTGTTCACACGATGGGCACAGGCAGGAGGCTGATCCCCACATAGCAGGTATTCTCAGCCAGCCTCAGAATGTCAGCCTGTACGCCACATCCAGAGGTAACACGGAAACACCGTCGCTGTAATGTCCCGGACAGGGCGGCACCTCAAGAGGTGTAGGAAGACTTTGATTGCTCCAAGGCAGAAACTGCCCAGCTTCCACCAAGAAGCGCTTGCCTTTCCCCACTGCCTGTGGTGTCCTCAAAGCTGAGGGCCCAGGGACTGGCTTGAGGGGCCACCCGATCCTGGGATGCCTTCAGCCCATTGCCCCATGCTGCTTACCTCTGCTGGGAAGAACACCTTCTCCTGCCAAATCTCCCAAGCACGGCAGCAGGAATAAGGCAGAGTGGGCCTGGCATTAATTTGGATGCCCAAAAGCGGGTGGGTGTTGTGGGGGCCCTGCCCTTAGGCAGGCTTGTCGCCTGTGCCCTGCCCTCGCCGTTGGCCCTGAAAGACTTTGCTGGCCGGAGGATGCTGTGCCGTCACCCGGCTTTGCCTGCAGCTGGCTTTGGCCCGCAGTTGGGCTCGCTGTGCCCTCATTTTGCTGTGCGGTCCTTCTACGGCCGAAGGCGCAGGAACCGCGCACCAACCTGCAGGACGAAGGGTGGGAAGAGAGACCGTTCCGATCCTGCCCAATCGCGGTGCCGGGCCCAGCATGACGCTCGGCCCGGCCCCCGGGGGGATGGCCGCAGGTACCTGCCTGCTCTGCGGATGCCGTCCACGTGAGGTACTCCTGTTCTTGGTCCGTACCTTCCCGCAGCTGGCAAAGAGCGGGGCACAGCCAGAGCTGAGGGGCCGGGGGATGGCCCCAGCACTGACCCTGCCCTGCGCTCCTCATCAGGGACACCCCCCGGATGCCAGGGGAAGGAGCATGGCTGGGCAGATGGGCACCCCACCCCTGCGTCTCCTCTCTGGGCCCATGTCCCAGGGTCTGGGACGGCATTTGCCCAAGCTGGCTTGCAGACACCGTCTCTGCGCCCAGTTCTGCCACTCACCATCCTGCAGTGGGCTGCAACTGCTCTGCTTCTTCAGGCCGCTCTGGCTGGGCGCTGCAGGGCCCTTTCGTTTTCTTCCCACGAAGCCCCCTTGAACAGCTGAACACTCGCCGCCATCCTGCTGACTGCCTGGAGGGCACCTTTGGAGACAGATGTCTAGAAACGCTCCAATCACCATCCTCAGTCTGGCCACAAGGTCCAGCCACAGGATAACGCCTCGGTAAAGCTCCGGGTGGGCAAGGAAGGAGCTGTCTGTGTTGGTTCTTCCTCACAGCACCGGGGGGCTCTCCTCTCTCCTCTCCCGTCGCCTGCACAGCACTCTGTGTGTTGCTTGGTCCTGACAGCACCTATGTCAGCACATGTCACAAAAGGCTGCTTGGACACCCGTCCCACAATGAACCGTACTGTCACCACGTCACAAAGGGACCTTGGCATGCTCCCATGTGCCCTTGGACCACCTACCCCCCCTCATCGGCCTCGCGTTGGAAGGAATCCTAGATGATCCCAGAGTGTTCCCCCTTAGACAGCTCGTACACACCAGACCGCCAAGTCTCGGGGAAGTAACCTCCACGCTAGCCTGGTCTCCAGCCCAGCTCGGTGCTGCCCTGGAGCAGAGCACCTCCAACAAGCAGAGGCAAACGCATCTTGCCAAGAGTTCAAACACAACAGATAGGGAGCTGGCATTAGTGGTGTGCACAAAGGCTTTGAATTCATTGCTCTCCGAGAGGGCTTTGGTAACTCTCCCCTGGACAGATGATGCCTGTCTCGACCTGTGCTCAAAGGGGGGAGCACACCTTGCTGCAGCTGCTTGGCTTGCTCTCGGCAGGCCCAGGCCATGCCAAAAGGCTGCTCTTCACAGCCTTCTCGCTTCCCTGCCCCTCTGCCAGCGCAATGGCCTCAGGAACTGAAAGAGCACAGTGAGCCAAATGTAACAGCTGCACTGCCTCACTGGGCTCCTGGGGAAACACTCCTCTGGGAGAAGCAGCCCCTCTCCTCAAAGGCCCGTTCCCCAAATTGTATCTTTCCCGGGGTGACGCAGTTCCCAGAGTCAAAACAGCCCTCTGCTCTGGCCTCGGACTGCGCAGATGGTGGCCGCTCCCTGGCCCACATGGCTCTGGCTGGCCGGAGAGCAGGCTGCCACTCAATATCAGCAAGGCTGCTACTCTACACCAACCAGCTGTATCAGCACCAAAGACCAAGCAATGACCTAGGAAACGGACATTCCCGATGGTTTCCAAGGCTCTTTATTCCTCAGAGGCCCAGGGACGAAAGACACAGAGCAAGCCGTGCAGGTTTTAATCACAGGAGGTCTCAGGGGCAGATACAAATCGTGTCAGCAGTAAGGGAAAGGTGGGGAGGAGCTCAAGTGGGGTTTACGGATGCTGCTTCCCTTTGCTTTTAGGCACAGGCCCAAGCTCACTGCTAGCCACGATGGCCGCTGCTTCTTGTCTTGTTTGGAAAGCAGGTGTCTTCTAGGAACCAAAAAAAGAATGGAAACTTCCCTTGGGGTTTGTTTATATTCGAAATTGAAGGGAGGCTCAGGTAATGATAAGGATGTAGGAATAACATTTCGGTTCTAGTTTAGCTAACAGTAAATTAACATAATAACTACAAGAAAAAAAAAAAAAAAATTAACAATAATAACTACAATATTGACAACAAACAGAACTAGAGAAGAAAAAAAAAGGGAGAAAAACCAAAACAACAAATCAGTCACAGTTTTTCCTCTGGTAACCCCCCACCCCCCTCAGTACCGTCACAAGCTAATAGGCTAGCAGCAGCTCTGGGAGGATGAGATGATTCCGAGGGTTCACATTGGCTGGAGCTGTTGGAAAATGTCCCGGCTGGCAGGGGCTGCAGAGACACAGCGTGGGGAGACTTCGAGCAGAACTGAAGAAACCGTGGGTGCAGGGCTGGGAGGGAACCGGTTCCCAAAATCCCGGGGGACACACGAAGAGACGGTGGTCCGATGGAGTTCCAGGTGAAGGGAATGGTGAGCGCTCTCTGCCTCGCGGAGACGAGCAGCCCTGGCAGTTCCCCCAGAGCAGAAAACTGCCCCGAGCGAAGTGAAGTCAATTTCTCTGGGTAGCTGCTTCTTTTGTTTGGCCCTAAGCACCCATAAGGACCGAAAAGCACTCAGCCATTAGCTTCTTAGCAACTTCTGGGAAAAAATTCCATAAGAAATCAACCCAACCCCCAACACTCTGCCCTCTTCCTGTCCCTCTGTAGGGATGGAGCATTGCTGAGCTTTCAGGCTGCTGTGCTTGGGCTACTGCAGGACAGAGGAATATGGCCATTATTCCACTTCCTGACTTTGTAGTCACTGTCAAAAAGGAGGCTTTGGGTAATCTCCGAGTCAATAAGTCCAGGTGCCAGATGGTTTTTCTGTGGTTTTCTGGCTTATTTTGTCTTGTGTAAATATGTGAAGTAGACTTTGGCATTTTAAGTCTTAAAAGCTTTTGTGAGACTCATCTGCTTACTCTGCTGAGCAAGCAAGGTGATGCAAGGTGGCATCTTGAATATTTTGTTACTTCGTTTAATCACCTTCAACACTGAGTTTCTACCCTCTGCTTAAAGGTGAATGATTCCAAGATATTTCTAAGGGAGGAAACAGTGTTGTTAAGATATTCCTGTTGTTGCGTAGCAAGCCAGTGTCCCAGCAACTGAGAGTCCACACAAAGAAAAAGCACAAAGACAAAGTACTTTCTTGCCTTTCTGGGACACTATGATCCAGAATCCATTCTTCACTTGATCGATACACTTATTTTTATTACCATTATTTTCTTTTTTTTAGAGTACTATTAATTTTCCATGGACAGCAGTGCTCATTTTATACCTGGGTGTATATTATGCCTGCTTTAAAAAATGGCAAAAATAAAAAACCTAAATGTTTTATGAATGCCTGAAGGCCCCCTATTAATATCCACATTGTGGTATAGAGCAATGCTGCCAAATAAACTTACACCATTAGCATCTATTGAGTTGTCTTGGCAACAGAAGATGGAATCTCACCTCACAGGATGAACGTGCTGAATGCCCTGTTTGTGACTGATTGCAGTTAGTTATCTGCTACCATGTATGAAATGTTTGGTGATTTCAGGATGGGATTTTCATTCTGAATATGTAGGATTTGTAGTCTTCAATGTCTTGGAAATGTTATGCATAAACTGATTTGCTTTGCTGGACTCTGGCCATGTTCAACTCTGTTTTTTCAAGTTTTACCATTGGTGGCCTCTCAAGAGTTTTACTGGAGTAAAGCCTCTCAGAACCATTTTCATATTTTCCCCTTTTTATATTTCATGCAATTTTCTTTTGTATGGAGTACAAATGCATGCTGCAAACAAAATGTTCAGTGCAGCTAAACATGAAGGGATCAAATGCATATTTTTTCCTTATGTCTCCTTCCCCGTTAAGATTATTCAAGCTGCTCTGAGTCTCAGCTTCTTACAGAGTATTTTAAAAATTATTGGTGAATGTGAAATCTTACAGGAGAGGAAGTGAGATTGATCTGTCTCTGAATAGTTTCTTGCAGCAGTGGCAGCTCTTTAAACTGTAGTGTTCCACTATCTAAGAGCACTTTTCATCCTGTTGTATTGACCTTTATTGCAGTTGTTTTTTCACAATTAATTCTAAAATCATAGAATATCCTGCACTGGAAGGGGTGCACAGGACAGCCCCAAGAAACCCACCATGTGCCTTATAGCATATTGTCCAAACACTCCTTGAACTCTGGCTCATTTGGTGCTGTGTCAATTTCCTGTCCTTTTTCTCTTCTTTTCCATGGTCCCAGATGTCTAGTGCTCTATTGAATAAAGAATCTGATAAATAAACATAAGCAAATTATGGAGGTCCTTGGAATAACAGGTCTTACTTCCTTTATTCCCTTAAAGAAAAAAAATCTTACCTTCCCCTGTGTTTTATCCACTACAGACACAGGTAAGGCTCATGGGTAGAAGCACTGATAGCTTTTAGATAGAGATAGCAAGGACAAAATACATCCTTCAGAAATGGGCAATTACCATAACATCAGTCCGTCACCTGGCATAGTTTAAAAGACTAGTCCAGAAGTCAAATTTTCATTCACTCTAAAAGTTAACATGAAGGAACAATATCCTCGGAACTCCTCAGTACTGAAGGGTCACTACTCTGAGGTAAAGACCACAGAAATGGTCAACTACGACTTACGACTTTCCCAAAAAGAGAGGATGTGTAGTGAGAATTTTTACAGGGTCTCCAGACTTCATCCCTACAGAGTTTCCAAAGTAAAGATGCACATCAGAAATACAAGTCAGTTCTCAGTTGTGATATTCCATGGCTGTGGCAAGATTTCAGGATTCTTGGAAATATGTTTGCAAACAACTGACTCACCATACCAACTGACCTCACCATGGAGGTATTCACCTCCATATTGGAGCTCTGTACTTCTGACCGATTCTCTAACCCTAAGAAATCTTATTCATTTTAAGTCCTAAAGAAGACCAGCTTTTCTTTCTGAGCAACAGCCTGAAGACATTGTCTTGCAGAACATGATAAATAAATGAGCTGCCTGAAAAAAATAGTATCTCTTGCGCATATGCCTACTTTCTCCAGAAATGACACCCTGTGAAAAGAAAAGGTGTTTGAAGAACTGATTCATCAGCAACTTTAATGTCCATGACAACTTCAAATAAAAAAGCTTGAAAACTTTTTTGATATCTGGTGTTTTACAACTTCTTTTTTCACTCACTAAAAGAGATCTCAGTGCAAATACTTTCAAGTCAATGCTCCGGACAGCCTCTTAAAATGTGTTAGCATAGAGCATTACCGTTCAGATACAATCTTACAGTCAAAGAGATGAAAATACAGTTTCTCACCCATTGTAGAACATACAAAATAAAGGAACTGATGATTTACCTTACCCTCAGCAGCTTGCTGCCTTTAGGACACAGCATGTTTAGAATAATAGATCTTTTCTTATCTCTAAGGAGGACTAAGATTGTTTTGGGTTTTGTTTTGTTTTGTTATAATAAAAAGCACCATTCAGTTTAGTCTATCCAATCCAGATCTTTCCTTCAGTCCCTTTCTGTCCCTTTCCTTGAGTCTGAGTTCAGAAGTCACTTTTTAATTTGTGGTTGGTTTTTTTTTCTCTCCTTATTTATCTGAAACTCCCTTTTTCTTTATTCACCCCAAGACAATAAATCACCTTTTCTTTTAATCTCTCTCCACAAAAATTTCACTTTTCTCCTTAACTTATAATTGGCTTTCTTGCTGTAAGGCTCTCTGTGATACTTATCTAAGAACAAGTTATATAATGAAGAGCATGGAAAATACATCCTTACTTCTTATAAACTTTTCTAAGCCTGGAGCTGTCTTGGCAGTATGTCAGAAAAATGACTCTTGTGTTTATATTTCCAAAATAGTGTCAGGAAAAAGAAATCAGTCATCTCATGTCTGAATTGCTTGAAAGGGATGCTGCTGTTCCTGGCTGCTATACTATCCACCCGTGTCATGAAGATGGTCATTAGAAGAGTTCCTATGGAGAAAGAGTCTCTCATGCTCATTGTTTGAGTTTCACCCAAGAAACCAATAAATCACCATTCTGGCAATCGTGTTCACAGGAAGCAAAGAAGCACAGCCAGTCCCATTTGCTGCAGATATGCTCTTTCCTCAGAGCAATGTCACCTCTTTCTTGGACACTTTGAAGAGCTGATTTGTAGTGTTTCAGGTATGGCTGGTTGGTTTCCTTAGCAAAATGAGTAATCTGCATTATATTTTGTTCTTTTCCTACACCCTGAGCCATATCATGAATTCTGAAGACTGCAAAGGGGTGTGGCAGTGGTAGATGTTTGATTTGTGTCTCACTTTGGTGGCAAAAGCCATTGGTCACTCATTTTCACCTACGTGTTGTGCCTTTAAGAGTGGTGGTTTCAGTAGATCAAGAGGTTATTGTGGCTGAAAAATCATTTTGAAAGAGAAGGATTTCTCTGTAGCTGGATTAGTTCCCATGGCTATATAAACATTTTTGCTGTGAGGGTGCCAGAATGCCTACATGAGTATGAGGGGCAGTGAGGCAGGTATTTAGTGGATCATAGAATCAAAGAATTGTTTGGGTTGGAAAGGACCATAAAGATCATCTTATTCCAAACCCCCTTCTGTGGGTAGGGACATCTTTCACTAGACCTGGTTGCTCAGAGCTCCAACCAGCCTGGCCTTGAGCACTTCCAGTGACGGGGCATCCACAGCCTCTCTGGGCAGCCTGTTCCACTGCCTCACCACCCTCACAGAAAAGAATTTCTCCCCCACATCGAATCTAAACCTGTCCTCAGTCAGTTTGAAACTTTTCATCCTGTCTCTGCATGCTCCTTAAGGCAGTTTAGGCAGTCCTCATACATACATACATACATACATACATATATATATATATATATATATGAGATATAGTATGTCCTGCAACCTGGCATGGTAGGAAGGATCTCTACACTCTTGCAGAGAAGAGAATCAGAAGTCATTACAGGACTTTCTTAATTCATGCCTAGGTCATATTTACTGCATGTTTTTCCTACAGTGTTTCCTGGTTTAGTGCATCTACAGACAAGTAATGAAATTTTCAGTGCATTAACTCATTTGCCCTCATCAATTTCTAGCCTGTATATCCATGGTTATTCCTCAGATGTACCTCCATTCTACTTATTTATTTATAGCTGCCTTTCAGAGTGGCAAATGGTAGGGGACATGATCCACACAAAGTATCCCAAAGGATATTTCCAGTCACACAGTCACACATCTGTGTGTCCCTCAGTGGGCAGGTGCAGTGTTATGCCAGGTCTGTGAAAGACGGCTGATGTTAATGGGCAGGACCCCGGAGTTTATCAAGGCTGATAATTGTTACTCATAGCCAGACTAAGCTGTAAAAGTTGATCTCCTTTACATAAGGGTGAATTAATTCCTTTAGGCAGAGAAGAGTATTCCCTCTGCTGCACTGCAGCACAGCTTAATTACACTTGCTCTGCACTGGCTGTTGCCAACCAACAATAAATAGCAACAGCAAATTTGCAGTATGTTCACACAGTTTGAGGTCTGGGGAGGTCAAAACACCTAAAGCCATTATCAAACCCTGAAGCACCTCTGCAGAACCTATGTGTTATTTTGGAAGTTTTGAAGAAATCCTGAAGCATCTTTCCTTCTCACTTAATGAACAGCAACAACAAAAAATCTAAACAAAATCTTCACAAATTTGCCATGAAAATATTTATGTATTTTAATTTTGACACAAGGTTATGTGCTTGGATTTTGACTAGGAGGACAATATACTTATGGACTCCCTGCAGTCGTGTTTCTTACACTCACATCAAACTCATACTAATTTACAGTGGAAAAGAATGCTTCGTTCATATGTAATACATACTAAGGAGAATCCTCATGTTCAGAATTCTTAAAACGTGTGCATGCATTTTATCTAATTCATTTTTCTATCATCTCTGCCTTCTTTTTATGAGACCAAAGGGCAAAAGGGGCCGTGGTTATTGTCTGTATATAGCCTGGTCAAAAGTATATGCAACGTCAATGAGCTACACTTCACTGGCTTTCACTGTGCAAGTGAAATGTTGCCTCGTAAGAGACACATTTGGTCTGCAAGGACAGGATGTTCTCAGAGTGTAAATGGCTTATTTTTCACCTCATTGGCACTATTTCTAAGTGGTCACTGTCACTCAGAATATAGGCAGCTGAACAAAGACTGTCAAAACAAGTGAAGATCATGTGATTGCTGGAATCTAGGCAATGCCCTAAGACAGGGGTTTGCACAATAGCATCTTTAGTAAGAAATTCTATGAGAAAATGGTCAACTTAAAATTGAAAAAAAAAAATACAGCAAAGCTTGTTAAAAAATACAAACTTTCAGTTTATGTTCTTACATGTCTTTTAATGCCTACAACTGGAGCCAAGGGGCTGAAAGATAAAAGTGTCACAGAAATACAGTTTTAGACTGTTCTGATACTACTATTCTACCTCTGTTTAGTACATTTCTCACCCTACAAAAATAATGTTGCAGATTGACTTGCAGATTCTACACAAATTTTAAAGTATAATATACAACACAGACTCATGATATCTTCTTCACCTGTAAATATATTTTGTGAGGTGAATCATCTGCACAGAGCACAAGTTGTTCCCTATCTTTGGGAGCCAAAGGCACACAATCAATCAATCAATGAAATTAAGTTTCCACATCTCCTCTAAAATTATCTCTTCCCTCCTAGCTCCCCATGTTTATGGGAGCTCATCCACCAAAAGTGAGCTCATCTACCTATTCTAAATCCATTCCAAAGTCTCTCTGGGGCCAATTCTTCATCCAGAAAAATTCTGCATGGGGCAAACAAACCAGACTTGGTCATAAAAAAAAACACCTCAAAACAGTGGGTGGGGTTAGTTTATGCCTACGCATCTGAACAATATGTTTTCTACCCCTTCTTTCTGAAATAGTTGTGAAAGTTTTAAAAATCCTCCTCATTTGTTCAGACCTCATAGTAGAGAGTAAGGGAGTTGATGACCATCCTCTTTTTAGCCATCTGCACTTTGTAAATGTTCTTTTGTCACACTTTGCCTCCATTTCTCTTTCTGAAGACTTTCCACAGGACAATATGGAGATTTTTCATCCAACAGCTGCAAAGTGGGAGGACAGGAGGGAAGTTCATTTTCACAGAGATCTTAAGATTATTGTAGTAAATCAGTTTTGAGTCTTTGTATGGTCTAGAGTTCAAGATGATCCTGAATATTAATTATATTCCTGTTACAAGTGAGAAGAGCAGTATTTGTTTTGTCACAAAGTGTTTGAGAAAGAAAATATAAAGAGCTCTATTCCTATAGCCAAAGAGCCAAGTACCTCAAGTACTGTGTGGGAAACAAGACTATGGTTTCATGCATTTAAAAACCCTAAGAAACTGGGATGTAAAGAAAAATATATTTATTTCTGGGGTTTGACTCATTTAATGTTTGTCCATAAATATTGCATATGTCCCCTCAAGTTCTCTTTTTTTGTTTATTGTGACTTTAATCATATTGCATTTGTATAACTCTTCTCCAGCAGAGGGCTTAATATAGTCAGTTTGAGAAATGTATGTTCAACATCAGTAGAACATGTTTCTATTATAAGCTTTCTACACAAAGCACAATGTAACATTTGTGAATTGAAAAAGAAAAAAAAAAAGTTGATGTTTATTCACTGCATGGTATTTTCTGGATGTTCTGGAAATTTAGTAATCGAGTGTCAAGTGTCTGCCTAGGAGCATGATAAGCATAACATCAAACTCACCATTGCAGCATTCAGTTTCTTCCTCACAGTAACTCTTTCATTGCTAATTGAGGTTTTTCTTAGCCCAGTGCTTAGTAATATATGCAGAAAGATACCAACAGGGCACAAAAGAGACTTCTATGTGCACAGGAATTTGTGTGCTCCAAGATTAGTGTAATCAGGGAAAATACATTATTGTGTGTGTATCTAAATATGCTCATACATGTATATACACATAGGTATTAATAAACACAAGAGCAATGATGTTTATTTAGAGTTTTTTCAAAGAATCACTTTTATTTAAAAAGGTTTGTCATTCTTTAAGGAAACACCATTTTTTTGCTGTTCTAGGTAGTACTTGATGCATTTTTACTACTAATTAGCTACAATAATATGGTGGTAAGTAACACCGGGTTTTGTGTGTGAGTATGCACCACTGTTTTGTGACTGCATGCACTGTTTCCTCTACTTTGGCTTTGGATTATTTAGTAAAATATTTCAGTTGCTTGCTTGCAAACCAATGGAATTAGCTTAAGAAGGTTATTTTACTGTTTGCCATGGAACTAATAGTTCAAGGAACATGTAGCAGTGGCATTCAGTACTAGGACACTTTTATCTAGTATGCTTACCTTTTAGGGAAAATAAACTAATATCACACTCAAAATCAAGATCACTTTGGACTAAAAAGAAACTAAAGCTATCAAAAATACCTTCAAAGTCAGATCTTTGATGATTGTTTGCTCTATTAATTAGCTACCTTCAGATTTCTTTTTTGTAGAAGATCCCATAGATAGTGTCCAATAGCTAATAATGTTACCCAGTGACTTAAACATTTGCGACTTTCAGAGCTGTTTATCTTACATTCAGCAAGCCAAGAATGTGCTCTCGTGCAGCCCCAGCGAGATCTGCAGACTCCTGCTGCTGGTATTTAGCACAAAATCCAGAGCCCTGTGCTGTATTTCTCTCTTGTGAGGCCACTCGTTTCTGCTTCCCCTTTCAGACACTTGAGGATATCCCCATGTTCAACTGAATTTGCAAGGCCAAGGCATTACTCGCTTTTCAAAGTAGGCTTTCTGTTTTCTTATTTAGGACTCATGTTTTACAAGAAATGAAAAATAATTTAATACAGATCAACATCACAATGGATATCTAGCTTAAGGTTGGGACTAGTATATCAAGTGATGGTTACTGCATTATTTTATAACCAGATGTAAACCCAGATCTGTCTGACTTAAATTTTGCAACGATTTCTTACAATATCTTGGAAAAAGAGAAATAGTGAAGCCACCAATAAACTCTTGTGATGCTTCAAATATAAGTCAAAATGCATTAAAAACAAAAAAGCAATAACAATTTGGTATAGCAACAGTCTACACTGATGAATCCAAACAATTAAATGACAAAAATTTATCCATTGGTCAACACTAGGCAATGCAAGACCAATAGAAATAAGGCATTAGCAACAACAAAATGGGCTTAACAAATGCAGTATTATTATCTTCCAATCAAATAACCAGCAGCTAAATAATTATTCGCTTTGTGCAATGTCCTTCAACTCTTTCCAGAAGTAGGATAGATTATTTCTCTTTACTAGCAAGGAGTATGGTCATTGATTTTTTTTCTTCCTTTTTTTTTTTTTTTTTTTTTTTCTTTTTATAATACAAATGGAGAGCTGATTGCCAATTTCAGTTTTCAGTTAGTGGTACAAATAATCTTGATATTACATGAACAATTGGTAAAAATGCTGACAATGCACAAGGCAGTGGGATTTGAAATACTCTTGGTGTCAGCAAGTCAGGTTCTTACACAGCACTTTGAAAAGGGTGAAAGGGTGCAGAATGCACCATGATTTTTGAAAGAGGATTTGGTAGGTTCAATTCTTTTATGAAACTCTTTGTTTCAAACTTCCTGTGTAAAGCATTATGAGTATAAAATTTATTCTCTGGTTTCCAGAACAGTTATTCAGATTTTTTTTTAATACAGCAAATAAACTCTTGCTAATAGCTGTATTTCCTCCTAAACTGTACAGCTCAAAGATATATGACTTGGATTAAAACTACAGGATCGAGTATTCAGAATTCAGCAGGAGAAGACATTTAAAAAGTAATATATATTGTACTTATTTAGGGAAAAAAAGGAGTTACATCTGCTACTGCTCTTCATGTGTTTTGAGAATTCTTAGTGTTGAAACAAAAATAATTGATGCATCATGAATAAAGAAGGTGTTCAGTGATTTTCATGGTATCAAAGTAAAGGAAATAAAAGAAAATAGGCTTGGAACAAATTAAAGAACAAACCTTTTCATGCAGCATACCGATAAACTCTGGAACTTGTTATCATAAATTACAGAATCTAAAAATATCTCCAAAAAGGCAAATTAGAAAAATTAATGGAGGACAATCCCCTTGTTGTCTGTTTCAGCTGATGATCCAGACAGAAGTTTATTATAAACTGCTAATTTCTGTGCTGTTATAGAAAAACACTCAATGAATGCCATTGCTCCATCACTCCATCATGAATCTCCTTTATGTTCTTGGGGAAAAACTAACATCAATCAGTCATTTTCCATACATAATAATTAAGGCAATTTATTTAGGAAAAATAAACTGGTTTCTAGAAATGTAGAAAGAACAAAACTTGAGCTCTTGTGTGCTTCCAAAGTAGAGCTAAGTAGCATAATTCATGATTTTATCATTGAAACATAAGCATGTTCCTGTGATAAATATGCAGCAGTTTTGACTTAGATAATAAGCTGCAGGGATGTGTTCAGATGTACAGCAGCAGAAGGATATACAGCCATGAGAAAGTTCTGAAAAATACATAAAGTTCTTAATAACTTGTATAATTAGAAGATCTTTAAAGTGTTCTTTCAAATATCTAAGAGGAAAGCACCATTGTCAGGTCTAGTGTATTTTAGCTCATGGAAGTTTCAACAGAAAATTCTGCCGAAGATATGTGTGTGTTTAGATGTTGGAGAGCAATATTGTACAAAACAAGACAAGTGTAGGTTACTCATCAGCAGGATAATGTGGGGAAAAACAGAAAAAGACTTGTCATTGCCTTTTATGGGACCTCATAATTGTGTCCCACACATCTTCAGTGTTCAGCCCAAGTTTCTGCATGACCACCTCTGTGAACTTGGAGCAAAGCCCACACTGAGGATTCGTGTGCAGGCAGACAGCTATGCCAGCACTCTGTCAAGCATCAGTAAAAAGGTGCTGTGGAAAGGTTTGCGTGTTTCCTCAGCTTATTTTATTTATGTGAATTTATTTTCACTGCACATCACTATGAGGACAGAAGAACAAAAAAAGATTTTAGGGAGGTGGGCTGGGGGACAGGGAGGTGTCCCGAGGTGGAGCTGTGTCCTGAAGGACCCCTCATTCCTGAGCATCTCCTCAGCTCACAAAACAAACAGTGGTGTCAGGATTAAGTTTCTAATGGCACTGAAAGACAAACAGGCACAAAATGGACTGAATTCAGCCTCTTGCTTTGAGACAAAGCATGAAATTATGATTCCCAAACCTCATCAGCACAAAGCATATCTTCAGCCAATAAAGAAAATAAAACATATGAGCTGAATTTCTCAACGTCAAAAACAGCTCCCAGCCAAAAATATTGTAAAGACATCCCTTTTTATCATGGCCTCTGCATCAGGGGGAATTATTTTGTGGAATGGATTCTAAAATCAAAAATATGTTTAAGTCTTTGCTGGAGATTTTTTATCTTTTCTCCATTTGCTAACAATGCCAATAAAAAAAAGCAAAGCACAACAAAATGTAGATGGAAGTCAGTTTGAGATTAAAATATACAGCAAGATAAAACACGAATTGATCTGAGCCACAAAATACAGAGGACAGCTTGGATCGTTCCAAGTCTAAAAATACGTCTGTCTTCAGTATCTGTCTCTTTCCTTTTCCACATCATCAGAGACTAGATGTGAAAATAAAATACACTTGTATGGCATAAAAATCTCTTCTTGATACCTTTCCAAACTCCCCTTAAAAATTCTTTAAAGTGCTCGACCTTATGTTTGACATGGCTTCCATCAACAACCTGAATGACGCAGGTGCTCAGTAGAGAAAACCCTCTGAAGAAAACTCATACCTCTGAATGAGCCCAGCTCAGAAGAGAGAGCCACATGACCTGGTACTTTGAAACGTCCTGGACTGTAAGTGCATCAGAAAACATCCTAAACACTGAACCTTTGTAAACTTCTTTCATGATGTCTTACTCAAGAAATTGGAGTCTGGGGCAAGCTGAACTCTGAAGGGATGGTGCCATGGGATTCATGGATTAGTTGCTTTCTAGTTTTAGTAGGGGCTTCTGGTTTACTTTTTTTTTCTTTTTTCTTGCTACCTTCTAATGCAAGTGGAACAAATTTGTTTACTAAAAAGAAAAGAAAAAACAACTCCTGTTCTGTCAATTTAGTTTCACAGATGTTTCCATTTCCAAGCAGAAGCCCTTGATGGTGCTGAAAGTTACTCAGCATTGTTGTAATTTGCATAACATTAGCCATGATGTTTTTATTTTGAAAAGTTGTAATGTTTGCAGCTCATCATAGCACAGCCCTAATGGTGTTCAGTACATCTGCTTAAAAAGTTGTGCCTAGGCAATGTTCTACCCTACAAACATTTTTTGTGACTTTTACTGACTTTCAAGGTTTTCAGTAGAGATAGAATTTAAGCCTCTGCTTTATGTGCACAAATTAGGAAATAACAAATGGATAACAAAGCTGTGTGCTCTGTAGTGCAGCTGTATCCTTGCACCTGCCACTAGAGCTTCCTGCAGCATTATGCAGACACCTCACCAACTTTGTTCAGATACACTCATAAAATTAATGTCTCTTTCTGTAGGTGGCAAAGTCAGCTAAATAGGTGTAATAGGAAATTAAAATAGTGAGTAGAAACAATGATGGCTTCAAGTAAAGGAAGCATCAGTAAAGGATTCACTGCTCCAAGTCTCTATTATTTCTCTATCTACCCCTTAACATCCCTGGAAATCAGTAACTACTCTTGATTTGATGTTAAACTGGATCCTAGTTAAAAGAAACAGCAAGAAAATTATGCAGATTTCAGAGATGTGCTTTGCTAAGCAGAGATTGAATATAATGTTCATCTGCAGCTTTCTCCCCTGGCTTGGTTTTGCTCTTCTAAGTTGAGACCTCCCAAATGAAACTTAAATCCTATGTATCTGTCCAGGTGCATCAGGCTCCCTTTTAAATTAGCAGAAAATTTTATAATAAAGGAATCTATTTCTGTGAACAAGCTGAAAGTTCAAGGCTTGGTATAAGGCTTGGTATAAGGGATTTTCCTTATACGTCTTTAACACTTGTCCTCAAAATCCTGATGAACTTCTTCCCATCTTAATTTCTACTCTCTTTTATTCCAAATTTTCATTTCTTTCCCCAGCTCACTTTTTAGAATTGCTTTCTTCATTGTTGTAGCAACTTCCTTCGGGCTTCCTCAAACACTTAAAAGAGCCTTTCTCTTCCCACCTGCCAAAGTTCAAGTTCCTACTCAAACTTCTTTAGTATGTAACTCCAGTTGTGTTTGGTTATGAGCTCCTGAGGCAGAAAATAACTGTGTGCTTGCAAAGCACACACTGCATGTGCCACACAAGGAAAATTCAAAAATAAACATATCTGCCTCCTTAAAAACACATCTATATGGTTTTGAAAGACAGTAATCAGAAGTGCATCAGTATAGTGTTTGTGCCCACATTTTTATGTTCTTGATGAAATTATTAGATAAATAACACATGATTAAACCAAGCCAAGTGTGAATCAGGGCATTCAAAATTTTAAATCATTACCATTAACCTAAAAGAATTTCATTCACAGCTCCTCTTAAATGAGAAGTGAATAAAAAAAAAAGGAACTGTTTCAACTTCTTGTTTTATCAGCCATATCTTTTACTAATCTCCAGCTTTCCAGGCATTCCATAGCACTGAAACTACAAGCAGTTATACAGAAAAACAGTTGTATGTTTTTAATGATGTCATTTGCTCACAGCTCGATACCAATTAGGCAGTTCTTGGCCATTCAAACCCCAGCTAACTGTCAAGGAAGTGCTGGCTTACCATCCAGCAGTCTAAAACATAAAGAATATAAAAAGAGAAAACAAGATCCAAGGCAGTACTGAACACATAACTCAGCAGCTTTTAACTGTTCCTCGGGACCTGCTTATTAATAGCATGCTAATAACCAAATGTTGAGTTTGTAGGCAGCTGAATCAAGGATTTCCTACACAGGTAACTAAAACCTGTGTGAAAAAGTCGACTGATAAGAAATGGATGAAGTGGGATTATTGCTGGTTTAATGCATTTATTCCAGGAAATGTGCAAGGGAAGGAGGCTGGCAGGTAAATATTGAAGGAACGATGTGAAAGAAGTGTTTGCTCAGAACATCCCATGCTAAGGAGCTTTTTTCCTTGTGTTTCTTGTGGTCCCATGATGAGCAGGCTGCTGGAGGAGGACATGGAGCACTTTTTGGTGTGCAGATGTTAATGCACTGCTCAGCAGGCCCACGGGACTTATGCTAAATTCAGCTGGAATCCAGTTGCCACAAACTACCTGGCTGCAGCAAATTAAGGGCTTTAGCAGCTTCTAAGAGTAAATATTCACCCAATGACAATATGTGAAAGGAGATTGAATTGGCCCTTTTTTACAGATGTAACCACTTTATTCCAAATATTGTTGTCCAGTGGCTGGAGGTTGTAGAGTCTGCAAGATAAAAAAAATTCTCCTTTTTGCCATCTGAAGCATATTTATGTCTTTGATAGATAGGAACTACTGTGTGAAACAAGAGCTGAACGAAAAATAAGTGTCCAACAGTGTTGGCTATGATAAGAAAAATGTGTAACTCAGTGTACAGTTTCATTTCCTTTAGATTTGTGTTACATTTTCTTCTCTGAAGACACAAGGCTTTCAGGATCTCTCTCTAACTTGAATTAATTCACTCATCCTCAGTAAAAGTACTAATAGGTTCTGGCCACTCTGTTTTCATTAGACTAATCACAATTTGATATGCTTGAAAATGCTCTTTCTTTGCCAAATTTTGCTAGAATTATCCAAGTAGTTTAAAAGTTATTAGGGCAGAACACAGAATATGCTAATGTTAAAAGAAAGAAAAAAGAAGTCCACAATCACAGTAAGTAACTAGTCTAGAAAAACTCCTTGGTGATTTGTATCAATAAAATGGAAAATTTAATCATTCTGCATATATCCTGATCCAGTCAGGAGACTGAAAGCAAGCAGCACAGAAATATAAAACCAAATAATGATGCCATAGTATTTGCAATTAAACAAGAGTAGATGTCCAAGCTGAGGGAGACCAGGAGGGACACCATGGTTACACAGTCATGTAACAAACTCCCACCACTTCAAATTAAAAATCAGCTGAAACAATACTAAAAATTTTAACCTGACATGTTTTGATGAGGTATGCTATTTATAAAAGAATAAAAAAAGAAAAGTGTATGATCCACAGAAGGCACTTGGTTTACCAAGCTGACCACACAGCAGTGACTAGGAAATACAGCTGGTTTTCAGTGGACCACTTTTTAGAGAGGTTTGTTTTTCACCAGAGCCATTCATTATTGCCTAGCTCCTGACAGGGTCCTGTTTGTTAGAAAGATGGGGAGAAAGAAATGGTGGCTTAGTAAACATTTGAAAAATATATCAGACAACTGTGAAAGCCTCCTGGGTATGTGTGTTTGGGGTTTTTTTTAAGTCAAGTTGGTTTTCAAGTCACAGATTTCACTCTGAGAAAACATATTTTAGTGGGTGAAGATTAATTTCTTTCCATCCTGCTGTGTCTGCCAGCACCAGCAACAGAGAAAAGGAAAGGTAAAGAAGCAACAGATGGGAGTGAGAGAATAGAAGGGTCATGCTTTGTTTGAAGGTTTCATTCCTGTGTTTTTCTTCACTTTAAGCAGGGAAGAGGTTTATTCTGCTGAGCAGTATGACCCATAACAGTGGGGCCAAGGCACGGTGTCCCTGCCATCCCTTTTTCCCTCTGTGTCATGCATCCCTGATCACACAGATAAGCAGCAAACACAGGTTACTATTTCCTCCTATGCTGAAGCACTAACAGCCCATGGGATAGAGGAAATCTAGTTGCCCTCATGTGCCAATTAAAAAGGCAACCACCAGGAGGGGGGTTACAAAAATTGCTGGTTTTTGGAATCTCTGTCCCTCTTATTAATCAAAGTACAGGGCTCTTGCCTTGAGTCTGAAACTCAGGGGGAAAACGTAATCCTGTTCTCCACTTAGGTAGATTTTTTTTTCTCCTTTCCATATTTCTTCCTCTATTCAGTATCCATTCTCTCTTCCTCAGGCTTGTTATCTCTATTTTAATTTCCTGAAACCTGCCCAGTTTTTGCACCATGCATTGAACTGCAGTACAGCAACCCTCGGTGACTGACTGTATTTGCATAGGCAGCATGACCAGGCAAAGGAGAAGACCCAGTACCCTGAGTCTGACCAAAGAATAAAACAGCACCCTAACATCCACCTGTTTTGCTCACTCTAAATTTGTCATTTAACATGTTGGGATGTCCGACATTTTTCATAATAACTTTGCAATGTACCAGGAGCCAAGCTTTTTGCCAAAACTGAGGCTTGTCAAAAATGGTGAAGAGTTACCTGCTGGTCTTTGCAGTGTGCTGGTAGTGGTTCGGATTGCAGGAGCTGAATAGCATTGGAATCTGTTCAGCAGGGTGCCTGAGATTTTATTAATTCATTTGGCTTCTCTCCTGCCAGGCTGGCATCAGCTTTTATTTTAAACAGAATTCTCCCTAACAGGAGAAAATACAGGAGAGGATACCAAGGGAAATGTCGGGTAATTAAAGATAAAAAATACTGTATTGTTTATATTAGAAGATAACTCGTCCAAGCCTGCACAGCAGGTTGAAGCTGAGGAGGAAGCCTCCAACAAGCCAATTATAAACCCAGAAACTTTAGTACACAAGTGAATGTAGTGTAGCCATGCACAACGTGTAGCTAAACACTTCCTGCCTGCCCTTCCCGAGGGAATTGTTGGCTCCAGCCTTCCCTGTCAAAACACTGGAACCCCACAAGAGCATTTGCTTCCTTCCACCCACCATGTCCCACAGAAAGCCATGTTGGAGGTGGGTCGTTTGCAGTCACTGTGGGAATTCAGGTTCACCGTTCTCATCCATTTTTAACCTAAATCTGAATTTATCCTCTTGCTTGCTAAACTTCAGGGGAGGGAGGTTTATCTTCTCTACCTTACAGTAAGGCACCAAGCTTCTCAAAGGATCCAAACCTCCAGAGTCTCACAGTGTAATCCCTCAGGACAAAGCCTGCCTACAAAGCCAGTCTGCCCAGTCACACCGCAGACAGGAGTGATGAACCTCACCCATGGACTTGGAAAATCCCATCTCTCCAGGTTTATGTACTGAGGGTTCACTGTTCTGCTGGTGGCCAGCTCAGTCATGGAGCTGCTGTTTGGATGGAAGTCTACACAAGAGCAAAGACGACTAAGGAAAGATTTATCCAGCACAGTGAAGAGCTTAGCAAGGTGATTTGTAAGAGTAGAGAGCAGCTTAGAGAAAATTAAAAATGCCAAAAGAATAGGAAAGGTATACAAAGGTAGAAGCTAAACCTGTGTAAAAACCTGATAAGGAACTGAAGTAGAAAAGGTGCATAAATACAACAAATGAAATACAAAAGGCAGGCAACAAAGAGCATGTGAGCAGCATAAGCAGTGAAGATCCAGGCCCACATCAGTGAGGACAGGGAGCCAAGAGGTCATGAAGAACACACTACTGACAGAGATAAGGCTGATGTCCCTGGAAGCCTGGGTTCATTTCTTTGTTTGAGACTTCATGGAAGAAGCTGAGGGGATCATGACTCAGGGACAGATTACTAGAGGGGCTGGTGGCAGGGACAGGGAGTGAAATGAAGAGACTCTGTTAAAAGGCTTTGAAATGACTCCTGAGTAGATAAGCTGTCAAAGAAAGAATTAAAATTCACCTTAAGCCAATAGATATATGATAGAATAGTTAAGTGAGACTATCAAGGTAAACTAGTAAGGAACCTTTGGAAAATATAATTAAATGTTCACTGTGATCCTGGAAAGGAAGGGAGGGTATATAACCCAAAAGGATTCAGGAAGCTACAGAATCAAAACTTCCTTTGTTGCTGATGCTAGTTAGGAATGAAGTTAATAGTCCATTCATAGCATAAACTGGTATGAGATCACTAAACTAGTCTGATTATAAAATTATACACAATTATAAAGAAATTACAT
Source organism: Certhia americana (assembly GCA_018697195.1). Lineage (NCBI taxonomy): Eukaryota > Metazoa > Chordata > Aves > Passeriformes > Certhiidae > Certhia > Certhia americana. The sequence continues at coordinate 28,436,747 of CM031863.1, read as the reverse complement.
TCACTCATAGAAGGGCAAAATATTAAAGTGGGGTATTTTAAATATTTCAGCATTACAGTCAAAAGTAATACATGAATGTACATTGTTTTAAAAAATCTAAATGTCAGAAAACTATAGTAACAATGTCAGGCCAGTGTGAAGTGTTCCTGAAAATCCTACCACTCACACATATTAATGAATAATGCATTTAGATCACACAATAAAATTCAGAAAAATGTGTGGTAGAACATCCTCTTATTTAGAGTGAAGTGGGAAAAAAATATCTTAAAAAAATGGCCCCTTTAAGTGGAAAAAAATCAACCCTAATTTCCATAAACAAACAAACAAGAAATTCCTGAAGAAACACCTAAATGCTTTTTTTTTTTTTTTTTTTAAATCACCAGTGAAAAACATAACAGTAAATCTAAAAAATGTCAACAGTTGGTTTCATATAGAGTCTGTCGTGTGCTCAAGCAGATCAAGATGGATGTAGAGATGAGTGGAGGTAGTCAACATTTGCTGTGGTCCAAATGTATCTTGGATTTCCTGGAGGCTTTCAGGGCTAATATCCAGATATAGAGAATCCATTTTTGGATTCTGCCAAGTGAAGGCCTTGGTGATAAAATTCCTGTGTTGTTAGAAAAGAAACATGATAATGCAAATTCACTTATCGTTAGACCTGCAGGTACATTTAAATATTCCTGGCATATATTAAATTTTTCTATCATGGCTTGCACATTCCCAGATAGCTTAACAAACAGAACCAACCCATAAAGTTATATTTGAAAGTAATAATAATCTTCTCTTTAGAAAAATAACAGAAACTGAATGGGTGGAATATTTGGTGTGTCAAATATAAAGAAGGAGCGTTATCTCCAAGTCTCAAATCTGAGAGCATTTCAGGAAAAGGAGTCTGTTGGTAGGTACAAACTGGAGTTCAGATTCTTTGTATCTATTCTCAGCTATCCTTTGACTCAGGGTGTGTGACCTCTGACAAATGATTTCAAGGGAGACTGCAAAGCAGAAGGAAAGGGATCGCTCACACTCTGATGAAGAACAGATCAGTGCTCCTCCTGACATAGGAACGGCCATCCTGGCCCATCTGGCTCCCTATCTCTTCTTTAAAGTGGCCCTAAAAAAGAATCAGTGGGTTTCTCAAGAAGGCCAAAAGAGCGCCTTAAGTATATAATGCACTTCTCTGAATCCTCTACAGCTTCCTGAAATCTGCAGTTTAGGAATTTCCTACACCTAGTATATTGGATTGCATCCCACAGGAAAACAAAAGTTGTGTGCAAGTAACAGTGGGACCAAAATCAACCTGCTAAGTGTACTTGGAAATATGTTGGAATTAATTTTCCCTACTGAGAACTTGGCTCTGAGCTCCCTTGCTTAGCATTTGTTCAGGTTAGTTCCAATATGTTATACTGAAACCTGGGTATTTGCAGAAAAAGGGATAAAAGATTCAATGAGGCATTGGGAATCTTTTGGGGGTTTGGAGGGGTTTTTTGGTTGGTTTGGTTTTTGTTTGTTTTTGTGGAAGGTAGATGCTAAAGAGGGATTCTAGATGCAGCCTTTATTGGATTCAGAACACACATGAAATCTGTTTGATCTGCAGGGCTTAATGAGACTTTCCTCTCTGACTAGGGTCACTGTGAGGTCCCAGTACAGCAGAATCTTATTTCTGCACACTCCTCTTCAACCTCTCACCGTCAGTGACAGTGGGATGGATAAGCTCAATCTCCCCTCTGCTCCACCACTGCTTTAGGGACACCTCATTCATTGTGGGCTGGCCTTTTGAGGGTAGTTGTACATAATGATAGCCTTCTACCTGAGAAAAAAAAACAGGGCCAGAAAAAAATACAGATGTCTTGTTCAGTCCAATTAAGAGAGCAATTGATCTTGAGTTCTGTTTTGTCATAAGACAGGCACACCCGTCTGCTGCCCTGTGGGTACTGGAGTTGGTAACAGAAATAAGAAATTGCATGTTGTGATCCTCAGGATCCTGAGGAGAAAAAAAGAAACCTAGCAAGCTCTTCACCAAGCTGTGTTGATGTCAGTGAGAAAAACATATCTCAAAACAAATTCCATCCACTCCTGATTTACAGAAAACCAACAGTACAGAAACCCACAGCATTTTTCCCATTTGCACTGTTTATTGGACCTCACAGAAGTGCACTTACATTACCTTCTGTGAAGAATGGCACAACGCCACAAGGAAACTTGCACCTACTCCTGTTAGGTAATTAGCACTGAAAGTCATTGTTTTGGAGAACCATTCAGAGAAAAATACGATGAAGTCCATTTCTCACTCATCCTTGGTTATTAATGGCAATTTTAGCAAATGAAGAGTGAATCTGATCTCTGCTGTCACACAGCAGACAGATTTTAACTCAATTACTCCCCTCTCACCTTATCTGAATGCATTTTCCTGGATGAAATTAGATCAGCTGTTATCTCTGAGCACACACCCCATGAATTGTGGGTGGAAATATCCACAAGGAAAAACAGATGCTCCTGTGATTGACAGAAACCCCAGAAACACTGTCTGTTCCACAGAAACAAAGGCAGAGATGTCACAGGAATGATTTACTAGCCTGTATTACACTGGCAGAGAGACATTTTTGTATGACTAAAGGTCTGGTCTTGTTGAAGAATAAGTAAATATACTTGCTTCAACCTAATCTAATTTGCTGCAGAAAATTAAAAATATTAGTATAGCGACTATTAAATCAGGTGATTTAAAAACAGTGTAAGGTGGAATGAAAAAAATATACCATAGTAGGAAACCCATAACTGCATGTTTTGGATAAAATCAGTGAGAGAAATAAAGCTACATAACACCTAGATGACTGCAACCACTGGAGAGATGATGTTTTGCTGTATGTAGAGATTAGTCTAAACCCTGCATTTGTGTGTATTTCCTCTCAAGGCTTAGTATCAGTGTTTAAAGTACATGTATTGACACCAGAAAGGGCTGCCATGTTCCAGCATTACAATTTTTGTTTTCTTAAAAAGACAAAGACCCCAAAGGCCTTAGGAAACTGTGGATGTTTTTTTACATAAATCAATAGCATTTTGATCCTAGCTGTAGTGAGTACTAATGAAACTCTTGTCTTTGAATGCTGGCCTGTGGCACATGACAGTCCATGGTAGCAATGCCCACACCACGGGGTCTGACCACGTGTGATGAATTCCCAGTCACTTGCATCCTGACAGACCTAAAAGGTCAAATTTCCTATCAGTTCATTAGCAGCTCTGTGCAGAGAGAGATATGAACTGTGTGTTACAGTGAGTTAAAATTAATGGGAAAGTCTTGGAGTACTTGGACAATTTATTTTACTTTGTAGACTTGCTGCTTCCCCAGGGAATCTTGCAAGGGCACCAGGAAGGCAAGAGGCTGGGAACCCATAAAGATCAGTGCAGCAGAGGATGAAAAGTCAACAGTAGCAAAAGAAGCATCTCAGCAGGCAAGGAAAGAGATGTCCAAGATTTGGGTTTTGATTCATTCTCTCTTCCTCATGTCCCCAAGACATGTACCTGAAAGTTACAGGGCTCTCAGAGTGGTTCTCTCCCAGGTTGTCCCAGTGCCTCTTTCATGACATGAAGTTCCCCCACTCTGCACAACCCTCTTGTCATTTATCTAGAAAATTTCCAGAGCATATGTCGAATAAATTCCAAGGTGCCTCTCTTCAAGTGTTTGCCTACCAGCTTTGATTCATCCATGTGATAGCAGCCAGGATATCTCCACCCTGATTTTTGCAAACACACTCACCAGTAAATCCTTAAAATAAAACCATACCAAAGTGTGGCAGTGGGAGTGTCTTGGAAATTACCTGCAAAGTCTGAATGAAAATATTTGCTTGATCATATAGCTTTATATAAAGAGTAGTGTTTTCATTACACTGGATTATTCTCAAAAACCTTTTCATCAAATGACTCCACAGATTTGATCATTTTCATGACTGTTTCCAAAGCTGTCTGGCATGAGCCAGCCTATCACCCACAATGAGAGCTGAACATCACATCATGGAAAAGGAACAGAAGAGCAGTTTTGGGAGAGGGGCTTCCTTCAGAGTGTCATGTTTGGAATGCTATTCCTCTCTCCCTCAGAAGTGATATGCTATGCACCAAATACTAGAAGGAAAAAGTCAGATTAGGCTGACTTCATTGCTGAAAAAAAAAAAAAAAACAGAAATTTGAAAATACAGAAAAATACATGATGCTGATAGATTCATTACTTGGTCGTACAGTGCCAGGTAGACCAAGAAATCTTGCCCAGGCACATAAATTGTAATAATTCTCTCTGGTGTTATGATAAATAATACAACTTGTGCACAGGCTGTATGCTTACATGCTGGTATAGACCACTTGGCAGGTGATTGGAGACCAAAATGCTCAAGCTATTTAAATGACCTCTTGTTCTCAAGTTCTGTGTAAGAATTAATGACAAGAACCATGAGGCTGAGAAAAACATATACTGTGTCTACTGAGATTTTATCATGTGATATATGAATGGCCATTTTTGAGATTGACTGATGAAGTTAATTTTGTTTTAAAGGCCTAGTGAAAATGAAAAGCATACACAGAAAATTACTTTTTAATGTTCTTGGTCATGTTGGAATTAATAAAATTAACACTGTGTGTTGTAAAAACAAACTGATGCCATCACCTTACAGGAACTGGATAGAAGATGCCACAGCGTGCCAAGTGCTTCTTTCATTGTGACTCCAACATGTCAGAAGCCATTTAGTCAAGTCAAATTGCTGAGTTGTATTTAGTTGTATTCATCAAATAAATGGAGCTGTGGATGTAGTGTTTTCTTTTAGCAAGCAGGACTCATTAATTTAATTCTGGAAAAAGTCTGCGAAGAAACTCCAGGAAATTACACTGTGGGGACAAAACTTATTTTAACTGATGAGGTGTAAAGACTGATAGTAAAATGACTGATAATGCAATTGCGGAGCAGTTGTAGCAAAGTCTGGTCTAGCAGTAATCAAAAACATTTGTCTTGATAAGCAGGAGGAGCAAAAACAAGAAATGGTACTATTCCAGGTTTTCGTAATGAGAATCTAACAAAGGGAAAGGAACCTACTTCTAAGAGAGTAGCTCTTGGTACATTATAGCCCACAAATTTGGGAATTTTTATTCTCCTTTCTCCTGGCAGCACAGGCTTATTTGGAAATGAGTTTGCATGGCGTGGAATCTTAGTGGGCAAGTTGCAGCACTGCTTGTAGAGCTTATAAATTTGAGAAATTTAAGGCTCACATTTGAAGGATAATTTATTTTTCAAAGAGAAAGTCAGCATTGCAAATCAAAGAACACTCTTGTGACATAGTAAGACAAAGAATCAGCACAGAAAAATGGATACTTTATGTGATTACACCCATAATTCACCAGTGCTCAACTTTTAGTAAGTAATATAAACTACCTTACCAGTCTACTAGAAATTACCAAAAAAAAAAAAAAAAAAAAAAAAAAAAAAAAAAAAAAAAAAAAAAAGAAGGAAAAACACTGTACAAAACCCCCAAAGCATCCACAATAAAAAGATACATCTCTGCAGATAAGAGAGCTTTCAAAAAAAGCTTTTTAAGAATGTGCTTTCCTGAATTCCTGAATGTCTCCATTTGCATTAGAAATACATAGATTGGGTTTGACTGAATCATAGAGAACCTTTTGTCATTCTTTTTGTTCAGTCATGGTTAAATGCAGCAGTTCCAGGTCACACACTGTGACTTTCAAAAGAATAGAATAAGGAGTCTTTCAGCACACGTGCCCATTTATGAAAATTAGGATCCCAAGAGGAAGAAACTTTTCTTACTTTCTGGACTGTTGCCACTAATTTGTTCTTGCATACTTCTATGTTGTGACCAAATAATAGAATAAGCATTTTAAAATATTTAAACGATGGTAAATAATTTTGTCAGGACATAGTAAATATATTAAATAGATCTGTTACTTCATCTGAGCAATGAGGACTCAAAAACAAGAGCATGGGAGATGTAAGGAGAACAGAAAGACTAAGTTCAGATCAACAAAGCTGCATATTTTTTTACTCATTCAGTAATTTCTTAAATTTCATGCTTTTTATATCTGTGTTCATAATGAGGTACAGAGGCAGTAAATAGGCAAATAACCTATCATCCATGATGAATTCCTACCCATTTCTTTTCTCTGGAAATTATAGCTTAAACATTCACTACAGGATATATGAAGTTAATCTCTTCAAACCACTTCCATGCAAGTAGTTGTTGGCCATATTCTGTGTTTTAGGACTCAGAAAATAATGACGACAGCGATAAGAATATAGCTTAGCCTTTCGTGGTATTTATTATATACACAAAATTCAGATCTACATTGCCTGCATGGTTTTTTGTGTCCTGACTTTGTGCCAGAGGAAGTAAAAGCTGGAATGCTTGGCAATAAATGGGCAAAAATCCCATATGCAGTGACATACCCAATGAAAATCCCACTGAAAGCAGGGAGGAAAAGAGTGAGGGGATTAAAAATGCCTTTTGTAGAGGGAAAATGGACCTGTCTGACAGTTCAATAGTACGCTTTGTGAAAAGCCTGGACAACCTCTATTAGCACTGCTGATGAGATAAAGGTGGTGTTTTTTCTGAGTGCAATGGGGGCAAAAAACCTACAACTTGCTGTGCAGACTGAAAGCCTTTGTTAAACCAGGAGACAAAACATTTACTGATAACATGGGGGAAAAAAACTCTAAATTCGCTGGTGATTTGAAGAGCATTTCAGCTTTGATAAGCAGAATAAAAGGAAGTCAAACATTTCTGATTTTGAGGTTGAATTAAGAAAATGAACAGAGCTTTGCCAGCCTGAGAAGAGTTAAAAGCATGGAGAGCCTCAGTAGTGTGTTGTATAAAGAAGGAAGCAATCAAAAAAAATGTTTTCTGGGGCTTTTTATACCCTAAAATGGTTCATAGAACTTGATATTTAATTCTTATTATACTGTATTTCAACAAAATTATATGATCACCTTAGCATACTAACCTGAGGTTGAGCCAAAAGTAAAATATAGGCACCATTTAAATTGTGCATGCTTTGCTTTGGAGATGCAGAAATTTGTGAAAGCAATATTTTCTTATGAAGTTTTTCTTGGGCCATTTTTTCTTGCAGTGCACTTCTGTGGGAATTTATCTCCCCAACAGAATAAAATCCAGCCACTCAAAATTAACTGGCAGTTTCATTAACAAACCATTCTTTTTATTTTAACTTAAAATCATTTTTTTCTTAATGCTGATACTTGCTAAGAGGCAGATCATTCTGTTTGGGGATAAACAATTGATTAAATGCGTATCTGCTCATCTGCAAGGCCTCAGACAGCCAACTCTATCAGAACAAGTTTACAGGGCATCCTGTGTGCAGCAGAGCTTGAAACAGGTCCAAATGAAGGTGTAGGTTGGTGTTGTGACAACAAATAATAGAATTCATCTTTTCACTAGGGTCTGATGTTCTTGGAATGTTTCATTAGTACATTGTTAAAGAATTACCAGCTTGGTTTGTTCATCAGAGCATTTTCTATTCATTAATTGCATCAAATCAGAGGGAGGGCTGAGGGTGGTGGGGGGAGGAATGAACACACAGAGGGGGATGATGAGGAGGAGTTATATTAAAAAAAACCCTGAAATTAATCTTCTTAAAAATCTTTTTCCATAGCAAGATTGGGTGCAAAGGTCTGAGTTAGCAGACCAGTGCTCTGCCAATATCTCAGCAAAAAATCTGGAAAGTCTCCACGTTTGTTTTTGTGGTTGGTCCTTTCCATAGAGCTGGGCGTCCCAGTGACCAATCAGTGCCTCCAAATCAGATGTTATCTGTCTGTAAATATCTTTGTCTGTAAATGTAAATGTAAATTTTGTCTTTAAATGTATTTGTCTGCATGTGTGTACCTGCCCTACCCACCCTAACCATCCTTAGGACTCATGAACTTCCCCCTGTTCCATTCCAGCATCAAACAGGGAAGTGCAAGAGCTGAATTCTGAGGGTCTGTGTGCTCTGCTTCTGGTACCACCTTGTGTTTAGATGTCTGCCATGGCTGTACACAGAGTTGCACAGAGAGAATGGATATAAAAATAAGCCTAAACTGTAACCACAGAGGAAGAAAAACTCCTTATTCCTTCTATTTTTACCAATTTTTACATTATTTTATTACTTAACATTCTCCTTATCATTTACTTTTACATTTAGCTTTCCACTTAGTTCTGACTCTGATTAATTTTCTTATAAATGAAAAAATGACAAGCTTTTCAAACATTTGAGGGTTTTGTAACAGAATTTATTGAAGGCCAGGTTTGCCTTCTTCCACAAAATCTAACAAGTCCAATGCTCTGAGGTGGTTAGGACTGATTCTTTTCTAGCAATATTCATGCATTCAGGGCAATGATTAATTCTCCTAGAGAAAAAAAAAAAAAAAACTATGCAGTTGATAGCTTTAAAAAATGTATAACATGGATAAGTGTCACACGGCAGGCTCTGAAAAGAGAAGGATATTAATCACAACATTTAGATTAGATTATAGATGCAATTGAACTTTTTTCTCCCTTGCTGCAACTATTATGCTTCGAACAGTCACTGCTCTGCTATTCTAGCAGGGAGAAAAACATGTTTAATTTATACAGCTGAAAAGGCTTGGCCTTACTTTCAAGATCATCTTGTGAATTTGATAAACGTGACTCAGTGAAGAATATAGACTTGAAGACAAGAATTACCCTTAGTTTCAGATTCAGCAAACCTCTAGAAGAAGAAAAATCTTAGAGGTGAAAGACAGCAAACATGTTTGATGGGGGCAGCTGTACCATGTTAATTAAAATCTCAGACTGCCTTTATGAAGCACAGAATCTGTGACCCTTGAAAGCATCACTGTGAAGCTGGTGCTTAGTTTTGTCTCAGGCTTCCTCCTGCTCTCTTAGGAGACAAAGGATGCACTTCTGATGCCTTCAAGAGAGATCAGAGCAACCCCATATTTCTGCTTTTGGTTCTCCACCTCCAACAGCCTGTCAGTCCATATGAAAAAGGGCAGTAGGGTTTTATTTTTGTTGTGGTTTAAGCAGCCCTTGCTCACATACATGGGATGGGGAGAGATTTGGAAAAAAGGTAACACCTAGGGACTGACATAAAGGCAGCTCAGTGGAACAAAAATTAATTATACTGAAAAAATAATTCACAAAATGAGGGATGTGCAATCAGTTGCTCATCACCAGTTGACCAATGTGCAGCCAGTCCTGAACTGTGGGCTGCAACCCCCAGCCAACTTCCCTGGCTTGATATGCTGAGCGTGGCACCAGATGGTACGGGATATCCCTTTATCCAGTTGGGATCAGCTGTCCTGGCTCTGGCTGTGTCCCCTCCCAGCTTCTTGGGCCCTTCAGCCCTGTTGCTGCCAGGACTGAAAAGCCCTTGACTTAGTGTAAGCTCTGCTCAGCAACATCTAAAACATCAGTGTGTTATCAACTTCATTCTCATTCTAAATCCAAAATACAGCACTGGGATAGCCAGTAGGAAAAACAAAACAGAAACAGAACACTTTTCCACCTGGCTGCTGGGTTGTTGTGAGTTCTTCCCAAAACAAGCCCTTGTTTATATTGAATCTGAGAACAGGCTTTCATAACAATCTTACTCAGTAGCAGGGAGTGGCATCTTCAGCAGAGGTTGCTGGGGTGGTTTTCAGGTGTTTGTTAAATCTGATTTACTAGAATGGCCATTGGCTTAAATGATGTTTCAAATGATTGAGGAGACAGAAACCAATGTAAGAGCCTCACAAGTAAAACACTTGACACAGCAAGGATGAAACAGTGCAGAAGATGCTGTAGTGCTTCACACACCAAACTATCCATCAGCAGGCTGTACAGCAGCCACTGCTGGCACCCAGAACTCTCACACAGAGGGAACAGACCTTTTCCTGGATGTGGGAAACAGCAGATCCAGTGCCTAGTTCACACACACCTGCTCCTCTCTATTTTGTTTTTCCTCATAAAACTCAGAAGAGATTCATTTCCTTAGGAAGCATAAAAGCAATAATTGATAATAAGCAGGAGAATTTTCTAAGTCAACCCCCCCACCCACCCCCAGTTTAATTCCTAAGTCTCTTTCCCTGAGCCATCACAGATGCAGGTAAAGAACCTCTTTGCCAGACAAACTTTTCACTGTGGAATTACACCCCTGAGGTAGAGCAAGCTTGTCAACAAAAAGTTTTTCAGGGGATTTCAGCATCCCTCAGCAAAGTCAGGACATTTCTATCACTGCTATCAGCTTGTTTAGCCATACAATTTATTTTGTGTTGCTCAGAGAAAGAATGATAAGAAATGCTAAGGCAACAACCACATGTCTTTGGGCTAACTGCAGGTGTTAAAGCTGCAGGTTTCTCCTGAAAGCCATGTTCAAAATTATTCCAGGTGAGTTCTGATTGTAAACTTCTGTTTTACTAACATGGACTGAGTCGTGACAGAAACCTCCAATTTCTTTTAACCAACTGTCTCTGTTTAGATCTCATCACATATTTATGCTAAATAGTCTCAAAGACACAACAGGTTGGTATAGAGAGTAAATCAGTCTAAAGTCCCCAACTCTCATTCCAGTCACAGCATTGCAGCTTTCCAGTCTTTGGGATGATTTTAGTTTGGGATAACAAGTTAGTTTTTGAGGGCTGCATGTTATACTTTTCTTTTGAAATATAAATATTAGAGCAGGTGGTGACCAGAAAAGGCAAATGAATATACTTAAAGACATTTTATTCAACATGTAGCTTGGTACTAAACCATTACTTCAACTTATATGTAGCAAATTACTTTTTCCCAATTATAAGCACCATTTTTTTCGGAAGATTTTTGTCATATGATCCCTATCTCACTAGTGAGCACATGTTATTTGTTCTCCACTAGCTGTTTTAATGGCCACCCAATGGGGTCATATATCACCTTATTTATTGCATCTGCATCTGGTCAAACTGTTCCTAAAAAAAAAATCATTTATTGAAATAATTTAGCCTTTTTTTTTCCAGCTCTACAAAATATCCATAAGAAGAATGTGACTTTTTATTACTTCATTCCTTATTCATTAGTGTTTGTCAGATCACTTATGTGAACAAATTACTGCCTGTGGAATTTTCTCAAATCTTCCAATCATTCCTTGCCATCTGGTCACCAAGGCTGGCTTCATTAGTCACACAGTCTTATTTATATCCTTTGATATGCAACAACCATCCTCTTGGAGCCCAGTGTGGGGATGTCCAAGTTAAAAGCAGAATTCATTATAGCCTGAGTTGCCTTGCAGTAGATCTGCAATGGACTCTCAGGAGCACACAGATTAACAAATACCTACTGAGGGAAAATTGAATAAACTTAGATTAGAGAAACTGCCTAGACTTTACTTGGAAATGTTTTAAAATGTCCCTCTTTTTTTTTTTTTTTTTTTTTTTTTTTTTTTTTTTTTTAAATTTACCTCCTGCACAAGGAAATTTATCTGTTTTCCTACATGTATTGAGTTTTTGTGCTCAGCCCACTCCTGGAAGGAGCAGCAAGATCTGCTGGGTGTCTGGAATGCATCTGCTTTGCTTTACAAGTCATACATATACATATGGAGATGTGTTTGTGTCCTGGTGTGTGTTGACATCTCCTAAGTGTACACTGGGTCATGAATTCATTGTACTTCTCTTCTGATTTATCTAGCAGCTGAGGCAGTAAGACTCTAGCCAGGAATGCTCGTAAAAATATACAATATATATTACATATTTATAAATATACCTCTGGACACCTTTCACACAGCATCTGTATGGAGACATTGCTTCACATTTCTCACAGAGGTCTCCACTTAAACCCTCTGGTCTCTTCTGTGACCCCACCACTCGTGGGTCTCTTGTGAAAAGCACTGATGGGAGGGGAGGAACAGGAGCTGCCTCAGCTCCCCTGCCCATGAAGGTCTGTCCTGCTGGGGATACAGAGCTGTGTCCTTGCTCCTTGCCTTTCCTTGGCCAGCTCTGTCCCTGTTCATGTGCTGCTGCTTTATTGATTGGCACACATCCTTCTGGCTCAACTTGCTAAAGGAAATGTCACTTTACCTTGTTCTCTGGCTGAGATTTTAAAGCATTTCCACCACCTAATTCTCTCAACACTATTAATAGGTGATAATTTTTTATATAACTTCTTCTATTAAACATTTTCATTTAGCATTCACACCTGGAGGTTTTCATTTACTTTTCTAATGGCTCATTAAAAAGCGAATATCATGGTTAAGGAAATAGTTTGGGAATATAATATGTCATGTGAGCCAGGTGTAGCTGATAATTGCCATGTGCCAATGCTTGAAGGTCCTGGCTGCTTTCTGAGCAGCCCAAATCAGTGGAGACACACCACAGATTTCCCTCCCTGTGTTTATGCTGTCACTGAGGTGTGAGCAGGGAGCCTAGAGGTTCTGCTCTGGTGGTAAAAGCTGATTATCTCCAGGCAAGAGAACTCAGGCTACAAAGTCAGGAGCTATCTCTTAATTAATTCTTCTGGAAAAATACAAATGGCAGCAGTATTTAGCAAATAGCAGGAATAGTGTTTAATAAATAGTAGATAGTAGTTAGTAAATAATGGGACTTATCACTGAAAATCAAAATGTTGTACATATGAATGACAGAGCCTGGGTTAGAACTCTATTCTTTTGTACTTCTCCCTTGTTTTGCTGTGCTCTTCATGACTCTTGGATTCCAGAAGGAGGGATTCAAGAATCTGGCAGGGAAGGGCTGGGTTGTGGCATTGCTTGAATTTGAGGATGACCTTGGAACACATCTCCTTGGTGTGGAGCTTGGTGACCCTGCCTGTGAGCCTCCTCACAGGGCTCAGCAGGACTCCTGCTCTGAAACATCTATCATCCCCCACCAACATTTGGGTAGCCCTCTCTATTCTATTCTACACATTGGGCAGTTTTTCATACTGTACACCCTAAAAACCAGAATCTTCTACTGTTTTTATTTTGGATGCCCTTGGTACACATATAATAGCGGTTTGTCAGTTTCAGAGAGGAATATTGTTTGAAGTATCATTTCAAATTAATACATTTTGTTACTCAAGAACAAATTAAACCATGCTGGGGGCTCGGTTTAGTTGGGAAATAAAAGATGTCAGTGGGACAGAGCGAGGCCTAAGAGGGGATAAGAAAGAAGAGCGTGAAGCTGTAACAATGCAATAGATGGATTCTTGACCAGAGGCTTAACAACCAGTGGTCCAAATCCAATAGATTTTATCCACAGGGTTAGCAGAAAACTATTGCCAGTGAAAAACCATTGACTCTGCCTCGGGGCAAAAGACAAAAAACCTCATCACACAAAGAACTTCAACACAGGACTCCAAAGATTCTTCTGTCACAGCTGAGCTGAAGGCTTTGATGTATCACCCAGTGCTGTAACCCCTGTCCTAATGAATTAATAATTTACAAACTTATAATAGGAATACTGAAACAAAAGGATTAGGAGGAGCCTAATTAATATAATCTTGGAAACAGTTATAGATGTTCAATGTGTGTTCATCCCCTGTGTGGTCCTTCCCGTCCTCTTCAGAGACTTCTGTTCCTGTGTAATCAGGTCACTTCAGCACTCCCAGGGCAGTCCTGGGCAAAGGCAGCCAGGCCTGAGCCCAGCTGGGAGGGATCTGGGTCACTGCACCTCAGTTCCTGAGGTCCCTGGCTGGAACATGCTTCAGCCTGACCTGAGGGACCACAGAAGAGGGTAACATCTAACTGCAGGGAGTCCTAAACCACAGAACAAACCTTCCTTCCCTCCAACAATGCTGATCTTTTTCCCTGTGTAGGGACTGGGGCACTGGAAAAGCTTTGAGCTTGTAGGCACAATTGTAACTCAATATGATTCAGCAGAATTTATGCTTTTTAGAATGGAGAGAATTGCTCCTTGATCAAGGCAGCAAGAGAACCTAATCTAGCTTTCTCATTTATTCATTTCATCTTGAAGTGGTTAATTCATTTGACTGCTTTCTGGAAATTATTCAGGCTCTTGTTGGTTTTTGTTTTCATAGATAACCTCTTCTGTATTGGAATAATTTTTAATATTTTTTTCCTACTTCTGCAGTTAGGTTAACATATACTTTTGAATTAAAATATAGATGCATTCAATTCTCTTGGATGTTCACCATAGCTCTCTGCTCCACATGAAGCTCAGGGAGCCTTCTTTACCAGTGTGGGCCAAGGGCAGTGGTCAGCCCTTAAGGGACATTTGATGTCACCAATTTGCCTCTTTTTTTCTTCTAGCAAGTCCTTTCAGACTACTGAGCCTCACCTCCACATGTCTCTCTCATTCCTCAAACACTAGAAACTAAGGCATTTCAGTGTCACTGCAGAGGGTCTACTGAAACCTTCTGGAGGTTTAATAGGATGATTAAATAGGATAATAATTTAATAGGATAACTTTCAATGTTTATGTCATTTTGCATGTTGGTCCTTTTTTCATAAGAAAACTCAAAACACTCCATGAGGTAAGATTTTCCTTCTGTCTCTCTCCTTTGCCATAAATATTACACAAGAAGCTAATTCTGCCAAAGATATGCATGTCTAGGGAAGCAGGAAAACTAACCCAAATACTGCTCTGTAAAGAAACTTAGGGGTTTGGGTTGTTTTGTGGCTGTTGCATCTTGGGTTTTTGTTTAATTTGTTTCGGTTTGGGGTTTTTTGATTGTTTGGTTTTTGGTTTTAAGTCCTGCCTTTTGTTTTTCATAACTTGGAACTGGGGAGTTATTTTCAGTGGGACATTTTGTTTGTTACCTCTAGAATTGACACACATTTTATATATTGTTATATATAATGCAATAGTTAGAATGACAACAACTTCCAGAGGAGCACTAGAACTAGTGGCTTAGACGTAAGGCCATCAGGTTAATCTTCTATGGAAATGCATATGTTTTAACCTTGACAGTGTTGATTTTATTTTATTTATATTTTTTAACATAATTCTCTGCTTTATTTTCTAGTGGGCTATGAGGAAAAACCCTGGCAAGCAACTGAATCCGTACATGGAACTAGAATTACATAAAACATTAACTGTATATTTTTAAGAGAACCAGGAATTACATAAACAAAACTAACAAGGTGTACCATGAGGAAGCACCCAGTTGGTACCATTTACTTATCTAGATTTTATAAAATATTTCTCTAGTGTTAAAAATCCTTTCTCATTAAGAAGAGGTCAGATGGATTAAGCCAAGTTGGATGACAGGAATTCTTTTCATGCTTGAAGGCTGAATAGATTATAGTGCATCAGCCTAAAAGAGATAATTGAATTCATTTAATTTCTTCTTTTTAAAAAATACAGATGGATACAGGAGGGAGGATATATAAATCTGCCTTAATACAGTTAGAAAAAGTTTCTTGGGCTTCAGAGAAATGGCCCCATTTTACAGCCAAACATGACATCCACTGTGTAATTTCTTATATCACATATGGGGTAAAAAGTGTATAATCAGGCTGTGGACTTGGTGTGCTTGTGCTTTTTTTATTATTTTGTTTGATATTGATACGTACTTATAAAAATGTATTTTTAAATATGATCCAGTCATTTTGAGCAGGATGTTACTCCTAGCTCTTCAAAGAATATATTTGGCAAGTGTACACATAAAATCAGTTCTTTTTCTGAAAAATTAATTATAAATTCTTATTCTTTAAAGAAACTCAGGGGAAAAAACCCAGTTGCAGTCCACCTCTGCAATTTTATTAAAATCACTATTTCATGGACTGAATAAATAAATTTGGCCATACAAAACATACCTGACAAAAGTGCCACTAAAAATTCTCTATAAAGTTTTAGGCTGAAGGAAATATAAATGACTGAGCTATAAATGTCTACAGAAGAGGGTCTGGAGAAAATGCTGACAGGCCCTTGTCTTCAGTGATGCTGCCAGGTGCTGTTATAATTAGTGCTTTGGAAGCAAGGAATTGTTCTTTTCTACAAGCAGAGTATAACCTTGTGTGCAGACCAGGTCTGTTAATTTGAGACTGAGCATTATTTCAGCACTTGGACTACTTATGAAGAAGAAAAAGCTTTTGATAGAGGACTTTGGTGCTGAATAAACATCCTCAGGTCTAGATTTTGGGTTGCCTTACTCAGCAGAAAGTGGAGGGAATTAGAAAGATGTGAGCACTTTCAGCTCATTTACGATGTATTTTATGAAATAAACCTGTGGGCAGACATATATACTGCTGAGGAAAAATGGCTTCTCATTCAGCATTTCAGCTGACAGGGTGTTAGAGCCAGTAAGAAAATCACTCCTTTTTCCTTTTAAAAGTAAGAGAGAAATGCATGTAGCATTGTAGCAAAAAACAAACTAAACAAAAAAACAAACAAACAAAAACCCAGCACTGGACAGGGCAGCATTGAAAAAAGGGAAGAGCATAAGTTCTCTCTTAATATGGAGATTCAGTAATGTTTTGTAAGAAGATGCAATTCAGTCAATATAAAAAAGCCAGAGTATGCAGGTTTTTCATCACAGCAAGAAATGGGTTTAGAGTTCTTATCCTGCCTCTGCTAGTCTCACTCTCTTTGCAATCTAGACCCTAATTTATCTATTAATGAAACACATGTGCAAATATTTTTGACACCTCAGGGTGTTTTAGGAAGCTGAATGAGTGTTATTCATCATTGTCTACAAACTGGAGTATACACTCTCTTTTTTAGACTTCCTGAGAGGTAAAAGGTCTAAACGTAATTGCAATATAAATGAAGAAAGACATTAGGGCTGATAGACTTATTCTAAAAAAAGAAATAATAACACGTACTTTTCCACTTGGGGCAAAATTTTCCATGTTTCCTATAGGCTGAGACACTGTTCTTAAATTAGCAATTGGCTGCCAGTGTGTCCCACAGAAAATCAGGGAAAAATTCACCTTATAAATAATCCATAGTGGAGAGATTACATGTATAATTATAGAGATAGATATTGGAATAAAAGAAAAAAAGTTAAATTTGATGGTTAGACAATAGCTGCAGCTATGAAACTCTGCATCTCATTTTAATGGCTGCACATTAGCCTCCACTACTGACATTATTAACTGTACATCATTGCTGTAAAAAACACCCTCTTTATCTCACTAAAGTGGGTTTTCTCTAAACTACAAGCAACAGACAGCCTCAAGGGCATTTTGTGTCCAACACTAACCAATTCTAAACAAAGTTGTAATGTCACATGGGGCAGGGCACTTTGCTTGGCTTTTGTATAATCCAAATCAGGCTGCTCTGAGGCTGCTGTGCTAATGAAGAGTTTTAAGTTCCTGCAGCTGCAAAGGCTGAAGACACCTCAGCTGTGCACTCGTGGCCATCATTGCCCTCAGATATCCCACCAGGTCCTACCTTCCCAGAGCCAGGTGGAAAAGCAGCTCTGAACATCTACATCAAAAACTCATGGCACCACCAACACAGGGCTCTTGTGCACTGTGAGTGGTTTGAGAGCAACAAATAGGAATTTACATTGGGCATCCATTGCCCTCTGTGCTTACCTGGAACAGAAGGTGAAACACAAACAGGGAAGCTGGCTATAACAAATTTCCTTAACAGAAAAATGTGAAGATAAAGCTGATAGTTATCGAGCTCTTGCAGTCCAGAGGCAGTCATCCCAATGCTGCAATAAGAGCTCTCTACCTTTATGCAGATGAAACAACTAAAATTCAAGAAAGCAACATATTTCTTAAGGGAGGGAGGGAAACCTATGACCCACAGGCTGTCACTGGTCATAGAACTGTCACTCTGTAAAATCCCATCTCCTCTTCCCAAATGCACATGTGACCATTTACCCTGTTCACTCCTTGTTTGCTGGGTTCCCCAAGTCAGCTGTGCCTTCTCATTTAATCTGAAGTTCACTATCTACAGCTGCTGCCAACGAGCCACAACTTCCCTAGGTCCCTCAGCTGAAAGGTTTCACAAATCACACCCAAACTATAAAAGAACAGCAACAAGAAGACTATGCTGCTTAGTCTTTTGGATTTCTGTAGTAGAAGGAGCTTCTGTTGTCTTCTAAAGGTATTTTTGTGCTGCTGTTTTATAGATTCCTGGCTTTGAGTTTGATATTGCTGATTTATGATGTTGTCCTTTTATAATTTCTAGGTTTTGTTGGATAACGCTGAAAAAGTGTGAAAGGGTGGTTGTAAATTTTAAGGATGATGGTGGCCTTTATCATCTTTGTTCAGTTGTTTCTGTTTTTAATTGTGATTTGGAGAAGTTATGTGGTGTGATTTGTACACCCTGGAGTTGAGCCTAGCTCTAGCCTGCTTGTTGGATGAGTTGCAGGGTATTTTAGAGCACTTTTGTGCTCACTTCAGAGATTCCTACCTGCCTCAAAGTCACCTCTCCAATGGCAATTCCTTGGCTGCCTCCCTGGTGCTGTTAATTTTCTTGCTTCTGTAACTGTCCCACTCTCACCATGGTCAGAGGAAAATATGTGCATTGTTGAGCTATCCACTTGCAGAGTACATAGGGAGAGCTCCCTATATGGACTCTGGGGAAAGGGAAGAGGTTTTTAATGATGCCTTAAGTTTATCTTTCATACTTTCCAGATTTTGTACTGTGTTAGTATATGACTTTGAACTTCATATAAAGTGTTAGCAAGTTCTCTTCATGGTTTAGTTAGACAAAACTGTCCTTTTCCAGCCCAAGAACCAATGGCACTATTACACCTTCAGGCCCAAAAGTATAAACGGTGAATTGAGGAGAGCAAACTGGGAGGATGGGACTTCACAACCTGAAGCTGTAATTGGACAATTAATAACAACATGTAAATGGACCAGAACTTATACAAGTGTAAAAACTCATAGCAGGAAGTTCATCTTGGGTGTATCCACAGCTGGGCTCTTGTACTGGCCAAGGTGTATCTATCCTTTAAAAGCCTTTTTAATAAATAACTTTTTGTATTCCTTTAACACAGTCTAGCCTCTGTTCTAGGTAGCCTCCCAAGGTATCTAGGGGAGGCCTTTGGGGGTTCTGTTTTATTTGGCTTTGAAATCTCAAATTTAGGAGATAGAGGGATACTAAAATCTTCAAAGATTGTCACCAGGCAGTAACATTGATACAGGTCTTGTGTCTCCTCCTTTCTGGTGGAATGCTTTACCTCATGATTGTTCATAGGACTGAAATCCACTCCTGCCTAATGAATCTGTTGGTATTTGCTTGACTTTTTTTTTCCCTGCTCTTGTCTGCCTATAAATCACTCAGGTGATGCTGTTGACAGATCCTGTGGCTATATTTAATAATAGAAGCATGTGTTTTCTTAAGCTAATTATCTCCGCCACCCTTGAAATATAGATTAAGTTTTTGCTTCTGAAGAAAAACGTGTTTTAAACTGCACACTTTGGAGTTAGTTATTTTTCATTTCTGTTTATTTTTCTCATGTAGCAAAATAAAGATACTTTCTAACTGCACACTCTTTGTGGGGTAAAAGCAAGGCCTGTGGTGATTATATCCAGTAAAGTAGCAGGACTGTAGCTGGAAATATATGCAAGCGTAGTGTGAGACTCTTGTAAGCAAAGCTTGCCAATATTTTACATCTTGAATGCTTTAACAATTAAGTTGATTGGGTTTTTTCCCCCCTCTCTTTGTCTGACAACACTCACAAGGGTTCATGATTTTTCACTGATAAAGCTCCTGAAACTTTCTTTTCATTTTTGTGAAAATACAGAATAAAAGCACATTTAAGACAGCATTTCACAAAGCAGATGAGATCCCAAGGGGCTTAGTTTCTTAGGGTTGGCAGATGATAAAGGAAAAAGCTTGTTCTGATGAAAGAATTTGGAGAATCTGAATGAATAATGACAACTAGTATGTATGGAAGTAGGAATGTTTTTCTCTGGCTTTTGACCATGGATGAATATCTTAAAGCTTGTCATCAAGATAAGTAGTTTGAAACTCTATTAATGATTAAAGTGAAAGAAGACTGTGGGAGGCAGAAGAGGAAGAAAAAGGGAATTCATACAGTGCTGTGGGTGGCTTTTTTCTTTTCAAGAGCTTCATAAAACACAAAGGTGATAAATACAGGGTAAGGACAGAACAGCTGAAAGATTCTGGTGGAAAGAAAAAAACATGGTTTGACACTTACAGAACATCCGCAGAGCTGGGCTGAAGAGTAGGAGTAGACAGCACATCTGAATGGCAAGAGCAGCAATCTACCTTAATTTCAATCTTTAGGCATGTAGGATTGTGCCAAGAATTGTGTTCCAAATATTGGGATAAATGGAGCCATAACTGAAAGAAAACCAATAGCAAGGAGCAGATAGCAAAGGCAGCTGAAAATGGGAGCTGTAACGTAACAAGAAAGGGTAGTGGAGGCAGAAAATTGGCAAGTTGGAAATGGAGCAATAATAAAAAGTTCTATGAAGCAGTCTTTTGTCATTAATTCCTTGTCACAGGATGAATCAGAAAGGGGTGAGTATTTTTTTTTCTTTACATCACTTGGTGTTAGTGGAACTTGAGTTAGCAAATCTGCTTTTCCACCAGTCCCACCAGGAAGAGTATCTAGCCTGACATAAGTGATCTATTTGATTTTCATATTTCCTATTTTCCCAGTGGACTTTCTTTGTGGAGTTGAACAAAATCAAGAGAAAAGTCAAGTGTACTAATGTTAGGATTGTGTTGAAAGAAATAGGAAACAGTGGGTTTGAGCTATTTCTGTGTTTAATTGTGTAGAAGGCAGCACTGTATTTGGCTTATTGTAATGCTGTCGGGTTTTAATGTTAACTGTGTGTGACTTTTTCAATTTTCTGTGGGTTTTTTTTTTTTTTCTCTTTCATGTTTAGGCTTCCCTATGCATTGCTCCTGAAGTTCTCTTCTTTCTTACTTAGTGAAACTCTACCAGCTTGTACTGGTGGCTAAAAAGAGTATGATAAGATACAGGTCATCTTTAACCTTCTTTTTTTATCCTGAAGTGTAATTTTAACAATTAACCTATTTGTGCAGCAGAAATGACATTAAGAGGGAAAAATATGCTGTTATTAAAACTGCTATCAGGTTAAATTAGTACCTTCACAAATAACTGCTTGCTTCTTTTGGGCTTCCTCATGTTGGAGTGAACTCTGACCACTCCCATATGTCAGAAATCTTTTCATTAACTCTTTTGAGGAGTATCAGCAAGCATGCTGGAGCTTTTCCTTTAGCAATATGGTACAGAGGGTTATCTCCTGAGCAGGAATGTCTTATCTGCATGCAGTCAAACTAAAACCATATGCTAGTGTGAGAACCACGACCAGTAGTTTGTTAATGATCTTTTATGGATGCGTTCAAAATAAAACCATCAAATCCTGCTATAATAAGGTCAGATTCCAGCACGGAATTGGTTGTGTGCAAAAGGCATATGAGGAAGGCTTGCTGACTACATCTGAAGCCTTAAACCTGGTGACGAATTACATGTTACACCTGCACTCATATGAGTTTAGAGATGCCACTGGATTTGAGATCAGGAGAGGCTCTAAATATCAGCTGCTTGGGCTTTCTGCTTTATATATACACCACAGAAATCTCACCCAGCAATTCCTGTGTGAGGCCCATCACTTCTGGTTAGCTGGGATGCAATCTTTAGGTGGTTACGTGGATTCGGAACTTAATGTGATGAAGAATGCAGATCAATGCTTGTTAAATTTAATGGGCATGATAATATACCTGGGTAACAAATGCAACATATGTTTGTTTAAATTTGACATATGATACTTCAGCCTTCAACAATCTGAAGAAGTGATAGAGCAGCTTGTTTTCCTGAGCAGTTCTAGCTTAATGTGGCAATATTTGCATATTTAGAGTGCTATGCATCATCTGGGTTCAGTGCTCATGTGGGGTCTCCCAGCTCTGCCTCAGAGCTGCACCCTTTGAAGGTGATCTTTGTACATGGAGGCTGCATCATCCCCAGCCTCCAAAACCTGCCTGGGCTTGTTTGAAGGTGATGCTGTCTGTACCTCGAGGCAGTAAAACTCAGCTTTCAGTAGTGCCTCTTGTATTCCCTGCTTAAAAACTCTGTAGGTGTTCCAGGTGGATCAGACAGGAAGGGAAAATCATCACACTATGTAGGCTGCCTCAGCAGGCTAAAGTTTAGTTCTGTGTTTGCTGAGATTGTCCTTAATCTACTATCATCACAATATGAGTATTGACAATCCTATCATTTGACATGCTTCCCAACAAGTATTCTGGGATTTCTGGGGTTTAAGTCTTCAAAACTTGTCTTGGCCTGTCCTGAACAGCAAAATCACAAAAGTTAGCAAAAATTCTATGCAAGTAGAGGCATGAAGATATTAGAGCATTGTACCTGACATTGGTTCCTGAGAAGTGATTCTGTGTGGCACAGTTGTGTGAAGTGGACATTTTCAGTAAAGTAGTGACACGTGTGGACTTTAGGTGCATAGTAGGGATTTGAATATGTAGCTGAAGTTTGCTGATGTCTCTGTATGTGACTGTGAAGTTCATACATTTGTTTATCAAAAAGGATTCGTTGAAAGGCTTTGTCAGGGACTGCCCAATGTTACTGTGATGGAAGGAGAGTTCAAAACTCCATTGTTTGTTATGCAGTAGCTTTTAAACTCTCTTCATCATTCTAACTACCCTGGAGGGTCATTAATGTTTAGTTTGTTGTGTAATTCTTCACACTTGGTATCATCCACTGAAGCTTTTTAGCATGCAGTCATAGTAAACTACACCTGTGAACTTGTGAAAAATACTAAATTCATAATATGGTTTTTGACAGGAAGGTTTGAAAAATCAGAATTGGCTAAAAAGTGAAAGGATGCATTATAACAAGACTCGAAGTCATTTAAAGTATGGTTCAAAATCTTTTCTTCAAGTAAACTTGAGAGTGTCAAACTGAAGCACGTTTAATTGTAGGTGAGAAAATGGAGCATGGAGCCGTGAGAAGGGAGCAGGTTCTACTGACTTGAGAATATCACTGGAGTCCTCCTATTTACAAAAGTCTTCTGTTGCAGGGAATTGGCACCAAATGATAATTATCTGGTAGTGTATAAAAAAAAAAAAACCTGTGTGTCTACATGCCACGTATGGTTTCTATCTAAAAAAGTTGTTCTATTTCCAACTTGTAAATGAATTATGCTTATTGAACAAGAAGCTTTTTGAGTGGGAGTATTCCGTGTTAGGTGTTTGGGGTTTTCTTCCTTACTGTCATTTCTTTTTATTTAGCAGGGTAGTTGGTACTAATGTTACTGCTGAGTTTGTTAATTTAATGGAAGTTAGAGGCACAGTCACTCAGGAAACAACACATAATAAACAGCAAGACTGTAATAAACACGTTGCTGTGTTAGGCATACATTGAAGAAAATGTGCAAATATCAATGCAGTGGGTGTATCCCTCACAGGCTGCTGAGTTTTCTGTCAGAGCAATTTAAAAAAAAGAAGAAAAATCAACAGCAGAGAGAATGAAAAGAGATGAACACCGAAACATCACCAGTGATGATGAGCTTGTGTGGGAGCATGTTGGAGCCAGGCTGGGAGGTGTTTTCATAGGGAAGATGCAGCTGGTTGTAGGGGATGAGCCTGGTTCCTATAGAAGAGAGAGTTGTATGAAGGTTTGGAAGGGGCCAGGCTGCACTTGCTGCATTAGCTCTCTGTGTGCAGCCAGCTTGAGCTTGAGGGCATGTGGGATGTCTTTGGGAATGAAGAGCTTGCCATGTGCTATTTAGCCATGAGCTGTGGCTGCTCCCAGGCACCCTGCCCCAGGCTGTGTCAGCTCCTGTGGGCTGTGCTCTCTGTGCTGCTGGAGGCAGAGCAATGTGGGTGGTTTTGCAGCACAGGGGATGCTGTCCCATTTGGCAGGCACAACATATGCACCTTTTGCTCTGTAGCCACAGCTCAGCGGTGGGGGGAAGCAGCTGAACTCTGCCATCCTTGCCTGGCAGTTTGTAACAGCTCTGTTAATTAGCTGGAGAACAGGTGAAAGATACCAGACTAGAGAAGTGGTAGAGACCTAAATAGAGGTTTTAGGGGTGTTTTCCCTATTTCTTGGTTTAGGACATTTATTCCTAAAGATCTGTATCAATAGGAGAATCTGAGAACAGAACACTTGCTGCTGACAAACACTACCTTCCAGTGTGCCCTGAGGCACAGCAGTACTTGGTAACCCTGTTTCCTCCAAAGCTCTTGATTCCTGCAAGGTGTTTTGTACTCTCTGAACTCAAGCCTCCCACCCTCCTAAGGGGGAGAAAATGCTGTAGGTGTACAGTGAGAACAGGAGAGAGATGTCTGATTGCTAAGGATCTAACATAAATTTCTAATTGATAGGAAAAAAATGTTGTGTATTTTCATAATCTTAATGATTGAGTGTGAAGATATTTTTAGTCTGAATAGAATATTGTTCAGCACCACTTATTTCTGTACACTTTACTCTTTGGTGTGCTGCACAAATGGAGCTAATGCTTAATGGAGAATTGCTCTTCTTATTTTTGGACTGTGGAAGGGGAGTCTGTCCTGTCACTATCTGAGTGACTTGATTGAGCTATTTACTGTTTTAATATATAATCTTGTATTGATCTACTGCTGGCACTGAGGAGATGGTTTACAGTGACATGGGTGATGCAGGCATAAAAATCCAATGTCATTCCCAGGCCCTTTGCTGGCTGAGGAGCAGTTGTGAGCTTTGGTCTCAGAAGGGATCATTGGGGTTTTGCCCTTAAGAGGCTATACAACATGAAATGTGTCTAGTGCAACAGGGAATGTGGTGACCATCACACCAAACCCTGCATCTAGTGGCAGTAATTTTCTCCAAGGCTGCTGTCCCTGGCTTACAGCTCCAAGTGCACGTTGCCTGTTTCCCCCTGAGCTGGTTGCACACCAGTGATTGGGTTTTTATCTGCCAACTCTTGGCCCAGTAGCCGATCCCACCAGAGATGTCCCAGGCTGTCCCTGCTGGAGCTGCACAGACCACCAGGTTTATTAGCTCCTGCTGAGGAAATGTGGGAATGTGCTGTGTCACTGCTGATCAGAGCCCTCTTTGGAGCTTTCCAGTGTTTAAAGGATGTGGTGATAAAGGAAGCCTACTAGAAGAGACAGATGGTGAGGAAAACAATGCAAAAAGGGCTGCCACTATAATAAGATAATTTCTGTGATGGGTTGCATCAATGTAGTTCTTGATGGGCTCGGTCTCTGAGTTTGTGCTGTGCTCCAATGGGAGGAACAGAAAAAAACAAAATGTTATTTTAAACCACCAGGTGTCTAATTTCAGTGAAAAAGGAAAACTGAGGTGAATTCTGCCTGCTGCCTCAGAGCAGGGGTGTGTGTGAGAGGCATCCCCATGCCATGCACAGAGCCCTGCTGGCTTGGAACGTGGTGTAGCAACAAGTGAGAGCAGGATCAGATCTGCAGCAGAGAGTCTGTCTCAAACTCATGCTGTCACTTCAGGCAAATAACCAGGAGTGCTGTTTATTTTTAAATAGCACTCATTTAGCATGACACACTAATAAAATCTCATTGTCTTGTATTCAGTTAGGATATATTTCTGTTTATATTTCAATTTGATAGATGCACTTCAATTACTGGTTGTAAGCAGCGCTGGAAAGATGTCCAAACACCTGGAGATTGAACTCCCATTTTACCTCAAGGCTTCTTAAAAGTTTAGTGTGGAAAAGATAAGCTGGAGATATAGAACAGATTGCATTATTTTTGGTCCTGGTATTTGCAGAATTGTAAGCTGTGGAAAAAAATAGAAGGTATTGGCTAAAGAACAGGCAGCAGGAAACAAAACACCCTTTCAAACATCCCCCCTATGTTATTCTAACAATAATAAAAGAAGGGAAAACACAACTAAGTTAGTGCTTGAATAAAGTTGCTTGGTGGTTTTTCCTCCTTTTTTTTGTGTGAGTCAGTACTTGCATTGTACTGAACCAGAAGTTCAGTGAGGACCAGTTTCCTGTGAACCAGCCAGCAGTGCATCAGTTAAAGCCTTTGGATTTTTCTGGGTAAACATAAATGTTATTCTTCTATCGAAGTAGATAATGTGTGTGTCATCCATACAAATAGCACAAATGCATCTTTGCTAAGGAACACTTAACAAGTTTCCTGTGTCATCCTCCTTTTATTTAGTAGCTCTTACATTTGTTTTTCTTTCATCTCTGAAAGCGCAGATCATTATATGCTATTTCTTAGATGTTGATATGAGAGCATCACTGTTGCTTGAAATTTATATCTTAGAATCAGTGGAATGATTTGCCATCTATGTTTTTCTCATTGGTGCTGATCTTCTGAAATTTTGTGTGGCTTCCTGAGGAAAGTGACTTTTGATGTTCCTGGCAGTGTTAGACAGGCAATTCTTTCAGCTGAAATTGTCAATCATGTTATTTATTGAGGAAGGGCAAAGTTTTGAGAAGAGCAGAAAAATCTGCTTACCAGGCCATGAAAGTATCTCGTGTAAACAGGTTGCATCTTTCATTATTAATAGGAGAGAAATCTATTTCTCCTCTACATTATCTAGTCTTACTTAAGCAAGGGAACCAAGTGCAACTATAGAACACCTAAAGCATTGAAAAAAGAATTTGCTTTTCTGGTTGTAATTCAGAGTTTTGTAAATTAATGTTAATTCAATAGAAATTTCCAGGGCTTTGTTCCAACACCAAGCATAAATTATTTTACCAGCTTACTAGTGTGTGTGTGTGTGTGTTAGTTCTGGATGTCTTGATATGCAAGGCATGGTTAAATTTCATGTCACTAAACTCAGTAACTTCAGAAAAGCACAGTAATATGTTAAAGGGAAGCATGCTATCAGTGAAGCATATTTTGAAAATGTTGCACTGGGAAATCCTTTGCTATGCAGTCACTTAGAGTTTCAGGTATATCTTGGAATATGGCTTTTCAAGAAACAAAATTATTCCTACAAAGTTAGTTTAGACAAATATTTGTCTCTTTGTCAAAGACTCTGTAAAAGAAGTTCAGTTCTATCATTACTTTTAGTTTAATCTGGCTCTACCACTGACTTGCAGATATGCTATCTAATGATGTGAAAGGTTTCCAAGAAAGTTTAAAGGTTTCTGCCCAATAATCTAGCTTTTTTATCTAGAGAACTACTAAGAAAGTTTCATTTTTTTGTGATACATAAATATTTTTCTTTGTTATAATACATTTTAATTTAAGTTACATTAAAATGTTAAGGAAATGCATTACTTTCCAGCCCCGGTCACTTACTAATGCTCTTAACTTTCTTATGGCTGGAGGATCTAACGAAAAAAACCTGAGTGTTTCCTTCAGCCATGGCTGCCCTTGCTTTCTCCTGAAGAGCAAGGGGAAAGACAAAATTTGTGGTCTTAATTAAGCAAGCCATGCTTCAATGTCTTCCTTGTTCGTACACTGCTTTCTGTCCTGATGCCTCAATGTTTTGGAAGAGCTGCAAATCATCTATTTCAACTAGAAGAAATATTAACATAAACCTAATTGAGATCTCCAAGTCTTTAAATATTGTGCTACATTAATTTGTTCTCTTCTATGGGAGCAGCTATTCCTCTGCCTAAGCAGGAAAGCTGGGGCCTTTCTCCAGCTGCCCAAGGAAAATGTCCTTTAGTGCTCCCTGTGACAGTGCTCAGTATGGATCAACCAACAGCCCCTGTTGACTCTTGGGCTCTGCTGACATCTGACATCCCTTTCTTTACTATCCAAATACAAAATCCACCCACAAGAAGAGCAGAATATGAGGAATGTTCTCCTCCAGTACAGTAATAACTGCGGAGGTTCCCAGTGTCTTGTTTTGGGGATCTGTTTGGGGTTTTGTTGAGGGTTTTTTTTTCCCCTCTTAAGAGCTGGAAACCCTGCTTGTAATTCAAGTTGCTAGTCCATCTGACAGAAGATGGATCTGAAACTCTATCACCAATCTATATACAATTAAATAACAATTTATTGTGACACTCTGGCATTCTGTCTGTATTACATGCTATTAGATATTAATTCAAAATGAAGGAGAGCAACCTGGAAAGATTGAAATAAGCAGATTTGGTACAAATACAGTAGAGTTAAAACACAATTTACTAAAGCAGAACCCATGTCTCCTATGCGTGAAACAATAGTAAGGATTAATTTTCTCAAGTGCTTCACATTAGACCTATTTTGAAGGGAAAATAACTAATTGGATGCTAATAATTAGTAACGTTACCTAAAATAAGATATTACCTTATAACTTCAAAACCTATTTTTTTTCTTCACACATGTTAAACCTCATTTTAGTAACAAGAATTACACTTCCAATAATGCTTATCCAAAACCTTTGAAAGCATGATGGTAATGTTCAGGAAGCAAGAAGACACTTCAAAACAAAAGTAGATTTAATCTCTCTTGTTTCTGTCGTCTGATAGCAGTGTGGCAGTGGATGGATGGCACAGGTGCATCTGTTGGTGTGGGAACCACCAGTTCCTTTGTGCCTAAAGTCATTTGGCACTTAGAGAAGCCCTGACAGCCCTTTATCACTCCTTCATCGTGGTAGGATGAAAATAATAACCCAAGCCCCCTGTTGAACAGGGGACTTGAACTGGGGTTTACGCTCCAAATACCTTTGTCACTGCATTAATATATTCCTGATATTAATGTGTCCTTGCCTTGCCATTCAGCTGGCTGCGTCCTTCCTCTGCCATGGACACCCCTTTGCTCTGAGTAAAGCCTTCCTCCACCAGCAGCCAGAGAAATCCTATGGGCCAAGCTTTAAATGAAGCTGTTCTCAGGTTTTATAAAATCATTATTTTCTCTCTGTCTTTTCACCATGGCTGTGTTGAAAAACCCAAGAATGTAAAAAGTATTTTTCTCCCCAGCCAGAGGTTGAAGAACTGGTTGTGAGCAGTCTCTTCTGATGTTTCATTAATTATTTATTCTTTCTTATCTTTAACCTTTTTTCCCTGACAAACAGAGATCTGCTCTGCAAGTCAGTTCAAGGCAAAAAACCCACTCACACAGAGTCATATGTACTTTTATGTTAGAACCCATGTAAGCAATATTTATATAAAATCACCAATAACTATTATTCATGGTAGAAAGTTAGACTCTACTCTAAACCAACCAGAAGGTAGGGCAGAGAAGAAAGAAGCCCAGAAGCCACATGGAATCCTCCATCTTGTCTTCCCTGCTTGCCATTCTAAAAACCCCCATATATCTAAAATTCTCACCCTGTGATAAAACTGCACACTATGCTACTATCTAATACACATTCTTGAAAACTCTTGCTGCATCCTAAAGCCTTTTCCCATGAACAAAGGTTAAAAACACTGTTTGTCAGAAGTTTTAAAATCTCTTAACAAATGCAAAGAAATATTTCTCAGAATTCTCAATTCCCACAAGCTGTGATTGGGAGTTCATGGTCCCACAGAATGACCAATTGCCATCACTAGCTCTGCTTCAAAGAAAGGCATAACTGCTCAAGTCAATACAATATTGAGGAGTGTAATCTATTTGAAGTGCAGCCTGAAATGTTCCTCCCTGGGTGTGAATGTCTGGGACAGCTCTCCAGCTGGTGGGAGCTGGCACTGCTGCACTTGCTCAGGCAGGGATGTGCAGATCTGCTGCAGCTGAGGAGGAAAACAGCTCTGCTGTTGGAATGAGGTTTTTCATGTACAGGAAAAGTTGATTCCAGTTACGAGTGAAAGTTAGTGTGGATAGATGCTTCTTTTCTCCTTTAGATGAGGTTTCCTGTGTGTTCAGAGTAGAATAAAATGGTTTTGTTTACTTATTTCTATAAGTTCTCTGGTTATGTAATGCTCTGGTATGTCCATGCAACCCAGCTTGGGTGGGGAGGGGTTGGTTGGAGCAGCTCACCAGTGTGAAACCTTGCCTGGCTATCTCCAGGCAGGAAGTTCCTAAGCTGAGCACAATGGCCAGAGTAAGATAAATTAAATGGCTTAGTTCTTGTTAAATATTAAAAGGAGGACAACAGGAAATAGTTTATTTTTTGTGTTACATGCAGCTCAAAATTTATCACCTAAAGATATAATGAGGAGAGTGGGGTGGGGAAGGTTATCCCCTCCCTGCAGGCAGTGGAGGATGATTTGATGTGTGGCACTCCAGTCTTCTAGACCCCCTGCAGCAAATTGATTGTCTCTTGGCCGCTCCCTGGTTTTCCACCTTGTCACCTTCCTTAGGTTTTCATCTGCTGTGTTGTCAAAGGCAGCTTCCTTCCATGACTTACTGGGAGCAGGGAAGGTAATAACTTTCACAACCAATACATCTTTGCTGTTTTACTGAGAATCCCCTGTCGGGATTTGCTGTCTTACCTCACTTGTCAGTAATGGAAGCCGCCAGTTGTCTTCTGAAATGCTCAAATCTTTATTTGTACACACCTGCCACTTATTAATAAATAACCAAGCTGTAAATAACACTTTAAGCACTGTTTTCCCTTCACTTTTATTGATTCTGGTGACTTGTATACCCTTCAGCAGATGTGCTGGTCCTGAGTGGTATTAGGGAGTAGTTAAATTTTTGGCTAATGGAAAACCAAAATAAATAACACAATAGTAAAATTCATCATGATTTTCTCCTAATCCAAAGGAAGCCAGCAATATAATTGTCTGGGACATGACTTAATGTCTAGTTGAAGTTGTTTGTACTGAGTTTTGTATGGAGTTATTATGGCTTAACTACACTCCATGGTCTTTGACATTGCTTGAGAGATGAGAAATAAAAAGGCTCATTAACAATGAAGGCCTTCAGGAAAGCAAAAGCTTAGCATGAAATCTATAACACTTCCTTCTGGACTTCTGATCCTAAACAAGAAGGCAATTTTTCAAGTTGAGAAATAAGGGAAAAGGTAAAAAGGGGGGGGGGGGGGGGGGTGGGTGCATGTGTAACTTTGAAACAATACTAAGATGCAGGCGGCACTTCATTTAGCTTTAGAGATGTATATGTAGTGAAATCGGGAACTTAGGAATAGCTATTGTATCTAAACTGGTGTATTATGTGAGCACTGTTAAGTGGATCTCTTTCTTTCATGGGGTTTAATGTTGTATCTTACTGGTGAAAGGCAGTTAAAAAGCCTCATACATAATTGCATACATACATTATTACATCATTTAATACCATACACACATATTAAGAGAGCACTGCAAGTAGACACATTTGCAGAACATCACTTCCAGCGTGATGATTCATTAGTTTCTCAGTAATGCTTATTCAGCCCCTATGTCCTACATCACAAGCAGAAGTGTTGTGTTTTCACTCCCAAAGCAGTGCATTCAACTTAGTCCTGCCAAGACTTAGAGCCACTGGGTGTTTTAAGTTTTTCTTCCTAATTTCTTCCCTTCAAAGGGAAAGCAAGTTAGCTTATCCCACCCTTATTCACAAAGTCTCAAAAGTGTTCATACACATATCTTGCTTGAAATCTATTGCAGTTGCAACTGAAGGGTCTTTCTCATTGCTTCCTTTGCCACCTGTGCTGCTCCCAGATCTTGCCACATGCATTCCTGTGATTTATTGTCTATACTTTTGCATCATTCAAAAGCATTGCCTAAGGTACAAAGTTAGGAGGAAGCTGTTTGTGTGCTTTGGGTCTGGTTTGGAGGTCACTGCAGCCTGAGCGAGGTCTGAGCTCAGAGAAGGCTGGGAGGGAAGGTGATGCAGAGGTGCAAAAAGCCTGGTGAGTTAAGCACAGGAGGGAAAAAGTTGGCCCTGTCCTAGGGTGATCCTGGCATGTACACATCCAGCTGGATTTCAGTGATTTCTCAGAAGCTCTAGAGGGGCTCCAAGGAGTACCTGTGGGAGAAATAAATGCCAGCTGACTCTTTAGGATGAAATTTGAGAAATACCCATGTATTGGTACTGGCTATGGTATGTTTGAGGGCTGTCCAAAGAACCGTTGAGCCTTTGGTGGTTCTCTAGTGCCTGAGCCCTCTGTGACTGTGTATTACTCTCTGGTACAGAGAGGAGAAGCAAACTGGACATCTTGCTCCCATTGGAAACACTCAGTAAACCATTTATCAGGGAGATGCAGACCCTGAGCCTCCCCTGAAAACAGTTTTCACTTGGTGCTGTTCCCAGCATTACAAATGCAAAGGTCTGTTCTGTGTATTTTCTGCAAAGCAGATTGAAATCAACATCACAGTTCATTTGGCTCCCAGCAGCTGAAGAGAGAAAACATAGAAATATCAACATATTTATTCTAGAGTTTTTTTCAATGGGGAAAATCAAGCACCTGAGGAAAGCAATGGGTTTGGGCACTGGGCACATTTAGGATAAAAATGTTAATACATATTCCAAGCTGAAATTTTTTCAGATTTGCAGTTAAGCACATGAAATTGCCATTACCTGTGGGGTTGAAAAAGGCACAGTGCAGTTTACTCCTAACCCATAAAGGGGCTGCCACAGAGGTGTTGTCACTTGAACTTCTACACTGTAAATTCCCTGGTTCTCGTCCCAGACAGAAAGGAGGATTTCCTGTCATGTGCTCTGCAGTAAAGTATTTGCAGGAATTTCACAGGTCTGTGCTAGTTAAAAATTCACTGGTAACATATTTGAAGGTGTTTGCTAATGACTTCTGTTAATTGTTGCAAGAGCTTCAGCTTCTAAAAATGGCCCCCCATGATTTGCAGCCTGTGAAACTCCATTTCATTAGAAAATGGAATTTCCCTTCTAAAGAGCTGAGAGCTCCTTCTCTGGGTTTTTCTGCTAGCTATAAATTGTACATTGTGGGATTTGTGGGACTCTCACCACTGTTGAATATGTGATACCCTAAAAGATCCATGTTGCTGCCTGCAGAGACAAAGCTGAGCAGTCTTCTGTTCACCCGTTGCTACCAGTTTCCCAGTCCTGCTCATCAGGGAGGAATTCTTTGGTTTTCCTTTTCTGGCTGTGACACCTGTAGAAGCTCCTGTTGTTCTTTGTATCCCCTGTCAGGTTTAGCTCCAGCTATGCCTTGGCCTTCCTCACCTTTACTGACTTTACTCAGTAAAGTCACAAGAGGCACCTTCCTTCTGAAAAACATCTGTCACTGAGCTTTGTCCTTTTCATTTTCCCTGCTCCCCCCAGCAGGTTCGTTTTTCTTGGTGAAATGTTTATTATTTCTGATAACCCTTGTAATAATGGTGATTTCACGTGTCCTTTAATGTCTTCCAGAGACAAATGACATTGCCTCTGTGCAAGTCCTTTCACCTCTTTCCTTACTGCATTAGTGTGACTACTGAGGGGAGCTGCATGTGCAGAGTGCCCTGTGAATTGATGTGTGTTGCTCCTACCCCCAAGTGCAGAACAAATACTGATTGCAGAAGGCAGGTGGCAGGCTGCTGTTGTCTAATTTCACAGTCTGGTTTTCTTGTTGCATGAAAAAATTCATCTTTGGATTTTTTTATAACTGTTAAGAGGCTCAGGTAATCAAAAGGAATTGTTGAACCAAATTTGTTTGATTCTGATAGAAGATCCTTGGGAAAGGGGAAGTCATCTGTGTTTGTATGAAGAGTAAAGCATGGCTGTCCTCTGCTGGCTCCATTCTCTCCGCCAGTTTCCTCTAGCCTGAGAAAGTATTGCCACATCTCAGTTTTTTGAGATACAGCCAGCCTCTAACAAACCACATCCTTGGCTGAATCTCCCATCTGCAGGGCAAAAAAAAAAAAAAAAAAAAAAAAATCACTCAGCAGAGAGAGAATACCTCTGCTTTAAACCTCAGACTAGATGCTGTCCATTCTGTCAAGTACAGTTTTATCCATAAAGGTATATTTTGGTTCTTGTAGAACTAGTAGTAGCCACCAGCAGTGCTTGCTTGAAACTGCAGGGATGTGAAGTCATCTTTTTTCAGTTTTGCTCCCCTCAGCACTGTTACAACATCTCGCTCCCACCCTCTCACACATCTGGCAGATGATAGTAACAACCTTAATGCCAAATTGAAATCATAATACTTTCTTCCTCTCTTTATTGCTTTAACTAAGCCACCATCTCCCAGGCTAAGTAACTTCCTACCTCCAGCTTGTCAGCACACGATGGTGCCTTACCAGCCAATCATTTTAGCAAAAAACACTCTTTGCAAATGGGACCTGTGGATTATTTTCACAGTGAAAATCATTAGCAAGGATAATTAACTAAGACTGTGGTGATGAATAGTGCTGCACTACTGATCAGTGTAATAAAGAACAGAAGCCACTAATTACAGATAGCAAGCCTTGAAGCCAATGAGAAATTTAATTTAACGTTGCTACACAGACTCCACACAGTCTAATGTAACTTTGCAATCATCATAATACAGTCTTGCCACAGATGATGCTTCTGGGACCATTCCAGGAACAAGGGTGTGTGTCCATCAGAATAAAAGCATTTGTGATCTGTCAATTACAGCATCTTAAGAGAATAGGTTAAAACTCCTGTATCTGACCATGTGCCTGACTTTTGTGGTCCCCAAATGGGCACAGAACTTGGATCCATTTCCATGAGCTCCAAATGTCTCAGTATCTCTCTGCTGGTTTTAAAAGCAGCACCCTGATGTTGTCAGAAATGTTAGATGTACACTTTCTATTTAAAGGCTTCTCAAAACGTCTGGTTCACTGTGTCAAGCACTCTTTTCACTTGGCATGTGCCACAGTCCAGCACATGAAAATGATGGATCCTGGGCAATACAAAGTGATGGGAACCAAGCTCATTATCCCCATGTGCAAAATACATCAAACTGTGCTTGATACTGGCTGTGAAACAGCCTTCAGCTGCATCCAGGTGCTGTATTTCAGACCCTGGAAGAGGCTGCATGAATTAAATGTGTGTGTTAGTCACCAAAGCAATGGGCTGCTTCCACAAATTAAGGCAAACCACATCTCCTGTCATCTCTCCAGCCTTCCTTTCAGATGCACTGGAGTAACACACTTGAGAGAAGAAGGAAGCAATGGGGGTTGCTGGTTTTGCATCTATTTGATCACAGGTTTTGAAAGCTTTTTTAAGCCCCCTGCACATTATCTTTGATTACAGAATGCAGTGATTATGAATGGTGCCCTGAATATGTGCTGTCTTGTGTACAGATTAGCTTTGCTTTAGGAACTGCAGGATTTTGGAGCTACATTAGCTGAGTGGAGGTGGAATAAGCAGGATTTCCAATAGCTTAGCTGGTTTTTGACAGGAGTATTGATTGCTCTGCTGTAAGGTCCTCCAGTAAGGTGAAAATATCTAAAAGGAGATGGAAAGAATACAATAATCCTCAAAACACAAAAAAGAGGTGGTAAACAGTGTTCTCCATGTCCAGTCTGTAATGGAGGAGCATTAATGTGTTTGTTACACAGACTGGAGGAAAGCTGTATATCTGAAAGGTTGTGGGAGAGTCGCTTGAATAACCAGGAGGAGCCTTTTAAAATAAGGTAGACAAATGCCTGTCAGCAGCTGTGTGGATTAAAACACTACTGCCTTGAGCTAAAGGAAGGGACCATGTGGATTTGAGGCACCTTGTAGATCTATTTTGTGTATTTTCCTGTAATTATTGTCCAGATGAGCAATAACCCTTTTTGCACATGTTATGTAAAGCTCCAGCATGTTCCAGGATTTCATTTTCTGAATTCTCCAAGTTTGCTATAACCCTGAAGCAGGGTGGGGGGAAGTATCTGGAAGCACAGGCTAAAGCAAACCCAGGGTAAGTTAGATTAAAAGAAAAACCTGTGGAAGTTTACCCAGCCAAATGGATGTGTGGGGAGTTGAGCTGAATTCTGGCCAGGTGCTGTGTGACCCTTGTGCTACTTCTGAGTGCTTCTGTTTGCACTGAAGATTTTGATTTTATGCACTCCAATGCAGAGACTGGTAGCTGGGGCTCAGGAGCTGTCCATTGCTATGTGGGTTTTTTTCAGAGCTGTGTACAGAGGAGCTGAACCTGTGATGGCCCCAATCTGAGCCTGAGGATCAGATATAAACCCAGGGTCAAGGCAGTGCCTCACTACTTGTGTTTGCTTCCTCATTTAATCCATATAACAAGTCAACAGTCCTGACCAAATGGGTATGGTGAAGGAAACAGTGCAGTGTTTGCATAACTTATCCCAGTTCTGTGCTTTCAGCATGATCTCCTTGGGCTGGGAGTGAACACAGTGAAATCCCCACAAAGTTCACATTGTTGTTAATCAGAAAACATGGTTTCTACAGGCTCCTGCTTGCACTCACACTCTCTGAAAGGCAGTTTGGGGAGTGAGTCTACAGGGGAAATTAAAATAGAAGGCTAATAATGATCTCCATCTAAAAACTGATAATTCAATTAACTCCCAGAGTTCATTTGAATGGGAAAGAATTAGTGTGGCTAGTCCAAAAAAAAAGGTACAGACTGATTAAACTATTACCATTGACATCATGTGGTATTAAGGTAATAATACAAATGAGTTTAGCCCTCATTAGAGCATGAAGAGAGCAAAAGGTTGTGGTCTACTTCTGTAGAGATGTGTCATGATCAAAGGGAGAGCTACAATGTAAAAGTAGGTTAGTCTCTACTGAATCTCAGATGTCAGCGCAGGGCTTGTACTTAAAACTGTCACTTTAGGAGTATTTGTTACTTGTGCAGTAAGGGAGCCACAGGTGAAGCTCTGAGAAGTAGCATTGCCATAATGATGATAGAGAAGGGATCACGACTCCTGTTTTGTTATTAATCATGGTATAAGAATAATAATTGGAGCCCAGAATGTCTCTTTTGTCAATTAAAAATTTGTATGAATTTTACTTTTTCCTGATCTGTGGCTATGTGAAGGAGGGAACTGATATCTCTTTAAATACGCAGTTTATCTAGAACAGGTAATTAGGCTTATTCAGCTAAAAATAATCCTCCTTTCAGAAACTTGTTTTGAGACATTTAATTTTGCTGGAATGAGCTGGATTAATTGTAGCAAATTGTCAATCAAGTTGTTTCACTGAAGCAAAAATAACTTGTAGTCTTCAGTCACTTCTGTTCTTTTTCAATGGAGATTTTAACACCTGTCTTCAAAACCTGAATGGTAGTGAAATATGTGGCTTTAGATGAAAAAAAAAAAAAAAAAGATATTTCTGCCTGTAGAGGAAAAGGTGAGAGAAAGTGTTTGGTATGGATGATGGCAAAGGCATTGGCCTGTGAACTTCTGAACTAACATGTAGAAAAGCACTGGAAGTTATAAATTTGCTTATACTGGCAAACTTACACTGTTTAGAAAGGAGTGCAAGGTGAGATTTTTAATTGGCATCTTCCCTTATGCTTAAT
Organism: Certhia americana; assembly: GCA_018697195.1. NCBI lineage: Eukaryota > Metazoa > Chordata > Aves > Passeriformes > Certhiidae > Certhia > Certhia americana. Next base: position 28,399,680 of record CM031863.1, on the reverse strand, counting down.
AGTATCCATCACCAAATAAAATGCACATCCCAACATAATCCTAGCAGAAGAGCACAGGTTATAAGACAACAGACAGAGATGAAGTTCACCAAAGGTGCATGTTGCAATGTGTTTTCTCATGTATTTACGTAAGAAAATGCCTAAGTTTACCTCAAAGTAAAATATGCTCTGGCCAAATCTTACTCTTCATTATGTCTTAGAGCAATATTTTTAGTAAGGTGTGGGTAGGAGAAAAAACTGAAAACATTCAGGTAAATTCTGAGGAATGGCCTATGTGGTGGTGTGTTCTTGAACATTTGAATATTTAAGAGCTTTTAAAAACAGTGTCTGGACTTCAAGATGAACCTGGTTTTAGCAGGTTCTTCTAACAGCCAAGAGGTTAAATTCCCAAAAGACCTCATTTTTGAAGGAGACAGGACTTCCTCTTTATTAGGAAGAGATGGTTTATGTTCTAGGGTCATATACCTGTGGTCTGGGAAGGGTGTTAAGGTAACAGTTCTCATGGTAACTGATTGGTTATGGTTTCATGGTTATTTCATGGTCCTCTTTCTGGGTATTGATCAAGGTGCATACTTAAGAAATCATAAAAAGTACTGAGAGGAGTGGTGGGAAAAATAAATGAGACTCCATAGATAAGGTGGGGCTTGCCCCATAAAAATGTATCTCATACTAGGAAGAAAATTGAAAAACAGGCACAGGAAGAATAATCTGGTCCATTAAGAACTCCCAAGCTCTGAGACTTCTGCCACCATCAGTAGCTCATACTTTGTGTTTAATATGGTAAATTGGGACAGGAAAAATGAACTGCTGTCTGTCTTGCATGAGTAGGTTATCCCCAGGAAGCAGAAACATGCAGTCCTTCTTTAAGAAACATCCAACAGAGCCCCAAGGAACTATGTAGATGTTACCTTGCTAATACAGATGGATGCAAACAACAAAGCCTGGTATAAAAATAAATAGGAAAACACATGTGAGACATGAATATTGTGTTTGAATGGACCAATCTGTGCTCACAATACTTTTAGCAGCACCCTTCAACCCTTGAGAGTGGAATGTAGGCAGGCAGCAAGTATAAATACAATTGTGTCAATCATCTTTTTATTATCAGAATGTCATTTGAGATAATTCACTGAGAGAGATGTGGAAGAATTCCTGAAGTTCAAATATAAAATGATTTCAAATAACACATCTGTGAAAATGTGTGCTAGGTTTTCAGGTATACCTAGCATCTGCTGTTGACTTGGAAAAAAACTCCACAGAGTATAATGGGAAGTATATGAAATAAAGTATTGTTTTTCCTTGGCACCTTGTTATTTACCAAAAAGTGTTTCACTAAATTCAGCTGAATAGGTAATTGAATTGCTGTATCTCTGGAGAGTCCATGTTGATTCAAAGAAAATCTAGATTATGATTTTCTATTTCATTTTCTCTGTTTCCTTGAAAGAACTTTTAAAAGTGAGAAATATTGTGGGGTTTGTGCTCTGGGTTTAAATTGCAATTAGATTCCAGCTGGAGACTGCAAAACACAGCAGAACCCTTACAGGGAGAGTAGTTGCCTTGGCTTCTATTTTGAGACTCCTTAGCAATATCACCTTGTCACAACAGCTGTTCTGAGAGCTGGGATTGGTGTGAATTTCTCCTCCACTGCCTGGCAAGCTTTAAAGTTGTAATACATTTTTCGGTTCATTTTAGGTTCAGGTATTGCTAGGAGCAATCCTCATGCTCGTCAAAAGAACGAGATGCAAAGATTGCAAAGCAGGAATTCAGGAACTTATGCAAACTGCTCTCAGTTGGAAGCCCCAGTTGGGACTTAAATGCAAAAGCACCAGGTGAAGAGAAGATCAGTTGCTAAATTTGCCAGAATAAATGTTAAGAGGGACAAAACTGCTGCCAAGTCACTCCTTTTGCTGACTGGGTGAGCTGGCAGTGGGCCTGAGGAAAGGTCTGAGTAAACAAGAAGCAATCCAGTACCTGTATCTTTCTTGTGATTTGTTAATCCCTGATCTCATCTGGCAGCAAAACTTCCTGAAGCTACCAGGCCTTTAGCTGTGCTCTTGGAAGAATGATGTCCTCAGTTACGGAATGGAAAGCCATGGTGAATGGCTGGACTAAGTGGGTGGAAAAGGTTTATTTCAAAACTGAAGTGATTGGTGTGGTGAACAGCAGGGGAACTTGAGATGGTTTTTTTAATAACATTGCCTAAAAACTGCTGCCACTGTTGGCTGGTCCTTGCTCTCACTTTGCCATTTGGTTGACTTAACCAGGGAATATTTTGATATAGGGATAGTCCCCAGGGTGTGTTCTTTCAGGTGGTGATTTTTAAACATATCCTTTAGAGGCTTTCTCAATTTCACAGATGAAAGCTTAAAATCCAGCAGAAATACTTTTAGTGTCTTTATTGGGAGTAGTTTGCCCAGTCACAGAGATCCTTGAGGAGAATAAGTCAAGTGTTGGTACCATTTTAGCAAACTCTTCTGTCCTCTGTCCCTCAGTACTGGCTCAGGGTGCAATAGGTGACAGCAGCTGCCAAGTGCCAAGGATGGCTGGGAACTGCTCAGCTCCTGGGTGAAGGCCATGAGTGAGAGCCTGAGATGGAGGCTTTCCAGGAAAACAGAAGATAGTTTAAAAAGATAGTAATCCTAGCTCAAAAAGATGATGATAGAAAATCCACATTTCAATTACAGATTTCTTTGCTTCTGAAGATGCCTGATTTTCAGGTACCTCCTTCTGAAAGTGTATACAAACATTTTCCTGCCCACAGAGTTTAGATGTCTATTGTCAATCCAAGTTTCCTGCTCTGAGCATCCTTCCTGAGGCCTCTCAACAGTCTCATAACAGGCAGCAGGGAACCTTGGGACTTTTGTGTCATGATTAATTCACTCAGCACTGCTTGGTGCAGGGTTCAGATGAAATATCAGTGTGAGTCTAAGAGGAAAAGGGAACATGCTTTCATCCTGGTTACCAGCCTTAGCATCAACTGTTCTATTCCTGTAAATATTTGCAGATTTGACAGGACAAATCCCCTGTGTCCTGCTACCCACGTACCTTTTATCGCTTTCTCTGAAAGCCATGTCTCAGTATCCCACAAAAACCCTGCTTGGGAAGGAAAGAATGTCATTGCATTACTGATACAGTAAATCCCAGAGTCACCAACTTTATAAGGAAGTTAGGATTTCATTTATTGCTGCCTGACACAGGGGCAAACAGAGAATCAGAAATAGATCCGAGGTGCAGTCTGCATTTGTTTTCACCTTAGGCTTTTCTTCAGCAGGTCTGTAACACCAGCCAAGTCAGGGTGGCCTGTGATTTAAAACAAGTTGTGACTGTGCATGTATCCAAGCCTGGCTTTGGAGAGCAACTGGGTAGCACTGTTAAGAGCATGTAACTATCCATTATTCATAATGAGCAGAAACTGTTGGGGTTATTGTTACTGTTCCTGTTGGTATTGCTGTAAGAGTAAAGCAGTTTGAACAGAAGGACATCCTGTTTCTGAGAAGTGGGACTGAATAGCAGTGGACAGAGTAAAACCAGATTTGCATCTTTGCTGTTTGGCAGGTTATTTATTTTCAAAGGCTCCCTCTCCTCCCCCACAAACTATTAATAGGGAACTAAAAAACTTTTCCAAACACCTTAGCAGGGATAGCATTGAAAATAATTTTACTGGGAAAGCCTTTGTGAGCTGAAAGAGATCCAGGCAAATAACATTATTTCTATTTATGTTTAAAAACACAGGTTCATCATCTTTCTGCAGATCTGTAAGGGTCTCTGGGACTCCTCTGCACCACTGCACAGGAACAGCTGGTTGTGGTGCAATTCTTCAAGCTGAAATGTGGTTCCTTCCCTTGGGGCAGGTGCAGAGAGCCCCTTGGCTACCCCTGCTCATCAGGGTACTCTGCCCATGGGACCTGCCACTGCTCTGGTCCCCAGTGCTGGCAGGGATGCAGGCAGTCATGTGCTGGGCTGGAAAAGGAACATGCTGCCACAGGTTGTCTCCAGCCCTTCCCTCAACTTTTCTGCTTCAGCCTGGTAATATGGAAGGTTGAAAGGCAAATGCTTTAAAAAGGCACATCTATGGGCCATGGTCCCTGCTAGAGCAGCAGGGCCTATGCTGAAAGCACAGGGCAACAGGAAAAATGGTGACAAAGAAAATTAAAGCCAGCCCTGGGGGCCATCTGTGGGTCTGTAGAGTTCACACCTACAGTACAGAGCTTTGATACTGAGGGAAGCTGCTCATTTCAAAACATGAACATGAAGCAGAAAGGAACTTGCATCCCCTATTTTAATATTCTAGTTAGTGTTGGATTTCTGTAGCTTAGTTTGGCAAATCATTTATCTTTTCTCATTAGTGATTAAGTGTATCTGTGCAAATATTTTTCTCTGTTGCTTTTGTGGGATTTTTCTTCCCCCTGCACCAAAATACTTCCCTTTTTTCTCCCTAGAGAACAAAGAAAATAGATTTTCTGACCATATGGCTGTTGCAAAGTGGTTTCCCTGGCAACTGTAACCTACAGAACTTCTTAAAACTTTTTCCCTCTGTGGATATTTTTTTTTTTCTTTTTTTACTGGTTTGATTTCAGAATCTTCTCATCTTCTCCAAAATCATTACAGCAGGTGGAACAGAGGTTAACCATGAAGGCCCTGGAGTATGCTAGGGCCCTGGTGTGTCTTAGAGTTGGGTTTCATTTGCTCAAATTTGTTCAAGTCCTTTTAGCTCTGCAGATGTTTGGCTCGATTTGTAGGGCATTTAATAAATTCCTCTTGGAATTAGTGTGGGATTCCTTACATAAACATTACTGAAATGTGTCCAGTATGGCTTAGGGGAAAAAAAAAATCAAAGGTAGCTTGAAAGATAAAAAGGGAAGCCAATGGGGCTTCATATAGGCACAAGAATGCTCTGTTTTGCAAGAAGTTGGCTGAGTCCTGCTCTTTTGTGGTACCAAATCTGGGACCATTCTGTGCTCCCCTCCCCTCCTGCCCCAAGTACTCTGTGGTCTCTGCACCTGTGTGGGGAAAAAAAGGCAGGGAAAACTAAAGCAACTCTCTGTTCTTCTTGTTAGCCATGGCCCTGCCTCTGGATCAAACAGAGCAGCTGCCCTTCCCCTTATCCTGATGGGCAAAAATATGCCAATATCATTTTCTGTACACTTGGCCTTTCTTTTGGTTTCAGTGACAAATCAAAAATCTGCTCCTAACCACTGTATAAGAGAGCAATTTCTCACAATAAATATAGCCTTGTTCTAAATATCCATGTGCACATGAACAGCCTCCCTACTTTCAAACACTTCCTATACAGCTTCCACCTCTTGCTTCTGTGGACTTAGAGTTCACCATATTTTTTCCTAGGCAAGAATAGGAAAGATGTTGCAGGACTCCTGCCCCAAAGAAGTCAAATTACAAAATCAGATTACAGGCAACTTGGAGAAACAAAAGTAAAGGAGAGTAATTTTGGAACCACCTGAATTCATCAGTAAGTTGTCAAAAACTCATAAGTAGCTTCATTAAAATACTAATAATATTTTCCATTTCTTATTGACTTTGAGTAAAAGAAACAAAAGAAAATTAAAAAAAAAATTCAGAAAGCCCTGCTGTAAACAAATCCCCCAGGTTCTCATCATTAGCCAGTAAAACACGGAGAACAACAGATGCTGAATTTGAATTTTTCTAGGGTAATATATGCATTCAGTGTCCCCAAGAAGAAGATTTTAAAGCACATTTTCTGCAGCCAGCTAAATAATTCATCCTCAAACCTTCTGTTTTACATACAGTGTTAGAAGGGAAAACACAAAAGAATGCTCAAATAAATAGTCATGATATGCTACTAAAGTAGGGACAAGATTTTAGGAATAACCAATCTCTGTGTTTAGAGGAATTACACAGCAATGAGAATCACTGTTTCAGTGTTTAACCCTTAATATCTTCTGCTCAGAGTGCTGCTGGGAACAGCAGATTTACTCTGCAAAACCTCAAAAGCACTCATACAAAGGCATTTAAGGATGGATTTGTTATATTGTTTGGATATTTGCTCAAGTATTTGAGGAGCCTGTCTCTTTCAGTAAAAGGCTGTTACTTCTGGAGCCTGGACCAGCTTTTATACATCTTCTGTCCTTTTGGGATGCTGTCCATTTACCTCTTCCTTAGATCTTGGCCATCCAGTCTTTCCTGATCTGTCTGTGGATCATGATTTCCATCTTTATACCCATGGGTATGGATACAGAAGTCAGAGCTAGTTCTGCCTGCCTTACCCTGCTGTTCCCTTGTATAATGTCCCTTAGGTGCCAGATGCAGTTGTCATCACACCTTTGGCTGCTGAGCTAATGTAGATTGCTGCTACTCTGTAGGAAGAGACTAACTGGAATATCCCAAGAGCTATAAAGGAGCAGCCATTTGATTTAGCTTAAATTATTTACCATGGAAAAATCTAATCTTGGGGTGTAGTTTAATATTGGATTGACTTTCAGCCAACATAAGAAACCACCTACAGAGACATGAAGAAAAGGATCCTGTCAGCCCATATGTTTATACAAGATGCACCTCACTGTGCACTCAAGGAGTTAATTAATTATTCAGGCATCTTCAAACACAACACCAGGCAACTTTACAGAGCTCACAAGGAGTGAAACTTCTGGACAAGACTTTGGCAATAATCTGTTGACAGCAGCTAGGTTAGAGCAGCGCCTTTCTGAAATCCTTGGTAGCCTGAAAATACCTGGTACTGTGGGGTGGTTGTGGGACCAGTGAGCAGCTGGCCACAGGAGATGAGCTGAGATTCGGAAGGGCCCTGAATGTGCTCAGCTCATTTGCAATTTCTCTTCAGAGAAAGGCAAGAGGGGAGTGACTATCATGGAAAAAGTAGCATTTTTCAGAGCGTTTTTTATGTTTATAATGCATGTGGCCATCACCTATTGCATTCTTGTAAGATTATGGGGCTTTTTTAAGCTAACTGGAGAGCAATTACCTGTCTGTTAATGATTCCTAGATGAGATTCACAAGTAGTAAGATATTTGATGTCAAATTATTTTAGGAAGAAAAAAGTAAAATATAAGCTACCTTCAGGATCTGTTGGGATTGTTGAATGATGTACTCAACAGAAGTTTTCTAGAAAAATGGCCTGAGGTATTAGTCTGGAAATTTTGCTTGTCTATGGCAAGTTAAAGGGATTTTTGGTGAGGACAGTGTTTCTTACCTGTAGAGGCGTTCCTATGAAGAAAGGTGACCAATATGTTGCAACTTAAACCATTTCAAGGGAGCAGTTAGACCTTCTGCCAAAAGAACAGCTTTAGATATTCTATACTGAATTCTTGGTTGCTTAGTGCTGGCTGTATAGCATGTATTTTTATTAATTCAAAGTATTTTCTGGAGCAAACAGATTTTCAGGTTCCATTAGTACATGCTCATCTCAGGTACCTGATTGTTGTACGAAACAAGGAAACAAGCAAGCCAAAATGTATTTGATAAACAATGTCATATTCCCTCTTTTACCATTATTTGTGGCCTCTGACCTGGGTCAGTGTTTGGCCACGCATGATTGCTGGTGCTTATGATATTTGTGTTCTCTGCTTGCTAGTGCAGAGAAGGCAGGAGGTGCCTGCAGTTTCCTACACCTGGCTGAGGCCACTGTGGTTTGCATCATGAGCACACTCTGAGCCAAGGAACCCAATGAAGCTTTTTCATAATATGTGGGTATTGGCAAAAGGCACCTGCAGAATGGGTATTGAAATATCCAGCACCAGTGGGCCCCTGGCTGAGGGGGTTTGGTGGGGCCAGGGAAGCAGCTGCCCTGGCTGAGTTGAAAGGTCCTGGCAGGTGTGGTAGAGAGGTCCCTGTCCCTGCTGGCACATGCCAGGAGAGGGATGCAGGATTCATGACAGTGATGCTGCCCAACAGAGATATCTGCCTGTTACAAGGGCGTGGTTCAGTCTGCACAGACAAAAGTTTTGTCTTGTTCATAACCTGCAAGACAAGACAGGCAAGTCACAAAAGGTTTGGCAGATGTAGGTCAAGATCCTCACATGGCAGCAGCTCTAGTTTCTTTGGTTTTCATTACCCTGTAAGAACTGCTCCCGATGTCTCTAACCAGAATTATTTGTGAGATACCTCAAAGGTTTTCAGTGAAAGGATTTCAGGTGTTTTTGACATCCCCCTCCATGCAAACTTACTTGCTGCTTTCACAAAAAAATCGTACTTTATTATAATGCAAGTAACAAACTCCTTCAGATATTCATCTCTTCCCACTCACACTTCCTTTTCAACTCTGTCAATGGGTTTTTTTTGTCTGTTTTTCTGATTGAATTTTGATGCTCTGATAAAGAGCATCAAAGGTCTAGTAATGTGTCAGTGCCTGATTACTATGTCAAATTATGATTTTTAGAGCAAGTCTGTAGTAATGGAACTTTTCTGAAACCATAACACAATCTACAGCTTTCAAGACACTGCAGACACTTAAGTGCTTTTAACACTTTCTATTAGAAAATAAGTATTTTATTGAAGTAATTTTTATACAAGCAAAATACAAGCATGAATATGTTCCTGTGATTAAGTAGCTGAATATTTAAGAACTCCATTAAGTCTACGTGTTGCTACAATGAAATATGTCTGAACCTGTAACAGGAGCTCTGTCAAGGTTTGGATTGCACAGCAAGGGTAGCACAGAGTTCTGTTGTGGGTACTAGTGGAAGCCAACTCTTTTTCTTGTCCTTCCTCTCTATCCATTATAGATTATATCTACAAATTATCACATTTCCCACTGTTTTGGTAGAGGGTACTATAACATGGTACATGCATAATCTGGAAAGAAGTCTCTACCTCTCAAGGGATGATTATCTGGGAGCAAGTAGAGTGCTCAGATTCAGGCAAAATTAACTGTATCTCCAGAGAGAAGTCATCTTTGTCACATGCTGCACCTCATTTTCAGTTACATTCTTTCTTCTGCTTACAGTACTTTCTTTATGGGCATTAATCAGGAGTTTATGAACACAAGCTTCAACTTGAAATCAGAAACAAAACCACCCCAGATAATCTGAGCTCTAAAGCTTCTGGAAAGTTAAGATGGCATTTCAGCAGTCTTTTTCTTCTGGATTGAAGAATTTAAAACACAGAATGAAAAAAAGGTATTTTCTAATGAGTTTCTTGCACCATCATTTTGTGGAAACAGTCTTCAGCAATACCCATTCTTTTAAGCTTTGTGCTCAGGGATTAAGTCAATATTAAGAGTATGGTGACTCTATCAGGGATAAGTTGTTGTGTTTAACTGTGATGGTGCAATCAAGCTTTTCCAAAAAATTTTAAATGGCCCTTGATGAAATGCGGCTTATTCAACGGGATGAAATTTATTTTTTGTGTCAGTTGGCAGGATATTAACAGGCTTGAAGCCTTTCCTAATTCAGCAACTTTTGGCAGAGGAGTGCTGCTGATAAAGGATTAAGTGCTCCAGCCTCTGCATATGGTGCTGAAGGGAAGAGTTTTACCTTAGAGCAGTTCAGTAGCTTTAAAACTCTTTGTAGGAGAGGTCTGCAAAGGAGGTGGGGGAATGCTGGCCCCCCTCTCTTTTGATAAACAATGTATTACTTGGGGCAAGCATTCTTACTGCAGATAAGTTAAAATGTCCTGTAATACTTTAGTGAGAAGAGGACTATCCCTGGCTGGAGTCAGAGTGGTGGGAGTGTTTGTTCCCTGGGTGCAGGCAGGCAGATCCCACTTTTCACAGGGTTTCCCACAGGCTACTCCTGTAACTCTCAGTGACACAAATGCAAGAAAAACCTGGGGTCCTGTGGTGCATTTAAGGACATTGATTTACCCAAACTGAGATGGAAGCATCTTGCACTGATATTTGCCATCTTTTTTTTCTAATGTATTGGTTTAGATAATTAATGCCAGGCTGTGGCAAGCTGTACCACAGCACCAGGCAACTCTCTGATACTCACCTTTTTATTTTTTTGCTACATGAAGAACCTTGATTCTAGTGTAATTTATATAGAAGTTCTGTTTCTCCACTATGCTTTGTCTACAGAGGTTTGGCATCATAACAATCTAAAATTTAATCTTTATATTGAGATTTTGTACTGTGTTAAGTTTAAAATGTGATCTGAAAACAGGATGAAAAGCTGAGGTAATGCAAGGTGGAATTAAGGAAAGATTAAATAATAAAAATATTTCCCATCTCAACATCCTTTTTATTAGCTGCCAGCCTTTGTCAGTTTGTTGCCACAGATGATGTTTCTCCTTTTCCACTCTCCTATTTAAATTGATCAATATTTGTGTTGTGCTGGCTGGCATCATCCTATCATTTGTACATTTGTGCAAGTCCCATTTCTGTATATTGGTCCTTACCCTGCTCCAAAAAGCAGATATAAGTTGTTGTGCCTGCCAAGGCTTACCTTTAGCGTAATTTAAATATCATTTCTGAGCACTTAAAGCAGGAGGTGTTTTAGTGTTTACGCATTTCGGAGAAATGCCAGTGTCCCACTGTGGAAGAGGCAGTACGGTACAGAAAGGAAGGAAAAGCTCCTGTACAGGAAATCAGAGCCTCCCCCCTGCAGCAGCCTTTGCTTTCAGCATGCAGATGGTATTTATTCTGATTGAAAGCTTCCCATGAGACAGAAACCCAAGATGCCTGACAAGTCCTGTCAATCCTCCTTGCTGTTTTCTCCTCCACCTTGTGTTCTGATTTAGACTATTCATTGCTGTGTGGTTGGGCTTTTTCCCTACTATGCAATGCATTACAAGTTGTGCAGAGATTTTGATATTCAGTTTGTACCTTTTTTTCCCTTCATATTATATGGCAGCCTTTTGTGGATTGCTAAGTTTGTCACAATCCTGTTCCATTAGGTCAATTAAGTTCTTGTAGTTGCTTTTGTGTCACAATCCTGTTCTATTAGGTCAATTAAGTTCTTGTAGTTGCTTTTGTAAACTGAGAACCTCACTTTTAACATGTTTGGAATACAATTTATCTAAACATGCTGATTATACTTAGTTTAATTTAGGACCATTGAGAAAATAATAATCTGTTCTCTGTGATGCATTTTTTAACCTAAAGATTTGACTCCAGTGTCCCCTGTGTTTTCTCTACTGACAGCATCCAGAAATACCTCAGAAAAATGAAAATAAGTGAGATGCGTTCTCTCCTTGTTTTGCTTGTTCCAGCAAACATTCACTTAGCTGAGTTAACGAAGAGCTCAGCAGCCACACAAGGCTTGTTTATGTTATGGGCTGTCTGTGTAATCACTTCCAGAGCCAACAGAAACCTAAAGGAAAAAATTGCCAAGCTGCAGCTGGAGGACTGCAAACAATCCGTGACATTTGGTGAAAGTTTAAATTAACATATGTTATAGCAGACAACAAGCAAACAGCTGGGGAATATGACAGCTGTTATCCATAAATAATGTTATGTTATCAGCACCTATATTTATATGAAATTTTACTGGGGAAAAATGCAAATCAGTATTCCATTACTGAACAACGTGACTGCACTGTAGGAAGAACCCCGGCTGTCTCCAGTGTGTGCCATGTGCTGCACAATCAGCCTCAGGTCCTCCCAAGCTGCCACCTGAAACCCAGGGTCTGGGCTCTTAAGCAGTGAAGAGTTTCCAGATTTTCAGGAAGGTTTTTCTCTACTGATGTAAAAGCACTGGAATGAGATTTTTGTTGTTCAGCATTTGTGTTGGGCTCCAGACTAATGTGTGGTTAGTGTTTGTTGGTTTTAGTGTTTGTATTGCCTTCTAAAATTGGGCAGGGTCACCTTTTACTCTTTAGACAGAATATTTTCTACTTTCTGCATCTTAATTGTTGTCATTCTTTCTCCCTCGTACAGAAGGATACAAACTTGGTAACTGTGTTCAAAATATGTTAAACGTACAACAGAAAACTCACTCCTGATGTAATTCTGTTAACCAAGTGGGAAAAGGGGCTTCTCTGTGCTTCAGAATTGAATCTCTGTTTCAGAGTTCATGTTAAAGTAATCACAACACGTAAGATCTAGGATTTGACTATTCAGCTCCTTACAGACCTTTAATAAAAGAGCTTAAGTGTTGATTATGGATGGTTACTGAATATTATCTGGTTTTATAGTCAACATTAATACAAAGGTTTCATATTCTTCAGAGTTTTCTAGCTAATATCTGTTTACTTAAAAATTCTCCTGGGCAACTATATGAATTATAATTGATATTTCCCAAAAGTGATCAGATCTGTACAAGTAGTTCAAAGAAAACTTCTGTCACATCAGTTGTCCAACTGTGTGTTTTTCATTAGAGTGGGGAGAAACATGTGTTCTATTATCTAAGGAGAATTGACAATCTTGCTCAGGAAAATAGTAGTTTCTTTGTAAAACTAGATAGTAATTTATGTATTTTAAGTACAAAGTCTTATATTGGCAACTGCTTATGCAAAGGAAAATATTCACAGGGAATATGGAGAGCTTAAAAGCAAACAGATGAATGAAAAATGGTCTTTTTATCATCAGCACACTTGGCATATTGCTTTTAAATAGCTCTACTACTGATAGAAGATACATTAAGAAAGCTATTTAATTCAGGCACTTTGCCAAGAATAGGCAATGATGTTGTTTACAGTTTATTAATACTGAATAGAGTGAAATTATATTCAATTTTAGTATCTGAAGAAAACATGGCTTACTGAAAGGTCAGACAATTGAAAGTTTGCCCAGATTCTACAAAATGCAGGAGCTGAGGGTGTGATAGGGAGAACCACAGTAAAAGTATCAGAAGAAAATCAAACTGAAAGGAACCTGATCAGAAAGGTTCATCCTCTCTAATTGCTGTATCACATTCCTGGCAATGCAAATTATTATATATGCTGACTCTCTTTAAGCTGAGCAATGGCTGTGTGAGAGTAAGTGGAAAGTGGAAAAAATAATTGCAACTCCAGACTGAAAATTGGTGTACCTGACCCAAAACTACTTACAGGCAATTTGCCATGCCTGGCTTTAAGAAAAGTGAGGATCCATTTAAAGCAACCAATTCGCAGCAGCAATGACAGAGATTTGCAAAGCTCTACCAAGTTGCCACAGTTACTGGGGAGGAACAAATTGGGTCATTTGTCATTGAAGAGGGTTGGGTTTTTTTTCCTGCTTGTGATATTTCTTTTCCCTGCACCCTGTGTTGTGAAAACCTGTTACCATCCATCCTCACAGTCTTCAAATGTGCCCTGCAAAAGCTGGCAGGTTCAGTGGGTCTATCTGGGATACAAAACATTTAAAATAATCCATCACTTTTCCCTTGGTTTTGGTATTTCATTTTTTTCCCCTTAAGTTGTCCTTTGGTGTCCTGGTAGCTAAAAGTGATAAACTCCAGTTAAATAACATGGTTCAGTGATAGAGAGGGCTCCCCACATTCTTTGTCCTAGAGAATGGAAAAAAAGACAGCAAAAAATCCTTCAACTGGAGGGTTTCTGAGGGAACTGGGAAGTACAAGAAGATGACACAAAACCCACTGTGTTGCAAGTATTCTCCATCTGGGAAAAAAAAGGAATGATGTGTGAGGAGTGTGAAATTGAAATCAACACTAACGTTTATAAATACACACAGTATTAGTAATGCTAATTTAACCTCTACCAACACTGTCCATTAAATTATTTTGGACAAAAGACTCAAACCATCCTGCTCTTATCTAGGAAGCAATCTTTCTAGCCAAAAGATATTCTCATATTGGATATAATTTTGTGAATCAAAGATCATGGATTTAACTTCTTGAGGGAGATCTTAGCTTCAACCTACACTGATGCAAAAGTTTTCTTGCCTCAGTTATTTTCATGCACAATTTGCAGTAGGAACCTGATGGGAAAATGTCTTTACTTTCCTCACTCTCAGGGCTCATTAATGGCTGCAATGAGTCTATTCTGGGGAAAAAATGGTCTTGCTGTAGGGTCATAGGAGCACCCACTAATAAGGCTGGGGGATAGTGCTATTTTTTGACTGTGCATCCCAAATAAAAGTTTTTTTTTAAACTACAAAAACCAGCCTAAATTTCTCAGTATCGCACAGACATTCATAATTCCACGTGTCCTGTGGATTTCTGTATAGCCTGAAAACATGGGGAGTCATTTCCACATGTGTCTGTGTTTCTGTCTTTGCTTTGATTTCCCTCACTTAATCTGCTCTTTCACATTCTGATTTTCAGTCTAGGATAATAACAGTGAATTAAAGGCCACATAAAATAGTCTGTATTTATTTTCAAATGAGAAAAAATGGTGTGCTTGTTTCTGATTTCTACAGTAACAAAAAGGATGTGCCTTGATGATAATTAACCTGACTGAGAATGCAAAGTAGCACTTAAGTTATTCCTTCAGTCATTATGTGTAACATAAGTGGTCTTCTAGACAAAAAAATCAAGGGCATGGTTTACATATTTAGTAGCACGTTGTACGAGCTCACTACTCTGATATCCTCAGATGTGTCAGAAGCAGCCAAGTTGCCATTTCAGTGCAGAGAAGTGTGAAAACAGGGACTGTTTAGAATGGTGCAAAAGCATGTCATGAACTAAACCTGAACAAATATGAGTAAGTGTGATCTCTAATGTGTTTAGCTTTAAGATACTTGTCTAGGGGTTTGTAATCAATGTGCAGTAGGAAATTGAGGATGTTATTGGGTTTCATCATGTGAAAGTCCAGGGTGCAGGCAGGTGTGCTCTGTGAAAAGCAGGATGTTACTGGTCACCAACACTGAGTAATAGGAAATAGCTACCAAAAGTGAGGGCTCCTGCCCTGCTTGAGGGGAGAGGCCATGTGAAAGAGCAGTTAGTTGTATATCTGCCATGAAAAGACCTCACAAGATGAGTAGGAATGCAGTCTGGGAAGGTAGAAGTTACTAGGGAACATGGTCTTTCTGCTGCTCACAGCTTCAGTCTCCTGCAGGCAGCAGAATGAGGGGCATGAAGATTTAGATGGAACACACTGATGCATGCAAAGGAAAGCCAACAATGGGCTGGGAAATTAGAGGCCATCTACAACCATTTAACTTTATTAATCAGAGCTGTTGAGCACTGAGGAAAAAATTGTGTACTACAATAACATGGTTGATGGTGACTACCATAATGATTATAAAATTCTTGGACTAATGATAAATATGAACAAATGCAATAACAATTTCCTTCTTTCAAAGTGAGTAACTGTGTGATTAGTGGAATTGTGTTTTAAAGTTTAAAAGAAATAAATAACTGTAAGCCAATATAGCAAATAGGAAATAAAAATACTTCTTTTACAAGGGGAATTAATTTTAGCAGGCCACTAAAAATGACTAATCATGTGAGCCATGCAGTGAAGAGCAAGGTTTTTCTTGCTGTGCTTAGCCTGTAGGTAACAAAATCTTTGCTCTGAAGGTTGTTACTTGTCACGCTAATTCAGTGTTCAATTCTGCTATTTTATACTTTGGTTGGGCAAGAGTGCTACAGCATCTACAGTGTGTGGTTTTTCCACAGACTTTGAAAAAAGACTGAGACACGAAAATCTAAGCAAATTGTCTTGATCTCCTTTGACTTTCCCAAATTAGAACCTCATGTGGTGTGGCCCTGGACACACCAAGGGTACTTGGCAAATGTACCCTTGGATATTGGCTCTCCAACTCAAGTACTTGTAAACAAGAAGTACTACTGTCCACTCAGACATAAATTCCAGGGGCAGCATGAATCTTGCATTTCGTGTATTATTGAACACTATGATGTTCTAATAATTGCTGTTCCACTGTTCTGTATCCTGTAAGTAGGTATTTAAAGAGAGAAATAATGTGATGGCAGCTCTCTATCCATAATTCATTTCTTTTATGCATCTATTACCATGCATAGTTCATCTAATGGTACTGATTAAGTAAATAGCTAATTAGAATAATATAGGTTTCCAAAAAAATCCCAAACCTGTCATCCCTTTTGCCCCATGGACAAATGGAAGGAGGTGGGAGCTGCTCTGGTGCATCAATGGGAATTCTTCATTTACAGCTCTGATACATCTATATTGCCTGAGGATCTTACCCTCAAGATTTATTCTTTTCCCTTCAGCAAGCTGACAAATTTCCCCATCTTTCATGTTTTAAATGTTAAGTCAGAAAGGAATGAACTTGTGGAGAGTAACGAGGAGAAAATGAGGCCCAGAGACTGGAAAAGAGTAAGGAGGATTTCCAACACAAAACCAGAAATATCCTCTATGGTATGTTTTGGCTAGTTGTTTGTATTACCCTAAGATACTACAAGAAATAACCCTGACAAGGTGGATCTGTCAGTGAAAGGTTTTCCCCATCCTGAAACTTCTCTAGGTTTTTTTTATTTCTCCAGAGGAGTACTGCCATGTTTTCTTAAAGGAGATAATTTTGTACATGTATTTGCACACGCAGTGCTTAGTGTTTTGACAAGGAGAATTCCCCATTTTTTATCACAATTAGACCCTTCCAGATATATTAACACATATTCTCCTTTCCTAGCTTGGCTAGTGTTGCTCATGTGATTTCAGATTTGAGAACTCTCCTTGGTTTCTGGTACTTCTTTTCTTAGAGAATGAGGACAATTTCAAGTGTTAGAGAAGCAGCAGGTAGCACAAGCTGTCATTTTGTGCAGTGAAATAGATTCCAGATCAAGGATTCAGTGTGTAAAGCAAGCTTGCTGCTGGCCTTTGGTATGAATGTCATTAAAGACAATGTAAAGATATGCCCTGAGTATTACTGCTGCCATCCTGTCCCCCTGTACTCACCTACTGCTCATCTGCAGACACAAACTTCACACCATTGTGTTGGTTACTTTAGTGTAGCCATCTGTCTTATCCAGAGTCTGCTTTGTAATACTCCTTTCATAAACTCTGCAAAGGAAACTTTGCATGAAATTCCAGATTTCTGTGAGCAATTCACCTCACTGGACAACATTCTCTGAGTTGTTTGTGGTGAGGATCCTCCTTGCTTGGTGCAAACAGTGTGGCCAAAAAACAAAATGCAGCATGCATGCCTTGGTGATGGAAGAGACCTTAGGATTAGATCCATCTATCCACTTTCAATTCAAGTCAAAGTGAATTTGTAGAGGAGGAGGAGGAGATCTGGTTTATTTTCCTGTGGAGAGGTCTTGTTGAAACTGTTTTTGGGAAGTGCTGGCCTTTGTGGAGGGCACGTGCATCTTTGTGAGTCACATCTTCAGCTTTGAAATTTGGAGAGGGAGGGCAGCCCAGGATGACATAGGAGGCTGTATGAGAATGTGATTTTGTTGATAGTTTTCCAAGGCTATTAGGTTGCTTGCATTTTTCAAAATCAACAGTTGCACATACGGATTTTGGACTATTTCAATTTTTTTACATTATTCTAAATCTACTCCATGGTTTGGTAACAATTTGTTTGCTTAGCAACAATTTGTGTTGATTACTGAGCTTCTCAATTGTGGCAAAAAACAGACAAAAAGATAAGAATAATGGGTATTTCCTTCAACAATTGTTCACCTCAATAGTCTATTGAGTTTTTCTCATTTCCTCCTCCTCTTTAAGAATGTAATTCCTAGAAGTCAGGCTTTGAAACTGAATCCAGTTTTAAGATGTTCTATACAGTGACTACTTGACAATTTCCAATGTGTAAGAACTGTTATTGAAGGACAAAACCAGATGAGTAGAACATATTATGAAACCTATGTGAAGTAAATATAAAAGATGTGTAATATAGGTTTGGGAGTTTTTTGAAGCATGTGTGACTAAAATACTCTATTTGTTCACAACATAAGGTATTATTTTGTTACATTTGATCAGCTATATTCTGGTTGAATTACAGTGGTGATTTTCTCCTCTGCATATAAAATAATTTTCTTTTAAGCAAACCTGATATCAGCGTGGAAGAACAGGAATTATTCAAATTAGGTTGAAACACCAAAGCTGACAAGTGTCTCACAGAATGAAAGAAGGTGCAGGTAGAGCATGTTTCTGAAATCTGTTTAATGCCAGCACACACGGATCTGAAATATGAGGGTGAGCTTTTTGCCCAGGCAGTTCTGATGAGCTCCTTTTTCACAGTTATTTTGTGTCTAAGGGCCACTGGAGCTATGCTGCTCTGAGTGTGTGATTCTTTCTCAGAAGATTTGCATAAATGTGAGGTTTGTTCTCTGAGACAGAAAGGGACACTGCTTGTAAGGACAACTGAGGGAAGCACATTGAGGGAACCTCTGTCCAAGTGTGTCAAACACTCAGCATATTGTCCTGCTATAAACTGAGTTAATCCCGCTGTAGGCTGCAGTGTTAATGGGTCACAAACACAGTGCCAGTGAGATCACTTTTCCACTGAGCAACCCCTTCTGTGACTTTCCAAATCACAATATCAGATAGTCAGGCTGTTTGCATGTGACAGTGCTTGCATCTGCTTTGCCTTTTTATGTTTGGAATCCTGAGTTAAGGTTCTACTTCCTTAGAATTAAATGTTAGAAATAATCTCACTTGCATCTAAGGAGAAGCAAGATGAAGCCCAGTTTCTTATTTTGCTGTTAAATAAATCTTAACTGATATCTGTTCCCCCCATGTGATTAAATGAGAAGTGGAATGACTGAAATTGTTGGTAATCATAATTTGAACTTTGTTTCTTTTTCTATGTATTTAAGCATTCATTTTCTTTAACTTTCCTTATCTCTGCTTTACCTAATTACTGCACCATTAGTATCCATTCTTCTTGTTTTCAAACCCTCTCTTGCTAAATTTTTAACAGCATTTCTTTAGGAATACCATTTCCTATGTCTTTCAGAATTATCAGCTGAGATTTTGTCAGTAATTAACAGACCAAAAGAGCACACTGACCTGTATGTGATATTGCATATGCTATGGCAACTGCTACTGATATTCAGGCTGTTTATTCATTTCCAGGACTACTTGTCAGTAGTAGTCACTACATTTCCTTACTGAAGGCTGTGTGACCAACAAGGACATCATGTGTGTCTTGGTTTGGAAAGACAGGGACCAAAGAAAAGGGAAACTTCCCTTGGGGTTTGTTATAATTCCAAAATTGAAAAAAAAAGGGTCTTAGGCAACGATAAGGAGGGTAGGAATAACAGTTCTTTACTAGTTAGTCTAACAAGGTAAATTAACAATAATTACAATATTGACAACAAACAGAACTAGAGGAGGAAAAAAAAAACCCAAAACAACAAGTCAGTCACAGTTCTTCCTCTGGTAACACCCCCCCACCACCCCCACCCCCCTCAGTACCGTCACAAGCAAATAGGAGCTGTTGGAAAAAAGTGTCCCGGCTGGCAGGGGCTGTAGAAAACACAGCGTGGGGAGACCTCGAGCAGAACTGAAGAAACCGTGGGTGCAGGGCAGGGAGGAGACGGGTTCCCAAAATCCCGGGGGACACACGAAGAAGACCGGTGGTCCCACGGAGTCCGAGGTGAAGGGAAAAAGG
This sequence comes from Certhia americana, assembly GCA_018697195.1. Classification (NCBI taxonomy): domain Eukaryota; kingdom Metazoa; phylum Chordata; class Aves; order Passeriformes; family Certhiidae; genus Certhia; species Certhia americana. The sequence continues at coordinate 28,380,329 of CM031863.1, read as the reverse complement.
TGAGAGCTCTCCCCCTCGCCGAGACGAGCAGCCCTGGCCGTTCCCCCCAGAGCAGAAAAACTGCCCCGAGCGAAGTGGAATCAATGTCTCTGTGTAGCTGCTTCCTTTGTTTGTTCCCGAGCACCCATAAGTACCGAAAAGCACCCAGCCATTAGCTTCATAGCAGCTTCTGGGAAAAAATTCTATAAGAAATCAACCCAAGCCCCAACATTATCCACCCCGAATTTTTTCCCACCCCAATATGTTACATCAAATTTAAACTTTAAAATTATGTACATACATGCAATACCTTAATTATATACATATATACATGCAGCTCCAGATACAGGCACAGTGTCATGAGTAGCTCACCCTAAAACAAGATCTCCTTGAGGTATGCATCGAGTCTCTCCATCTCTCAGCATGACCCACCAGGTGCAGCCTGGTCCATGAGCAAAGACAACTCCACGGATGGGCTTGTCTTTGCTGGAGGCAGAATTAACCCAAACCGTTTTTCCTAGCATACCTCTCATGTGTACTACTGGAACTTTATCTCCATCTGTTGTTCCCAAGGCTTCAGACTGGGCAGGACCTGCTCGGTTAGTGGAACCTCGGGTGTTCACTAACCATGTAGCCTTTGCTAAATTAATCTCCCAGTTTTTGAAAGTCCCCCCACCAAGTGCCTTTAAGGTGGTTTTCAGCAGGCCATTGCACTGTTCAACTTTCCCAGCTGCTGGTGCATGGTAAGGAATATGGTACACTCACTCAATACCATGTTTATTTGCCCAGGTGTTAATAAGGCTGTTTTTGAAATGAGTCCCATTGCCTGACTCAATCCTCTCAGGGGTACCATGCCTCCACAGGACCTGCTTTTCCAGGCCTAGGATGGTGTTCCGGGCAGTAGCATGAGGCACAGGGTAGGTCTCTAGCCATCCAGTGGTGGCTTCCACCATGGTCAGCACGTAGCGCTTGCCTTGGCGGGTTTGGGGCAGTGTGATGTAATCAATCTGCCAGGCCTCCCTATACTTGTACTTGGACCACCGCCCACCGTACCAGAGGGGCTTCAGCCTCTTGGCCTGTTTGATGGCAGCACACGTCTCACAGTCGTGGATAACCTGTGAAATACTGTCTATGGTTAGATCCACCCCTCGGTCTCGTGCCCACTTATAGGTGGCATCCCTACCCTGATGCCCTGAGGCATCATGGGCCCATCGGGCTAGGAACAACTCTCCCTTGTGTTCCCAATCTAAGTCTATTTTTGCCACTTCTATCTTTGCAGCATGATCTACCTGCTCATTATGTCGGTGCTCCTCATTAGCCTGGCTCTTGGGGACATGGGCATCTACATGACGAACTCTTACAGGGAGCTTCTCTACTCGAGTGGCAATATCTTTCCACTCCTCAGCAGCCCAGATTGGTTTCCCTCTACGCTGCCAGCTGGCCTTTCGCCACCGTTCCAGCCACCCCCACAAAGCATTGGCTACCATCCATGAGTCAGTGTAGAGGTAGAGCTTGGGCCACCTCTCTCTCTCAGCAATGTCCAGAGCCAGTTTGAACGGCTTTGAGCTCGGCAAATTGACTTGATCCCCCTTCTCCTTCAGTAGCCTCTGCTACCTGTCGTGTGGGGCTCCACACAGCTGCTTTCCACTTCCGGTTCATCTCTATTATACGACAGGAACCATCAGTGAAAAGAGCGTAGCGTTTTTCTTCTGCTGGTAGCTGGTTGTACGGTGGAGCTTCTTCAGCACATGGCACCTGTTCCTGCTCCTCTTCATCAGTGAGACCAAATTTTTTACCCTCAGGCCAGTTCGTAATTATTTCTAAAATCCCAGGGCGATTTGGGTTTCCAATACGGGCGCGCTGCGTGATGAGAGCGATCCATTTGCTCCATGTGGCATCAGTGGCGTGGTGGGTAGAGGGAACTTTTCCTTTGAACATCCACCCCAGCACTGGTAGTCGGGGTGCCAGGAGGAGTTGTGCTTCTGTCCCAATCACCTCTGAGGCAGCTTGGACTCCTTCATAGGCAGCCAAGATCTCCTTCTCTGTGGGAGTGTAGTTGGCTTCAGATCCTCTGTAGCTTCGGCTCCAGAATCCCAGCGGTCGTCCTCGAGTCTCTCCAGGCACCTTCTGCCAAAGGCTCCAGGACAGACCATGGCTCCCGGCTGCAGAGTAAAGCACATTCCTCACCTCTGGTCCCGTCCTGACTGGGCCAAGGGCTACTGCATGAGCGATCTCCTGCTTGATTTGGGAGAAGGCTTGTTGCTGTTCAGGGCCCCAGTGGAAATCATTCTTTTTACGGGTAACCAGGTAGAGAGGGCTCATGATCTGACTGTACTCTGGAATGTGCATTCTCCAAAAACCTATGGCGCCTAGGAAAGCTTGTGTCTCCTTCTTGTTGGTTGGTGAAGACATCGCAGTGATCTTATTGATGACCTCAGTGGGAATTTGACGCCGTCCATCTTGCCACTTCACCCCCAGGAACTGGATTTCTCGAGCGGGCCCTTTGACTTTGCTCTTCTTGATGGCAAAACCAGCTTCTAGCAGAATCCGGATGATCTTCTCACCTTTCTCAAATACCTCCATTGCCGTGTTCCCCCACACAATGATGTCATCAATGTATTGCAGGTGTTCTGGAGCTTCACCCTTTTCCAGTACAGCCTGGATCAGTCCATGGCAGATGGTGGGACTGTGTTTCCACCCCGGGGCAGTCGGTTCCAGGTGTACTGCACTCCCCTCCACGTGAAGGCAAAGTGAGGCCTGCATTCTGCTGCCAAAGGAATGGAGAAAAACACATTGGCAATGTCAATAGTGGCATACCATTTCGCTGCCTTGGACTCCAGCTCATACTGGAGTTCCAGCATGTCTGGCACAGCAGCACTCAGTGGTGGAGTCACTTCATTCAAGCCACGATAGTCCACAGTCAATCTCCATTCTCCTTCAGATTTGCGCACAGGCCAAATAGGGCTGTTGAAGGGTGAGTGTGCTTTGCTGACCACCCCTTGGCTCTCCAGCTCACGGATCATTTTGTGGATGGGGATCACGGCATCTCGATTCGTCCGGTACTGCCGGCGGTGCACTGTTGAGGTGGCAATTGGCACCTGTTGCTCTTCCACCTTCAGGAGTCCTACTGCAGATGGGTTCTCTGACAGACCAGGCAAGGTGTTCAACTGCTTAATGCTCTCTGTCTCCACAGCAGCTATTCCAAAAGCCCACCTGAGTCCTTTCAGGTCTTTGTAATAGCCATTCCGGAGGTAGTCCATGCCCAGGATACTCGGGGCCTCTGGGCCAGTTACAATTGGGTGTTTTTTCCACTCTTTCCTGGTCAGGCTCACCTCAGCTTCCAACAAAGTAAATTCCTGTGATCCCCCTGTCACCCCGGCAATAGAAACAGGTTCTGTCTCTACATGCCTTGATGGCATCAGTGTACATTGTGAACCAGTGTCAACCAACGCTCTGTATTTTTGTGGCTCTGATGTACCAAGCCATCTGACCCACACTGTCCAAAAGACCCGGTTCTCCCGTGCCTCTTCCTGGCTAGAGGCAGGGCCCCTCTAACCCTGGTTATTATTTTCTTCTTGAGCATACATAGTAGAGGTTCCTTCAAGGGGGTCTGACAAATCATCTTCCCTTCTGTAATACCCAGCAGAGCGGTCCTGGGAGGTTGAGGCTACTTTCATTTTTGTGGAACCCCCTCGATTACTGTTTCCCTCCTTGAGTTGACGCACCCGTGCTGCCAGGACAGAAGTGGGTTTCCCATCCCACTTTCCCATGTCTTCCCCATGGTCACGCAGAAAGAACCACAAGTCAGCTCGTGGGGTGTATCCTCTTTCTTTAGCTGGGGAATGTTGGACTCTGACTTTGGGGCCTGTGACTCGCACTGGTGCTGTGTTGATCTTCCTCACCTTCTCCCTTATCTCCCTCATCCCATCTCTAAACTCCTCTCTAAGTTCTTTAGCCACAGCAGAGACATGAGCATGCATCGGGCCATTGACCATACTTTCATAATTCCTAAGCTCGTTGGCCACAGAACCCACTGTCTCTCGGTTGTTATCTGCATTTATTGTTGCAATGAAGGTGGTGTATTGAGCTGGCCCTAGATTTGCCAGGCTCCACAACATTTGCCCTGTGCACCTGACTTTGTCGGGGTCATTATCATGCTGTCCACCCCTCCCAAAGAGTACTTCTAGCACCGCCACTTCTCTCAGCTGTTGGATCCCTTCCTCGAGGGTTTTCCAGCGCAGCTTATGATGGTGCTCCTGCATTCTCTCTCTGTGGACAAACCTTTTTCTTACACTCATCAAAAGACGCTCCCAGAGGGAAAGGGGCCCAGGCTCCCTTACAAATACCTGATCCACACCTGAGTCTTGGGTCAAAGGTCCCAAATTCCTGGCCTCAGTACCATCCAGCTGCACACCTGTACCCATAAGGTCCCAGACCCGGAGTAACCAGGTTGTATAAGCCTCACGTCCCTGTCGTACAATGTCCTTCCGCAGGTTACGGAGACTTTCATAGGACAGAGACTCAGTGACAATCTCTACCTCTGGCTCCCCTGCATGTTGTGAGGTCCCTCCTTTCTTATCTGATTTCATCTTAGACTTTTTAGTTTCTACAGGGGCGACTGCTGCTGGCTGTGATTTCCCTTGTGGTTCAGCTGGAGCCTGGACAGATGTAACATCTGTGGGTTCCACTGCTGCACCACAAGAGTCTTCCTTTTTGAGGCAGCAGGAGGGCTTCTCACTAGTGGGGGAGGTGTGCTCCTTCAGCATCTGGCCCATCTTTTTCAGCAGAACTCCCACCCAATCCAGCTGGTTTGTTTCTGAGGTGGTCTGTGGGGCAGGGTCAGGTTCGGTGGCACTGTCAGGCTGTCTGGCAGTATCCCTGTTCTCTGGGGTAGGTATCAGGGTGGTTATCCAAGTCAATTTCCCCTTATCTCTGAATGCTAAATAGAGCAGGCCTGTCAGCAGCACCAGCCACTGCATGACATCATTAGCATACCGAGAAAATGTGAACCCTTCGAAAACTGGTGGGGTAGACCCAAAGAGCCAGGGGAAGGGTTGGGAGAAAATTTCCCCCGGTGTCATTTCTTCACAGTAGGTGCCATTATTAAAGTAACCCCAAAAACATTCAGTTAGTATGCGATAGCTCTGGATCAATGAGCCTGCCTTCCAGAGGAAATTAAAAATCCAGGAATTCCTCACATTATCAACCCACAAAATAAACTCGATAACAGCCACGGTAGCTTTAGTTATGGGACCCATGTCTAGATAAGGGGCTACAAATGGAAGAAATATAGCTGTGGCCATGTGCCATCCAAACCTGGGTACACTAGACAACATTGTTCTACTTGATGAAGTTCTTAAATTCAGCACACAAAAAATTAGATTACTCGAACTGTTATTCCTTTTTACCCTTTTTCCTCTCGATGTCCTCAGACCCCACCGTTGGGCGCCAAAATCTGTCTTGGTTTGGAAAGACAGGGACCAAAGAAAAGGGAAACTTCCCTTGGGGTTTGTTATAATTCCAAAATTGAAAAAAAAGGGTCTTAGGCAACGATGAGGAGGGTAGGAATAACAGTTCTTTACTAGTTAGTCTAACAAGGTAAATTAACAATAATTACAATATTGACAACAAACAGAACTAGAGGAGGGAAAAAAAAAAAACGCAAAACAACAAGTCAGTCACAGTTCTTCCTCTGGTAACACCCCCCCCACCCCCCTCAGTACCGTCACAAGCAAATAGGCTAGCGGCAGCTCTAGGAGGGTGAGATAATTCCGAGGGTTCACAGTGGCTGGAGCTGTTGGAAAAAAGTGTCCCGGCTGGAAGGGGCTGTAGAAACAGCGTGGGGAGACCTCGAGCAGAACTGAAGAAACCGTGGGTGCAGGGCAGGGAGGAGACGGGTTCCCAAAATCCCGGGGGACACACGAAGAGACCGGTGGTCCCACGGAGTCCGAGGTGAAGGGAAAAAGGTGAGAGCTCTCCCCCTCGCCGAGACGAGCAGCCCTGGCCGTTCCCCCCAGAGCAGAAAAACTGCCCCGAGCAAAGTGGAATCAATGTCTCTGCTTTAGCTGCTTCCTTTGTTTGTTCCCGAGCACCCATAAGTACCGAAAAGCACCCAGCCATTAGCTTCTTAGCAACTTCTGGGAAAAAATTCTATAAGAAATCAACCCAACCCCCAACAATGTGAGAGACATGGCCCCTGATCTGGTCTGGATTATCCTTAAAGTAAGGTTCTCCTTCCTAAATGCCATTTCTTTCCTGTGCTACTCTGGGGACTTCTCCCTTTCTTCCCAAGCTGCAGCTATTCCAGGAGAAACTTTTTTGCATTTTACTTATGAAGAAAAGAGGTTAACACGCTTCTATTGTCCTCTGCCCCTGTAAGACTTAGACCAGAGGATGTTGGCTGCTGTAGGAAGCCAAGAATTGTCTTCTCCAATGGGTGTTCTGAAGAGAAGCAAACTTAACTATGGAAAAATGAAATGGCAATGTGCAATATCAGTCTGTATCCAATAGGAACTACTCACTGACCTGATTTTCAACCAGCCAAAGCTCTCTTGATCCTCTGCATGATCTGGGAGCATCTATCCATGATGAAGAGTGGGTTATGAGGTAGCTTTGAATTTTATCCAGGTCACAATTTTACCCCAAAGATGAGAACAGAGGTTTTACGAAACTTTGCCACTGGCTAGCTATTTTTTTTTATAGAAAAGGAACACAAGAAAGGATTCTGGGGCTATGTTTTAGGTTCAAGCTCTGGAATACATAAGTTTTGAACTGAGGCAAATAATGTCAGTTTTAGAAGGGTGACATTCTAGAAGAGACCAAATTTCAGCTCCTGCCAATGAATGCAGCTCCAGCTGCAGAAGCTAGCAAGTAAATAATGGGGCAATGTGCCCTCAGATACTGCATGTGCATGGACCTTAACCACTCTGAAATCACCTTGGTGCTGGTGACTTGGAGGTGGCATAAGAAATGTGTAGGGTAACATTGCTTCTGGCCACATTCACTGTGACAAAAGTGAGATTCCCAATCAAAATTTAAAAAATGAAAATGCAACAACTGGCAGCACATTACACAGAGACCAACACAAACTGAGGCCAGGTGCCTGAGCCCTGTGGCTGCAACTGTGACAAAGGAGAAATGGTTTTTCACTGGTTCATCCTCTGTTGCACTGGCTATACTGGGCAGGACAGAATGCATGTTTAACCCATTGTTTCTTCCTTTTCTGAAGTATTCCTAGGGTCTGTCTTCAGCTGTCCTTCTCCACAGCTGCCAGTGTAATTCCTCTCCTGTGCTGGGAGAGCCCCTGGAAGTGTCCACAATTTCTCATGGAAGAGTTTGCATTTAGTGCTTTGCTAACACAGGACCGCTGGCAGATGTAATAGCAAACAATCTTTTTGCTGTCAGGCAGAACCATGGGCTACCTTAATTCACAGAGTATGTTCAGAATACAAAGCAAGAGCTCTTTTTCCTGACATACTTTGACTATATTGTCCCCAGCAATGGATTCCTACATCCTGCGCATCACAGTATGATGCAAAGGCAGGTATTCTCCTGTTTCTTTTAAACACTTACTCAATCCCTTAATTGAAAAGTATTTTAAAGTAAACCTCATAAAGAGATCAATTAACGTACTGTAGTCCAATTATTATTTGAAAGAAAAATTATTTTGTAAGCAGAACCTGATTTTAAAAATCATTCTTTCCAGGATTTTTACCTTATATTCCCTAATATCTTACTGCCAGTTACAACCAGTTTCCTCTGCTTCTCTCATTACTCCCTGACAATCTCCCTCTTGCAGGAAGCCTATCTCCCTGCAGCATCCCCAGTTCATTTGGCTGGACAAATTGCTGTGGCTTGTTCACAGTACATGTGTGCTGATTTGCTGGCCCTTATCTCTGAGGATGGGAAAAGATCTTTCCCTTAGCTGAGGCAATAATTTTGGATTCCTTTTCCACAGTCAACTGTTTTCATAATATTTGCAGTGGTTTCACACCTCTGAAATTTCCTGGCCTTTTAAAAGTGGCCAGGAAATTCAAGGGTTAAGAGAGACAGCCATATGGAGAGACTGCACAGATTTCCCCTTGTCAGGAAACTGAACAAAATAACATGACTATAAATTACTTTTGAGGCAGGTGAGAATTGGTAATGTTAAACTTGAAAAGTTGCTGTTTGAAAATAAAAACTTTCAGAGCTGAGTGTGGATTTATGATTCTTGTAGTGATTCATTGATGAGGATAAACGTTAAGTCTTTGAAAGAACTGTCAAAACTAATTCGAGTAGATAACAAGAGTTGTTTCACTTTGTATTTCTAAACATTAAGTAGTGGCTCTTTGATATCCATAGTAGCATGCATATTGTACTTCCCACTGGTACAGGGGAAAATTTTCTTTTAAAAATCCTAAAAATAAACAAGGATTACTTTTGGATAAACGTGTTTTGGCAATAGAAATGTACTGGTGTAGTACAATGTCTTAAACTGTACCAATGGGGTTTATAGTCCTAATTTTTTATCTAGAAAGAAATATTAATATCAGGGGAAGATACAATATTTCAGTGCTGAGAAATAGGAAACCTTAACCTTTATGCCTTTCTGAAAAACAAAGCAGAGTGATTCACAGTTCCAGAGATTAAAGCAGGAAACAGACACTGATGCTATTTAACCTTCTTCAGAGCACTTGCTGGATGTAATTTCCAATAGGGACTGATGGGTGAACCCATACAAGAAGAGCATGACTCAAAATAAATGTTTCCAGCCAGATAAAACAACTGGCAATGCCCCACAATCCCATTAGCTCCAGAGACCGCGCTCAAAGTCCTTCCAAGAAAAAATATCTATTGCCACAAAATATTATCAAATGGAATGGATCCCCTTTATTACATGGAAAAGATGAAGTAACCCTCTGAATATACTGCATTAAAAAAAAAAAAAGGTTGAAATTCATAGAGTGAAAAATTATGAGCTTGGTTTTTTATAAGATTTGAAAGGTCAGGAGGGTAAGCAGATGGCTAGCTGTAGGATTTATTATGCTTTTAGCAATTGTTTTGATGTTCCAGGTGAAACCTTGCAAGCTTATGAGGCTGTAAAATTCTATGACCCTGCATTAAAGTGAGGATTATGCTCATAATATGCATGTGATTTTAGAGATCAATCTATCACACATTTATTGTCTGCCAAAAACTCACGGGATTCAGCGTGATTAATATCTTGAACTACAATTTTTACTATTCTGCAATACTGCATTCCTTTTTTTTGTGCATTTTGCATTTTTTTCTTTATGAAAGTACTACCAAGCTTATGATTATGAAATGATATTCTGGTAGTGCTGAGTGACTTTCCAGCAACCTTTCAGTGCTCAAAAATACTCTGATTTTACAAGGCATGTAAAAAGTGTTCTGTGATGGTTGTTACACAGACTTTCTCAGGTACACCAAGCTATGCTTAGCAGTATTAATAATGAAATAGGAAACCAGGAAATTTTTTACCACTATCTGAGTTTAAAAGCGTAAATGCTTTCTTTCTTCCTGAAAGAAAATGTTAAGCTTTTTTTTTCCAGACAGCTAACATGGTTAACTTTCCCATGATAATAAAGACAGGAAAATTATCAGTGGCTTCCAACTAATGCAGCTCACCATTGGGTTCAGGCTCCTGTCTGGAGAATACTGACCCAGAGCAGCAGGTGTGATGAACAAGGAGGTCAATATTTTCAATGTTTTTTTCAGCCCGGGAAAGATACTGTTTCAGTATGAAAAGAAACAAATGGCAAGAGCTGTGTTTTTTCCTCAGTTGAAAAGGCGGCATGCAAGTTTCATGTGCCAGCAGCTCCATTTTATGCACGTGCCCATCTGCAAGTCTGTTAGAAGTCTTAATGCCCTCTTTATGAATCCAGCTGGCAGCTGGATTCATTCCCTTTTTTGCCAAGATGATCTTTAATCTTCTGTTGCTCTTTGATTTGTTTGTTGTGTTTTGGGGTGCTAATTGCTGAGCTCAGTTCTGGGTTGTACTGGTAGGACCCTGTTATGTCTCAATGCAGAGCCACTGGTGGGGTGCTGCAGGGTTCTCTCGGGTTTTATAAAAATATTTTTTTCTGTTTTTCACGGCTGCACCTAGAAACCCAGGAATGTACAAAAGTCTTTTTCTCCTGAGCCAGAGATTGAAGAACTGGTCGTGAGCCATTTCTTCTGTCTCTTTAATGATTGTTTATTCTTTCTTGTCTCTAACATTTTCTCCTGACCAGCAGAGCACTGCAGGTCAGTCCAAGGCACAAAAACCTCACCCGCACAGGGTGGTGTGTTTTTTTATATTAAAACCCATGTAAGCAATATTTATAGGAAATCTCCAATACATATCACCTTTGTTAGAAAGTTAGACTCTAAGCCAACCAGAATGTGCCACCCTCACAGCAGAAAATGGGGCAGAGAAGAAGGAAGATGCCCAGAAACCATGTGGACTTCTCCATCTTGTCTTCCCTGGTTACCATCCTAAAAACCCCATATATCTAAAATTCTCACCCTGTGATAAACCTACACACTGTTACTAATACACACTCTTGAAAGTTCTTGCTCCATCCTAGAGCCTAACAAGCCCTTTTCCATGAATAAAGGTTAAAAACATTGTCAGAGTTTTCATCCCTTAAGCATACACAGAAATATTTCTCAGACTTCTCAATTGCCACGGGCTCTGCCTTGGGCCCAGTACTCTTCAATCTCATAAACAACTTGCATGCAGGACTCGAAGGGATATTAAGTAAGTCTGCAGATGATACAAGTCTGGGAGGAGCTGTTTGCTCCCCCTAAGGCTGATGAGGCCCTGCAGAGAGGCCTGGGCACATGAGAGAGATAGAGGATCACCAGCAGTAGGAAGCTTAGCCAAGGCAAGTGTTGGGTTCTGCAGCTGGCATGGGGCAACCCTGGGTGTATGGGATAGACTAGGGAATGAGAGGCTAGAGAGCAGATGAGGAAAGGGACCTGGAGATGCTCATCTGTGGCAAGTTGAACATGAGCCAGGAGGGCCATCTGTGTCCTGGGGAGCATCAGGCACAGCATGGCTGGCTGGAAAAGGGAGGGCATTTTGCTGCTCTGCTCTGAGTTGGGGTGGCCTCACCTCAAGTGAGGTGAGGGGCAGTTTTGGGCACCACAATGTAAGAAAGACATTAAACTATGAGAGAGTGTCCGAAGGAGCTGTGCCTTGAGGGGAAGCCATACAAGGAGCAGCTGCGGCCACTTGGTCTGTTCAGCCTGGAGGAGGCTGAGGGGAGACCCCATTGCTGTTAAAACTTCCCTGTGAGGGGAAGCAGAGGGACAGGCACTGATCTCTGCTCTGTGGTGACCAGTGACAGGACCAGAGAGCATGGCCTGAAGCTGTGTCAGGGCAGGTTTAAAAGGGTTCTTCACCAGAGTGTGGTCAGGCACTGCAACAGGCTCCCCCGGGCAGTGGCCACAGCACCAAGGCTGGCAGAGCTCAGGAAGCATTTAAACAATGTTCTCAGGCACAGGGTGTGACTCTTGGGGATGTCCTGCACAGGGCCAGGGGTTGGATGCTGATGATCCTTACTGGTCCCTTCCAACTCAGCATATTGTGTTATTTGGTTCTTTGATAGTGATTTGAAGTTTGTTACCTAAGGTGAGTTACCAATAGTAACCAGATTTCTCTTCAAATTTTGTTGTTTTTATCTGTATGATTTCAAATCTCACAAAATCTGTGCCCAAGCACTGAATCTAAAAGGTTGCTATTTAAATAATTCCACTCTGCCAGGATCTTCCACAGGCAGAATCTCCCTGTCCTCAGTTCAGCACCTTTGTGTTGACTGGAGTTGGTGCATAGTTTTTGCACAAAAATGAGCAGTTAACTAAATGCTAATTAAAAGCAGCATGTCAGTTTATTGTGCTCAGTAGGAGCAGTCACAAAAGAACGTGAACCTGAATTAATTTTTTATCCTTTTTTTTTTTCCCTTAGACCTCAGGAGGCTTGAGGAGAAAAGCCTATTAAGAGAACTCAAACAAAAATTTGACATGGGCCTAAGAAGCTTCCAAACCTGTGCAATACTTCCCTAGAGCCTCCCCACACCTACACAGTAGCTCCTCTGCTTGTCAGATCAGTGTGCCACAACTTCTGCTACCAAAAGGTGTCTCAGGCTTCCATCACTTCTGATGCCACCAGCCAGCGCTGGGTGTGGTCCTGAGAAGTTTGTTGATACTACTGAGCCCTGAAGGTGCTCAGCAGCACACAGGAGGGATCCATTTCCACGCTGATTAATCTCTACAGGCCTGATCCAAATTCTGTTCCATTTAATGTTTACATTTTGGGTTGATAAGCTTTAGGTTAAGCTTTAAGATATGGGATAGAAGCAGATAGTGAGGGCAGGATGAAAGGTAGATGAATTAGAGGAGTGTGAAAAGACCTAAAATATGACAAGTTCATCTCACACACAGACCAAATTAATTTGGTTTGTCTTGGGCTACCTTGTAACGCCTTGGCTCCACAATTAAAGCAAAGAAAAACCTGGTTATTGCTGACAGGATTAAAAAATGAATCCATAAGCCACAGACAGACCTTCAACAGCTCATTGGAGCCATACTCATTTGATGCAGCAGAATGGGAGTTCACATAATCATAGATGCATATTTTTAATGCTTCCAGCAGCAGAGGAAGGATTTTCCTGTGGTCTTGAGTACAAAAGAGAAGATTTTTGTAAATGTCAACATTTGCTGCCTCCTCTGTTTCAGTGAAGCATTTTAAATCCAAATACATTCTTAGGCAAAGTCTGTTAGCCCCTGGTAACTGAGGTTGGGCATGGTTGAGCTGGTTGACCATGGTGTAGTACACAACTTTCATGCAGCTTTCCACTCTGTAAGTCTTTCCCATCACACTCCTGATTTGTCGTTTCTTGGTCGTTCAGGTGGCATGGCCTTACTAAGATCTGATGACCACCTTCCAAATTAGCAGTAAATTCATTTTATGCTGGGATCAGGCATGCTCTCAGTGAAAACTTTTCCATCACCCTTCTCCTAACTCCTTTACCCCTCCCTACTATCACTGTGGCACCAGGATGATGGGTTAGAAGAGCCCTTATTTCAAAGGAAATACTGGAGCATGTACTGAAAACATCAGTTACCCAGAGGATGCAGTAATACTTCTTATAAGCAGTAATGACTTTACTAAAAAGTCTTTAAGCAACCAAATATTGTTAAGAGACATATTTACCATAGGGGTCAATCTCATTACATTTTATTGTAAATGTGTTGTTTGTTTTTCTGTCTCTCTAGTCCTCCAAAGAGTATAAGACAGAAAGCACAAGCTTCAACTCAGTTTTGGCTCAAGACAGATTCCTAACATGTCGGATTGGTAACATCTCTGAGAGCTTTAAGCTGAGGCAGTCCAGAAGGCTGGAAAGCTCAGTTTCACCATGACACAAGGGGTTTCCAGGCATTTTTCACATCTTTGTAGTAAAATTACAAATGGGGTGCTAGCACATGTGACAGTGTACAAGAGGAGGGCTGACAAGACTGGAAGTCAGTAGAAAATATGCAAGTATCATGCATTGCCACACATCCTTTACCACAAACCACTGCATCATGCTGTACTAGTCTTTCATCAGAAAACTTGGCTCTCTTTCCATTGTTCTTTCTTCCAGCTCTTTTATTCATTTGGCTGAGAAGAAAAAAATTGGGCTTTAATGAGAGGCCATGCTATCTTTGGCATTACCAGCTTCAAGAAGAAATTGTAGTTTTTTGATAATCTAATTGTTTAAGGCTAACAGATTTAATTGTCCCAGTTATTTTCTTAAAGCCTGAGAAAAGTTACCAGGTTTTCATGCTTTATTCAAAGCTGATAAGTATAAAGCTCCCCAACACCAGCAACTAATAGAGTTACACCCTCAACTCCAAATTCATCCTTCTAGCTTCACTGAGTTTATGAATGGGATTATCTTCTAAAATCTCCTGAGCCAGTTTCCTTCTCTGGCAATCAAAATACCCTCACTTTGCTGTGCAAGTGAAATTAAGGGTCCCATGGCACTCCCATATCCTTTTCATCCTTCTACCTGATCCCTCCCCCAGCAAAGTCCTTTAATATACTAAGAATGCAATGGTTACACTCAATTAAACCACTGGCTCGGTTCATCCCTCAATATCTTAGGCTGTGTGTAAGCCGTTACTGAATGCATAAAATATTATTCATTGAATTATTACTGGTCATCTGTGGTGTTTTAATGCATTAAAGGATCTCTTCAACTTCAAGAGCAGTTGTTGTAGCAGGTTGAAAAAAAATCAATGGGCTCTTTCCCATCAGATAACACAAATCCCTTCCTGATAAATGCAGTTTCCCACAGAATGCCAACAATCTGTAATGATTCAGGAGCACATGAGCAGAAATGAGCTTAGCCACAAGCCTGTGACAGAGGTTTGAAAAGACATGTCACAAACTTGTGCTCTGAAATTGCAAATCTCTTCTAACTATAGGAGATTCCCCACCACCTATCATTTCTTATTTCTTTTTTTTTTAGATGGTCCTGACAAGTAGAGAAGCACAGGCCTGGCTTTATTGCAGGACCATGCCAAGCCTTCTGGGAGCTCCCATTATTGAGTGAGTTAATTTCTTCCCCCCATTAAAAAAAACCTTTCTAATTGGTCCCTTTAAAATACATGCTAGACCATCACCAATATAGCTCTTCAATAGGTCAAAACACATGAATGAGTTTTAGGAAATAAGCTCAAAAATAATGTATCTTTCAGGCCTGCATAACATCTATATATTCACTGTGCACACCAGACCACACTCCCTGCTGCTGCCAGGAAGTCTCTTCTGCCTGTGTGTACCAGGCCCCTCTTTTCCACCCAACTGCTTTTATCTCCAAAGCTCTCCAGGCATCTCAATGCACATTCCAGATCCCTGGTGGGACAGGAACTGACAGCTGGAAATGTCTGGAGTGGTTTCAGCTCAGTGGAAATGAAGTGTGAAAACATGAAGCAAGCCAATGTTGTTGTTTGTGTGAATTGATTTTCTGTGTTTGATATGAAGAATGTCAGCCCGTTATTTTTGTGGTGTATTTTCTATTACAAAGCATTAAGCAGCTGAAAATTACAAATGCTGTTAACTGGTGAAATCATCTCATGAAACCTAAAATATTGTTAATTCTTAATAGAGTTTTTAATTCTCAGTAGGAGCATATATAGTCACATTAATATCTTACATTGTGGCATTTGCTAACAGTTTGTTTTCACTGCCTATTTGGAGTCTGTGTAACTTATTAGAAAAAATCTGGAATATTCCTGATTCCTCTAGAATTAGGCTTTAGTGGGCCCAAGTATGGGATGGCCAAATACAGATTAGATAAATTATCTCAGCTTTAACTCCTCGACACCTTTGGCAGTATTAGTCAAATCTGAGTACCAGAAGTGTATTAGGATCACACAGAAACTGAACTAATAAACAGTTCTCCAAGCTATTACCGTTTCTCAATATGCACAATTTTAGCAGCCTATACAAATTTTAAGCTGTTCTGTTTTGGAAGTAACTGAAGAGAAATTTATCTGTCTGTGCACTAATACAGCACCATCATAAATCCTGATCTGTGTCCCTTAAACTTCACTATATAATCTTAATGTTGTAAATTAATATCTTGAGCAGGCAGGAGCTCATCCTTGCCTTTCAAGGAGGTCTGTTTAGCTCTGTCAGGTCTCCATAAACATCCTTCCATTTGGAAAGGCTTTTCCAGCCTTTACAACACAAGGCTTCCATTTGTGTTGTGAAGTTTGACTTCATTGTGGGCTCTCTCTGAAGGCTGAAAAAGAAATTAGAATTTTTGGATTTCTCAAGGAATAAACAATAAGATTATTTTTGTTTTCATGGGGATCAGTTTAGGGTTTTTTGTATAATTTGAATTATTCTAGTGCTTTATCAAATATTTTAATAAATAGTTTGGGTATTAGCATTAATATAGAGTTTATTCTTCTGAAACCTTCTTGGAATTTAGTTGACACAAGGTCCAATAACTGTGCTAGACTTTAACCCACAGACTCCTACCATATGTCAGTCCTTGAGCATTGTGTGTGTTCTTTCGTAAAGCAATCTGCTTTAGATATATTGTCAACATTTATATAAAAGTGTTAGTGAAGATAAGGGACATTGTTGATGATAAAGTGGGGTTTTTTATATTGCTCAGTAACATTACTTGAGGCTACCCTTGAAAAGATGCACCTTAGAGTCTGTCTGTGCTTCTCTCCTGACAAAAAGGGCCATGAAGACAAAACAGGAAAAAAACATCAAAATATCATCCAAGATTAGAGGATCTATATTACAATTAGTAACAGCTCTCCTCAAGTAAAGCATGTAATGGCACATCTGGAGAGTGCAGAGGGGTTTCAGAGGCTGTCTAATCGTATCTTGAATGGTCTGATTGATGCTACTTGCAGATACGATGTCGAGGGCTATGAAAGAAGTAATTGCTGAGTTTCTATTTGTCACAATATTCCTTGATGGGATTTCTGATGTTAGTAATTTGTCACAGTGGTTCATTGTCTTGCCGGATGTCAAACAAAGTGGAGATGCCAGAGAGCTGATGATTTGCTTTCAGGATGTCAGTGGCAGGACTGTGGGAACAGAGCTGTGATGAATATTGGGGTGACTGGGAAAGGGCAGTGTGCGGCTGGGCTCTGGCTGTAGGGAGTGGAACTGGGTAGTTTAGGAGACAATTAAATGGGTGCTGGGGGGGTTGGGGGGTGTGACTACAGCACCCCTGTTCAGGCTCCTATTATCCCCTGGGATCTCACCTCGAGAGTACTTGGGTATGGTGCTCTTTACAGCTTAACAGCACATATTATGAATCTGCTCAATATTTAAGTGGTATGTCTGTCTGGGAGTGTGATTTATAGTCCTGTCATGGTGTTTTCCCCACAGCTTACAGTCTGTGGGGAAAGGTGTCTGAGACACTTCACCACAACAATGTACCACTCAAAAAAAAAAAAAGGTTTTTTTCAGGCTGGTACCTTCCTATGATGGAGTCATATATAATCTCTGGTAGCTGTAGATGGGGCTGACCTTAATGGTGGGGACCTTCAAGGTTGCCCAGGACGAGTCTTCTCTGCCACCAAACCCTCTTACAATTTGTCTTATGCTACCTGGTCTTTTCCCTCTGCCTTGCCCAGTGAGGGATACAATGAAAATAAGACTTTATTCTTCTCTGTCTTTGTATATCTGATTTTTGTTAAAAACTCTTTAAGCCGTAGAAAGATTCTAACTGCACAAATATGTATTGCCTATTACAGACAGAGCTTAACCTTCATGGGGGGTATTTTAACCTTCATGGAGGTAAAGATTCATTTATAAGAATAACAATAAATCATATTTCTTTCTTTGGGTGATTTTCTGTATGGATTTAACACAATGTAAAAATATAGAGGAGGATCTATGAACAGAACTGGAAGCAAAATCCTGACATTTCTCAGAAACTGTTCTGTTAGGTTTATTTTATTGTTATTCTTGAACAGATCATGCATAAATAAATGATAGGAAGCGTCAGTGATCTGCTCTGCAGAAAGACAACTCTGCCTCCTGTCGTATCAGAGCATGGAAAAACAACCTAGAGATTAGACATGCCAATGATGGCAAGTTCCAGGCATAAGCTGCTACAATCACTCAAGGAAGAAAACAAGCCAACACAAATGGACATAACAGAGAAAGCTGACTGTCAAGACACATCTCAGTAAAGTGCCTACGCAGGCTCAGGGAGGGTGAATAAATAGGCAGAAAGGAAAATAATGCAAAGGCAAAAACAAACACAGTACAAAAAGTTCACATTATAAGCTGAGCAGCATTTTGGCCCCTTGCTGGAGTAGTTGGAGGCTGACAAAATTTGGCCATGGAGTCAGCTAATTGTCAAACAGAATGGACCACATGAGCAAAAGTGTGATTAAGTCACTATTTTGAAGTGATTAGTTGTTTCTGGCCATAAAAATAGCAATACAGGGGGACTGAGGATCGGGCCTGGAACAAAGGTTGCTGCTATCTGCATAAGTTTGGTACACCATACGTAGCATACATGCTTTTATTCTTGGTGATACCTGCTTTTATCCTCAGGCAGCACATTAGTCTCTGACTTAGTGGCCCTGGTGCTGTGGCTTGGTGACAGAGAGTGGTCCCTGGTCTGTCTTCACCACCACCACTGCTGCAGAGAGGCTGGGATAGGAGCTCAGAGGGGTAGCCTGCTCAATCCATGGGGTGCAGCTGCAGGGGGTTAATCTTAGAAGCATGTTGCTGTGCCAGATAAAATAGAGTATGTGCCTGCAGTTCACAGGCAAGAAGAGGGCACTCTGGGGAGGTGTGGTATAAGACAAATGGCTAAACTGATTTCCCAGGAGGGCTGAGACCCCTCTGGGTCCCAGCCATATGTACCAGGGCTTCCATCCTCAGAGATGCTCTGCCCACAGCCTTTCTGAAGCTCATGTGTGAATGTTTCATAAAAATACCAGGGGACATGTGGAGGTAGACAGATGTGGAGAAGGGAAAGTGAAGGGAAGATTGATAAGTTGTGAAAAAGACAAGGATTTTGAGTGAAGCTTCTGAAATAAGAAATGAGATGGAAAAGGAGAGCAAAGCAAGCTAAACAACACTGTGGAGACAAAATAAAAAGTTAAGGTTGTGGTAGAGCCAGAGAAAAACAAGAGAAGCATAGACAGGAGGAAATTTGTGACTCAGGAGTGAGCCATGGTCTGTTACAGGCATGTCAAGGCAGGAGCAAATGCATGAGGGGAAAATATCAAGATGACAAGAGTGAATAGGATATGCTGAGCAAGGGTGTTCTACATACCCTGCAACTGTGTTATTGCCTCACTAAATGGGTCCAATGAGGGTAAATACTTCGTCAAATCCATTTTTGACCAAATTTGATTAGCTATTAGAATGTACAGAAGTATAAATGGCTGAATGCACCAGAAAAATAAGGGTGACAGTTTAAAAACATGACAGACTATTTCTTTCTGTTGTTCATACAGCTTGAAGTACTAATTTCTGAAAAATACATGTTTCAGTTATTCAATAGAAAGCTGAATACTGGAATTATGTACTCATTCTACTGTTTTCTATTTCAGGAAGTATGGCCAGACTTTTCCATTGGGTAGAAGTATGTATGAGGTCATTATTTTTCTAAGAGCTCTGTGTAGATCCTTCTCTAGAGACTTTTTCTTTATGAGAAAAGCACAGGACCTGCACTACCTTGAATGTTCCCCACGGACCTTTGACACTCACTGGGATTATGTTCATACTTAATTGAAAGCAAACTTAAATGTCTTAAAAGGAATTTCACTGACCAAGTCAGTGTTTATAATTTTTTTTGTCAAATTACTTATTCATCTATTTTCAAACCCAAGTCTTTAAGGAGATATGAAATACTTGCATACAACAGCAAATACCAATTCTGAGCTTGTCTCCTCTCCGAGATAATTAACTCAGGAAGAAGGGTGAAAGCTTGTGTGTGTTCATGGTGCAGCTCCTCGTTATTCCAGCCTCTCCACATGACCTGAATTATGTCAGACATCTTTGTCCAAATTCATTTTTGAGATTCGTAACAGGCAGATAGAAGTAGTTAATGATGCCACTATAGTAGATCATTATTTTTTAGTGCTAAGCTTCCAGTAATTTTACATTTTCTGTGTTTCGCACCGGTATTCTATAAGGAAAGAAAAGGGATTGGACTTACCTAGAGGGTGAGGGAAAATTTTTATGCCAGGCTGTCACGTACTGCAGTGCCACCTAACCAGACAATGATAAAACTGAATAGCCTTATCTATAAATCACAATAAAGCTTGACACAATTCACCTCTGCCTTCGAAGCCCTAAGAGTGGTTAGATTTTCCTATTAGAAACAAACCCAAAATGTACTTATTAGAAACATCTGAGGTCTGGGAGAAATAAGAATGTATCATCAGAGGACTTTTTGCTGGAATCCAAGAAAAACATCTGTCTCTGATTCTTACCTTATAATAGCAGAAACAAAAGGAAAACTGGGGGGTTTTGTGGAGGCATGGATTTGTAATGGAGCAGGTTCCCATCCTCGTGGCTGTACAGGACACTATCCCCAGTGGCTCCTGCCCAGAGCAGCCAAAGTGGCAAACGTGGTCTGGTGTTAGAGATGCTTCCCTTTCTGGAGATCCTGGGAGCCTCCTTTGTGTGGCAGGGTGGGTCTCCAGGGGATGAGGGAAGACTGAAGGAACAGCCACCAACAAATCCAGACAGTGCAAAAACAACTCCAGGGTAAAGTAAGGAAACACTTCCTCAAGAGCTGGGTTGAGAATGGCCACGTGGCCAGAAATCACCCATGGATTTGTGTTTCCAGCAGTGAAAGCTAGAGGTTTTAACATCAATGTGCCTCAGAAACCTGTGAAACTCTTTACCTCTGAGAACATGATCATTTTTTGGGCAAAATTTCCACTGTGCATCCTAGGATGCCTGTCCTCTGTGCTCTTCTTTATGCTCCCTGCCTGCTCAATTACATGGTTAGCAGCCTGTGCTACTCCCCAAGCCCATCTCCTGATGTGTCCCAAGCCTGGATCAGGACTGACAGCAGCACTGACCATAAAAAGGGAGAGATTATTGTAGAAGAAAACGTGGATAACTTGGAAGATCATTCTATTGAGCTGCATTGCAGGAGTTTTTTGCTGTGAGAGATTTTTTGCCATAAGCAGGGAACAGCAACTGAAGGCAAGACGAGCTGATCAGAGCAGGATCTTATGGGATGAAACCCTGAAAAAGAGAAAATCTACCTGTGGGGTAGACTGAGGGAGGTTTTTATCAATAGAGGCACTACACAATACCCTGTGGGGGGTTCATCTGCAGCACTTCCTCTGGAAGTAGAAGGTTTGCTTATCAGAAGAGGGCTTCAGCATGGCAGTGAAAGGTCTAATAGGGAACATAATTTAATTTTTTTGAGTTAAAAATATCAGGCACTTGCAGAATCTTCTCATGGGCAGGCAACACAAGCAAGAGACCAGTCACAAACTCAGAGTGGGAATTAGAAAAGCATCTCCACAATTAAGAAATGGTCTGAACAGCCTCCTATTTGGACTAATGTGGCAAACTCTATAGTTGGTGTGGACCATGGTAACTTAATGAATGTACTTACAGGAGGAGGTGGTTTTCTGAATAAGCAGAAGTACAGTTCTGTTGAATAAAGGAGACTCTTCATTGTCTGGAGCCCTATAAACAGAAGTCTTTTGGGTCACATATCTCAGCAATATACTGAGCACCACAGAGTCCATACCTCAGGTGAAGACCTTTCTCAGTTTTTATTATCTCTAAATGCTGATGTTTCCTTCTTGCCTGATTTTGTGCTTCTATTTGCCAATATATGTTGACTGGTAGTTTGGCCTATTAGTTAATTATTTTTTCAAAGGTTAAACATTCTCTAGTCGTAGCATATGATATTCTTGCAAGATTATTTCTCCATTTTCCTTAAGTAAAATCCCCCATGTTCAAAAGAAAGTGTCTCTGCTTGTTTGGTAATTGACTGTATTTCATCTTGAATCAGTGATATATTGATTTTCATGTGAAGTGGGCTTTCAGGTTGCCATTTAGAAAGATGAGTTTTGGCAAGGCTCCATTAGACTTCTTTATATTATTGCTTATCCCTCAGCTGGGAGAGCAAGCAGCCTTATTCCCAAGTACAAGCAGTCTGGATCATCTCATGCAACCCCAATTCTTTTATTCCATTTTCTTTTGCTGTTATCCAAACTGTCATTATTTCACTGGCCCAGTTAGGTGCTGACTCACAGCAGGTAGTTTACCCAGCATTCCCAATCTGTTTCTTTGGGTTTCTTTTTTCCCCCTAGAAACTATATCTACAGGGTCTACTAGCTACATTGCAGGCTGTAGAAATATTGCGTATATTGCATTGGGCTCTGTGAGCGACACTGCATCTTTAGAGTTCCTGCTTTCATGGGGAGAACACATTAACTTGCAAACTGTAGCCAGAGTAAAGAATTAGTATAAGATATCAGGACAACATCCCTGTGACGTATGTGTCCTTTCCGTTATTACCAATTCTTTAGTGAGAAGCATGGAGGATCTTTTCTGGAGCTGGTGCTTTAGGACAGCAAGCAGCAAACTGTCATGTAAATGTTCATTTTAAATTACACTTCTAAATAATCAAGATTTTGCTGATTCCTCTTTAGCATCAGCAAAACATACATTGATTTTAGACAGTAACAATAACGATAGGTAGTCCATGTCTTACCTTAGATTGTGTTCCTACCCTTTTTTAAAAAAAAAAAAAAATGCATGCAGTTAAAATTTATTGCCCTGGATGAACAGTGGGAGTTTAGGGTGAGTACTCCTAGTAGTGTTTTTCAATTTTGCTCTGGAAAAAGTAGCATGATTGCTGTCCAGTGCACACATAAATTTAAATAGTTTATACCATCTTACCAGATAAACAAGTAGCCTGACTGTCAAATGACAGACAATACAAGCAAGACAGAGTCCCTTCGAAAAAGTGGTGGAAGAAAGAAAGCCACAATTACAGACAATGAGCAAGTCATGGACAAGAGTCTGTTCAGGGTAGGGATTAATAATTCCACTTGAATACGGCAAGTGAAAAAGTATGGCACTTGACTGAAAAAAGGAAAAAGAAAAGTTAAGATATGCAGAGTCAATCTTTTGTTTGTCCCAATAGAACAATTTCAGCTCCTACTTACTGGTAGTATTCAAGTTCCAGATAAAGGTCAGATTTAGGAAAGTGTTATAACATGCACTGATTTTAGATGGAAATGTGATAAAGGGCATTACCAAGAAGAAACAACAAATAAATGCTTGCAAAAATAAAGCAGTGGAGTAAATTTTGGGTTTGTATTAGAAAATGTTTAACAGAGAAAAATATCTAATTCAGAATGGAAGAATCTACACAGAGTCAAAGATAGTAACTCTCAACTGCAGTGATTTATGCAGACAAGGGATGTGGCTGGGATGACAGAAACACCTTTTAAAAAATCACTCGTCTCAGGCTTCTTCCCTTGGCCAGTGAAAGAGATGGAAAATAAAAAGAATATTAAGACTTCAAGCTCATTTGGGAAAATAAAAGTAACAAGAAAAGATCTCTCTACAGAAGGGATGGGCAAGAAATTTTCCTAGGCAGAAACTGAACAGTTCACCCTTGGCTGAGAGCAAGAATGTCTGTCAGCATGAAGCATTAGCTGAACACTGCCAGCAGTGGGACTCCTTAGCAATAGCAGTGGGAGTCCATAGGAAACGTTTCAGTGAATTCCCAAATCTCCTCAGGACCACGACCAGCTGAACATGTGATTAAGGCTGACTCATCAATGACTTTGCAAGACACTTGTTCACCAGACACAAATGATCCCTGACACAAACACAGGACTGGAGCAAAATGCTCTACATCCCTCACTGTGCCCAAAATGCGTTCCCAGGTTTTGGCGTCTTTACTCCCTGTTGAGTGTAAGAAACTGCTGTTTGTTATCAAATGTAGTATTGAATGTGCCATGTATTAAATCGTGCAAGTGGTTTTCACATATTTTTTTTCTGCCAGTCACAGACCAGACTATGTGCCCAATAAATCCACAGGCTCTCAGAGATGTCAGTGAATGACTGATACATTGCTAAGATTACATGAATCTGGTTTAAAAATGTGCATGAAGACCACCTGCAGAAGCTGTGAAGGGAAAGAATGTCCTCTCTTAGCAAAGTAATAAAGGTGATGGAAGTTTAGTCCAGAAAAGAATAGTCAGGAGTGTGAAGGTCTGGTGTCAAGAGGAAAATTAAGAAGTGGCAATAAGGGTGGTGGCTTAATAAATCAGAGTATGTGGTTTAAAAAGAAAGAATAGCCTCATCAGAGACACACAACGAGCTGGTACGAGCTTTAGAAAAATGTTGAACAGATCAAGTCCCAGACTTCACTCCTGTGCATTTTCCAGGGCTTCGTGCTGTGAATGGATAGGATTTGAGGGAGGATTCCTTTTTCTTGTGGCTCAAGGGGTATTTTGAGAAGTATTTTAAGAGTACTTGAAGACTAGAGCTACAGTCCAACGTGCTCCCCATGCAGGCCTGATTTGTGTCTTCTACTAAATGCATTTTGCTTTAATAGCACTGTAATTGCTCAATGCTTGGGGCAAGGACTGTCATGGTACTCATAGGTACTGCTACAGAGCAAATAAATCATGGAAATTATGTCTTTGCTCCTTATTCTGTACATTCTAAATATATTTAGCCTCTGGTCCCTAATTTTGGCAGATACTTCCATTATTATTTCAAATTGATCACTTTGGGGATTTGGCAGTGACTTGAAATGGTCAATAATTGTGAATACCTTTCTCATGAAAAATTATATTTTGAACATAATTAGCATCATGGTGTGGAACATGTTTAAATTAGCACCTACATTCTTAAAGCTGTTTCTTTAGGAGGGATTTCTGTGGAACTAGATCTAAAATTGGAACAAATAACTAAGGACGACTAAACTCATTGCCATGTTTTCATACAGAGATATGTATATTGACATATATGTGATCTGTATCCTAAAGATCAGATGTTTTCAGTATCTTTTGAAAGGATGAGAAAACTGTAAAAGACCTGTATTTTGCTTGCTTTTTGTGTTTGCTTTTCTAAAAGTCAGGAGATTAATATTTTAGCCATACCTGCTTTAACAATGATGGGTAAGGGAAAATATCTGTGGAAGAGCTGCCTGTGCTGTGGTAACAATTAAGTGATTCCTACCTGGGTTAAAAAAAATATTCTACCAGTTCAACCCAACCAAGCAGCTAAGTAATTATAGACTAGTTGGTAAATTCTTTTCATTATGTGTAGCAAAATGTTTAAGCCAGAAAATGTTTCTGTTCTTTAGGCACCTGGCACAAATCACAACCCTATTTATTGATTAAGTCATACTGGATTCCAGAGCATGATGATAACATAAATATTTATCAGTTTAATTTATATCAACATTAATTTAGACCATGGTAATAACTTCACTATTGTACAAATTCATTTATGAAGTCAGTACTGATTTAGAGCAATGTGTCAATCTCCAAAACCTGTAAATGTCCAATTATTTAATATTTATATCCATGACATAAAATGAAGTCAATTTGGCATCTTCCAAACTTGTGAAAAAAGGATTTCTCTCACACACAGGCTGTATGAATCAAATATAACCCTGAAAAATACTTTTCACTGTTGTGGTAATAAACTTCAATAACTCTTCAAATCCTGGTTCTGCAGGGTCACTGCTGATACAAGCCTTGCTGCAGAAATACAAATGCTGGAATAATCATTCTTGCTCATTTCCCATCCAATGGATGCAGCAGGGAGCTGGAATGCTGGTTTAAATGCTGCCTCCCCAATAAGACAAGTTCCTTTTGAAACCTGTGAATCTCTTATTAAGATAATTTTTTAAGCTGATGTCTTGTGCAGTTTTCATGTTGTTAGGATCATACTCATATTCTGAAACCCCAGCAGGATGCAACACTTAGAGTGGACTAAAGCAGCTTCCACTCTTTCTCTTCCCTCTCAAATTCTCTCCCCTAGACAGGTAGAGCTCTGCTCTCTGCCCTTTTCAGTATGTTTACCAGCTTGAGTCTTTCATTCAAAACATTTTATTCCAGACAGTTTGAGACTCCTTTTAAGGGTGATTGTATTTCCTGCACCTTTTTTCCTTCTTAAGCAAAATTATACATTCTTCGATGGCTCTATTTTTATTTCAAGTTCATTCCTTCAAAGATTGAGCTGAGGGCAACCCTTTCTTAGAAATTACAGGCTATCAGCTGTGTGGAACAGTCACTTACATGATGCTTCTGTAATTTCTTTTCCTAATCAGTTTTGGAGATGATGGCAGACAGAGCTATTACTGTTACAACTGACTTGAAGGAATAAAGGAAAATGCAGATGTTGTCTTGTTGACAGTGTTACGAGTGAGCTAAGTGCAGGCACTGAGAGAGAATGGAAGAGTGACAAACAAAACAGTTTTAGAGCTTTGTAATAAAAACATTTCTATGTTTTCCTTTTGGTCTCTTCTTGAAGGATCTCTTCCCCGTGCTAGAGGACATCTGGAGCCAGAGGACCCATTCCCTCTAAGCCCTGCAGTCATCAGCAGTGAGGAGGGGACTTGTCCATGGCCAGACTTTGTAGACATGAATAAGTGCAGTAACAAGCGAAGGAAAAACATTTACAGGAACATATGGGGAATGAGACAGGACAGGCTGGCTGCTATCTCCTTCCTCACAAGTGTTATCATTTGCAGCTGATTCTCTCGTTATAAAGGACCCCAAACCATGGCAGCAATACCCTCTCAGCTGGGATATTAATATTCTTTCTGCCAGTCACTAGAGAGTGGTATTTAATACTTGCACCTCCAGTTCTACAGTAAGGGAAGATGGCAAGATGGAAGGGAATCGGTCTCTTTCGTTTTCCAGATTGTATGGCTGAGGTCAATTTCAGCTACTCATACTTACATTTGGTAACACTGCCATCTGATAGCACTTTGCTTGTGAAAAAGAGGTCCAGGAAAACAAGTCTGTTCCTACAAAGTATGTTTTAATTTTTGTGGTTACTGTTATTTTCAGTTTTTCAGTATTTTTGAAGAGCTGTATCAATTCCTTGGGAAGACAAAAATATTGCTTGAGGAAAAAAGTGTTTTATTTTCTTCCCCAGCACTGTTGGGTTAGATAATCCATCAGCTACGAATAATTTGCCATCTGCATATGTATATCTCTAGATTCTGAGCCTCACTTTGAATAGACTCATTTTAGGTTTTAGAAAATAATCAACATCTCAGCAAATCCTTTTTATTAGTAGTTATTATTTGTTTCTCTTTTTAGAGAATTTGCATTAGATAAGGCATGAGTGATACAAGTCAATAAAGTATCTGCCTCTTTATGTTTGCATGAGAGATTTTTTTTTTTTTTCAGAGTTTTGGCAGAGCAGAGAAAACTATGTAAAGTGAAAACCTGGACTGGGCCATGCTCTGAGCACAAGAGGAGTAATATCCCCTTGCCTTCAAGGAAAAACAAATACACCTCACAACCTGCCTGATCAAACATGTCTTGACCAGCAAACAAAGAGCTTTCCTGTAGTCTGGATTAGCAGAATATGATTTCAGAAATTATTGGACTCCAGTTCCTTAATATTTTTTAAGTTTAATCTGTATAGTACTTATACTTAAGAATTAACATGTGTAATTCTCTGATCTGAATACTTTATGAATATAAATGTATTGTTATGAACACTGATTACCATAACTGAGTGGCTTTCTCACACTGACTACTGGAAACCATAAAAAAAGCATTTTTAATGCTGAAATCTGTAGAGCATGTGCCAAGTAAATTGCCATAAGATACACTGACCATCAGGTCAAACAAAACATTGTTTTTGTTTTAAGGTATACTAGAGGCCAAATGAGGGTGAATAACTGTTATCATCATATGTTACATGTCCCAGACATGGTGTAGTGTAGCAGGGATCATGTGGGTCTTCTGCATTAAGAGCATTTCTGCTGCTTCTTGACACTTTCCTGCCCCAAAATTGCAGTACAATTTTACATACTAAGATTTGAATTGGGAGCATTGCATTTCTACTGTAGAATACTCAGTGTAAGCTACAGAAACTGTATTGACCTCTACAGGATTGATGCCTTAGAGAATCTGGTCCAATATCATTAATGCCATCCTGGCACAAATCTCATCAACCAGCATGGTGCTGGTTTATTTCTCTGTGGGTGAGAACAGTGTCATTGAGATTGATAGAATTGGTTGGGTATTTTATATAAGGTGTGTGTAAATGTGGATTGAAGTTGTTCCTAGGACATGAAAGGCATGGTGAGAGGAGAGCGTTGGACCTTGTCCAATAGTGCTTTCACTTCCCAGGGTTTTGAGGTAAAATATCTCTTAAGATGAACTTGGCTAAGGTAGTTTGGGACAGAAGTCCCTAAAGCTATCCCTGGGACTGGAAGTGATGTGCGAATGCTGAGTGCTCTCTTGTATGTCAAGGATTTGAATTTAGCTAGTGCTTGTCTTCAGAAAAGGGTTAAAACTAAGCAATCCAACCTGAATTCCATGGCAGCTCCCTTTTAGTATGCTATTATTGCTTGTTTATAAAAGATAATTCCCAAGCACTGACAGTTATTTCACACACACAAATAAAACTTTGAATTGCCCATATTCTTGAATACATAGTCTTACAGAAAATGAAAAAAGCTGTAGTTACAGCACACATCTCTAGGCACTGCAATGCTATACACTCATGTGAGTATGATTGAACTTACCATCCTAGTTCAATAACAGTCCATTTCTGATGCTCACAAATTGACTCAGTTTGTCATGCTTTGAATGGCTACAGAGATGTGCAAATCCTGCACCCTTCTGAGTTGTCAGGGATCTTCCCTGGTTGATGTGATTTCATGACACAGATGAAGCAGGAAGTATGGCTTCAGGATATCTGAGATTACAAGTCAGAGACCGATCATTTAATTCCCTTACTTTATGAAATACATAGAAAAGAAAGGTATTGTCTTAATAGATACTACCTTACAGTTACTCACAATTTATTTTAGGATGGTTGTTAAGCAGCTAATTATTAAAATTGTTCTTTTTGGTATTAAGGATGTTCAAAAGACTTTTTTTGGTCACAGAGACTGACAAGTAAAAAAGCAACTTGCTAAATAAAACTTCAGTAAGTTTTGTAAAATAAGCAAGAATCAGCAAAATATTTGTTATTTACCCAACTGCTGTCTGCAAGGATAGGATCCCAAATATGTGTAGGATTTCTGGTGAAATAAATGCTTTCTGCCACTAGAACTATACAAAGTAAATTTCAACAAACCTTAACAATTTTTTTTCTAAATCTGATCAGATCACACTGTTAATACCTCTCACTAAAGTAATCCTTCTCACCGAGAAAAGGCTTTTTATCAAACAGACGAGCTCTCCCCCTGACCTGATTTTTTTTTTTGTCAAGATTTTTTTTTCCTGTCCTATTTAACGATTCTAAACTGAAAGCTTAACAAAGTGAATGTATTTTAAAGAAAAATATTTACACAGACTTTTCAGCTTTAGCAATTTTAACCTAAACTAAAATGCCTAACTGGACAAGTGCATGCACTTTGTCTGCATCCTCAGACAGATGAGTGCTGCTTTGGCTGCTCCTCTTGTGTTTTGTGGAGAAGTGAAGAAAGAACCTTAAGATAAGATCTCTCTTGTGTGGG
The DNA here is from genome assembly GCA_018697195.1 of Certhia americana. Classification (NCBI taxonomy): domain Eukaryota; kingdom Metazoa; phylum Chordata; class Aves; order Passeriformes; family Certhiidae; genus Certhia; species Certhia americana. Next base: position 28,351,158 of record CM031863.1, on the reverse strand, counting down.
AATTAAAATTCCTGGAGGAAAAGTGACTTTACCTCCACAGTCTTTTTGCTAGCTGACACACACAAGAAGACTAATGGTTTTTCTCTTGCTCTGTGAAAATCTAACTGTGATACGTTAATGGCCTTCATTAGATGTGTCACCCACCATCCCCTCATGGCTTATTGTCCTCCCATCCCACTGAGAGGTTTTATCACTCCTCTAACGATGTGAAGGGAGGCACGATCCTTCAGCAGCAGCACCAACACGTCTGCAGGGGGATGATGAAATGTCCTGTCATGGCCAGGTCCTGTGCAACCACCCTAACTGCTGGTCTTCCCAGTTCCCTCAAATTGCTCCATGTTTTGTGGTAACTCACAAGAAAGGCACGCTGAAAATCTTGCTTTCCTGCTTGAACTGTGTTTACAATTGTAGAATTATTTATATTAGAAGAGACCTTTAAGATCACTGAGTCCAAGAATTAACCCAGCATTGCCAACCCCACTACTAAACCATGTCCCCAAGTGCCACATGTGTTGTATTTTAAATACCTCCAGGGATGGTAGCTCTACCACTGGCCTGGGCAGCCCCTTCCCATGTGGGGCAGCCCTAGTCCTGCTGGACACACTATTTTTGATAAGCCAGGATGCCACTGGTCTGCTTGGCCACCTGGGCACAGGCTGGCTCATGTTTAGCTGGCTGTCCACCAGCACCATAGGGTCCTTTTCCACTGGAATGTTTTCAGATACTCTGCACCCAGCCTGTGTGGGATTGTTGTATCCCAGGCGCAGGATCCAGCACTTTGCCTTGTTGAACCTTACACTGCTGTCCTCAGACCATCAATCCAGACTGTCCAGATCTTTCAGCAGAGCCTTTCTGCCCTCCAGCAGGTCAGTGTTCCCACCCAATTCGGCATCTGCTGCAAACTCACTGACTGCACTCGATTTTGTGTCTTACTAGTAAACACAGAGTCAAAGGTAGCATTAAGTACTTTGGTCTTTCCCCCTTGTCCTTTGTTACTGTTTCCCCCAGATCCCATAAAGGCTGGAAATCCTCCTTAGACCCTCATTGGTGCTGGTGTGTTTATAGAGGCATTTTTTATTTTCATTTATGGCAGCCTGGCACCTGGTTGACGCTGTGTTTTTGGCCTGGGCAGTTGCCTCAGCTGTGGTGGGTGCAGAGCTTGGAGAGGCCATGGCTTTCTGCTGGGCAGATCCCATGGCTCCCTGGTGGAGCTGGCATGGCTTCAGCACCCACCCTGCTGTGCCATGCCCTGGTTTTACTCCCCAAGGGGCTGCTCCTGTTCATGTTGGGGGTTTGGCTGCTATTACTCCTGGCTCCATCAGCTGCTGGCTCTCTTTACTTTTTCTAAGTTTCCCTAGTTTGGGAATACCCCCCTGTGAGAGCTCTGCTACAGATCATGCTGGCACTAGAGCCGCTCGCCTTAGCAATTAATGCTTAATGAGTTCATTATCCTATTTAACATTTCATGGGTAATTTGCGATTACTTAAAAATAAACACGTATATTCGAGGTCTGGCTTCATGGGGAGAAAAAAAGGAAGAGCTGAAATATATACATATTGATAGGGTAGGTAATTGCTTAGAACAGGAAAAATCCCTTCCTCTGCTCCCACACATAACCTAAATATATAAATAGGTAGGTCGATACATGCACATATATACAGACACATATATGTACGTATGTATTTTAAATCACTTTACGCCTCTCTTTAAAGGACAGTACTAAGATAGCTGTTCCTGCTGCAAGGAAATGGTGTATTCAAAAGAGGTCACTCTCACCTGTTTCCAGAAACAGTGAGAGCTAACTAGCAGGTTAAGCTGTAGGTGTTTTCACTTGAGTGTTTTGGGCATTCTCCCTCATAGGTACACAGGGAAATGCAGAATATGAAAAGTAAAACTGTGATTTATTTGTGCATGTCTTGTTTGACAAGTCTATTAGAAAGGATGGATCCTGCTTACGGGGAGGGCTGCTTTAGAAATGAATTCAAGTATTTTTGAAGTATCTCTAGATCACCTACAAGGCATTCCCTGAGACAGCTTTTTTCCTCTTCCACTGCTGCTTTCATTCCTGGTGTGTTGCTGTTCCTTTTGCTGTCCTCTTCTGCCTTGAAAGTGATGATCTCTACAGCACACAGGACACACCTGATAACATTATCTCCTGGTAGATGTCACATGCCAAGCAAAGGCATTTGTATTTAGCATACAGCACCTGAAATGAATACATGTTCTGCCTCCGCTTGACAATATCCTTTAGATTATGGTTTCTTGGCTTGTTTAATGTGGTATAATGCTAGATGAGACTTGTGAATCAGAAACTGTTATAAGATATTTGTGTCTAAATCAAAAACAATATTCACCTTAGATGAAATTCCAGTCCCCTGCAGAAGCCAAGGAAATTTTGCCTTCGACTTTGCTGTGACCAGAATTTCAATCAGAGTCGTTACACAGAAAAACAATTGAAAGGCTTTGGTGTTTATCATTTCAGTCAGAATCTCCTGCGTTTTTATTAAATTAGTACCCAATAACAATAACTTCTGAGAGTGTTAGAGGACAAGAGAAGAACAAAGAAGGAAAGGAAAGCTTGAGATGTAAATACTCTTCTTAGAGAGGCACATGCTTGTCTTTAACAATAGATGTAGTTACATCCTGTCTGTGGGAACCTCAAGAGGAACAAATAATTAGTCTGCTATAATCTGTGTAAAAGCAAAATTAATGGTAGCCTTGGGGGTTACATATGTCTGGGTAATCTTTGATAGTGAGAATTTATTGGAAATACACTCTGGAACCTGCCCAGGAATAGATTAGTCCATTATAGAGACAGACAAAAGCATACTTATTCTTCTACTCTAGCAGTGGATCACAGCTTATGGTCAGTGGAATTCTACTTTTTTGTGCAGCTGGAATGAAAAAAGAACAGACCACGTGCCTATGGTGAATGGTCATGGCAACACAGAGCAGTAAACCCAGAGAAAGGAATCATATTTGAAAAGCAGTTTTAAATGTTGCTTTGTTCTCAAGGGAGAACAGTACCAAAATTACAGCTTTGTCCTATCACGTGAGACACTTCTGCTGGGCTAATGCAGGTACTGGAGCAAAGTTCATATATCATGAAAAGATATTTAAGGTGTAAGTTTTGAATATTTATGGGAACCAGAAGAAAAGTATATATTGAACTTGCATGTTGAGTTTGTAATAATAGGCTCAAACACTTAGCAATAGCATAAATCTGTTTTTACTAAATGAACACAATAAAGCTGCAAAAGAAGGGCATGAGATCAGTCTAGTTTCAGATATAGTATTTATCTTTTTTTTCATTACTACTTTAACTGTTATAGGCTATTGTATTTTCTATTTGTATTCATTTTTTTAATAAGAAGATGACAATTCCCTGCTCTCTGTCATCAGCATGTTACTAAGGGTGTTTTGCAGTAGGAAGCAGAACCCAAATAGCTTTGATTGAGAGCATCTTGCAAGGCAAAACTCACAAAGCAGATAAGAACTGGGCTATCTTCATTTTTATCCTTCAGTTTTTCCCATAGTTCCATGCAGAGAAGGAATGGAATTCAGCCCCTGCTCCAGCCCAAGCAAACTGCAAGTTTCCTGCCCAAAAAAAAAGTGAATATTTATCTGCCCAAAAAAAGTCATAAGAAATAAAATGCAGAATTTCAATTCTTATAGTAAGTAAGGGAACTTGGGGAGACAATTAGCATTAGGAAGTATTTAAAAATCCCACCACCATGTGTAATTTTCTAAATTACTCAGCTCTCACACTTGTGGCTAAGGGGAAGAGAACTAAAACCTTTCAGGTTCTTGTAATGTATTTGAGTTAGAAATGCAGGAATGTTGTATCATCTTACAGTTAGAGTACAAAATCAAGGGAAGAAGAGAACATTTAAACTAGATTTATCCCCTGTGGAGGGCTTTGTACGGAAATTAGAAGATGATCAAATCTCTGAATGGTAATTTAATAGCTAATTTAAAAGCCTCTCTCGCTGAAATTATCAAGAAACCACAAGATATACAGTTATGTATTACACAATGCATATTATAACATAAGCATACACTAGTGAAAAAAGGAGCCTGAAAAAACAGTTTGAGTTTCATATTAATTTAAATATATAAGATTACATAAAATGTCAGGTGCATTTAATCATGTCTACAGCAGAAATTAGCACAAAAAGCAACCCATTGTTCTGGCTTTAGGCAGATTCTACCTAACTCGATACACCACTCTGAGAAGCAATTCCTCATTCAACACCCTGTCTGTTAAATTCACCTGCAAATAAATGAGTGTTGCACTGCAGCCAGCAACTTGGCAAATTTATCCAATTTGGGACTGAAATTTCTCAACCTTCACCTCCATCTCTTTAATATTGAGGGCTGTGGCTTTAATACCTCCAGTAATCCCAAATGCAGCATGAGCTGAGCCCTAATCACTCAAGCAGGAAAGTGTAAGGCCACCTGTAGATCTGCACTAACCACTGGTGCCTCACACTGCTTCAGGCTCACACTGCCTCTTACCTTTTTTTTGTCTCTACTATTACCTTTAGAAGTATTTTTTTATTATATTTCCTTTTATAATAATGTTCCTCATGCAGAGAGGTCAAGAAAAATCAGAACTATTAAACTGATTGCACCAAGCACAATAGAATTAAGTAGCACCTCATTAAAATCTTGCAGGAAGACTACATTTCCAGGTGCTCTCCTCTACATTAAAAAAGTAATTTCCTATTATTTATTAAATAACCACTGGCCATTTCTACACCATCTCCTCTTGGCTTAAAGGTGCAATCACGAAAACAGGGAGGTGTTTTTGATAGCACAGCTGCACAGGGAGAATGGATTTTTTTTTTTTTTTTTTTTTTTTTTTTTTTTTAATGGGTGATGATGCACAGTTTCACTTAATCTCCAGGTCAGGTAGATGAGCCATGAGGGGATTTATCCCTCCACTGAAATTCTCAGAGGGAACCTTAAAGTCCTGTGTCATTTTCTCTCCCAACAACTCTCCCTTTCATTTAAGAAACTATGAAAGATGTATTTTCTTTTCCTGCTTAGAAAATAGAGGGGGAAAAACAAACCTAAAAACTACTAAAGACTCAGCTTTATTTCTTTTCCAACTAAATAAGCCTAAAACACACATAGGCTTCCCCACAGGGAAAGCTTCTGTTGAGTCAAGACAGCATCAAACTCTTCCAGTTGTCACAGCACTGCAGAAGTGCAGGTCCATCTGCCAGAAGCCAGGAGAGGTTACTGTGGCTGCTTCCAAAAAGGGTAGGAGCCATGGTTTGCTGATTAGTTCAGTCCTGGGGCTTCCAAGATGACTTCCTTGAAAATGACTGGCTTATATTTGTGCACTGACCCTCTGCTTCTGTGGTCTGGGGGAGAATATTCCAGAAATGCCTCAGAGCTGCTGCTCTGTCAGGGACACGCAGGCATCAGTGAGACTGGCTGGGATTTCTCCCCACTGGGCACAAGCACCGGGCTAGTGGCCAAGTGACACGGGTGAGTCTCATTCAGGACAAAAAAAGCACATTCCACAGGAGACATTGCAGGTCCTGGCCAGCCAGGAGCAGGGATGTTTCTTTCAGCATGGCCTGGCAACAATAATCTGCTTAGAACACCCCAGGGCAGCTGTGTGACCACTCATATGAATCTCATCCCCTTCAGCAGGAGTGTCCATTTAAAAAAAAAAAAAAAAAAAACAACACAACAAACCAATCTCTTCTGTATCTTCATGCTCTAAGCTAAAAGTATTTGGGATCAGAACAATACTCAGAATCAAATTCACCTCCTAGGCTCAATTGGTGAACAATTAATCGCCAATCCTGCCAGGTCTGGACTGAAAGTCAGTATTTTACTTGAACAAGGAAAAGGTGTGGAAATTCTAATTGCTTCCACAAAGAGAAGAAAAGGGTTTAATTTAAAAAAAAAAAAAAAGTGAAAACAGAATTTGAGTGGCTACAAAAGTAAAAATTTGAAAGAATAAAAAGGACCACAAATAATTTCCCTCAAAATTTTTTTAACTTTTAAACTTAAAAACATCATTCAAGCAGCACACAGTAACTACCTAATTGTGGTGGCCTGTCAATAAGAAACACAGAAGAATAATAAATGTCTGGGTTTTTCCTCTAAAAAACACATAAATCTCACTGTTTTAGGGGGCAATTTCTCAATTGCAGTTAAAATCCAAAATTATCAGTTTGATCAATGGTCTAGGTAGATGAAAAATCTGGTCGACACATTAAATAAGAAAGTTAATAAGAAGGGAGAACCGTCTCACAGTTCATGAAATAGTACAGCAAAGCATAATTTTTCAAGTCCTAGTAATTATGTTGGCTACCACAGCATTACTGATATAATGTGAAGCTAATAAGCCAAGTAATTAGAATGCACTAGGTCAGAGTTTTCACCTTAATATGAAAAGGGTAAATGCGAATGAGGCATTCTAATATTTAGCATATGGCTAAAATGGTACAAAAAGTAATAGAACTGAAATGTTACTTTTTAGAGGGAAAATGTTCATCAAGTTGAAAGTTGTTTGTGTTGACTTACACGCTGGGCCTAATGAAGGTCGTTATGGAGATTTAATTGTGTTACAGATGCACCAGAGAGGTCTGGCTGAGTTTCTCCTCTCTGAATGACTTGCTCCAGCCTGCTGCTCTTGCCCAAGTTCTCACCAGCTGAATTGCCTTTCTCACTTACAAGCCACTTACACATTCCATGCAGGACTACAAAGTGTCTAACACAAAAGACCCAAATTAGCTCCTACCTCAGAAAACAGAAACGTGGTATTCCTGAAAAGCAGGGAGCAAACACTTCCTTTCCTGGTGTTTCAGTTCACAACACTGCCCACCCCAATTCTATTCTTTTATGTTCAGACTACTCAGCTGTTTTTGGAAGAAAGCTGAGTATAGGCCTCTCAGAGTCCATAAGTTCACCAAAAACTAGGGAGATGCTCTTCTCAGCACCAAGGTTTGCTCTCAGTAATTTACAGGCACAGAATACCTGAGTACCTTTTTCCTCAGCCACAAATAGAGGAAACAGTGGGCACACAGTTTCAAAAGATGCTTTGCTTTCAGTTCTTCAGGAAACAGAGCGACAAATTCCAAACAAATATGTAAAACGTAGAGATGATTAAAAAGCACAGGTTATTAAAAGAATGAGCTGGGACGTGGTCTCAATTTTGTAGTGGAAATTTTGCAAGATAACCTATCCTACAGCGCTACATTTTACCTCAAGGGTGCTAAAAGATAAAATTAAGGCATTTATTGTATATGTTATGGGGCATGATGATGAGTCATGTTTGACTGTGACACCTTGGGCTGCCAAATGTGATTAAATAGAAAGTGCCATGTGACAGAGAGTTAAAACCTTTGCTTGACTCTGCTTTGCAGGGAAGCCTCTCTCTTTGATCCCCTTTTGTCAGTATCAAAAGAAAATGTAGATCAGGAAATCAGTCTGCAGCAAATGTATGGAAAAATTCAAGGAGTGAATGAAAGAAGTCAGTGGGAGAAGTAATTTGATTTCTTCTGGCAAAGCTGCACAAAAAGAATACTGCCTCGCAGAAGATTCTGAATTAAGGAGGTTTCTCTTCAGCCTGCACATTGTTTTAGCATTGCATGTTGTTGTGAGCAATGTATAATGCTGAAAATATTAAGGAATGCACAGTCCCCTTGAGATGTAAGTGTGTAAAGTCCTGAAAAATCACTTCAGAAGCTGAAAGAGAAAATTAAACTGATGGGACTGCGCTTATAGCACACTTGAAAGAGCACACTGAAAACATAGGTACTGTCACAGATACACATTAAAGGTCTCTATCTAAGGACTTGATCCTGAGGAGAATGGCAGTGAAAGTCTGGCCAGACCCTTCTTACCAATAATTGTGCATGAAAAGCCAACATAGCAAGAAATTAAGCCAATTGGCAAGGAAATAACTTTAACAAATGTCCTTCTGGCCTAGTCATAAGAGAAATGATATTTTAGATGGCAATTGGGACATCTACAGCAAACAAATAAAAGAGTCAAATTAACTGCTTCATCTTATCTCAGGAGCTGGTACCAAATAACTACATCAGTAACTGTAAGGCAGATATTTATATTTGTTATCAAACATATTAATATAAATATGAACTATTCTAACCTCGACATGTTTCGTAGACTGAAATTCTCTTATTCAGATTTTAGGTAAATTAATTGCATCAGGCAGAATCTCATGGGAAAGGATGAGGACAGGGACATCAGCCTCATTCACACTGCTTTTACATAGCTAGTATGTAGAGAAATTTTAGGGAATTAAGCCTGACCTGACTTCTACAGCCTTTATTACATGGAATTTCTGGAAGCAGAAGTGGCTTCTAGAGGATGTGAGAATTCACAGTTTTCCAAGCCTCAGAGGGAGACATTATAAAGAAAAGGCACAGTCTTCTCACAGCAGCAGCACTACCATCCTCTACACTGTTCTGCTCACAGTCTGGCCAAGGGAAGAGGTTTGCTAAGCAGCACTGGCAGCAGACAGGGAATGAGGACAGAAAAAGGCACATACAGATTTGGAGGTTGGGCAATAGTGGTGGAGTTCTAGGTCTTGCAGCAGGGTCTATGCCACACCTATGCTCTGCAAGGGGAATGTGCCACGTCCACAAAAATATCCTTAGTGACCTTGTTCAGGAGCCACTTGATCCTTCTTTGCTTCTACTTGTTTATATCCTGCTAAATCAAATGTCAATGAAGTGAATATAAATGAGCATAAAAGTGACTTATCATTGCCAGACTATGCTCTCAAATTATACTTCCTCGATAATTGCTTGACTGACGCATTTCAGCATATATCTTTCAGATCTGTACTAATTAATGAATTGGCACCTCAAGAGATTCAAAAATATGCCTTTTCCTTCCCTGGAAATGATGTGTAAGACTCCAGAGTATTTCCATGTAATATTCCATCTAATATTTATATTTCATTAAAATACACTTTTTACTTTGGTAGCCGTCCTTTAACTCCCACAGGTCTTGGCTGTGTTCACAAAAGGGCCTGAATAATTCACGGCTCATTTACACAGCAATGTCACCCTCGTTGTTTCTCTTGCATGCCCTGTTCACCAAAGCCTGGACTTCTCAGGTTTGCTTCTTCCCAGGCACAAGCTTTGCAACTCCTTAGTGAGTAGTTCTTCGCCTGCAAGAAAGAGGCTGAGGGAGACTCGGGGAGGTATTTTTTTTCTTTGCTAATTGTTTCAGGAGGTAGTAGAGGGACTTGGGTTTTTGAATGATAGAGATCAACGAGCTTCTCTCTTCCTACTGCTTTCTTAAAGAATTTTGTGATAAGATGCTCAGGCATCCATTTTCTACTTTTTTTTTTCAATCAGTGAGATGCTTCAAGCTGATAAAGGACTGAAAAGTGTTCAGATTTCATCTATTCATCCACTTCTTTTCCTCCTGCTAGCCCATGACCCATGTAGGGGAGAAAAGTGATGCAGAATACGATACCAAAGCTGGTTTAAAACTTGCCCTTCTAGACCACAGTAAAGTTAATTTTCATCAAATTACAAGGCTCTGTCACAGATGCAGGTGTGAATGTCACCAGAAGACATGCATTGTCAGTTTTTATTTCATCATGCACTGAAATCAGAAGGCAATTATTCATGTTTAATATCTGCACTTTAAATAGCTTTAAAGATGTTGAAGTAAGTGTCCATTTAAATAAAAAAGGGGAAATAAAGTTTAAAATTCCAGCAGGTTTCAAGGGATAGGATGAGGGAAAATATCACTTTAATAAAGACCTGCCATAAAATGGAAAAGTAATTTTTTTGTTTTAAATCTCTTCAGGTGAAAAATCTTTTCAGCAGAGCTCACCTCTGCTTGGTTCTTTCCCAGAATTATGATCAGTGCCTAAACCACAGTGTAGATTGCTGCCTAAATCAAAGAGATGTGTGTTGTTTTAAAACAATAAATGATTACCAACACCCAGTTTTAATTTCCAAGAAGGAGATGGGCAATTTATAATTGCAAAAAGCAAAAGGACTAAGTAGTTCTCCTCTATTTCGTGTTGTGTGAGGACACATAGTGTTTTTAAAAATCAGAACGTTGTAGGTCTCCAATGGAATAAAAATCAGGCCTATTAATATTGCTTTAGGGGTAATTTTGGGAGGGGTTTATGTGTTGGGGGGGTGGGGGTTAAGAGAGGGATTAAGAAACCAACAGGTTTCTTTTCTGATGGAATGTAGCAGGGATGGAGCTCTTGAGGAGCATGAGCTCACTGCCCTGTGGTTGAAGCCACACTTTATTGATGCTTCTCTGACTCCCAAATCAGAGCACAAATCTCCCAGGGCAAGCCTTCCTGCAGGAAGATTATTTTTCAAGTCCTAAGGGAAACCGAGAACAGAAGCTGCAGTAAAGGATTGTCTGAAGCATTACCGACATTGCTTCTGGGATGTTGTGGTCTCCAGTTCCAGTCAGTGCATGCTTGTTGTTGGGAGCAGGGACTTGGCCACCCTTTATAGTGCTGCCACTTCACTCTGGGACCTGGATCAATGGTCAGGGCACTGAACAGCTCAGGGTGGAACTGGCTCCCTCCCTGATCTGGAAATCACTAAGATAAATGTTCCTGCACTTAGAAAAAATATCAAAACCTTCTACAGTTAATTGAAAAAAGTCTTATTTCTACCACTAAATTTATTTAAAATTTTATTGCCACAGCTCAGATGAAAGATAGAAGCTTGACACAGGCAGGCCATAAACCCCTGACAGCTGATCATCAGCCGAGCTTAAACCATGACTTTCAAAATGACAGGTGGGGAGAGGCTTAAAAAACTTGACCTGTCTTAAGCACATCAGCATGTGCCACCAGATGCAGATTAATAAATACCCTTTGCTGTGAGCACATGCAAAGGGGCTGTTCAAGTCTAAGAAGTTGCCATATGGCATAGCCAGTGCACCTGTGGTGCTGCAAGGAATGATGGATCGTGTGCTCTAGCAGCTAAATGGTGTCATCTGTTATGTGGATGGGAGTGGGAGAGACCAACGTGTGAGCTTGGGAACTCATCTCCTCCACAGGTTTTAAATAATGCACCGAGATTTGGGAAATCCTGCCGAGGAGCTGGCCTCTGGCTGGGAATGGTGCCGAGCTGCATGGTGGGCTCAGGGCACTGAGGAGCAGCAGTGTCCCAAAGTGAGGGGGATAAATGCTGCATGGAGCAATCTCCCACGGGAGCAGGGAGCTGCTGCAGACATATCCCTCCCAGAATGGGGTAGGCCTGGCAGGAATAGATGGTGCCAAAGTCGGTGGTGTGGCTGAAGGAGCGCCCATTTCCATCCTGGTGAAATACTCTCTGGAGATAATCTGGACTGTTTCAGGGCCAGGGTCAGTTTTGCCAATGCTATATTATTATAAGGGACCCCAAATACCATCAGAAAGCTGAAGGGCAGAGACAACTGTCATATCAATTTAGATTCAGCAGGAGAAGGGGGGACCTTACAGCTACCTGGGCTGATCTCCAGCCCAGAGTGTCTGGTGGTTACCTCAGCTGGAAGATGTGTCTTGGAGTGCGTGTGCTACACAATCCCAATGCTGAGATTGCTGAGGGGCCATGAACTATTCCTGCTGGAGAGCTGTTCTTTGGTGCAGAAGTTTCTGGCAACAGCCCTCACTGCCCGACTGGGAAACTGCTCGCCAAAAATGAAATTACTGGTTTTAGCTATGAGATGTCAAAATATATAAGTCAATTGCTGTGGATCAACAGATAAATGGACACTACTTTAAAAAACAGCAAGACAACAATACACAAACCTGCATTATTGACTGCATTCTAATAGCTTACTACTGCATTTTTGGTTTAGACCACGCAAGATATGTGAAACACCCCTGTACCATGTATTCAAATTCTGTTTTCCTGATAAAAGCATGGATTTTCAGTGGTTTTATGCGTGCAGAATGCTCTTTTCTGAATAAGCTGTTTTGTAGCATGAGTAAGAGCAAGCAGCAGAATCTGTCTCTGCTTGATTTTCCTTGGCCAGAATACACAAGAGAAACAAATGGGAAAAACACAGAGCAAAAGAGCTTTAAAACAGATCCTACTTGGTATGGAGAGTATTCACGTGAAATTACAGAGAGGGAGAAACTGAATGAGTAGTGTTATCAGGTAGAATGATTCCATAATTCAAGAAAGATGTGAGTGAAATCAGTACAAAGTAAAGGTTCAGCAAATAGAGAAAACAGGCAAGAGAATCATAGGTGGGTGACAGCAAGCTGAGCCTCACTGCTCCAGGTGATCTGAGCAGAGGAGAGGGCGTGTCCTGCATGTCAGGAGATATTTACTGCTCTGGGCTCTGTGCAGCTGAGCATGTCTATTGATAGCTGCCAAAGTACAGCACAAAATAAACCGGTGTGAGGAAAGGTTCCTGGGTGACTTTGTATTCCTGTAAAGTCCTAAGAAACAGAGCACAGCCACACTCAGGGAGGCAAGCACAGATTTGTGGGGCTGCAAGGTCTGTCCATGCACAAATGCACTAAGCAGCAGCAGAGAATCATCACAAATCAAAAAAACAAAAAAAGGTAGAGCAGACCCACTTATGGGAAGCAGCAACTTCTTTGGAAATGGCTAAGGATATGCAAACAAAAAAACCAAACCATACAAACAAACCATGGCTGATCTCACTGGGATGCATTAATCAACAGGGTAGGAAGCCAGGAAGGTTTTGAGAGGGAAAATGGATTTTCCAGCTCCTCTTTGATACATGGGCAGAAGAATAAGTGCACAGTGGCTTTTTGGCAGGTTATTTCCATGCATCTGCCCCACTACCTGATCTCTGCCCTCTGTGCAGATACCCTGCCTGGCAGAGGCTGATAGTGGGAAGGTTTGTGTGGGAATTAAGAATTCTGAGAAGTACTTCTTGGCATGTTTAAGGGATTTTAAAATCTCTGACAAACAATGTTTTTAACCTTTGTTCATGGGAAAAAGACTTTTTAAGCTCTGGGATGAGGCAAGAGCTTTCAAGAGTGTGTATTAGATAGTAGCATAGTGTGTAGGTTTATCACAGGGGGAGAATTTTACATATATGGGGTTTTTAGGATGGTAACCAGGGAAGACAAGATGGAGGATTCCACATGGTTTCTAGGCTTCTTCCTTCTTCTTCTCTGCTCCATTTTCTGCTGTGAAGGTGGCATGTTCTGGTTGGAGTACAGTAGAGTCTAACTTCCTAACATGAATAATAGATATTGGTAAGTTTGTACAAATGTTGCTTATGTAGGTTTTAATATAAAAATACACACCACCCTGCGTGGGTGGGTTTTGTGCCTTGGACTGACCTGCAGTGCAGAACCCTGTGGGTCAGGGAAGAAAATGTCAAAGATAAGAAAGAATAAACAATCAATGAGAAAGGAACAGAAGAGATGGCTCATGACCAGTTCTTAAGTGTCTGGCTGGGGAAAAAATACTTTTGTACATTCTCTGGTTTCTTGGTGCAGCCGTGAAAAACAGAGAGAAAAAATATTTTTATAAAACCCGAGAGGTTTGTAGATGGGGTTGGGATGACACCAAATTGCAGAGATGGCAAAGGCCATACAGGTATGCACAGCATGTGTGCATATGGAATCACACTGGTATTGCCAGGCCTCAGAGCAAGCTCCAGAGGTTGTGTCTATAGCAGGAATAAATAAGTGCTAGTGACAACACAAGCGATTAAAGACTTCACCCTCATTCTCTGCCTTCATAGCTCTGACCTGCCAGTTGTCTCCTTTTCACCTGGTCTGAAGGCTCCTGCTCTGTGGAGATTGCAGACTTTGGACTCTTAGTCACAGCCATTAGAGGATAGATTTGTCCTCCAGCCATTGATAAGAGCAAATGCTTCCTTCTAATTGAAAAACTTGTAGTCAACTGATCATTTTCAAGGCAAATATCAAGTAAAGGGTTGGTACAAGTCACCCTGAGGGCTGTAATTGCCTAAGGCATTTCATTTGTGCTCTCCTCCACCTTCTCTAGATTGTCTTCTCTCCTTTTGTGTTGTGGCAGACTCATGAACACAGCAGGGGAAACTGAGCAACCATTGGTTTTTATGGCAAGGCTACTCAACAGAGGTGCTTTCAAATCACAAAGGGAAAAGTAGGGCATATTCCCCTTCATCTTTTATAGTTATAAGCTGAATTATGATTAAGAATGATCAGTAAAACAACTGTGATTTTTATATCAGTCCTAATAGTAATAGGATTTACTTTTCTCCTTTCACGTGGGTGAATTTTTATTCTGATAACCTTATAAGCATGAGACCATAAGCTTGCTCCTGGTTCTTGCTCACTTTGCTGAGGGAGGAGGGGTGAGGAAAGGAGTGGACTGGAGCAGGGGCCTGTGCCAGTCTTCAGAAACACCTTCTCATATCCCAGCAGCTCTTTGAGGCATCCCAAAGATGTCCTGCACAAAGTCAGGATGCAATTAAAACTGTGAAGCTCTTTTTCTGAGATCTTACTCATCTCAGATTAGATAACAGCTAAAATGTTCACCTGGGAGAATCACATTAAAGTTTCCTTTTAGAAGCAAAATGGAGACTTGAATAGAATGGGGATGATTCCCAGGTGCCCTGAAAACACCTGAACCGTCAATTATCCTTTCTTTTTTCTGATCAGGAACTTTGTCTCAGATCCAAGAAAAGCCATCCTTCAAAACTGATATGTGTGTTCCCAGATGAATTTCTGGTTGTAAGGAATTAACATTTTCTGAAAACACCCAGTCACTTGTGCACATTCTGGATGGTGTGGTTGTTTTCTGATCAGGAGAGCATTTTACAGGTTTGTGTTTGTGGTGCACAGGCCAACAGTTTCTCCTTTTTTATGCATTCTTAGTCTTATTTCACCTTTTCTTCTAGAATGGAGAGAAAAAGAAAGTGGAGACATGGTAAATTTCTGCATTTTTAGATTACTCCAAGCAATGCTTGATCTAAACAGCATTTACTATTATTACTATTTTGAGTATTCCAGGCAAAGTTGTAATATTTCCAGAATTTTTTTAAGCATTAAGAGACTTTTTCTGTGGACTGCTTAATTCAGAATACTCTATTTAATTATCAGAAAATTGAGATGCCTTGAATAGTTACTAGTTTAGCAAGTATTAGGTCTTTTCTTTAGCAAGGAGATTTAGCCAGTATTCATCTAGACTGTTCTCATCCCTAAGAGTAACAAATGCACCACTCGTTATTTTGTTGGTGCCTACAATGTAGTCCTATCTGCATTCAAGCATTAAATACAGACTGTTTATTGTTAACTAATAAAAGATATCTTATTTAAGAAATGGAGCTTTAGCGATACATGCCAAATGTAAAAGGATTTGTCTAATGTAAGTGTTGAAAATACACAAGTTAAAATAGTTGGCTTTTTAACAAAGTAAGACTTTTGCTACAGGAATTGTAATTTCCTAATACTGACAACTTTGAAACTTTTCCTTGTGGAAACCTTGTGGGAAGAATTACAGGCAGTGCCGTGTAGTAACAACCGCACTGTTTTCAGTATCACTCTAAGTTCTTTCTCTCTTGCAGACACCAAACTTCACTACTATTTTCTTTTGTTTTCTCCTCAATTTTCCAAACTTTACATTGGACGCCTTTAAAAACGAGTGAGAAACCAAACCTTCCTGCCGTTGCCATTCACAGATCTGCAGCTCCAGTGCCACCACACATGGATAGACGTATTCACCAGTGGAACTGGCGTCTTGCAAACCAAAGGGGGAGCAAATATAGCCCACAGGGGAAATATTTTTTTAATGGGCATTGCAAACCAGTTGGGAAGGACCCCATGGCAGTAGGTTTGGTGGGCCATCACCTCTTGAACACAACTTCACACACACAGTCCCTCCCTGGGTCCCTGTTGGGCCTCAGCTGTCACATGCTTGCACATTTTTGCTGGAAGGATAGAAACCAAATGGAACATTTTCTCTAGAAATACTTCAGTAACTGCCAACTGCCTTGCAGATTTCAAGTCTTTAAACTTGCAGGCACTTACTTGGTATAGGTGCTGAAACAAAGGGCTGGAAGTAGCACCAGGATGAAGCAGAAGCCCCTCCAAGTGTGTGAGTTTTGGGCAGGCTCCTTTGACAAGCCTCCAGAAAGTCTGACACCTGAGAAGAGCTGCCAAACTCAAACTACTCCAGCTGCTCAAGCTGCTGACACATGTATGTCCTCACAGCCCAATAATCCTGCCCTTGATGAGTCCAGCTTTGGATCAAGGTTGTTATGAGGAATTGTAGTAATCAGGTATATAAAATTAAATTTATTGAACAGCAAAGGGGTAGTAGCATGTACATTCATTAGTGTACAAAGAAAGTAGGGGCTTTTAGTGTGACTCAAATAGTTTGGCACCAGGCTCAAGAAACAAATGAGAACTAAGAACACCAAATGCCATGTAATGGCTTCAGTATTCAAGCTTGAGTTTTTTAAGCCACTCTTCTCAGGATCATTAAAGAACAAGAGTAAATTTATTCATGCCATTCTATCTTGCCTAGTCTATCACTTTCATATTTAAACAGTGACTTCCATATATGTGTTTGTGTTTACTAGGAACAGAGGTGAGTAGCAGAAACCTGATAGTCTTTTTTATTATTAGGGCTTCTTGAAGTTTAATCTTCTAAATCATATGCAAAAAAATATTAAAATAATACTATCAAAGGCTCTGTCTTTTGGAGATTCAGTTCATAAATATGCACTTTGATGGAGGAAATGCAGACCCTTTCATGCAGTATGAATGTCATCAAGGAGATATTCTCATGCTAATTATTACAGACAATTCATGGCTGAACAGCTCTCAGATAATGTAAGAAATGGCGGGGGCTTATTTCCACATTCTTCTATTCTTCTCCTAAAGCTCCTGTTAACCACTTTTTCACTGCCTCTATTTCATTTGCAACTTCCCATCTCTGGGGAGAGAGAGTTTGTAGTTTGGGAATAGTTGTTGGGGGTGGTGCTAATGGCCCAGAGCCGGCCCAGGTGGGACCTGCCCACCAGACCCACCCTGGGCTAGAGCTCCACTTCAGCCTAGCCCAGGGTGCTCAGCCCTTCTCCAGCTGCACTGGGGGAGTGCAGGGCTTCCTGCCAGAGCCCCGTGTGTGCTGCTGCCCTGCAAGGGACAGGTGTGTGTCCTGCGTCTGCCCTGCACTTAGCCCAGGTGACAGCAGAGCCATCCATCTCACCCTGTGGTGATCCCACTGTAAGCAGCAGCTGCTGCTGGTAAGAACATGGAATATCCCTCAGGTTTTGGCACAAGATGGACACAAGGAAGATATAATGAAATCAGAGCTTTTGATTGTGATGACCCAACTTACTTTCTTGACCTTTCCTATCAGCATCTCTACACCATTAATGAGATAACATCCCAGCAGAGAAGCTGAAAAAACCATCACGCCCTTGCTGAAAGCTGAATTTTACGCTTGTAGCAGTAGTTGTGAGCATATCGGCCTGGAAGAGATGGAGAAAATAAACAAGTGAGGGAAAAACAGCTTAAGGCAGAAGGAATTTAATGTGTTTTTTTCCTTTTACACTGGGGTGAAGGGGGAGAAGTGTATGCCAAATTTGAAGCTGACTGCCGACGGCCATTACTTATGTAAGTAAGTTTGGCTTGCCAGCCCAGTGCACAAGGCTGACTGACCTTGGCAGCCATATGTCAGAATTACTCTCTTACAAATCCAGTATTCTCTGGCAGTTTCTGCAGTGCTCTGAACATAGGCAGGCTTGTCAGCTTGTAGAGAACCTACTTCCTATTTTTTTCCCCCATTCTTTCAAGAAGCAAGGGAAAATTTATGCTGGGCTCTGGAATTTTTTAAGACACTCAGTATTCCTCCTCTGTTAAAGCAGGGGGGAATCTTTCAGTTTGCTCTCCTGGGCAGTAGAAGAGCTAGGTAGCCTATAGAAAATGCTGCATAGGAAAGCAAGCGTTTGAAGTGGCTGCTGGAATAAATTAGTTGAGGTAGTAAAGGGGGAATAACTGAGGCTGACCATCCTGACAAGGCCATGTTGTTTGCATTTCCCCTGGGTGGGTGCAGACTCTACTGTCTGTGCCATTTTCTTGTCAGTAGAGATTCCTGGGTGGGTGCAGACTCTACTGTCTGTGCCATTTTCTTGTCAGTACAGATTCCAGAGAGGACTCGAGGGGGAGAGCTGAAATGTGCATAAATGTGAACCAGAAAATGCCAGGTTTCCAGGTCAGGAACTCGCACAAAATTAAAAGAGGGGTGAGGGTGGGGAGGAAGTCCCCTTTTATCTGCAGAAGAGCATCTGCAGTAACTGGAGCTGAACCAGGGATTAATTATAGCAGTGCCACATGGAATGATGGTGAGATCTGTCAGGATTTTACCACCCAGGGTGTGAAGCACAACCAAGCTGGTAGAATCCCACTTTTTGGATCAGATCACAGTTGGGTTTCATTTGGGAAACCTGCATCGTAGGACACAGGTGTCTCCCATAGCCCATACAAACGATCTGTGTTCACTGCAGTTCTGCAGAGATAGGATGTGCTCCAGATTTGCTTTTTACAGGGATGAATCACAAATCAGAAAATAAGTAGGGTAACCTAAAAAACTCAGGTGGAGATTTGTCAGATGGATTTCCAAAGATTCCTACAAGCGATCTTGGAAAGGTGCATGAGACAGCATTGGGGTGGCTGTGTCCCAGCCCTTAGCATGGCAATGCCAAGTGAACATTTTCCTCCTGAATACCCAAGGCAGGTGGCTGCCATCTCATCCTGGGCTGGCAGCCTCCCTGGTCAGGGCTTTCAGCTCTTCCTGCAAACAAACCCCATTTGCCCACTAATTCCCTCAAACAAACCCCATTTGCCCACTCATTCCCTCACCCTGAGTACAGATTACTTTCAGCTAAATCAGTAGCTAAGTCTGGGTCTAAGACACTGATCCTGAGTAGTACTCCACTGCTGTTTGTGTCTGGGCTATGTTTTGTGCATCCAAATAAAAAGTGAAATTCATATGAGTTTGCCCAAACTTGCTCTTTCCATCTGCTCCAGGGTCCCTGAGGATGGTGTGGCCAAGTCACACAACAGAAAGGCAGGGTAAAAGAAGACTGGGAGTGATATATACATATATATATATATAAAATTTTAAACAGCCTCCCTGTTTAAAGGGAAGAAAAACTTCTTGATGTTCAAATTTATGATGGCGGGTGTACTCCAGGCATGAACAAGATTTTATTTAAAGCAGGTCAATTTAATTTAAATGTGCCGATAAAAATCTCTCTATTCTATACTTCCATCTTTTCAGAAAAGATGCATTTTAACCACCCCTCTTTCTATGTCCAGTAGTGGCTCAAGTGTCTAATTCTGTACGGATAAATTTTTAATTTAAAGCGTAATCCTGCTATCAATGCAAGTTCATCCATCCCTTAGGCATCTTGGATGTACCCATGAGAAGGATCAGACCTGCCTTTCGTAAGCTAATCTGGAAGGCTGTTAGTCTGACATACTACTTTCATGGGTATAGCCAGGATTTTCCAAACACAAACATCCCATAACCAAAGTGGTACCATCAGTTCTCTCATTGCTTTTAAGCCTTTCAGCTGGCAGCCCTTCCTTGTTACAAGAAAACCTTTAAAACAGACCACTCCTGAGACACAGATCAGACTTATCTGGTTTTGCAACTTACATGAATATTTAGGGTTTGGTTTAATTTTTTTGCTTTCTTCTGCTGGTGGAATGGGCTCTGATTTTGCATTTTCACCTAGCTGTACTGTAAGTTCTAGGAGAAGAAGTCAACACATGATGGTAAAGGAGAATTTTAGGTCCTTCCATACTCTAATCCTTATCAGCAGGTCCCCAGGGAGAGATTTTCCAGCAGCACTCTGGAGAAGGAAGAGCTTGCTGAGACCTTTCAGTAGATTTAGGGCTCCAGGGCTTGACCTTGCTATCTGAGCAGAAGCAGCAAAGGGAGAGCAAGTGTACCTGCTCAAAATCAGAAGTCATTCTCTGCATTTCTGTGATAATCATAAGGGGGTGCCACATGAGAGGGTGATACAACCTTCCTTTTTAAACTAAAACTTTTTAATTTTTCCTTTTAAAAAAGGAAAGAATTGTGCTTTTCATTCAGCATTCTATAAGCTTCTACCTCTTTTGTATCTTAATAAAGAAAGCAAAGCTGAGCTGAAGTTTTTAATATATTAAATCAGAAACCTAGACTGGAATGAAAGATAAGAATCCAATAACACCAAAAAGACACACAGAATAGAATCGGTTATAAAAGATTTATGCACCAGGATTAGGAGGTTAAAAAGGCAAAAACTTTAACGTTCACTCATGCAAGAATGTCAAGTCACTGGTCTAAATAAAGAATTTGACAGTAATAAGATTTTAAAAGTGGGTATTTTCAGGTAGTGCTATCTGCTGTAATAAATAGAGGTGATAAAACTTTGATCTAAGTATATTCCTCGGACATTTGTGGCTAAGGTGGTCACTAGCTGAACTTTGAAAATGTGTTTTATAACCTGTTTTAATCAGCAGCTATTAATACAAGGCATATTTATACGCCTTGTAAGGCTTCCTAGGCTTGCTTTTCCTTATCTGTATCTCTGCAGTCCTCGTGTAATGGCAGACGGTGCCAGTCTTCTGAAGGATTTGCTGCAGGGATAAACCTCATTTACTTTCCACCTAGGGTGAAAAGCATGCAATTGCCCTCAAAGTTTGACGAGGGAGGAATTTCTGAGTGCTGATGAAGCACCCCTGTCCCTGAGTTACTTGGAAGGAACTTTTCATTCAGGATAGCACATGGGATATGTCAGGAAAGCAGTTATTTAACTCACCAGAAAATGAAGTCTTCTCCCTGCTAGCATACTTTTACATTTATTTTGAACACTGGAGGGCTGAACGACATCCAGCCTAGCTCTAGATAGGTCAAAAATAGTAGTGAGGATCCTGCCTTTCCAACTAAATCTAGTTGCTGAATCAGAAGGTTGCAGATGAGACTAAAAATTACACTGGAGCAAGCAAGGCATGACAGGTACATTAGACCACTGCTTAAAACCCCTCGCTGCCGTTTCTAAAAATGTCAGGTCAGGCTATAAATCTAAAGGCAACGACTACATAATTTTCACTCTAGCCTCTCTCAGAGAAATGTCTGAATGGTCTCTTTCCAGAAGAAGGTGCTGTGAAGCAGCCACAGTTTGGGAGCCGCAGGAATGCGGCATCAGGCCGGCTGGGACAGGGACACAGGGACACAGGGACAGCGCAGGGGCCGCGCTGCTGGGGCCCAGCTGGAGCGACGCCAAAGGGGCCAGGGCCACATCCAAGCGCTCCTGCCAGGGCAGGAGTAGCAAAGAGGGAATAATCCCAGCCTTCCCGGCCCGTCTGACAATGAGCCCGGCGCCGCTGTTGCGTAGGGCCGCAGTGACATCTGACGGCTGCGGGCCCGCACTGCAGCGGCCCGCAGCCTCCGCGCTCAGCCCGCCGCTCCCGCCCGCCCGCTCCTTCCCACACGTACGGGAACGGGTTGGGAGAGCCTCCCGCAGTGCCAAGGGCTCCCTTCAGATCGGGGGGACGCTGTGCTCGTCACCCCGGCATCCCCCCGCATGGCACCCGCAGCGTGCCCGCCCCGTGCCCCCCGCGCTGGGTTTTATCGCTGCTCCGTGCCATGAGCTGTTTGCTGCTCCAAGAGTACAGGAGCACCATTCTTCCCCGCTAGCAGCAGCAAGCAGGGCAGGGGGGATGCGCTACTGACTAAAATGCTCCTCCACCGGCGCGTACGGAGAGATGAGAGAAAGAGAGACAAAAAACAGCGATTTCTGTTTGAAAAATGTTCAAAGCTCAAGGTTTTTTTTTTTTTTACAAAAGCTCGGGAAACTCTTCTGAGAGTACAAGCTAGTTAGTCATTAAATTGGTAGTTTATTTCTTTCTGAGAGAGAGAGAGGAGAGAGGGGGGAGCACCCGGGGAACACGTAGGAGTTGAAAGAGCACTCGTGTTATTCACCATGCAGCCAGGAGCAGAAAAAGAGAGGCAATTAGAAGGTCAGAAGCAATAATAATGCGCTGGCAACCTGCAGAAGCTGTACAACCTGTGTTTGTTCTCCTGGTATTTTTACTGCAAACCATCGTTAAAGCTGTGTGACACCACCAGTTCTCACACCACAATTGTTTGCATGCAAATTTGTCTTCAATGGGAAGACAGATTATATCTTCGTTAATTTGGTCCACAGCAAATTGTCACAATTTCCTTAAGAAAACACTGCTTTCCATGAGGAAATTATTGGGTGCCAGCTGAGGGTTTTTTCAAGAATTTAGCCCAGACAAGCAGACAGAATCATGTTTTTATTATTTACTTCCATGGTATAATCAGCTTTTCATTGAAGATGACAGCTTTCAGCCAAGAAAGTCCAATGTGTTTTTTTTCTCAGGCAAACAAGACAAACAAGGTAGCAAAAAATGCTGAGCCTTTCAGGGGCTGGAAAAAGCTGTTGGTTTTGCTCTTCCCCCTGTGCATATGCATAAATGTGCTCACATATATGCACTCCAGTATTCATGCAGGCAACTGTGGCCTCACTGGGAGCAAAACCCACTATTATAAGGCAGGTCTGAAACAGTGATCAGAAAAGACCCTTTAGAATTTGAAATGGAAACACGGAATGGATGGAAGCAGAATAGCTGTTGGTTTAATGCCTTACTACACAGGTGCTCTGATCCTCACAGCCTTCCTTCTCAGGCTTGAAATGAAGGCAGCATGTGGGGAAGGAGCTGTGTGCTGTGTTATTTAAGCCTTTCCCCTGTTTGGGGTATCTGCAGTAGCATCAGGCAGCCCCCAGCAGAGCTGTGTGCTCTTGGCTCCACAGAGATGAGGGGATTTGGGCACAGGCAGGGGCTGTGTGTGGCAGCCAAGGCATGTGAACCCTTACCCTGTAATTCTTCAAAAGCAGCAGTGTCTCTGGTTTTGTGCTTTCAGGCTGGCCAGCACAAGACACCATTTCCTGCAAAACAGTCAAGCTTATAATTTCTGTGTCTAGGAAGTCTGTGCTTTGCTTATGTTTGGAGCTGAGGCTTATGGCTCAGGATCATGGATAATCACACAGCTGTGATGAATTGTACAAGGACAAGGTTCCTAAAGCAACCCTTCCTTACAAATACTGCCCTGCAACAAAATGTGTCACTTTCCAAGAGCTGAAGTGGAAAAGCCTTTGCTTTCCCTTCCTTTTTGTGTCCTCAGGGGTTTTCCCACGTGCTAATTATAAAGCGACTTTTCTTGCTGCACCTGGGAAGTGAGTGCCCCTTTCACAAAGCTTATGCCTCACAGCTCTCCTCTACCCACCCAAAAGTCAGAAACCTCTGTTTCTCTTGTTCAGACCTTCCACAGGGCACACAAATTTTAAGCCTCACTGGATTGGGCCACAAGTTGGAAGCCTCTGGCCTTTGTCTGAGGCCATGGGAAATGTTGGTGTCAGTGACAATCAGCTGCTGGGAGCCTCTGCTTCCTCTCCCCTGCCTCTCTCCAGATCCTTTGTGTTCTTTTTTATCAAAGCAGACAGGAGGGCATCCATCTCACACGTACACTTTAAGTGGAAGATGGAAAAATATTAATGTTTCTGTATCTTCAGGTTTGAAAGTAGAACCTTTTAAAGAAATCAGTCCTCACCAAGAAGAGAAATGTTTTTCTTAACTGCATAGCAACAAGCTATATCTGCAATTATTTATATCGAGAATGAAATTCCCTTAGTGCTTCATTTATTCAAAGCTATTTTACTCGGTTTTGTTTTCACAGATGGCTAAGCTAAGATGCTGTCTTGGGCTTAAATATCTACACAAACTTTGGCAATCCCCACCAACAAACAAAAATACATGTTAAAAAAAGCAAAGCAGAAAAATTGCAGTTCAACTTGCAAAGCCCTCCAAAGAGCACAGCAATATTTTTAACTAATTTAAAACTGTGATTATCTACTGAGGAATTTAATGTAATTGTGTCATTGTGACATGGTATTAAAACAGCCTCTATGGGAACCACTGGTTGTCAGGTGAAAATTATGAGTGGAATTTTTTTATTTCCTTTTTATAATTCCTTCACAAAAGGCACAGGTTTCTAATTTGATTCCAGCACTTATTCTAAATGTTTTTGCTCAAGGAAAGTTTACTGCTATTCAGGAAAAGCAAGTTGAGTACTTGTAACCAAAATGTAGATGCTCAACCAACACTGAGATTCAATTCCAATATTTTCTCTTGTTCTCTTTCAGGGGGAAAAGGTATGGTTTGCTTTTGTTGTTGGCTTTGTTTCATCTTTTGCCTAGTTCCAAAAAGCAGTGTCAGTGGGGATGTGCTGCTTTCGAATGGGAGTGCTGAGTGTGGGCACATGTTCCCACCTCCACCCTCACCAGGAAATGACTGCTTTCATACCTAGCCCAAATTAGAGCCCACTCACTTCTCTCTGCATTTGCTCTTTACAATGTAAACTTTAACTGCAATTGCCAGGCGTTTCCAAAGAGTGACTTTGGTGTTGATGTCCTTTCCTGTTTGAAGACCACAATTTAGTCAACCTTCTTCCCTCCAGAACAAGAGGGAACAACAGCCCTCCCTTGCTTCAGCAGCAGTGTTTTCTCCCTCTGCTTTTTTTACCCTGTGTGGGGTATTTAGATGTTGGGCACTGCTTCAGCTGCCTACAGACAGCATTTTTCTCAGGCAAACCCAGCTGGCTACCAATGCACAGTGTTGTTTAAGAGCAATGAACAAACAGGACAGGTTTGCCAGAGACCCACAGAGATTTCAGAACAGTAGTACGGGGTCATGGTCACTTACTGTCCCTGCAGGGCACCTAGATATTGAGGAGGTGTGTTTCATCAGATAAGAGGCTCCTTTCTCATCTGGTCCTGGCATCAGCCTTCATTTTTAATGCAACATTTTTGAGCCCTGGGAAGAATTCTTCCTTACATTGTCATGAGCATGTAGAGTCTCCTGATGTACCAAGTGTGAGTGTGACAGACACTTGCTGTGGTGTGTGGGTCACTTTGACTTGGCTACATCAAGGTACTGAGAAATCTGCTTTTTCCCTCTCTGATCCTGAGCTATAATATTGGATTGGGGCTCCTTAGAAATTTGCCAAAGGTGTTAAGATGACTTCTGTGAACCAGGCAGTAGAAAATTACCAATTTGAAGCCATGTTCACCATTTAAAATAAAACACTGGGGATGCTTTAACTTCCAAGAAGGTCTCACAAATGAGTTTCCATCCTGTTTAACACAACCTCTGCCAGTGCTGTAGCACTCATCAGTCAGCACAAGAGTGGCTGCCGCAATCAGAAACAATTACTCACTCTATTGCAGCTCCAAACACAGAGAATAATGAATACTTTTCACCAGCTTCTGCCACTTTATGTTTTCATATCAACCAGTCAATCAGACTGTATAAAACAGCATGTGTCTGTTCATTAGGAGGAGAAAAAGTTGATTGGTAGCAGAAGATGACTGCAGAGTGATTTAATTGTAGCCCTTTGGCACATCTGTGTTAGATATATTAGGCACTTAGACACTCCACACTGACAGCAACAATGGGAATTATATTGGAATAATATGATTTTTAAAGCTGAACTTACACACACACACACACACACAAAAACCAAACCCAAACCAACCTTTTTGATCTCTGTGATTAAGTATTCCAGGTAATTTCACATCATCAGTTAGTCTTTCTTCTAAATCAGAATGAAAGCTGTTGACTCCCCTCTGCAGCATAAGCTAGCTGATCTATAAATAAGGAATACATTCTCACAAAGAGAGTGTTCCTATTGATTGGTGAGATGTATTGTCACCATTTCATTACACTTGATCATTATACACTCCTCTCCTGCCAGGATTTTTTATTCATTGCCAAGTTAGAGACTTGCAAAGTTTGCAAAGACATCCCTGCTTGGTCCATGGCTGGAGGGATGTTGTCTCCTGCCGGAAGCAAGGTACACCTGAGGGAAATTACTGGTGATGAGCCCTCATTTTACTGTTAAAGTCTGTCATCTGAAAGACACCCTGGAATTTCTTAGCTCTTTCTCACAGTGTTTTCACCATTCCTGTCTTCTGGAAAGTGTGAAAGGATAGCCATGAGAGGAAAGTTTTCTGGAAAGATAAATTACAGACTGTCATTTCTTAAGGAATTATAGTCAACAGTCACCTATTCAAACAGAAAAGAAAGGCAAATACTGCTGAGCAAGAATGATTCCTGGTCTTCTTAATGGCATTTTTGCTATTTAAATCCCAGAGACAGCCCACCTGGGAAGCAGCTGCAGAGTGGCTGATCTGCAAAGGGCACAAGCTCAGGGCTCTGCTTTGGGGGTGCCTCAGCATTGAGCAGTGCAGCTCTGGTACCTGCAGCTCAGCCTTCAGCCAGCATTACCTCTTGTCAGAAAGCTTCAGCATGACCCCTAAATTTGGCTCCTTCCACACTGCTCCTTTCACCAGCCTCTGCACCTTACTGAGGGCTTCTGAATCCATAGGGTCTCTGCTGATACCCAGCACTCCTGACAGATGGGGGCATCTCAATTGTCATTTTAAGAAGAAATCCCATGTTGCTCTAATGCCAAAAGTCAAAGATAATATAGTTCTTGCTGCATTTAAAAAATATAAATTTATAATCCAGTTTCAAGATTATTGAAACTTCCTGTTGAGTGTCCACATTTTCCCTTATTAGCAAAGTTCAAAGCTGGACCAAACTGGGATGCTGGAAATCCTCATCAAAGCACAGGAGATTGGTCCAGCCACTCTCCCTGAGAACCAGGGGCCAGCCCTGGTCCCAGAGCAGAGGGCAGCTCCTTCCACACACCTGCCCAGGTACTGCATAGAGAACCCTGCCCCATCCTTGCTGTGGGTCAGGTGCTCGCATACTGCAGCATTTTCCTCTATGAGCAGAGGGCTTGGGGAGCATTAACCCTGGGGTCTATGAAGTGCTACCCTTAGAGCAAGAGCACGGGTGCAATGTGACCAGGACTGCCCTGGGAGGCCAAGTGGCTGCCTACCACCCCCAGAACAGGCCACAGTGTCTGGCTGTCTGTGAGCATTGAGCCATCTGTGTTAAGGAGCCAGCAAGCTTTCAAACCCTAACAATCCCAAAAGCATCATTATGGGAAGAACGTCAAAGACAATCCCTTTTATTGTTTCCGTTTCAAATGTATTCTGCACTAAAACATTTTTGTGGGGCTGGAAATTCTTTTCAGAATGTGCTAATTATTTTTACAGTCCGCAGTCTGCTCTTACGTTCCTAATTGTGACTATTAATCCTCACTCATCTCCATGTCCTAGATGCGTGCAAGGCAGTAAGGCATATTATGCTCAGCAGCACCCTGCCTCTTGACTCATTTGTCAAAAGGATTATTGTACACTCAGTGCTGAATGTGAGGAATTAGCTGCATAAACCTGGCCATTAAAAAGAATGTCTGTGTATTACCTGTGCTGGGCATTGGTATGTAGACAGTAATTCCCTCCTCAAATATGCAAAGGCATCTCGCTAGTTTCGGTTAGATTCACACATGCTGCAAACAATTTGGAAGTGATTTGAATGCAGTTTCTCCTTTGTGTCAAGTCAAATGGTGTTGTAATCATAATTAATAAGGACTGGACTTGACTTCAGTCTCTAGACTTGTATTTGATTTCCCAAGGAAATTTTTTAATCCATTTTAAAACATGGTAAGTACAGAACATGCTCTGTTGTTTCCAAAATGTGATCAGGTGGCTACCTTCAAACATTAACACCAAAGATCTGACAGATACTTATAATTACCACTTGTCGACACAGCCAAGACAAGGCAGCAGCCCTGCTGCTGTGCTCAAAGGCAGGGAAGAGAAGTCAGGCCAGAATAGTATCTGTTTTCCTTCAGCTGTGCAGGAATGATGTGCTTTCCAACTCACCCTTCTAGAAAAGAAATTCCTCTTTTTTGCCTAATGAATGTTGTCTATCCAGGCATCCTTGGACAGCTTTCAGTGAGGGTTGTTTGATGGTGAAATCCATTATTCTCTGCCTTATCCGAATGGCAGCTGGCACTGCCCCTACCCTTACTGCCAGAGACAGCAGCCAAATATTTTCTGCTAGCAAAGTATGAAGAAGTCTACTTGAGCATTCATCTATACTAAAATTTGGCCCATTATTTGCATGGGCAGCCTTCAAGCTGCACAAAGGTCTGTTCGCTTCCTGGCTTATGGCTATTCCTATTCATCAAATGCACTCTACAAGGCAATCATTGGGACAAAAATAACAGAGAGACACTTTACTGGTTATGTCCTGTTAGCCCCAGCTGTACCATGGCCAGACACAGCCAGGGCCTGTGTGCCTCACCTTTGATGTGTGGTTGGGGTTCAGAGATTTGTCTTCTCCAGTCACACCACAGCCTCTGCTCCTGGCTCTTGCACAAATCCAACGTCATCTCCCAATGCTGGCATTTATCCCGGGTGCTCACTGAGATGAGCAGGTCAGACTTCTCACCCATCCCTCCACCAGTAGCCTGGTTTCCTCTGGATTTTCCCTTGGACAGTGTGGCCTTTCATATCTCCTGCCAAGTTACAGTCCCCTCTGGCAGACAGTGAGGATTCACCCACCCCTGTGCCCCGTGAATGTAGCCTGCTGCTATTCCCGTGTTCAGGGCAAATCCAGTCCTTGTTTCAGATCAGAAGGCTTCAGGGGTCAGTCTGTTCAGCTCATTCCTTTCCCAATCGTCCTTTCTGGCTTTTTGGGGTCAGGGAACAGTCCCCCCAGGTAAGGACTGAGCCACTTGCATCAGTTCTCTTGAAATGCCATAATATTTGTAGCACTTGAAGTGATTTGTGTTACTGTGGGACATCAAGGTTCAACTCAGTTGCACCAGTGCAAAATCTCATCACAGATTTTTTAGCTGCTTTAATTACAGAAGGAAAAAATCCTTCCCTTCTCCTTTATCTGGGACCAGCTTTCACAGATGATTACACTTATCCTGCTAGAGCCTGAAGATCCATCAGTCTGGAGATTAGTATATGTCTACAGGTAATTGGGGTGACATGTTCTAAAGGGAAATGCTTAATTAGAAGAAGATTTCTGTAGGAGAGCAGAAAACAACCATTTCCTGCAGTAAATCAGCTCTTGCATGAGGAGCATGTGTTTTCCCCATCACCTGCTGACACACGGGAGGCCACCCAGACTGAGGCTGTCGTTGTTCTGGCTGACAAAGATGACTCAACTGGAATCTGGAATCCAGGCTGGCTTTGCAGAACTGCTTCTCTGCTCTACATCTGCTTTCCTGTCTCACCCAAGCCTTTTAGCTGCTTGCTTTCTATTTCAAAAGGTGGCATTTATTCTAATTCTTTGTTCATATTCACTCCGTTAAGCTTCCACTTTTAATCATCAGCTGCTGAAGCACTTGGCTGTGCTACTAAGCAAGCCTCTGCATCTGCCTTGTGCTGGAACAGGCTGTGCCCTTATTTATCACTTTGCTGATGCTGGGCTGATAAAAATTATCTACTCTGGAGGCTGGTGTAGGGGAGGGGCCTGTAAAACAAAATGAAATTTTCGGTGTGTAAAGATAGTGCTGTTCCAGGGAAAAGGAATCGAGGTGGCTTTTGCCTGGTGTGGTGTGCAGCCTTAGCCTGGGGCCAGCACATGGGGGCTTCTGGGGAAAAACTGCTCAAGTGTGTCAGAAACAGCACGTTATGCTCTCTCATATTCATTTATTTTTCATTCCAAAGTTTTCAGCAAGTGTGCCAAGAACGCTGGAGCAGAGGAGCACTTATCTGTTTGGAAAATGAGAAATGCATTTCTGGAGCGAGGGGAAAGAAAAGTGCTTTCTGCAACAAATTGTAACAAGTTACTTATGAAACACACAAAATCCAGTAAAAATTAGATAAAAAAATATCATCAATTGTGCCACCCACCAAAAGAAAAGGAAAAAAAGGGGAGAAGTGCTAAACACAGGTGAGCCAGATACAGGCTCACTTGTGAATTGACTCCCCAAGGTGATGCTTCCTTAGGAAACAGGCAAAGCCCAAACAAGAAACACATGCACCTGTGGGCAAGTCACTGCTGCTGGTTTGCAGGGAGGAGGGAAACCAGGTGCAAAAGATGAGTGTGTGAGCGATGAGGGCTATAAAGGAGAGTCCTACAGCCCAGCAAGGGCTGATAGAAGGGAAGATGAAGACTGTGTGCTGGGAATATAGGCTGGAATGGCTCTGCCTGACTGAAGGTCTCTTCCTTTTCCTGTGAATTTTGTTTTACAGCTTAGTAGTGGCCTAAAGCAGAAGTGTCTGGAAGATTAACTTTTCTCTGTCTGTTTTTTCCTGAGTTTGGATGTTCTTCTCATGTTCATGAACCAACTAAATTGCTGTGTTAATCTTTCTTCCTTTAGAAAAGAATTAAACCCCCACAAAACTCTTTTAATTCTTGTTTTACAAAGATAGTAGTGCTTTTTATCTTCATTTAAGACTTTCTGTACTGAAGACTTTAGGCATTCTCTCAATCCAAAGAGTAAAAGAATCTCTAATGTGAGAAGGTACAAGAGTTTTAATTTTCTTGAAATATTTAAAGTAGATTGATGTCCTACAAAATTATTATGTAGATTGTCTCAATTATTGTCTCAGAGAAGTAGAAAATTTTAAGGTTCATCTCAGCTTTTCCTTCACTGAAGGAAAATGTTTTCAGTGTGGACAGTAATTCAGAAATCCTTCTGGAAGCAAGACTTCAGCAAGAGTCCTGGAGTAGAACTGGAGTGCAGAGAGAGACTTTTCTGTCTTCCCTAGCTTTTAATAGCTGAATTCAGTGAAATCTGAAAGTTTACAGGCAGATAATTAGGACATACAAAATAAAACATCTTATTTTGAGCTAGTCAAGGGGTTTACAGCCTTTTGTTTAACATACCGCTGCATGGGCTATTAGAAGTGGAAACACATGGTATCATAATTGAAAAATCCTTTTTCCAGTGATACATTTGAAGATTTTTTGGTCTCTGCTTAATATGTAAAAGTTTAAGTGATACATCTGTTCAGAAGGTGGAACAAAAAACTGAAGACAGAGGCCATGTTATAATTGATTATTTTTGTAAGTGTCACACTTAAATGAAAACAGGAGTAGCATTAGAGTTTGTTTTTTCCTGTTCACATTTTTGCTGTTTGTACTGAGGCAGGTGGGTGCTCAGGAAGAATCATATTCAATTTTCATGTGGCCTCTAGGAGAGCTCAGAATTCGTTCCCTCTCTTGTCAGAGAGGCAGAAATGTAATTTTGCAACTGATTAGGTAGATCAGACGAAATATTAAGCATTAACAACGTGAGCTTTTCAAACCCTTCTTGGCTGTCCAGTGGCTGTCTCAGGTTCTACACTGTAGGCTAAGTATTAAAGAGGAATAAAAAATATTTCATTGATACCAGCAGTTTCTGAAACAAAGTTGAAAATTTCTCATCCTTGTCTTATCTAGACACACTGGCAGACAGCTCACATCTCCCTCTTTGTGACAGATATAAGTTGCAGGGGGAAGTTTTGTAGTCATTGTGCAAATCAGAAGAAACCCAAACATGTTACTTCCTGAAACTGCACTATTTTTCTCCCTTTTTAGGGGTGGGGGAAAGGCTTTAATAATACCAATGTGTTCAAGAAACTGCCTATTTACATACTTTTAAAATGTAGCACAGTAATGTCTCTTTTGGGAGAGAGGATTATACTTCTCAAAGTCAACATTTTTCTCTTTGCTTTATTTTTAATTTTTTTTATGTAGATTATGTCTCAATTGTACTTTGAAATATTCCACACCAAAATCTTTATTCTAAGCTCTTTTGCTTTTACTGGCTTCTGCTGCAGAAGTGTAAAAATAAATCAAAAGCCAGGATTTGTGGTACTTAGACTGTAATAAGCTTCACTCCTTTCCTCTGTCTCTGTCTTACACTTGCTGTGAAAGTGTTGCTGAGGGATCTAAGTTGTAGGACACTTTCTGTAAGACGAGCAATGGAAGAATTGAAATTGTGAGATAAGAGCTAGATGTTTTGCCAGTGCATTTTCCCTGTGGAATGGAATAAGTTAGCAAATGAGGACCTCTGGGATGGCCATGCAGAGTTCAGTGAAGTAACATTGCATCCCAGTGTGCCGTGCCTGCAGTGTGGAGGGGATTTGTGTTCAGTCTCAAATTATTCTACTGAGTATATTCCACTCATAGCTCAAAAGCAATATGACATTTGTAAAACATCTTTTTGTGTCTCTTAAAAGCTATTGTGGATGTCTTGAGAAATTTGGGTTTAAATGCAATAAGTCTCTGAGTGTATATGGGTAGCTTAAGATGAAGCAAATAGGATGCAATTTAATTAGCAATTTCAATTCATGCTGTGGAAAAGTTGGATGTTTATTCCAGCTGATCAGAAAGTGAGAAGCAGCAGTGAAGCCAACAG
This sequence comes from Certhia americana, assembly GCA_018697195.1. Classification (NCBI taxonomy): domain Eukaryota; kingdom Metazoa; phylum Chordata; class Aves; order Passeriformes; family Certhiidae; genus Certhia; species Certhia americana. The sequence continues at coordinate 28,318,851 of CM031863.1, read as the reverse complement.
AACAAAAAAAATATTTTCCACTCTTTGAAGCCTGTTGTCACACCAGGTTTGAATATCCATCCTGCAATGATGCTTCATACTTTAAAATATGACAAAGTCCCTAGCCATTGGTTCTGATTTCTTTAGTGAAAAGATAAGAAATTGACATTTGGTAGGTGGTGGTTAGCCAAAAAAATTCAAGCCAAAAATCACTGCTTAGCTGAAGTATCCTTGGAAAAGCTAGCAATGCTTTCAGCAACAGCGCTGGAAAAGTGGATTTGACAACTCATTTACAACTAGCAAAAAACTAAAAAGATCACAAGAGAAGTCCCTGTGCTTTTTGGAACTGTTATGGGAGGCTTGTATGTCATTTTGCCATATGGTTTCTTCTGCCTTTCCAAAAAGACAAAAAAAAAAAAGACTCATTTCCCAGAACACGGTACTATTGCAAAGGTTTTATGTGACTGGTCTAAAAGTGTAGAGCATGCACCTTACAGCTTGAAAAAATCAACAATCTCACAGGCACATCTAAACTGCATTACACTGAAATGGAGTTGGGAATGAAAGTGAATCATAGTAGCACCTTTGAGTCAGAAAAAATCAAATTACTCTTCCAGGATTAATTTTTTATCAAGTAAATTAAGTTAACATTAATTAAGAGTAACTCTCTTCTCTTAATGCTGTTAACCCTCTTTGAATCTTTTTCTTCTGAAGAAACCAAATGTTTAGTTTTATTAGACAGGACTTCAAATTCTGTATTCTACCAGGAGGGATATTAGTTTTTGTAATGTTTTGCCAATTGTTTCATTATGTATTTATATAAGTCACCTATTTTAATTTCTAAATATCTTTTATCTATTGCTGCATTGGAGTGTTTATCTGAAGCTGGGAAGATACAAAGATTTAGCTTTTATAATAAAGAAAAATATGTTTAATTCTTTTCAAAGAAAATACAGCAGTATTAGGAGGTATTTGGGTTGGTTTCTTTCAGGGAATCAGTATGTGGAAATAATGTTTTTTGCATTCCGTCTTTGTCCTGCAAATAGAGCACTTATGTGACTTGGTGCAAAGCAAGTCCTGTTGTGCTGGGATTATGTGCAGCCAAAGGGTTTTTTTTCTTGATACCAGGTTGCTGCTCTTAATCCAGGAGAGTCTGAGAGACAACAAAATTCCTGACTCCCTTCAGTCTGAGTCAAACAAATTGGTGAAATAATCCTAATTAGATGATCTAATGGGTGTCAGTACAAGTGGCAGGGACTGTCACTGCTCAGGTCTGGAGAAGGGGGTGCTGCTGTAGGGAAGCAGGGGCTCAGGCACAAATCATCCATCACCCCAGACATAAGCAGGGCAGCCATAAGCACACAAACATCCTGAATATTTTTCCTGGCTCGTTATTCCTTTCTACGCTGAATCTGCTGTGCTGCTTCACCATTTTCCAAGTAAGAAGTGCTGCAGCTGATAGTTCAGTGCTGCTGTACCCGAGGTACCAGACAGGGTACCTTTTTCTGCTATGTGATGCTAGTTTATGACTATTCAGACTTGCATTCCTCCAAGCATTCAGCAGCTCCTGGCAAGGGCTGCTCTGAATGCCAGAAAGCTCATGTGTCTAGCAGATGAGAAAGTAATGTACTGGCTAGCTATGATATATTGACCTGCATTAAGGAAATCAGCAATCTCATAGACAGAGCTTTCATCTCCAGTGTACAGTCAGTGTGGCATCAGATCAGGAGCCCAGGAGAAGCTGTTATACCATTAACTCAAAATGCTTGATGGTGCAGAGATAAGTAGCTGCGTTCTCAGTTGCTTGTGGTGCAAAATCGAAGCAGAGCATCAGTTTTGGAAGTGTGGAAGAACATTTGGTGGATGTGGGTTCTCAGCCACCCACAGGTGTGCTTTGCACAGTCTTGCACTGGCACTTCTACCTTGTGCTGTGCTCACAGTGATGCTTCCACTCTGGGAATTCACATCCCATTTCAAACCTGCCTTGGCACAGATCTGTGACAGCCATTCCAGGAAGTGTAAGGAGCTTCCCAGCTCCCATCAGCCCTTTCCATGCAATGATTCTTCCCCAGAAATACTGTCAATATTGGAAGTTCCTCAGTGCATTTCAGGTTTTAATAACATCCCTTGCTAGGCTGTGCCTGCTGCCTTCACCAAAATTTTGTCTTCTGTGCTGGAGAACTTAAAGGCAATTATGTTATAAAGAAACAACAAAGATTGTGTTTTGTAGAGCAGAGGCAGAGAACTCCTACCTTAAAATCAGGCATTTAAAATCACATTAGAAAGACTCCACTAGTCTTTGCTTAGTATTGCTTCTGTCAATGTGTCTGTCTCTGAACACACAAAATGGGCACCCTTCATCTTTTATGTCTGTCGGTGATGTCATTAGCATTTTAATGATTTTCCATGTTCTCTATTCAGTCTTAATTTGGTCATTAATGTGCTGTTGGAAGTAAAGCTTTGGAATAAACCCTTTCCCATCTTATAGGTTTTTTACTCTCTGCATTCAGCAGAGAGTTGGGAACAGAAGGCAGCCCTGTTTCTCTTGCTGCCATTCAGGTACCCACTGTTGCCCTTGACACAAGAAACTTTGCTCGTGCTCTGACTCCAAGATGGGATGTCAGTGTGTTCAGAGGGACACACGAGGACAAGGGTGTTTGCTCCCCTGGCACAGGCAATGACCACCTTTCTTCCCTTGTTGCAGAGTTTAGCAGGCACACATCTGAGCAGGGAGGGCAGAGCAGAGACCCTGCTGCACACCAGCTGCTAAGGATGCTTTGGGATGCAGCACAGAACCCTGCAGTGCTTTCTGCTCTGCCTTTTAAATCCAAACTTCCCAAAGGTACAAGGATCATTTAACTTGGAAAAAGAATGGCGTGTTCTCGTAAAAGCAATGATGCATGTGGCTACCCCAGTAACTCCTCAGGGTGGCTATAGGATCAAGATTTCTGCTTGGCCAGCTGGGATCCTCTCTGCTAGTTCAAGCCGTTATGCAGAACACATACCTGTCACCTGGCTAGGGACAGAATCACCAGCCTTACTTTAACAGTGGCAAAACCACAGAGGCTTAGTCACAACAAATAGCATGGGACCTTTTTGCAGTTATTGCAACAAATATCAACAACTGCTGCCTCACTTGCACAGCAGATGGGTTGTCCTTTGATAAAATAAGAAGTGGTTTCCAGCTGGCAGTGAAATTCCAGCAGCATAAGTGGAAGGGCAATTGGAAGGGCATAAGTGCCCCAAAGTGCAGTAGAGATTGAAGGATTGAGAGGATGAGTCCTCTGGTCTGAACAGAGATGCCAAAAAATTCCTACTACACTGAAACAATTGATGAAAGCAAGATGGCAGGTGAAAGCTCTAAAACTAATTTGCAAGCAGGTGAAAATGGGTGGTTAATGTCTGACACTGTCACTCAGGAGAACTGGAAGAAGAATGCCAAGGAAATGATTTCAAGTTGTAGGATGTAGGTCATAGAAGAGGTACAGGTGATTGTTGGAGAGGGGTGCAAAGATAACATATGGAAATTGCAGTGATTGCTTTTATGTGCCAGCCAATGCATGCCTCTCTTTTTAATTAAAGTAGATCAAAAGCTAATCTATGGGAAATCATCTGCATTGAAAAAGTGAACAAGGGAAACAATATCTTCATGAATCTGAGAGAAATGGGGAAGCCCGTTAGCTTGTCTCTATGACATTGTTAAGCCTTTTTCTATTACAGTTCTTTGTGTAATAGCTGTTCTTTTTGAACACAATGGCGTTTTTCATCTAATCTGATGATGACTCAAAGCATTTTTGCATCCTACTTATAATATGAACCACTGCTCTTTCAGCACTGGGTTCACATTGAAGATTAGACTGCTGTGATTTTCACTGCTGCTCTGGTTGGAGGTCGTTTACTTTGGGAAATGGAGAGGGCAGTTGCCAAAAGATAATCTCCTTTCATTTTACCTGGCAGTTGCCTGTCAAGTTCAAATGATGGCATTCAAAAACCACTATTACAACCTGTCTATAGTCTAGCTTTAAAAAAAAAAGAAAAAAAAAAAGATATGTATCTGAGACACAATGCAGTAGTTTCTCAGTAAATTTGAATCTTAGCTTTTCTAGAATTTTTGCTTGGCTAATATGGTCTTGCAGGGCAGGTCTGATTCAGTGTTTTCTTCAAATGCAGTGTCCAGTTTGTTACCCCGTGTCATGACTATGCAGTTTATGATATGCTGGGTCTCATTATGTCATAGCAATTACGATTTCTTTTGCTTTTTCTCCCTCAAATCCACAAATTCTTGATGTCATTTCAGAATGAAACTTATTTTTCTAAATTCATTTCCCTCTGAGTAGTGGAATTGTGAATAAACAACTCAAATCATCAGCCCATCAAGTTAGGCATTGTATAAATTCACCAGAGCTTAGATCCTGTAGTTCAGAGAACAACAACGTGTCAGGTCATCCTAATTATTTCGTATGCATGTGAATATTCTGTTTCTCTTTTAGCAAAATGGAGAAGTAAAGCTCATCATCAGTGGCTACAAGCTGTAGCTGAAGATGTTACAAGTGAAAATTTGTTTAAAGGTCAGCTCACTTTCTGAAAGATAAAATACCTTTGTAGTCCCATGCTCAGTGCCTCAACCCCTTTTCTTCTGTGCAACAGCATCCAGACCACAGGCAGTGCTGTTACGTTTCAGGGTCTGTCATGTGCATTTGTTTTACAAGGATACCATTGCTAGGGGAAGGAAAACGTGACCTCCCCTCCAACAATACCACCTTAGGAGAAGTCGTCAGTGTAGGGTGACACGGATATCACACACGTGGCGTGGAGCCAAAAAAGATCGAACGCTTCCGCTTTGCCATCAGCCATTTCCAAATGTCCTCTATTCAGTGTGTTTTAAGAAAAGCTTGGGAGAATCAAACTGAGCTTAGTGAAAAAGGGCCAACATATGGCCCTCTCTGCATGATGCCTGCTTGTAGTGACATAAAAGTGGTGCAGAGGTTCACTGATCTCCCTGCGAGGATGTGAGGACACAGCAGGTGACTTAACTGGAGGGGACAAAAGGCAGCCAGGGACCTCTCTGCCTTGAGGGCAATAAATATTGGAGATGCTGAACCTCCCTTTGGGAAGCTGAATAGCAAGTTCAAAAGTGGGTAGAAATTTCCATCCACTGACGAGCATTTGAGCTTAAGCCGAAGGTAGCTGGAAGCTTGGTTCTGTGTTATTTCATATTAATTTCAGCTGCAAAAGGGCATGATGCTCTATCCCAAGGCTTTGCATTTCCCTAGACTGCAGGAGTAAGAAGGACAGTTGGCTTTTGGCTTGCAAAGAGAAAATTCCCTCCTGCTGCTTAGCAGTTAAAAGCCAGCAGCAAAAATCCATAGCTTATTGATGGATTTTCTTGTTGCTTTCTAAAGAATCTTTGCTATGTTTTACTCTATGAAGGTTTAAAAATCATCAGTGTGATATACCAATGTGAGTAAAAAATCCACATATCCATGAGAAAGTATTTAAAGGTGGTCTTTAATGAACAAGAAGAGCTACTGAATTGCTCTTGCATGTGTGAACCTTGGGGGCTGTCATACTTTGTGTTCAGGTTCTCTTCTTACAAAATGAATAACTTTGTCCATCTAAGGATATTTGTAGGAAAACTCATTTACCTCTAAGAAATGGGATACGAAAGAACCTTTCACTTTACCAGTGTGCTTGCCTTTCCAGGTGGTTGTGGAGACGCTAAGAAACACAACTACTAGCCTATTTTGCATGGTAGCAAACATTTATAAACACCCTCTTTTCCTCCTTTTTCCCAGGGAAGCTGAGTTTAGGCTTTTCCCGAATCTGAAAGAAAAGCTAAAACTATCCACTGGCCTTCTGTCACCCTTCTTCTCTCACGTGTTTCAACTTTCAGAGAGTGCAGGGTGACTGTAGATGAATTGTTTTCCACAAGAATATTTTCTAAAGCCTTTGTGTTCATCTGATTTAAGGAAAATGGGTATAGTTCAAAAACGTGGCTTCTAGCCCTGTGTTTCCATGTAGGGAATAAATAAAGCAGAGAACTTTGAGATGCATTATGGTTTGTTTTTTTTGTTTTCCCCTCTGCTGGGAAGCCTCTAGTATGGCCTTGCTGGTGCTCCTCCCATTGGACTAGTAATGATTGTTTTATGAATAAATACAGAATAAAATGACATTGATATACCTGGGTAGAAATAAAAGAAGCTGTCTGAATGTAAAATATTTATATTCATCAGGAAACTGTTTATGTAAGTTATTTACCAAATGTGGTTAGTTAGAAACAGACTCTGGAGGTTTAGGGAAGAACAAAGAAAATTCCTGACAAGTTGTTGAAGTATTTTAACCACTTTAATGTTTAACCATTTTAACCACTATTTTAAGTCTAAAAGTAGAAACATGAAGACCCCTCTGAAACAGAATTTCAATTTTGATTTTAGCCCTGACAAAAATCAAAGAAATTTTTGAATAAAGAATTCAAGCTCCAGCTGATTTTATTATTTCCCTCAATCTTTCAAAACAAAAATCATCAATTTGATAAAAACAGAGCTTGACAAAGTCACCAAAAATTGATTATCAGACTTTGTTTAATTTAATCAAGTTGCTCTTACCTGACAATTTACTGCACTGTTATTTTGGCAGTCCATGCATTCCTCTTTATTGTCTGACCATCATGTAAATGAAATGATTTAAAACCCTAAAGAAACTATGGGGCATTTTTTTGTTTCATTTTATTTGAGTTGAACAGTTAACTGAAGTGAACTGGAGCCGAGTCCTGGAAGGGATGGGAAACCCTGATGTCCCAAGTTTGAGCAGATTTATTTTAGAAGAGCATTTTCCAGTAAGTGTTGCATGTCCTCCAAGGGTGGTACTTGCTGTGTGGTGTCACCCTCAGAGGAAGCAGGAGGTTCCTGAAGCTTTCCATAGCTTTCCCTTCTCCCTTTCCATGCTGTATGCTCAATACTATATTTAAAGTATTATTTCCTGTGAGGTAAAATTTGAAAGCAGTCACCACCAGTCAATGAAATATTTTCTTTTTATCAATATCCATTTTGGAACGAAAATTTACGTCTGAAGAAAAAGCAATTTATCCTTTTTTTTGCATTCTGTATTTCTTCAGGGTCTGAAATGAAAGTCAATATATTATTTTTTATTGCAGCTGAGACACAGTAACAGAAATCAAGGCCAAAAAAACAACCTGTCAAGATGTATGTATACCTCTAGTAGATGGTCTCCAGCAACTAGAGCCTTTAGAATCTTCCTTTTAATTAAATGTTTGTTTGGCTGAAGGAGAGATGCTTCCAGTCTGGTGGTCACAGTGGGGGCAGTAGGAGCTTGGTGCCAGCCTGGTTAACTCATCCACTGGGAGCCTCTAAAATGGTCCCAAAATTGTTCAGTGTGGCTGGTGGGTGGCATGTGGGGCTGTGTGTGAGACCAAGCAGAGGGGAAAATGCTGGAGGTGTGTGAGAGCCCCTTCCCCTGCCTGTATCTGGAAGGAGCAGTCAAGGGAGGAAAGTCCTGCTCAAGTCCTGGGGGGCTTTCCCCCTCCAGGATGGGCTGGGAACAACTGAGGTGCTGCTGACACCCACAGAGGTGACCTGGCTGTCACACCTGGGCACTGCAGTGCTGGGCAGGGCTGGCTTTGTAGGCAGAACTTCCTTTCATTCCTACTTTTGGATCAAGACAGTGCTTGTGAAGAAAATTGTGGGATTGCTCTCTCTTGCCTCAGGCAGGGCTGCATCCCCAGGTGCCTTTGGGGAATGCTGACCTGGGAGGCCTCCTGCAGGAGGGGTCCTGAAGAGCATTCATCCACATCCAAGACCCAGATAAGCCCCAGCAGAAATACACACCTAAACATAAATCCCAAGTCCTTGAGCTGTTTACCTCTGTAGACCCTTTGCTCCTGCTCTACAGCATTTGCAAGGGTAGATATGCTTGTATCTCTTAAGGGCAGGAAAAATGGTCATGGCCAGCATATTGTTTGTTGCCTGGCAATTATCTGCACAGTTCTGTGATGAAAGACTACGTTTCCAGCATTGATCCCTTTTATGACCTTGCCAGAAAGCATTTATCCCACTTTAAATTCTTGCTATCAGCTGTACATTGTAATAGTCTTGTAGAGCATTGTACTATTTTTTGTAAGCCATTGGTAAACAGACCTGAGTTCATTACTCTGTGTATCTAAGCAGGTGCTTTACCCTGTTTAAATGTCCATTGAAATTGCCTCTTTACATCTGAATATTTACATAGGTGTTGCTGGCAATTGTTGCAAATTCAAAGACACTTTTCCCTAAAAGTGCAATCAGCAAACAAAATTAGGAAAACTTGACACCATAATAAATCAGAGCAACAACAAAATTGTAAAAATCATTTGTAATGACATATTTTGTTGTTGTTCTTGTTTGTTATATTAGATTTCTGTTAAAGGTAATTGAAGAAAAAATTGTTCTGGTTAGAGGGATAAAATACATTAAAATTAAATGAGCTTCTTGAACTCTGCTTAGGCTTTAAGATATCAAGGAATGAAAACACATTGAAGAAGCATATCTATTTTGTCTGGCTGACCATCAAACAGTTGTGGTCCATCCTTTCTCTCACACCCCAGGCAAAGTCCCTCAGGTAATGGCTGTGGAATTTGGGCAAATTGAGAGCATGGGATCCATTTGCTGCTCTCCACCTCAATTCCAGACATTTCCATGTGTCTTGCTCAATCATTTGGTGCCTGAGGAGCAGGTAGAAGCTGCAGGGTACAGATAGCAGCATCCTGGATCTGCCCTTGGCTGCTGGCACCTGGTGTGGGATTCTGCTGGCACTTGAAGATCAGGCTTTCGTTTTATAGGTTTTTCTTTAAAGGAATGTAAAACTCAACAGCATTTCTTCTGGGCAGCGTTTTCGTGCCTCTTTCAAACACTAACTAAATATAAATAGGTGGGGAAATAATTCCTCAGAAAACAATTCTTGAACTACAAACACCAGTGATTTTCAAACAGGAAATGGTGAGCCTACAAAAATTACTTTCTCCACTGATTTCAAAACACAGTACCTTTAAAAATATGATTAGTAGTTTCTTCTGGCTGAATTTGGAAGTGGCATATACTTTGGTTTATTTATTTTTTAGTTAGTTCATATTCTGCTATGAAATATACTCCAATGCCCCTGTTTTTAGGGAGTTTTTTAACAACTTTTCACTTCTGTCTGTCCTTCTTCACTCGCTTCCTTGTCTCCCCAGAAAAGCTCAGTCATCAAAGCAAAGTCCAGGGCTTGTGGGAGTTTTTAAAAGAAAAAGAAAAAAGAACAATCAAAACCCAGTCATGGATGGCAGTTCCCTCTGCAACTGGTACGGGGGGGGGGGGAGAAGCAATAACATTTTTTTTAAAGCATCTTTACACATCTATAGAAAAGCACTTAGGATTTTTTCTTTCTTTTTTATTGTTTACTAAATCAAAGCAAATGCATCTGAGGCTTATAGTGATGATAGCAAAAATTACAAAGACCTTTCATATGCAAAAAGACATTTTTGTACGACTGAAGATTCAAAATGCATTATGCCAATCTTGTATTCAAAGACCAGCTTTGTAGGGTTTAAGTTCTGTTATGTGTTTTTCTGGAGGCTTTTTGTTTCTTGGGTATTTTCTCTTTCTTCCTTCATTTTCATGAGGTTTGTATTATTAGTACTTTGTAACATTTTCAGAGGGTCTTTCCTTTGAACCCTGCACATGAAATGAATAAAGGATCTGGGTTTTGCTTTATGAATCAGCCTCTCTAGTATGTCTTCTGGCTCTGGAAATATCCCCAGAATTCAGAAGGCTATCAAACAAATCTTCATCAGCACTTTAGTGCTGGCTGCATGCTGCAGCACACAGCTTTGATATTTGACAGATCTTTGTATTTCACTCTTATGCATCTTGAAGGGACGTGTTATCTCAGTGTCAGGGGATTTGGAAGAGGAGGGTGAAGCCCTCGCAAGAACTAAAACCACAAAATATTTTTATGATTGAGTACCATGTTTTTAATGACAATTGTCAGCCTCTCCTAGTTCAAGCTCTGTTTTGCTGTTGCTGTGAGGGATGCTATCTGTCTGTAGTGATCCATCAGCTGCTCAAGACTTTCAGGGAGATAACTGCTGTCAGGTTTGCTGGATTCATGTCCATTAACTAATTCATCCCAAAAATTCTGACTTTTCTTTGCCCCATCTGCTGGCTGTGGGTATGTGCCTGCCTGTTAATTACACCAGGAACTTTCTACAGTCTGGGGTGCAGTTTTGGGTCCCACAACTTCCTTGGCATCATGATTTCTGGTTTTATTACTCGTTTTTCTGCCTTGCTACCCCGTTTTTATTTTTATTGAATTAAATTGCATTTATTCCTTCCTGGCAACTGTGAAACTCCTCTCTCCTGCTCCCTTTCAACTGTGAAAATCCCTCTCCTGCCACCATGGCAATAGCAATTGGAGTTAGGTGGGACCTGAGAGACAAGAATACGTGGAATGAAGTCAGCATCAATGTGCGTAGAAATTCTCGCAGCATAATGAGCAAAATATTTAGATTTAGTCATGCCCTAAATGTCAAAAAAAGTGTCTGTTCAGACCCCTGCCCTCTCTTCTCATGCCTTCTGCAGTAGCTTACGTGAACTGGGTAAGGCTTTGGGAGCTCCATCTGTTGCAAATCCAGGGGTTCTGCTTCCCACCGTGAAACCCAGGCAGGAATGGGCACTGTGGTACCACAGCAGACCTCAAAGAGAGTCACTGCTGCCACCAGCCAGCTCTGCCCTTGGAGGTGGGCAGCACTCCTGAGCAGGACTCTCAGCAGAGACTCCCTGAGTGCTCCTGAGGTGCTCCTGCACAAAGCCTAGCAGCTGCAGCTCGTCTCCTCTGCAGTCAGGTTTGCCCCAACTCAGCGATATCTTGAGCATGTCCTGTTCTGTGACAGCCTTTGGGACCACCACAACAAGCAAACCCCAGGAAATGGATGATTTAGTCTCTCAGTCACTTGCAGACTCTTTGGCCTAAGGCAGCCAAGAGCTACTCAGCTCTCAGCTACTGCAAATTACCTCGATCAGAACAGGCTGGCTCGCTCAGAAATAAATATGTGGTGGGTATAGGCAGCTGGGTGAAGAAGTGATGACTGCAGCCACTACCCTGGGCATGTGTTAGCAAGCATGAGAGCAGCAAATAGCCAGCATGGGGTAAAAGTCACTGATTTTGAAATGAAACTGATTCAGAAGGTTAAGGCCAGATATCCTCTTGGCACTGCCAAAAACAGCAGCTACCAAAATGGAAATCAAGAAAGATGTGTCCCGGGAGCTCTTGAGTTTACAAGTTAGAGCTATATTTTAAATTGAGGGCAACAGGGATCAGTTACCTACTTAGAAGTGTTTGTGCCTTTTAACTACTATCAGTTCCTGTGCTAAATGAGAAAGCTACAATTACAAGAGCTCATGAAGCAGGTTTTTTCCCTCTGGATGGCATATTTGGATACATACAAATGAGAGGTAGCCTACAGCATTCAAGCACCTCAGAGTTCTTTTCATAAACAACCCCAAAAGTGCCCTGCAAAGCAATATCTATCTACCTTGCTGACATATTCAGAACAAATTGTGCTATATGAGATTTAAACTTTTTAATAGCCAAAAAAATTGCACAGCCATGCAGATTTGCCAGCCTCTTGGCTTACTGTAATCAAACATGGTGAAGGAGCTCTGAGTGCATTTCAGGTCTATAGCACATCAGTTCTATAGCAAGTCTGTTGGAAAATGCATTCAGTAGAGCAAAATGGTGGTGCTGCTAATATTAATAATAATACTTAGCACTTCAATTGCATCTCATTTTCAAAGTGCTGTACAAATGCTAATTAATTAGGCTATGAAGCTGAATGCCAAATAGAGAAAAAGTCTTGTGTTGCTGGTTGTAGAACAAGTTATCTTGATTATTGCACTTTTAGTATTTTCCTTGGGAAAGCACAAGCAATGCAAGGAACAATTCAATTGCACAGAGCACAGCAGGGACTGGGGAGGAAAACTGCCACAAAAATCCAAGGATGTCTTGATCCCAAAGCTGAAACCTCTTGTGGCTTTAGTGTTTGGAATGAAGAAAGGTGTGTTTATTCCAGGATTAGGCTTTTATTTAAGTCTCAGAAGTGGAGCAATCTATTTCCCATTCTGCACAAAATCTGAGGTTTTTGGGATTTTTTTTCCTAATTTCTCCCTAAGTTACCACTTTTACAAGCTTTTTATCCCTCCTCAATAGTAAAATGCATCTTCAATACCACACTACTAAAAACCCCAAACAACTTTACAATTGATTTGAGAGACATCTATGCAGCCACCTTGTAGTCTGGCCAATAAATCTTGTTGAAACAAGAGTGAGTGGCCAAGACCATTGTCAGGCCAGAAGGACAGGGAAGCTCAGCTCATAGCCAGAGGCTGGCCAGGGCAGGATGGGAGGAGAGGAAGCTGAATCTGCCAAATTCCCTTCTCAGGACATCTCATGTTGGCTGGAGCAGGAAGGCTATACCCAGAGATCTGGGCCATAGGCTGAAAGATAGAGAGGCTTCATTTCCAGCCCTTTTGCAGGGGTTGGAAATGCTGCTTGCAGTTTGTGTAAAATAATTTTCTGCACACAGCTGATACTTGCTAAATGTAACGTGGGTGCTGTGTTTTGTGGCTACAAGAAACCCAGGGCAACCCTTCTGTCCTTCAGAAGGTGTGCCCCACTCTGGCTGCTTGAAGTCTGAAAGAGATTCTGGCAGTGAGGCCACTTCCCTGAGAGCTGAGATGCTGAAGGCAGTGACAGGGAATTTGCCTTTCCCTGAACGCAATCACTCCATTTCAGAGAAAATCAAATGGGAATTACAGTAAAGTCAGCCCCTGGTCTGTGCACTGGTGGCATTAATTTTCTGTCAAGTGGCATAGAGACGTGAGGCATCCCCAAGTGGAGGGTGCCCTGCCCTGCTCAGGGTTCTCTCCTCAGTCACACACTGGTGCTGCTGCAGCTTCTCAGACAGTGCTCACCTGTGACCTTGTCCTTGGGGACAGTCCTGTGCTGCCACAGGCCCTACCAGAGATGTGGCTTTTAGGAGGAGGCAATGTGGTGTCACTCCTCCTCAGGAGCAAAAGCATGGGAGAGTCAGAATGTCCCTCTTATTTGTTACTCATTTTATAAATCTCTTCCAAACTGACTGACTTTGTCGGTATACAAATACACGCAAGAGATACTTCAAAAAGTTTTGCATGTATTTTCCTCAGAAATTGTTTTTTTCTGAAGAACGTGAGAGAATTTGTACAAGTGAGTTCTGAGTTAGCAGGGAGGAAAGCAAATCAGGTCCTGGGTATCCAGGATCTCCCAGGTATCAGCAATTGCTGAAGCATTCCCTGGAGCCTGAGCTGCAGTTCTTTGTGTTTCCTTTGCCAGAACTGCCTTCCCGTGCAAATGGGCTGTGAGATCATCTATAAAGGGCACCAGAGGAAAAATTACCCTGACTTAAGCTAGGAAGCTGCTCCTAAAGATGCTTCACTGATGATTTGTGTGTGTGAAAGAGCATCCTGAGATGGTTGCACAGAATGTGTTTTCCCAGTCTCCCATGCTGTGTTATCCTTTTGCACATCCAAACCATAGGGAAACTGTGCAAAGGAATCAGGCTACTTAGGAAAATTTATTCACATTTGAAAGGGACTTTAAAAGCTGTCATAATCAATACAGAGATAGAAATAAAGGTAAAATAGTAGTCCTTCATTTTTCTTCTCTCCCAAAGTTAATGAAATATTTGTAATTGCTTGTGAAAGAAACAGGTTTTTATCCTGAAAATGTCTTGAAACTGCTGTACCATGTTGCTGTTTGAAAAAGACAGAAATAGGCTACTGTTTTGGAATCATCAGGTCAGGAGTTTTCTTTGCCTCGACTGATTTTTATCAGTAGATAATTTTTTTTTTTTTTTTAATTTTCACTATGATTACTGTGATGAAACAGCGGCTAATTTTTGGTCGGCCCATCAGGCCTTCATTAAACAATTCATCTTTGCTGTGGTGAGAGCAGTGTGCCTGGCATCCCGTTTTCAAATTGCCTCTTGAAATTGTCTTGTTTTCTCTATAATACACAGAAATCACTGTTATTATATTTTTGTGTAATTTGCATATGACCATCTCCTTTCCTTTATTGAAATACAAATTCAAGGTGCTTTTATAACTTTGTTGATGGTATGTTATGATGATTATTTCTCATACAATGCTTCTCAAAAATATATACATATACAAAAAATATACATTGATGCACTGAGTTTTCTAGACTCCTTTTGAGAGGCAGGAGATAAAGTGGTAAAATTGATGGAATTAATTTTTGTGAACAAATTATCCAGCCAGTTTATTTAATTTTGTGTTTGGCAAATCCTTTTGAAACTGACTGTGGTTTCTGCTTTGGAATACTTTGCTCAAATGTAATTCCTTAAAATTGCTGGCCCCACAGCTCAGACTGCCAGGAATTTGAATGTCTCCTGGTTTATACAGACTAATGTACAGAGTAGGATTGCCCAAAGAAGTCTCAGGAATTGTTCTTAGCAGATCATTCAACTGTAGCCAGGGAAATAGGAGAGCAGTGATGCTTACAATCACTGAATTATCTTAGCAAGAGTGTCTCCCCAAGCACCAGAATGTTGAAGAACCCATGTACCAAATGTTTAAAACTAAAAACCAAGCGACACATGTAATGGCATGCTTTTAGCAGCACTGTTTAATTCCCTTTAGATTTTGAAAATACAATGTTAGCAGTTTTTGAACCCATGGTGTTGGGCACCGTAGCCTGACATGGTCCCCCAGACAGCAGTGGGTTGGGAGGATTCACAGTTCCTTTCTGCTCCTCACTGTGCTCTGCCAGACAATTCCCTCCATAGCAGGAGGCAAAAAATGCTCCCAAATCAAAATCTAATTGAAAAGTTATGAAAGGTATTACAGAACTCCTCAACTCTCTGCAGGGATGGGTGGTTGAGTACTAATCAATTCAGAATATATTTCTTTTAGGACCGGCATTTACTGGCAAGCATTTATTCTTTATAAGATAGACATCATAATGGATCCTGCTTCCCAGGAACAAAGGCTCGAATTATACCTCCAAGAACAGCACAGACCAAAACCAGCTCACATTTTCCCAGTGAAGAGGGGTATGCTTTGATTGTATTAGTGCTGCTGGACCAATTAGGTGAAGCAGCTCATTTGCAATTAAGATTTCTAGGCAGTAACTCTATTAATGCTCCCAGGCAGTAGCTCCTGTGCCAGAACCATTTATTTACATGCTTGTAATGGACAGCCATAAGGTGCCCCTGCCCTCCCAGGAACATCACTCATGGTGGCGTTAGGATCTCCTAACACACTTACCAAGCATTAAAAGTAATCTAATTTTTTATTGCTCAGTGCAGAGTGCAGGAGTCTCCATGTAAATAGGACTCAGAGTCAGCTGTGTTTATTTACTTACTAGCAAAGAACTGGTCTGGCTTTAATGAATGCTATGGCATCTATGTTTTCATGCTGAATTTGCTACGGGATTTGCTTTTCTGTAGCATTTAGGAAAAGGCAAATTAGTGAATGTTGTAGCACAGCATATCCTGTTACTAAAAATATATGCCTTGATTTACATATTCTTCCATGTATGTGTACATAAATACAGATCTATCCAGCAGATACACACGCTTTGCATTTGATATTCTGATTGGAGCTCAGGGATACTCTGATTGGAGATAAGGGATTACCTTGGGGGCCCCTCTTCTCATTCACTCTCCTCTCATGCCTCTGCTTCTCTCTGCCCAGTTACAAGTTGTGTTAACTCCTATTTTAGCTGAATTAAAGTGTGCTCCTTACTCAGCATCTTAAACTCACCTAAAAATATTTGCAAATCTTTTGCACTGAAGCTACATATAAAAATCTTTCTTCCTAGATTCAATTCTGCACTCACTTATTTGAGGATATAGCCAGTACATCTGCACTGAAAATGTACAGTGGGAAAAGCAAAAACAAAATCTCACTCATACAATATAAATTACTTTTATATCTGAAGAAGTAATTATGTAGTGTCATAAGAAAAGCAATAATAATTTCCTGATACTTCTTCCAAGTGACATGGGAAGCATCAGACAGTCTGAATCTGTCTGATTATAGCTGAAATATGTAGGAGGTGTTAATGAAGATTAAAACTGAATTAGTGGACATACGAATGCAATCATGTCAAACAAAAGCAACAGATACGCCAGATTATAATTGCAAACCCTGTTCTCTCATGTGGAAGTAAAAATAACCTTATTCTCCAGTCCCTTTTCAGTCATCTTTATGAATGTTGCATTTTGTTCTTTTTCCCCACTGTACAAGCCAGGTGTTCCTTTTTTCTGCAAAACAACAATACATCATTTAAGTGAAGTTCATTTTTTGAAGCTCAGTGAGTTGAGGCTTTCTCCATTTCCCTGGCCATATCCAATCAGCTACTGGAGGCACTGGCATGTGTCATAAATTTTGCTGCGAATATGGGCCAGCTGAAACATATACCAATTCAGAGATCACATCTCCTCAGCATCCCACTAGGCAGGAAAGGAAATGAAATGTGTTTGCTGTGTTCTGCTGAAGCAAGAGAACAGAGCATGAGATGAAAGAAATCTGAATTCTTAGCAGGAAAGAAAATCTCTTTCAAAAGAAAACCTTGAGAAAAATTAACCCCCAGACCACTGCCTGCATTTTTCTCCAAGAGTCTTTTCTTGAGCAGTCTGTGAGACCAGCCCTCCTTCCAGCTTGCAGTGATTGACCAAGGCTTTCCTTTCTGTTCTTCCAGCAGTGAAGGACTTGTTTTACCAGTGATGTCTGGAAGGCAGGTTGAGAATGAAGGAAAGTCATTAGTAATTGAGTGTTGTGATGAGTAAGAAAGTTTACTCTCCTCTCTGCTTAGAAGCACAGCCTCGTGTGTATCCCAGACTCACTCCTCCTCTTGTCTGTTCTGTGGGGTTTCTAGAACTGCTTGTCATCTTTATGGGATGATTTTCTCCCTTTTTAGGTCTGAAGCATTAGTAACTTTCTCAGCAGTCATGCAGATTTTCAAGGTCACAGGACTTTATCCATGTAATTGATGCTACATGGCATGCCCAACCCTGAGGGTGGAATTTCACACCTGGGAAGTAGGATACGTATCAAATTTGGGCTTTTGGTCATTCGGTGGAAGTCAGAGCTGACCTGTTTGACATGGGACTATGGGCTGTGGGGTCATTCTGCGGTGATACCTGGTTTCTGCATTATTCCATTTTTTCCTGATGTCTCTCCTTTATGAGAAGCAGAGGTCAGGGCAAAGACACTTACCTGTCTGAATGACAGTTTTCTCTTACTCTTGGGGATTAAATGTTGTCCCAAGAATACTCTCTGGTCTCTGCTATGGGGGAATGTGCAGCCTGAACCCTGAATGGTCTGAGCAAATAAAGGCACTACTAAATCCCTTAAAATCACTGTAGGATACAGAGGAGTCTGTTCCTTATGTATTTATGTCAAGGAAATTCCATGGCTGCAATGAACTTTGTGCAAACAATTACATGCTCTCATGTAGTATGTAGCAAAAGGGCAGGGAAGTGAGGGGGATCAGAGTTTAAAAGGATTTAGCTATGCTTGGTCACTCTCTGGATTACTTACTTTTGTTTGCTTCAGGCTTTTCCTCCTAACTGTGCATCAAGGCTATGTATTGACTTTGCTGAATTATTGAAGGGAGTTGCAAATGATGCATGAAATGAAAAATCCTTCTTCACCCTCTGCACAAACTGCCAACAGACAATTCTGTGCAATCACTGCTGAGCTGCACCATGATATCAGGTGTACCTAGGTATCCACAGGAATTGTTGGAATTAATGATAATGGGAGTTTCTGTCCTTAATATTTCCCTTACTCCTTTCAACTCTCAGTCTCAGAAGAAATGTAATATTCTGCCAGGGCATTTGTCACCTCTGAAAGCATCTGCACCCAGTACAACATTTAGTTTGTATAACTGGGGCTAGCATTTGGGTCCAAGTCAAAGAAAACAGCTACTCTTCTGGTGTACTTGTAGGAAGAAGTCCTTTCATTTTGTCTCAGATTTATGAGCTGTGCCTGTTAAGGGAATCTCAATTTTGAAAAGTTACATTTCCACATAGCTCCAAAAAGTCACAGCAGATGTTGAATTGAGCAGTACATTCAGATGGCAACCAAATCTGGAATTACAGGAGTTTGTCAGCAACTGTGTGCTTCTTGTTTAAGTGGTGTTAATTTTAGCAAACCATCCCTTACTCAGAGGCCCCCAACCCAAAACACTATATTTGCTTGATATAATTTGAAAATCTCTTGAAAATATATGTTATAAGAGTAAGTGATAATGTTAGGGTTTAGAGCTTCATCATGATTGTGCTGCACAGCTGCTAACACCAGCCTCTTTAGAATTTATGTGCTCATCTAGGTTTTTTGGGAAAATTTAATTTGAGGAAGTTGTGTTTATCAACTTCCTGGCTTACTGTCAACAGCATGCTTCGATCTTTTTAATATGAGGTGCTAATTATGTTTTTCTCAGACTTCAACATAAATGAAATGTATTTGGCAGTTGTCAACAGCTTTGCAGAGTATGATAACGCCATCACACAAACCTTGAGGTTCTCCAAGCATGGGTTTATGCTTCTGAGTTGTGCATCTTGCAATTATATTTCACACAGTGGAATAAGATCACCTGACCTGTTTTGCAGATGTTTTGGAGAACACAGAAACTACCAGGAAGTGTAATAGCACTGAACACTAGAAATGCATATTCTTTGTGAAGAAGGAACACAACAGAGCTGGTCTTTAGTGAAAATCTCACAGCATTAACAGAACTTGAATCAAATTAGGCAGGATTGCACCTGTTAATTTCCTTCTTCATCCTGAAACTGAGATCTAGGCAAGAGTAAGCCATTCAGAAGTGGGGGGGCTTCCTCTTTTTCTCCAAGAACATGCAATGATCCATGTGCTACCAATCCCCACACCATGAAAATTAACACTTGGTCTGCAGTGGAAGGAGTTCACAGAAGACTTTGTAAAAGGAGCCTGAGCTCCAGACCCTCCTCTCTCATGAACCTTCTCTGGGCACAGTAGAGGAGGGAGGCACATGATCCCAAAATCCCTCTTCCTTTTGCCACAGCTCTGGCAGTGATGCATTGAGTGAGTTCCATAGGAGAGCCTCTCAGACATGAGCTGCTGAACTGTTGGAGATCTTCAGTTTTTATTATTTTATTAATAAACAAATATTTAGCCTCTTCAGTTTCCACAACAGAAGAAAGCAATTACAGGTCATAAAGGAAGGAATTGATAAAAGCTTGATGCAGTTTGGATATCAGAAGGGTGGGGACAACTTTTTATTCACAGGGCATCACATTTGTGCCAGAATCACATTAGTGCAGGACAATCCTGCCATATCCTTGATGGTGACAGTCTCAATAGTGGTGTTTAGAAGCTAAATAACCTGTGCACTGCTGTGCACGAGAAAGGATGATGAGGTATTGATTGCATTTTAGTCAGCGAGAGGAGAGTGAAAGGGATCAGTCTATTTATATTGTCTGTTTACCACCACGGAAGGAGCAAGACGTGGGAAGGGTGGGAAACCTTGGTTTTGATCAGAGGAGGTAATGTCACTGAAGCCTCCGTAGCCTTTGCAAGCATGCCACTGGTATCAAAACTGGAGGATGGGCCAGAAAGCTGATGTAGGAAGATATATTTTTAAATTGTTAAGTCTATTTGGGATTAAAAGATTTTTAGAGTTTCTTTAATTTTGGTTATCCTTTATATTCTTAGAAATCAAATCTTTCAATTATATTGCACTTAAGCCTTATTCTCTTAAAGAAAACTTCCTCTCAGCTTATTTTTAGATTTTGAAATGGGAGAGGCTTTTGAACATTTTTGTACATGAAGCCAGATTTTTAATAATCACTTTTGCAAAATAGGTTTTACACCTTCCATGCTGATATAGCCATAATCTTTTTCCCTATCATAATTAACAGGCACTTCTTTGACGTTTCTGCCACTTCTTCTTGCGTTCAGAAGAAGAACTGAAACTTGCACTTTTCCTCCTGCTCCTGCTGTGCCACCACCCTTATTGAAGGGCTGGTGTGTTTGTCTTCAGCACGGCTGCTCCCTGACTGCTCCCTTCCCAGAGTCATGCTGCTTGCATCTTGCTGGCAAAATCAGCTCTGGGTCCCGTGTGTGATGATGAGAGATCATTTGCAAAGTTCCCCTCCCTCTGAACAGCATCTTTCGCTGATCTGCTCATGCTCACACGTGCCAGTTGCCTTCCTGAGGATGCACAGGAGTGCAACACCTCTGGGGACCCCTAAAATGCTAGCCAGGCAACGAGGAGAACATCTTTTTCCTTCCCCCAGGAACCACTAACCACGCACAGGCATAGGAAATGAACACATATTTCTTTGGACTGCAAGGAAAGAAAGATAGTTCAGATCCCCAAAGAGATTTGGGATATATAAACGTGTCCTTTCTCCCTGCCCAAATGAAAGCAAAATAACTTCTCTAGTCAACTTGATTTAGGCCAGCATGCCAAGCACTACAAGTGTTGTTGGGCCCTTAAGAGGGACAGATTCCTCAGAAATGAAGATATGTCCACTGTAAAGTTCTTGCTGGTATCCCACTGGCTTGTTCCTCGTGATTTTAGACCATTACCTCACCTACCTCAATTTCCATTGCTTCTCTTCTTGTGAGCACAGTACTGATGCTTTTCCTCAGGCTTTCTCTAAGAGTATATTTATGTTTTATTCAGATGAATAATATTTTCTGTATTTGGATCAGGGGAAATCTCTCTCAATCTGTCTTCCATCACACTGGCTGTGTGTGGAACACACACATCACCGTTGTTCTTGGTATCCCAAAACCAGCCCTGAGTCCAGGCACTCAGGGTTTGGCTGGTGCCAGACCTCCAGCTGTGCAGGTGCATGAAATGAGGTCCCTGGCTGCTCTGGGTACAGCTGCAGTAACCTTCCTGCTGGCACTTTTGTGTCTTTGCTGGTACCTTGCCATGGCAGAAGTGGGAAAGCTGCTCTCAAGGGTACCATGTAAGAGTCAAAAGATATGAGAGGCCATGGGAAACCACTTGCTCAGTGTATATTTGAAGTCGCAGAATACCTGAAACACCTCTCTTTTGCAGGGAAAAACATTTTGTTAATGAAAATTCATGCCTTCACCTATGAAGCCTTGAAAATAGCATGTTTTCAGGGTAACTTCCTGCTAGTGGTACATTTAAAAAAATTAAACCAGCTCTGTGAGGTAGGAAAGTCTCCAGGACAGCATGGGGACACAAATTTGGGGTCAGCCAGCAGAAGTTTGGGGAATCCTCCACAGAGACATGAGAATTCACTGAAAAGTATTCCAGGAGCTTTCTGCATGCCTAACTGTGAGCACAGAAATAACATAGCAAAGGAAGGAAAGGTCAGCCCAAGCCTCAAACCCAAAGTGAAGGAGAAACCAAGTTCATGGTGACCCTTGCAGACCTTGGAAAGGGCACAGGGGTGCCAGCTCTGGCCTTTCCATTGGCTCTGCCCTCTGCCAGGCTGGGCAGTGGTTGCACCACTCTGACGTTTTTTCTCAGCTTAAAATTTCTTGTATCATCTTTATGTGCAAGAAAAAAAATTGGCACAGCTACATTCAGCCCTGCCAAAATGTGTGTGCCTTGTTCATCTCTTTGTTTTTCTCAACGTAATCACCGTAATTTAATTTTACACAGTTAAAAAGAAAAACAAAAAAACACTCAGACTTTAAATACTCTGATTTTTTTTTTCCAATGAATGAACATCCTAGAGTAAAACACCAATATTCCACTTTTACCATTGTATTTGTACACTTGAAATCACTTACCATTTCTGTCTGTGAAAATTATTTAATCTAATTTCTAGGAAAATTGTTTATTCATTTTAATTAATTCAGTCTATTTCAGAGTTTAATTTTTTCCCCTTTATTTATGTGTTTCTTACAGTCTGCATCCAATTCCACAATTGCTTCAAAGCTATTACTCACATTTATGTCATAAGATACAGACTGGGGAGAAACTTGTGAGCTTCATTTACTTTGACTCAAGACATGTTTCTGATTCTCAGTGTCAAAAGTGCAGCAGAATCTGTCATTTCTATTCAAGACGTGAGAAATGTTAATAAACCAAATAAAGGAGACCACACTGGAAAATGTGAATTCCAAAAAAAAAGAACCAAAATGAAAAGCTGAAACTCAGTCCATGAAAATGAAAGGAAAGAATCCTGAATTTTTTATCAGAACTGTATTTGGTCTGCATATTTGAATGTATTTGTCATGCCTTATATACACAAAGAACAAACGTAGATCAGATGAATTTTTTTTTTTTTTTTCAGATTAAGGCACAAAGCAAACAAAAAAGAAGACATAAACAGCTCATTTTTTTCTTTATTACTGTGTAGTTTATGACTTTGATGGAGTGACTTCAAAGACCTTAGATTTTTTCCTGCATGAGAGTAACATCAGACTCAAATTCTTCACATACAAAAGAGCACTGGTTGAGTCAAAAAAAAACATTTTCCATCTTGAACTTTTTACTTTGTAAAAGGAAACCTCAAGTCTCTTCTAAAACTCATCATGAATTTCAATATTTTTTAAATTACAATAAACAAAAACTCATGTGTCAAATCTAATAGAGGTCAAAGGATGGAAATTGAATAGGAAGGTTAAAATGAGAAAACCAATCAGAAAATTGTAGAAAATCCTCTTACAAATGAAAATTAAGATTTGTATCTCATATTTGGGGTGGTTTGTGGGTTTTTTTCAAAAAAATCTCTGCGGGGAAAAAACCCTCCCTTCCAGTAGTTGGGCTCTGGACTGAGCATTATCCAGCTGTTGCCAGAATTCCTCACTGCATAAATTTTGCTTTGGAGTCAAATCACTCAGTCACACAATTTGCTGCTTTTCAGATTAAAATGGTTCCGCTGAGATGCCCATCTTCTTTTCTGAGAAGTCATTTGGTGTCCTTTCATAAACATAGTGATGGGGTTTTGCAGTGGTGATTGTCATTGGATTTTCTGTGAGGTTTTTGATTAAGAAAGACAAACTGCATCAGTTTTGACTTAAGTCTGCTCACTGCTTAAAATAACTTACTAAGCAAACCTAAACTTTTATAGGAAATAGAGACAAAAGCAGTGTAACACCATAATTTTAACCAGATCTCTATGCTCTGTACATTTAAAGAGTGATAAATGTTCTTATATGCAATTGCCTATTTTGCAGAGAACAATTTCCACAAATTTGTCTTTATTCAGTCAGTAATTAAAGCAAAAGAGGTGATTTCAGCATTGAAATAGTTTATTAACTACCCATTTAATTCTGTGTTTGTAAGACTAGGTGGTCTTCAAAAAAGCATAAATTGTGATTCTGTATCTGGGCATTGAAGGAGAGGGGAGGGAGAGTAAGCTTTGGCTAATTCTGTTAGTATTACTCTGTAAAACAGTTACTCAAGTGAAATATTTTCAGCAAGAGTGGGCCACCTTAGTATTCAGGCATATTTGATGCTCTTTGAAGTAAATAATAGAAATTTCATGTTGGACTAAGTATGTCACTGGCTTTCTTTTTTCCTTTTTTTTTTTTGTTTTTTCTTTTGTTGGTTTTGCTTGGGAGGGAGGAGGCAGGCTCTGAACAAGTAAAATAAGGAGGAAAACATATATCAAGCACCTGATAAATGTCTCTTGTTTGCACAAATTTCTAGAAAGAGGCCAACTTGCAAGCAGGGAGGTGGTAAATTATTTATGGCACTCTGTTTCTGCAGATGCAAAACAGAGATGAATTCTTGTATAAAGGGTGAATGTGGATTATGGGACAGCAAACAGATGGAAAAATCAGTCCATGGGACATATAGACTCTGCCAGGAAGAGATTCCAATCCGATCCATCCAATTTTGACTTCAAAATGTTCCTACCCTAGCTTGGGTCTGTCAGACCTAGTGCAGAATCTGAAGTTTCAGAAGAATGTTTAGCACCATTTAGCAGCACTTGTTCACTCAGGAAGATTGGCACTTCAATGTGGTGACAGCTCTTTATAAATTGCAGTGGTGGGTGGCAGAGCACTCCATAGGAAAACTTAGAGTTTTTATTTTTAGGAAGGTGGAATAGCAGTGTGCTAAGAGACAAATCACGAAGCAAACAGAAGTGGGCTGGAAGAATACAGAAGATAAACAAGCTATGCAGGACAAGTGGATAAAATTAGAAAACTAGAGCAACATTTCTGACTCAGGTGTGAATCCAAAAATATGTGATTCTAACTAGTGTATATCTATCCAGAACAACTAAGAAAGACTAAATAGATTTGTTAAAGGAAAGAAAAATCAAACTTCTGTCACTGGAAACCCTTTAAATTTCAATATGTTTGGGTTTCTAAAGCTTTCTGTCAGGCAGAGTATGACTAGGACTTATGGCTACCAACTCCACACCTGAACTTTTTCAGCATTTCCCTGTTAGAGTCTGAGAAATGGCCAGGCACGGGGAGGTGATGGGAGAGGCTGGGTCTCAGGGCATGGAGGCAGCTTTGGATAGGAAACCCCACCCCAAAGTAGCAGCTTTCTCCAGGAAAAACCTGCTCCCACAACAAGATTTTGTGCCTAGGTGCAGCCAGCCATGTCTCAGGGTGGTTATTTTCCTGTCTTCTCATCTTTCCATTTTGTAATGGGGGATGGCAAAATACAAAGATACCAAAATGATGTACAGGTGAGTCAGAAACAAAGAACAAAAAAAGGACTAAAATACCTTCCAGACAGCAAGATGTGTGCATTTATCATAAGCATGGCACCATCCAGACCTTGCTTTCACCCCAGAAGAGTGTCTGTCCAACATTTCTCTCTGACACAGCTCTCCTTGCTTTGTCAGGAGCACTCAGCCCCATGTGTGAGTGCTCAGGGTAGGAGTTGCAGTCCTCAGTCTTGTGTAAAGATTCCTATAATTGTGGTGTCTTTGGGCTGTAAGAGGACCATTATCTCCCCAATGATCTTAAATGTTTATTGTTCACGTTTCAATTGATTTCCTAAGCACAGGTTGCCCTAGATCTGGGTCTCTCTGGTGAGCTGGATATACACAGTTTTTCCTTCTGTCATCAGGCAAGAGGAAATGCTTGGTCACTGAGAACTGCTGGAGGAAAGGTGACTGTGATGCTTTCTTGTTTTGTGAAAGTATTCCTTTTTAATTTTATCAAAACAGCTTGAATGAGAATGGTGGGATTTTTTCCTGCATTTCTTATAGATGCAAAATATCCTCTGCACTTCTGATTCCTCCTACCTCTGTAACATTCTCATTACTTCTTACCAGAGTTCTTGCCAGATGTGTAAATCAGAAGTGTATCAGACAGCTTATAAATGCTCTGGGGCTTCCTGAATTTTTCTTGCTTTTTTCCTATCCTCTTTCTTTCGTTGCACATTTCTAAATGCAGCTCGCTGATTTGTGCCCATCAATGGCTTTTACAGAAGACATTATGATTCCATGGAAAAAGAAATTAAAGGATGGTTTTTATAATTTTTTTAAGAGAGGGAAAAACACAAGAAACACATAAAAGCATAAAAATTAGAAGCTTGGGAATGGGTGAAGCAGGAAGATCCAGTCTGAATGCTTTTGGCTTTGGGGAGAGGTCATTTGAAAAGAATTCCTAAACAGAAAAACAGAGATATGTGTGTTTTCCAGTTGAGGTATTTATATGAGATTTTACTCAAAAATCATAATGTGCACCTCCTCTCCACCCTTATACTTTCTAATCTTTTACCTGTGGAAACTGTTAGACCTCATTTGCCACATGAAGAGGAATCTTTGCCTTCCCTAACAAATTAACATCTGTTTGTGAAGAGACTCATTTTTGGGTTTTGTTTAATGACACAATATTAAACCTCAGTGGAAAGTGTTGGCCAGGCAACCTCCTTATTTTCTTGGATTCATATTGGCCTTGCCTATAAAGTCAGGAAGATGTCTCCAGAAGACATCATCTTGCCTTATATGTTAGGGAAAGTGGGAATATGGATAAATTTTCCCAGCTTGTCATGGTACAAGAAAAGACAAGCTGAATTGGTCCATGGCAGGTTTTCCATTCTAAGTAAAGCAAATGAACATATAGAAAGGTTAGAGGTTTGGAAATAAAACCCTGTATACTACAAGGTTTAAAAAAAAAAAAAAAAAATGTGTACTAAAAAACCTGTATTAAAAATACATTAATAATTGTGTACTACAATTTATTCTCTGAAATGGTTGGTATGGCTTTCACCTCAGGGTATTTAAAACCACCTGAAAAGGAGAAATATCTTTGAAATCAGTGACTTAATTTTCTGTGCCTTTTTTCTGAATGCTTTTTATTTAATAAACTACATTTGTAACAACATTAGTGAGTTTAACTTGTAAGCCCAAATATCTACTTTTGTCAGACAAATAAACTAACCTCCAACCAGAAATAGCCTATTATGTCTGAGAGGATTTTCTCCTGTTAATTGAAAATGAACTGGAACTAAGCTAAATTGCTTGAATGTTTAATCTTTCCTTGCTACACTAGGGTTACTAGCGGGTGCAAGCACAGACACATTTCTAAACAGAAATAACAAGCTATTTAGTGTTTCAGCTCTGGTAAGTGCTGAGAAGGGCAGTGACCTGTAATACCAGAAAGAGTACGAGTATTTCCAAGTCTCAGGCATTCCTGCTAAAAGACAGCTTCTGAAAGCTTGCATTTGTTTGTAGCTGAGGGAAATGTTAAAGAAATGTCTTGCAAGAAAGCTGATTTCCTTTGTCATTAATGGAGAGAGAATTTAATCTTCAGAAAATTGAACTGCTTTGCAAGCAGGAAAATACAGAGGTTATTTTAAGGATCAAGCAGTAGGATAGACTGGATCCCCTGTCCTGAGGGAAAATTGCAGAAGTTTCAGCTCCCTGTGGCATGAAGCCTTTGCTAATCCTCTAGGCATGTGCTCCCTGTATAGTCAGGGATATGCAGCATGTGCAGGCTGGTCCTGCAGATAATTTGTGTGGGGGCAATTCCTGTAGGAGACTGTAAGGGGAAAATTGCCCTGCATCCCTAAGGAACCTCTCAGCACAGATTAGGCAGGAGAGGTGTTTCAGAGGAGAAAAGGTGTATAGGCAGATGGATGGTGATTAGGCTGGGAGCTGTGTCCAGCAGAAGCTGCTGGCCAGTGAGGAGGAGAGCTGGGGAGGAGCAGATATCTCCATCTCAGTGAGGAAGGACGTGCACGCCCATCGGACACATTAACTAAAATCAACACTGCATTACACAGAGAAGAGACAGCAGCTCTTTAAACTTTCTCTGAAGAACACACCAAACACACCCCCTAGCCTCCTCATTACTTCCACTGACAGGCAGTTCCTCCTGTCAAGACTTCTCAGCCCCTTTTTAACATTCCCTTTTCTATCCTTTAGGTGCAGGTGCTCTTTCACTCCACTGCCACAATTTAAATTTCCTAGACAGAGGCAGTACAAAGGTGTTCCTTGCTCTCCTGCCCCTCAAAGCATCAAGGACTGGATCCCCAGCCCACTGCCATCACTGGGAGCCCTTCCATTTGCCTCATGCAATCTGTGCCAGGCCAAGGAGGAACACAGATGAGACAAGGCAATTTGGCTGTCACATTTTCCTTTCATCAAGAGCTTTACATGGACAAACTATTTTTAATGTAACTTCTGCTGCTGAGTTGGAGATTTTTGTCCCCTGTGAAGTGAATTTCCACTACAGAAGTTTTCATACAGTCCCAGGATGGGTCTGAGAATGGTGCAAAGAACTAGAGTTACGTGGGATGTCTGAGGTAAAGATGTTTTTATTACATTTTTTTCTTCATTTGATAGCTGAACTGGAGGGAGAGAAATAAACCAGTTTGGAGAACAGCAAGTAAAAAATGAAGGGGATCTTGGCATGGTGATTTAGCTCCAAGCAGCATTCCTGTGCCCTAGCACATAGCAATGGGGCTGGAGGGGTGGCAGGAGGCAGAGGGCAGAGGGATGGCATTCAGGTGGCAGCTAAAGCACCAGTGTCACGGTGGAGACAAAGTCAGCCACAGCACAGGGAAATAAGCATCATTTTGGTGTCCTGGGTGGGACAGGAGAGGGGATCCAGTTTTCAGTCCCCAGTCTAGGATGGGATGTGTAGAAATGGCTGCACTCATCACAACTGCTGGATTCCCCGCCTTCCTGAGCTGTCAGGAAGGCAGAGAGGAGAACTTAGCAGAGTTAGACTTTGGGTAAGGGCCTAGATATGGTCTTCTCAAGTGGCCATAGAGTTTTTGCTTAGAAGAGGTAATATTAAAAAGTCATTAATTTCTCTCTACAAATCGAACAACTTTTTAAAGTAATAAATTGGTGATTTCTTCATTGGAACAGGAACCACAACACGGTTCTAAGAGTGTGACTCTTGAGCTATCAGCTTTCTAAGGAGGAAAGGTACTGAGTGACAGGTAAGATAAAAAATAATGATTTGTCTCCTTCCTTTAACCAGATGTCAACTTGACAATGGTTGGAAATTCAGGTGAAAGGCTCACATGAAATAAACTTTCTGCCTTCTTCCAGTAGCACCTCTGATGTCTTAATATTTGGAGTGTCATCCAGAAGTCAGGTTTATTTTGACAAGGCAGGGTCCTTGGGATGCTTGGGATGATGGTCAGCCTGTAACAGCTTAATGAATTGTCAGAGAGGTGCCTGGGTGATGGCCAGAGAGCCATCTGCTCCCTAGGATGACCTCCAGAGTCAGTGGAATGGAGAAAGCAGGCCCTGCCCACTTCCCACACACCAGCCTGGCCAAAAGCCAGTGATGAAAGTGGAGGTTTTTTTCTTTTTTATGGATGCACAATCAGGATACCAACCACAAAATAAATGTGGGATTTTTTTACAGAGTGTGCATGACAACAAAACCATGTATATTTATCTCCTTCAGATTATTGTCTCAGTGGAGGTAAGAGGTAATTTACACTGCTGAGACATCCACAGGTGCTACCAAACTTCAGAAAATGTTTTTGAAAAATTCTAGAGTCTAAGAGAAAAACAAAAACAACAAAGTTAATTTAGACAGAATTAATAAACTGTTTTAATAAACCCTTTTTAGCTTAACTTGCAAAAGTTACACCTTCCTCTAGGTCTACTGTAAGTTGCATGTTCTGCCTGTCCTTGGAAACTGCCTAAATCAGTTGGATTCTGAGCCCTGCTGCCCACTGCACAGCAGAGAATGGTACTAGCCCAGAGGCTGTGGAACAGAGCATAGATTTGGGCTGCAGCAACAGGTTTTTTCTATGCTCTATTGCCCCCAAATCCCATGAAATTTTGAATGGGTCCACATGGCTGTTCAAATACACCAGAAACTAATGGAAAGATATTATGATGTTCTCTCTCACATTTTCCATGCCAATAATGATTGCTTCTTGGTTAAGTTATTGTTGGCAGAGCACGACTTTTTTTTCACTCTTAGACTGGAAAAAATAGCACGGCTTGATAGCCCCTAAAATTTTAAAGCTAATCTTTTTTTTCTGGAAATCAGTGTGGTGTTAAATCCAGTATTTGCCAGTGCTTTTTTTTTTTTTTTATTGTAATACCTGGGCTATTTTAGCTCATAGTCCCAACTCAGAATTGCATCAGCTTCCATTGCTGATAGGCTGAAGATAACAAACCCTGAGTTTGGCATACAGGTTGTCACTAAACAAAATATCTGTTTAGCAAACCATCAGAATTTGTGGATGAGAGAAAGCAGATGTATCATTAAGCGCTAAATGGGAATATCATTTACAGTAGATGTCATGTTTCATTTTGATAAACTGCAAAAAAACCCATGTGAAAGATGCAGCCCTGTGTATCCACTGCTGAAAGCAGTGTTTTGAAAGGTAACATTATGATACTCTGCTGGGCTGGCAAAGCTAAGATTTATTAGAGAATATGATATATGGCCCAAGCATTACCATAAAAGATAATTAAATGTGATCTGATATATGAGCTGGTATCCCATATAAAATGCTCAGAGAAAAGAAGCTATAACAAATACAGCCTTCACTCTGTAGAAAGGCAGCATGGAGTGCAGGGA
The DNA here is from genome assembly GCA_018697195.1 of Certhia americana. Classification (NCBI taxonomy): domain Eukaryota; kingdom Metazoa; phylum Chordata; class Aves; order Passeriformes; family Certhiidae; genus Certhia; species Certhia americana. The sequence continues at coordinate 28,288,831 of CM031863.1, read as the reverse complement.
CTTGACTGGAACCAGTCAATTGTCATCAGCTATTTGTGGACTTTGGGATGCTGTGGCCCAATCTTTCTTCATAAACACCCATTGTCCCTGTAGCTGAAGAACATTGTTACTGTCATTTTTCATAGCCTGCAACGATCAAATACATATTAACATAAATAAGAAGAGACAGTGAAACATTGTTGAAATGGTTCTGTTGTTGTGAAAAAAAAATCTTCTATTTACCTGTCATAGTCCTGTCACTGTCTCGTGAGTTACAATTTACTGCTTTCAATGCATGTATCTCCTTTACCTTTCCCTCATTTTGAACATTTTCCCTCCTTTCTCCTTTCCTCCCTTCCAATTTAACCTCATTTCTAAGGCCAGTCTGCATAGGATGCTCATCTTCTAAATCACAAGTTAGTTGAAAGGAAATACTTGAAAATAATTTGCTTCTTGGGGCTGTTCTAATGTCTTTTTCTGCATTCAGTTGGTTAAGGCTGATAGGTTTAGATTTCCCCAAAATATTTCTCAACAACTACATTTTTCTTTCTCTTTCTGGAATCCCTGTCTAGGTATTATAACCTATTATGCCTTTTCTTCGGGTATTTACACTGTTCCCCTTATTATCCATCTGAAATATGTAATATGTATGAAGCAAGTGAAAATCATACTACATTAACATCATAATGAATAGTAAAGCTCCTTCTGCAGTGGCTGATGATCTGCTGCTGGAAAGGCACAGAAAGACATCAGTAAAGTGTGATACAGGGATGGGTTATGGTTAGCCAGTGTAATTTTGTGTGAATTGTCTATCCCATTTGCTACTCCACTGAAATAGGGTGAATACAGGCAAGAGCACTGAGGCTCTTCTGAAACATTAGAATGATACTCGATACAAGGATGATGCCATCTGGAGGCTGACCTAGAACAGACTAGATAGAGCAAAAGGATAAAGTAGGGATTTATTAAAAGGCCTCAATGGGTACACCTGAGCAGCACAAGAATCCAGCCAGATCACACCCAAGGTGCACACCAAAATGGTCACAAAATGGACACCCAATCATGAGGTTTCACACTTTTTATAAGTTCTGGTCCATCAGCATATTAGAATCAATTGTCCAACCATAGCTTCAGGTTATGAAGCTCCATCCTCCTTGTTTTCTCTTCTCACTTCACCGTTGTTTTCATTCTTGGGCCTGAAAGTTGTCCTTGGTATCAAACTAGAGAAGGAATTGTTATGTCTATCTACTCTGTGAAGAGAGCTTAGTAGCACTGAATATGAAACCTCAAACTACTCACCAAAAGCACAGAATCTAAAAAATATAATAGCTAAAACTTAAGGCATCAAGGAACAGAGCAAATATTTATGATTTGTCATTGTAACTCTGGAAAAAGCAAGGATTTATATCCGGAGTACCAAGTACCAGCAAGTCTTTGCTTTACAGAAGAGCTCTGTTCTTACTCTCCATCTCCTGAAATGTAGCAGTGCAGTGTCAGAAAGCAAAGTGATAGGCATGGAAGCAGGGAACCCTCTCTTCTCATGCATATTATGTGAGCAAAGGGGACTCCAAGTGAAAAAAAAGGGCGTTGAAATGAAGCAATTTTGCCCACCAGAGTTGGATTTTGTATGGAAGACTATTAGGAGGGTGAAAGGAAGTAGCAACTGTACATACAGCCTTGTAGTATGGCAAGTTTCCAAATGAGTCACATCTTCCCAACAGGGAATTAGCCTTGAGGAGAAAAGGTACCATCATCAACTTCCTGGGGTGGTGAGTGATATCTGAAGCTGTTTAGATTCACCACCCTGCCTGTGGAGCTGAGAGAGCTGAGCTGTGGAGCTGAGAGGACTTGCTGTGCTGATGCTTATACCACACAGCAGAGGCTGAGCAGAGGAGTGAGTGCTGGCTCATTGCTGCCCTGAGCTGCACCCAAAAGCCAGCCACAGCCCCTGACTGCCAACACCTCTGTATGAAAACATAAAAAACACTGTTTTTTTTCAATGTCTAATGGCCCTAGCTGATAAAAACGGTGGCCAGAGTGACACAGAAGACAGTGGTGAGGTCAAGCATGATGGTTATGGATGGTTCATACATGCAGAATGAAACATGACTCACTTTTACTCATTATGCCAAAAACTGCTGGGTCCAGTCTGTGAGCCAACCTCCTTCGCACTCTCAATCCCCTCTGAAGCTCACAGGACAATTAGTGACAAATGAACAACAATCAAATTAATTTCATGAAAGCGATCAGAGATCAATAGCAGCACAGTGCAAGTTAACTGCATGTGACTAATTGTGCTTAAAAAATGGGGTGGTTTTGTTCTGCTGGCATTTATAAATGGTTAAGCTTTCATTTTCCTAGTTTAGGATGTTAGATGAATCCCGTGGGAAAATATTTTCCTTCGGAATTATGTCTATAATTCTGTGCTGAGTGCAATTTACCAACAATTGTAGTGCTTTAAAGCATACAGTAGGCTCCCTTATTTCTGTATCAAGCAACTTGACATTTAAGATAATTTGTGAACTGTAGGAAAAATAAATAAACAATATAATTTTCTTGTAAACAGTTGCCATCTACCACACACAGTATAATTGGTAACCTCTGTTGGAAGCATGAACAATGTGAATGTGGGTGTATAAAATGAAAAGCACTACCTTAGGCTGCATCTGCACAGGGTCTGCTCAACTGGAAAAGTAAAACAAGCTGAAAAGCCTGCTGCTGGAAAAGGTGGTTTTTAGAGAGGAGAAAAAAAAATCACATTTTTCCTAAGCCTTGTTCATGTTCCTTCTTCCAGGATGTGGCAGAAGCTGGTGAGCCTGTTCGGCTCATGTCCCTGTCAGGTGGTGATGGCAGCAGTGCTGGAGTTCTACAGTACAGCTGTTTGGGACTCAGACCTCTCCTTCCATGGGAAATATGAGTGCAAGAAAGCCATTTCTGACTACCAAAATGACTCACTGTGCACTCTGGTCAGTGCCAGCAGAGAACTGTCCGTTTCACAGTGATGGAGGGCAGCAGAGCTTGGGTCTTTCCTCCCAGGATATCAGCATGGAAGACCCTTAATTAAGTTCTCAGCAGCTCAGTCTGCTTTTTGTGTGCATTTGTGCTGTTAAAGAGAAAGAACCCCCCCCCTGTTTCTGGTGACCAAATGTGTAAGGATACAACCTATGCATCTTAGTGAAGCTGTTCCAGAAGTGTGCTGAGACCTGTACTGCACTGTGCACCAACTCACTTGGTCCATAAAGAGAAAATATGCCATCACTAAAAGCAACACATTCAAAGGATTTGCTTAGAGAGCTATAGTGATAGGATTCTTCCGTAGCCAGAGTTTGGAGGATTAATCATAGTTTTAAAAAATTGCTGGATGTTTCATAAGCTGCACAACCACAGCACATATTCATTAACTCACTGCAATCATTAGTACTCTGTGGGCTCTGGTTCCTGAGTAAGCTGCTGAGAGAGGAGAAAGAGGATTTATTCCTGGAGGCACATTGTTCTGAGCGCATCCTTCATCTGGCCAGTGAAAAGATTCATTTCCCTCTCCTATTCACTTTGCTTTCTTGCAGGACTGCTTTTCCTGGAGCCCCTCTCTGTGCAGGCCAGGCTTCTCCTGGGTGATAACTAGGCTGCCAAAAGCCTTCCCCATTCACGTGCCCTCCCTTATTACAGCAGCTCCCCTTTGTGGATGCTATTGTCCTCTTTACTTCTGTTTCTCTGGAATCAAAATCGAAGCTCTGTTTCTCCCAATTCATAGTGGTGGAAACCTGCCTTTCACAGAAAAGATCTGTATCTCTGGCTCCACGAGCTATCTGCTTCTGTACCACAGCTGTCATTCCCAGTTTAGATTATGAATCCTGCCTCTATTCAAATTGTGCTTACAGTATATTTAGAGGTACGTGAAACATTTGCAAGCAACTTATCTTTATTTTAAAAGAAAGTAAAATTTAATTCCCTCCTCAAACACGGTCTTTCAGGGGAATAAGGTTTTATGTACTCCCTGTGCATAGTAACAGTGTTGCTAGGGGGCCAGTATTTCTGCAGAATCTCCTTCAGCTGAGGTTTCATCTTGTTTGTCAATGTGTTCAGTGAAAATAAAGCAGAGCATTAGAAAAAAGAAAACAACCCCCCTACACATACACACACATTATTCGCAGCACTTTAAACTTTATACATTTTTTTAAAGATTCAAGGATAATGTTAACAAAGCCTTTGCTCTTCTCTCACTTAGACATGGTGCACATCAGCTTTGTGTTGAAGTAAATGAAGTTAGACCACTATTTTGTCTTAAAAATACGTGCAAATGATATTTTTGTCTTCATGATCAAGCTTAATTACCAAGTGGAAAATGCTTGTTTAGCAGAGAGAGCAGTTATGAAAACAGGTAGTTTTGAATGATAAGAGTTGGAGGTGTTTGGATTTATTTTGCTTCTGTCAGAACTGAGATTTTGTAGAAATTGGGGAGCTTTCCTCACAAGTGACCAAGATACACCATGTGAGGCCCCATCTAACCAATCTCCACTCCACAGGCTTGAATATGTGCTCACCTTCAAATACCCAAGGATCTGCATAAAAACAAACTTTTATATATTTAATGTACTCAGTCACTACTTTCAGGGGAAACAAGTGATTGCACTGAATAGTTCTATCCACAAAGTTAATCAGATTTGGTTTCTTTTTTAACCCCCTCAGAAACACTATGACTATTCTATTAAACCATGAAGGGCTGGTCTTCAGGCAAGTAAAATGAGCACAGAAATCAGACACTGTCCAGGGTCTGCTACTATCAGCAAGAAAGGGAAGGATGGGAAACCTGCATCCTCACATTGGTTCTTGAGGGTCGTGTGATGTTCCCATAGCAGGAACTTTACCTGTGTAAGGTGAAAAACATCTGTGTTATTTCAGCAAAATCCTGACTGCATCTCAACAGAGATACAATCCAGTTCAACCAAGGTAATTTTCAAAATACTGTCACAACATAGAATTTACTCTTTTACTTAATTGGTCTAGTAGATGATGCTGTTGCTCATAAACAGCATTGTTGTTTTGTTTTTCTTAAAGAATCCATTAATTTCTATGTAGGTCTTTAAATATTTATAAGATTTAAATATTCTTCTAAAGTATCCTCAGAGAAGACAATGACTCTTTTAGTTAAATAGTTCTTATTTTTCTGGTGGGGGAATTGTTTAAGTACTCAGCCAGCTAATTCCCCAATTTAATCACAATATTTTTATACCCGAATGTCTATTTTGTGTAAGCAAAGAGGAAAAAGTTGTTATATTTATGTGTAAACTGACTACTTTCATGATGGGGATATTATGCAGTGATTTTGGAGCTGACTGTAAATTGAAGATGCTTTTAAATAAACACCTCAGGAACTCATGCCCCTCTAAATATTTATATTGTAAGGAAAGTTTTGACACAAAATGTTTCTCATCTTCACCTTTCTTCTTTAGAGCCATCTGAAGTGTTCAGGCTGTTTGCAATATGGATGCTGGAGAATAAGCAAAATCACCCAGGAAAGGAGCCATGAAGTTTGAAGGGAAAGCCAGAATTAGGGCCAATTTCAGGGATATTCCAGGGAGCAATATTCCCACTTTTGTCCACAGCTCATGTGCTGCAAACATGGTCTACAAAAGCAAAGGTATGCATTGCCAATAATTCACATTTTGTGGAGACTAGCTTACGCCTGACTTCTTGCAGTTGAAGGATATATTTTATATTTAATATAAAATGGGATATATTTATATTTTATATCCACAGAATATATTTTCTTTCCAGAGGTCCCTTGCACAGCCAAAATCTGGGAGGGAGTGAGGGAATGGGAGGATGTCCAGCTATCTGTTTTCCTCAGATGCTTTTATACCTCTGCCTGTATAGCACAGGTGAATGAACAGAGGCTCGTGGGTTGCATTTTTTCCTTTAGTTGGCTCCTGGTTGGCTTTATTTGCTTTGTTCTTTTGCGAAACAGTTCAGGTTTCTTTGCTTGTTTTTGCTAACAGCAGAAGTGCTAGGTCTCTGTAGAGCTAAATTAAATGCCAAGCTTAGGAGGTCTCCTCAGAACAATTAATTGTGCTTCAGAGATATGGCAAATGCAGTCTGCAGGATCGTGCAAGCTCAACACAGCTTTCCTGCACATTTGGTTTGTGTGGAGCCCCTCAGCTGAAACCAATATTTCTTGGTCATGTCTTGATGCCTTCTGCAGTGGTTCCCCTGCCCTTCTGCATTGCCTCTGGCAGCCACAGCAATCAGGCACCAGCAGAAATCCCCTCACTGTGGGGGGGAAATAATTAGCGAGAAGAAGCAGAACCATCCATGCACATGGCTGCACCCTAAGAAGATGTTCACAAAGGTGATTCATAATAATGTTCTTAAAACAAAACAGGCACTCTCTAACAGTAGCCAAAACCAGTGTAAGCACAGGATGTTTTCCAGCATTAGCCTAAACCTGTGGTGATGGTGATAAATGATGCTCCGTTTTTATAATCAAGACACAATATTCTTGCTGGCTGATTGAAGTGTTTTTATTGGAAATAGCTTCCAAAAATAACCTGTCTTGTTAGTACTGTAAATTCTGCAGGCTAAAATCCTTTGATTCTCATTAAATTAACTAATTATTGTCTCACTGGATCGATGGATTTAAGAGCACTGACATAATCTTTCTAGGAAAGGAAAGCTGCCAAATTCCATGACTTTGCTTAAATCTATTACCCTGGTATCTGTGTACTGAAAGAAATTTATCACCATGTAATTAATGGTCTTAGTTGGTTGATTGTCATATTAAAAGGAGGCAAAGATTTAAGGTTTAAGCTAAGCAAACAAACAAAAAAAAAAAAAAGGCACCAAAAGAACTGCATATGCAGTTTGCTTATTTAAGATGGTTTTCTTACAAATATGAAAGCATATTTATGGGGAGGAAACAACCCACATAATGTTCTGCTCAACACTGGAAGGCAGGTGCTGTTCAGGGTGCTCAGCAGCAGTGTTGAGCTGGCTATGGGTAGCAAAGGCTGTAGCTGGGCTTCAGGAGCTGCTGGGGTGTTGGTACTGTCTGGCACCTGCCAGCTCTGGAGAGCAGGGATTTGCACACTTGGCACTTATCCCAGGGAAGCCTCTGCTTGGCACAGCCAGGCCAATGTCAGGAGGCTGAGGATGACCCTGTGCACCAGGATAGGGCTTAGCCAACACTCTGGACCTTGAGCCCCACAGCTATGGTTTGTGGAACCACTAAAATTCCATTTATATGCTTTTTCTGCCTAGCTTTGCAATGGACAATTTAGGCTCTTGTCCTATGTGAGAAATAAAAAAAAATAGGATTTTGTGGTATTAGCGAGCCAATTAATCTCTAAAACAGTTGATCCATAAGGTAGGAGGACTAAATTTTAGAAAGTTAATGGTGCAAATAGGCAAAGCCCTTTCTCAGCTGCAAGCACTGCATTCTATCCTACTCCTAGCATAGCTGTCCAAGTGGGTTTATTATGTTTGCTCAGCTTTAATCTATACATGTTTTAACATACTCTAAGCTGTTTTTAATTTTAAACTAAGAAAGCCTGGCAAATCTCTTTCAATGTAATTAGAATTTTTCCTTTACTTTGCTGTTTAGCCATTATTTTCTTATTTCCGCTTTATTTTCTGGTAGATAAATCCTCTTATTCATTTATTTCAATGAAGCTTGAGTAAAGGTCATTTAAATTGATTCACCTTTCTTATCTCCCTTGCATTTATTCTATAATCCTGCTTTCCATTGTGTGGAGGAAAATAGCCTTCTTTTCTCTGATTGTTTCTGCTAGAAGAAAAATGGTAACCCTTTATTAAATAAATCTGGGAAAGCTGTGCTCCAAATCCATATTATCACTAGCTTGGGGAAACAAATTATTTCACTAACTTAAAAAAAAAAAAAAAAAAGAAAACATACAGCACTTTTAGCAGTTTGCTGTTAGATGGCCTGAGCTTACTGCCTCAAGCCTCGTACATGAACGAGGGTAATACTTTGGTATAATTTACAAAAGCAAAAAGAAAATCTCAGGCAGCCAAAATCAATTGTGAAGCCCTGTGGAGGTGCAGAGAAGCAGGGACCTCAGTGGTGCTGTGTGCTGGGGCACAGTGGTATCCAGCCTTTTCCTGCTGGTCCCAGGTATTTCCATGTTTAGCAGCACTGCCCAGACACAACAACTTGTCTCAGCACGCAGCTCATCTTCTGGGGCTAAAGCTTTCAAGGGAGTCTTCCTGTTTTGATTCCTACCCTGAAATCCATACCTCTTCAGGGGATAGAGCAAGTTTAGAGATCCTCCAAAAGATAAGATATGAAAATAATGAGTGACTATTCTGTTTGCCTTGAAAAATCACCCGAGTGCACACTGTTATTTTCTGTTTATAGTCAGCTGACAAGAATGTCTGTAGGCTCCTGCACCATTTCTGACTCCGTTTCAGAGAAATGTATTTGATTTTTTTCCTGATCAGGTGATGTTCTGTAATGTAGGGCAAACTTTATATGAATAAAATGTGGTATTTTCTAATACTGGAATGTTTAAGGAATCCATACAATTAGGAAAATAAGAACAACCTAAACCAGTCTGTTAACAATATGTTCACAAATGTAAGGGTGTATTTTCCCCATTTTGAACAACTAAATCAGAATTGCTTTTTATTTTGTTGCCAAGGTTACTGAATTTTGAATAGTCTCTAGAGGGTGGTAGTTTTAACTCGTTGAATGGCATCATTGTTTAATATTAAGGATATTCCAATAAAAGCTGAGTTATGGAAAATCACTTCTTCCTTCAAAAACACCTAAGATTAGGTTACCACAAGGCTGGTAGGGATGCTCCAGATGGAGTCCAGGTGCAGTGAGTTGGTCAATGCCTGGGATGGGTTCGGAGGCCAAAGACAGATGTGTCAGACACAGTCACTTGGCAGGAGCATGGAAGGTGATGTTCAGAGGAGAAAGAACAATCTTTCAGATTGATATCACAGGCAGAATACAGGTAAGTGAAACAGGAGACACAAACTGTCTCCAGGGCCACAGCAGTGATAGGGATACAATAAAATCTTACCTTGAACTCACTGAAATAAAAGGTGGGGAACCCTGACTGCAGTGCAGAGGCAGCCAGTCCTACAGAGTAGAGAAGACAAAAGCTGACAATAGAGAGGAAAAACACTCAGGACCCAGACTTGGTCCTTAGATATGGGGCAGGTTTCCTCCAGAAGCTGCCAGGTCCTAGAAAGGCAGTGGGAATGAGATCTCTACTCACACCCTAGGAGCCCCAGACTGCATACAAGGGACTCTCTGCCTTTTTTTTTTTTTTTCCTTTTCACTTGATTCTGTAGCCACCTGCCGGAAAATGTACTGCAGCATTACATGTTTCTCCTGTTAAGTCACAAATGTGTGAGAATGGGAGGAAACGGCCTTCCTCCTCCATGCTGGGGGATAGGAATGCCCTCCTTTGTCTCAGCCTGTTGTTCTTGTTTCTCATACATTCATGGACACTTGAATCTGATGAGATCAGATCTGATGATCTGATTCAAACTAATGCTTTGGCAAAACAGTTGATAAGAAATTAATATTCAGTTTGTGGTATTGAAATACACTGGTTATACGTTTACTGCCACCCACTCCTCCAAACACACTGCAGTTATGTACACTGAAATGTGTTGACATTGATATAAGTAATGAAAATTTGAGTTAAGTGCTTAATTGAAATATTAAAAAGTATGCCTGTTTGAATGCTAGAAACATTTTATCTAACTTATATTAGTCTTTAAGTAATCTGAATACAGTTTTGCTATCATGAAACTATAAATCACTTGAAAAATTGTTTTATACTGTAGAGAGTACAAAGAGAGTGATGTGAGACAGCGAACTGAAAGGTAGTTGGGTTTTTTGGGGATTAGAGAAGTGTCATTTACAGGAGGGATGCTGTAATGTTGCATTTGTATGTGCTTGCGTTTGGGGTCACTGGACAGCATTGGGGTAACCCCAGCACATGAAGAGTTCCTTCAGACTCAGGTGATCTGAGGGAGTCTCCAGGAGCTTCCTGTAAAATCTCAGCTCTTCATCTAATTGTTATTCAAGGCTCATTTAGCTGCTAGTTTGTCTTACACCAACAGTTTTTTGGTATCATCAAGTTTGTTACCAGCATCTGTAGTGGTCACAGATGACAGCTGTGGAAGAACAAACCTGATGCTTGCGCTGTTTTCAGCCCACTCTTCTCTAAAATTTGGTGAGCAGGCTCTTTGAATCCACAACTTTTGTCCCACTGTCCCCACTTGCCCAGTACAGCACTCCTCTGGCAGTTGAAAAATACAGGTATGCAACACCTGCCAGAGCATTCTCCAGGCAAAACACCTTTTTAAAATCTCCAGAAAGAGAGATACAAATAAGTTTGAAAGCTCTTTTCCCCCTGGTAGCCCAATAATGCAGGTGAAAACTTTTTTTGTTTCATTAGGTTTCAGAATATTGCTTTCTCCTGACTGCTGAGCTTCTGTGAGTTTGGCTGTTGAGCGCTGAGTGCCGCTGCTCTGAACTGGAGCCACACTACTGGGTGCTGCTATAATGACCTTCCTCATGAATATGTATTGCCAGATAAGTGAAGCAGAATAAAAGATTAGAAACTTTTAACACTCAAAACTCTCCAGAGCCTCAGCCCTGGAGATTGGAAAGGTATTCTGCTTCTTCAGGAGCAAAGCACAGAGTGAGCTTGGGGAATCTTTGTGGTCCATTGTTTCTTGGCCTCTAACAAAAAAAGTTGAATAGAGGACCCATTTGTTGCTCTGTTAAATATTTTCCATACAAAAAGCAGTAATGTAAAATGCAATAAGATTTTTGTACAAAATTTTAAAAATTAACCATCAAGGAATCATGGACTAATTACCGAGAAAAATCTGATTCCAGGATGCACCTGGGTATTAGGACTTTGAATTCATTTCAAAATTAGATCAAATTTAATTCTGCACAAAATGGATAGTATTTGATATAACCATAATGAACATTACTATATACTGTGCAGTGAGGGAACTGGGCTGAGCTTGCCAAAATTCACTCTGAAATCACCGCCAACACACAGAAAATAGCTTCCCCCCACAGGCACAATATTGAGGAGTTTTAAAAATACTTCAGGGTGATTTTAGAGTTATGCTTCAAAAGTACCTATTTAAGTTTAGGAAACTATGCCATGTTCCTCATTGCCTGGCCCAGAGTCCTTTCCAGGATCTCTGATGTTATGACTTTGTGTGGTCATTCAGTGACCATCTGTCACTTATCTCATTTGGTTCCAAATGCACTCTGCTCTGCTCATCATCGATTTTATTTTATTTTTTTCCAAAAAGAGAATCATAAAATAAATGTAGCAATTACTGCATTCAGGTCAGGGGGAAAAAAAAAAGCCTTTTGTTGCTGTCAAGTGTTTATGTTTTTCTAAACTGTTGGTTAGAAGCAGCCAACAAAAGGAGAAATCATTTTATAGGTGCCCTTTCACACTGGGATCATTAAATTCAAGTCCACAGTTTCATTATCAGCTTCTATTTTCAGAGAGGTAAAAGTCATCTGCAAAAATTTCCATGTAAAGTTTTAGTACCACAGAGAAGGGTTGACTTTGCTGCTTCAAGTTCCTCGACCTTTCTGAGCTCCATTTGACTGTTTTGTGGTTCTCACAAAACCGACAAATTTCCCCTAAAAACCACATTGTCAGCAAGTCAGCTGCTCTTCTCTCTCTTTCAGGGTTGCCTTAATACCCTCATAGGGCTCACACCCCAGGGTTTGTGCTCCCAGTCCCATCCCAGGGCTGTGTGGTGCAAACCCAGCAAGTGCAGCCAAGCCCTGCCCCAGGTTCTCTGCATGGCCCTACACCAGGCTGATCACTAAACAGCCTGTTTGCAAGGCTTCTTCTTTCCTGTCTACAACCAAATAAAGAATTTGGACCAATTCAGTGTTAAAAATGGCAGCTCTGAATTTTCATCCACTATTTTGGCTAAAAACTATCTTCAAATACCTTGTAAAACCACCTTGAGCATATGCTTTACTTTTTACATCGTCCTGCAAATTTCAGGCATAGTAATGTTTCTGTTCATTAACAGCTTAGCTACCTCTTGAATAAATTACATTTAGCGTGGTATTAGCATTTCATCAGTAATCAATAATTCTCTTCATCAAGTTAGTTCTAAATCTGGGTGGAAATTTACCTGTATGCAGTTGCCTTCATTTTAAAGCAATTGTACTAAATCCTACCCCGAGGCAAAAAGTCTCAATAAATACTCTAGGTGCAGTGTGTCTTTGGGGAAATCAGGAACTGACATCAGTATCAGCAGGATTTTGGAGATGTTGCCCTCAATATTGTAACACCTAAAATCCATAAAACTCAGTTTTGTACCTTGTTTTCCCCACACATTGAAGAGGGAGGAGCCTGTTAATACACAGAGATTTAATCAAGGCCAGGTTGGATGGGGCCCTGAGTAACCTGGTCTGGAGGGTGGCATCCCTGACCATGGCTGGGGAGTTGGAATTAGATGTCCTTTAAGGTCCATTCCAACCCAGGCAATTCTGGGATTCTATGTTTTGTAACATTCAGGACCACGTGCAGACAGCTGTGTTTGGAAAGCAACACCAAGGGCACCTATGCAATGCTAACAGCTATCTGATCCACAAAATATTTTACTATACCACCTGCTTTTATTTTTTTCAGCTTTTGTGTGCTAATGGAAGTAGTAGCTCCAAGCAGTTCTAAACTGCCTGGAAAAATCATAACTTCATTTTGTTTTTATAAAGATATTTTCCTAAGATAGAGGGTCTTTGGATAACACATGCAAAAATTACACTCATCTACAGAATCCAGCTATTTTTTGCCCCTTTAAAGTCCCCAAACCATTAGAGTTATTGTGATCCTACTATTATTTCAGAGGAAGCCTGTATTTTCTGATGGTTTCAGATTATCACTTCAAAGATTCTAAAACACCCAATTAGTACCCTAGCTGAACTAGTTTTTTGAATCTGTCGTTTCTCTAAGAAAACAAAAGAATGAATTCTTGGCTGATGTGGTTTCAACTTATGTGGTGCCATTTTAACGTGTATGAAGCTTTACTGTGAGGGTAGTTAGAAGAATCCAAAGGTGCACCTTGTGTGAAGTATGCTGCTCTTCCTCTACTATTCTTGAACGTCATGGTGCTTAACTCTGAAAGCAGGCTTGGAGGAGATAGCCCTATCAGTTGTAGGAACACATGAAAAATAAATGCTCTCTGGCAGTGCTTTTTGCAATATTCATGATTTCCCAAACTAGTAGCTTCTTTGTTGCTGACTGGTCTTGTAAGATCTTGCTATTGCACACAGCATGCAGCATTTGAGGACAAAATGGGACCAGGCAATTTTTTGTCCAAAAGTCAGTGTGCTTGCCCTAATTAAAGGACTTTCCTTCACCCACCTTGCAGACTGTTCTTTAGACTCGTGCTCTCACATTTTTAGATATCATCTTCTCACTTCTAATTGGCCAGAGGTACACATATTTTGCTGGACATCCTTTCATCAATGGCTTAAAACCCAAGAGACAGTTAACTTTGTTCTACCAGCTGTCACAATGAGCAACAGAACCTGTCTCAGTGCACTTCTGTGATTTTTCCTGATTTTGTTTAAGACAGAACCTTGCTCAGGTCATCTGCAATTACCTCTGTGTGAAGTGAGTCAGAAGCTTCAGGATTTCCTCTTTTTGCCACCTAAACTCTTGAATTCCCAAACAGCTGCTGCTGAGACTGTTTGGGTGGTGACTCCTCCTCCCAGAGGAGGCTGAGTGATTCTTAAGAAAAATTATATGTACAGGTTTACAACTGTGAAGTAATGTGGTAATGGAAGTCTTTATTGGTTTTCTATTGGTAGCACTTTGAAATGTTTTGCTTGAAACATACATTCAAAGTGTTTTCTTTTCTTTCCATTTATCTCTGCTCTGCCAGCTTTAAAATGTTCTCTCTCAAACTTCTGGGAATTATAGCTTAGTGTGGTTTGTTTCTTTTTTTTTTCCCCAAGTAAAGGTTTGCACTAGGAATGCTATTTACTTTCCAATATTAGAATATGTTGAATTCCTAATTACAGCAATCAGACTAACACCTTGTCACCAGAGTAAAAGATGAAAACAGCCAGCCTTGTGTGAGGCTGCCCTGGTATCTATGCAGTCAAAACCTCATTTTAAAAGAAATGTTGTTCTGTCTACACCATCTTGCTCAAGCAGTTCTGGACAGGGAAAGTGGTGGCAAACATTTTAACATGTCAAATTAATTTGAGCTGCTGCTTTTCACCTGAAACATCTCTACATCTCCTAAACTTACATGGATTTTGAAGCACATATACATTTACTTGATTGTTTCCTATTAAGATTTATTTCTTGGAAAGCACAAAATAGAGGCACAAATTCTGAGCAAGAATCTTTAATTTAAAAAACAGCAAAATGTGTTGAGGCTTCCAATCACCACAGAAAAACAATTAACTTCATGGCTAGCAGTTTGAGGCCAGAGTTCTTCCAAGGATCGTTGGAGTTTGTGGGAATAAGACACTATTTATAAATGTGAATTTTGTGTGTCAGCATGTCCTTGTGTTTAATAGAAATCTATATTCAGGCAAACAAGCAATAATCAAGAACATTCCTAAAGACACACTGATGCTAAGACAAATCTAAGAGTATAAAATACTGTACGATTGGTTTCTACATCAAAATTATTTTAAGAGTTATTGTCTTTGAAGATAATTCAGCAATAAAATAGTTTGGTTTTGGTTTTGTAGTGTTACATAGAGAATATCCTTTCAGCATGCACATTGCTCTACACAATTACTTGGGGTCTCAGTACCTGTGGCTTTTGTACACTGTTTCCTTAATGTAGGGTCTTCTAGTAGTGCATATTTTGCTACTGTTTTCTTTAGTAGTCCTATAATCATTTTTCCTTTATTTGAATACCTTGCTAATCCCAGTCCTAGCAGTGAAAGCAAGTTCTAACTCATGGCCTACACAGATGGAGTGTACTCAGGTTTGTAATTTGGTATTTATATTTAAAATATATTCAGTGTACTTGATGCCAATAAGAGTAGTTTGGGGAAACACAAAATTAAGTGAATGACAGGTAAAACACTTCACTATTTCTTCTTCACTATATTGAATAATCTCTGGGCCTGATTCTGACCTCATTTGTGCTAATTTAATGTTGTTAGGTATAAATGACAGGAAGAGAGTTATTTTTCATCTACTAGAAGTTACATGACACCAGGGATTCATGATTTTATATATCATGTCTTTACATTTCCTAATACAGGGTAATGAAGCTAAGCACCTGCTCAGAAAGCGATTGCTTGTTGTGACGACTCCCATTATTGTTAAAATATCACCTGGGGAAAAAAAAAAGTCATTGTTTCCTTTTAATAAGCAAGTTTAGAAAGCAAATGTCTGTTAAGATGTGCCTTTAATCTTTATTACACAAACAGGCACACGGCATCATGAAAACCAAGCTTGTATCTGCCGGAATGCACAGAATTTACCAGAAATAGCTGCAAAGTGGCTGCAGTGATCAGCGCTTTCCCCTCTCCTTTTCTTAAGGCCTCACTCATTCTCATGCTAGGAGACTGAATGGAAATGGAGAATGTCAATGCATTCACCTCCTCAGGTTGAATAATAACCCCCATACTAAAGTTTTTTAAAAGTTGCCACCACCAGATAGGAAGCAGAAGTGAAAATGCAGACTCCACCTGCTTTTCACACCAAGTCTCTAATGGATGTTCTTGCTTTCAAGATCTGTGGGTCTTGAAAACTTCATCCTGCTGTTACCCTGTAAGACAAGATAAAAAATTCACAGTATACACTGATAGTAATATTTTTCTTGACCTTCATGAGCTTTGCAGAGAAAATAACATTTTTAAAGTGGAAAACAAGAGAATTATGTGGTAAATAAGGAAATCAAGAAAAATGAAGTAATAATCGCTGGTTTGGCACACTACTCAATGGTTCAATATGGGCATGACTTGCCTCATTGTGTAGTTTATATATAGCTTCATTATAAGCAAAAGTACAATTTACTGTAGAATTATTTTCTGGAAGAGCTTTTTTATGCATCATATACTTTCCTGGCACCTTACAACCAGGCTTAACCTGTATAAATTTAACTATATTTATAGGTGGTATCTGAATGAGCCAAACATGACTTTTTTTTTTTTTTTCTCCAGCTTATTTCCTAAATCAGTTACAGTAGTTTAACTCAGAATAGAGGAAACCTGATGAATTTCAGCTTTGGTGAGACGTCTGCAGCCAGCTCAGTTTCTCTCTTGTAATAAGGTAGATCATGCACAGAAATTTCCTTTGGACTTGAAAGTGAGACCTATAGCTCAGCTGGGATGTGGCCCATGTCTCAGACTGAAAGGATTTTGTATGAGAGCAGAGTATAGGACAAATAGCTTTTACTTATAAAAAAGAAAGAGTGGGTAATTTCAAAGGTATTTTACCTCCACTGGAACTACTTTTCTGTATAATGCAAAAGATGAATGATAATAATCAAACAAGTAATGTTATTGTAAAGCAGTAAGATGGGGAGACTTTTCTGCTGTGTAGGAAATCAGAAATCTTATCTGTTGTCAAAGTCCATGTGCATTTTTCTTGTAGAATTATGCCTTCAGGTGGTAGCTAACCATGCCAGTGCTCAGTAATTACTCTTTGGCTTATTTATCAGAATGATTGTGTTACTGCCAGCATTTGAAGAGTTCTGTGTAAAAGAAATTCACATGTAGTTCACCTTCAGTCTTCTATGCCATCTATTAGCTGGCATTTCTTAACACCACAGACTCTTCTTCAGGACACATATTGCCTTGAAGAACAAATAAATAGGTAATTTTATTTTTTTCATGATAAATATCCTCAAATAGAAGCTATTTTACCTACATCAAATAATGAAAAACTTCATTCAATACAATTCAGGGTCCTGGCTCACCAAGATTCACTTTAATTTCAGTTCAAGTCAGACATCTTATTCACTAAGTATCCATTTTTACTTAGAAAGGGAGACATGGGATGCACAAAGTTTTTGATTAGAGGCCATTATATACAGCTTAGAACAACCATATTTGGTTGTTCTTTATGATGGTTATATAATATAATCTTTTAGGGGAAAACCCCAAAACAAACTCTGTTTCTCTCTTTAATCACTTTTATCTATATAGTATTCATATAGGGTACTTGTTAAAAAGTAAATAAAACTTTGAGGGTGTGGGAAGGAGAGCATCTCAAACAAAATTAAAGACAAAGATGTGAGAATTTAAATGTCATCCTTCTGAATGAAGTCAGCATTAGAAAGTCTCAGGGAAAAGATAGAGTCTATTGTGTGATAAAAACGTGGCGCGGCTGATAAAGGGAAGGTTCCCTGGCTGCCCAAGCTCACAGATCACAGCCCCTCACCTGAAATGCTTCCCACAGCCTCTCCCTGCAGACCCCTGGTGATGGCACTGCAGTCTGAGAGAGCTGCTGGCCTCCAGTTCAGCAGAAGAAAAGCTGGTAATTCATTACCATTTAATGACCTTCCAGAGTGGGAGCTCATCTCACTAGTATATTAAAGCAATCCATTCAGGTATAACAGAATGGATAGGCCAAACTAGATCAAAAAT
Organism: Certhia americana; assembly: GCA_018697195.1. Taxonomy (NCBI): domain Eukaryota; kingdom Metazoa; phylum Chordata; class Aves; order Passeriformes; family Certhiidae; genus Certhia; species Certhia americana. The sequence goes on along the minus strand of CM031863.1, from coordinate 28,271,250 downwards.
CCCTGAGCCATGCACAATTTATTGCCAATTGAAAGATAAGCTTCACAGGAGAAGCTCCTGTATATTTGCCTTCTGGTATAAAACTATTTTTAAATCTCCAAAGATATGTTTAAAACTCATTCAAAGCCACCTGTCACTCTAAGGTCTGTGGGAAGAATGGACTTCTAGCTCAAATCTTCAAACACTGTGGATAGCATTTGTTCTCAGTGTAACATTTCAGGATTTCATATATTAAATTTATATAAATTTATAGATATATACATATAAGAGACATAGTGATATATAGAGAGAGACATTGTCATGGCAAGTGAGCTCGTTGATAATAAATTTAAGAAAATTGGGGGGCGTTTCCCAAAGCAACAAGTAAACAATTCCCTATCTTATTTATGAGAATGGTTTGCTCATAAATAGACATGAGACATTTTTTTGACATATACCACCTTCCTATTACCACCTTGAGAAAGCAATAGTTAAATTTCAGACCTGAAGCTATGGCCAGAGGTGAGCAATTAGTCAGGGACAAATAGGCATGTATTAATATCATCCTAATATTTGTTAAGAAAAAAGAAAAGCATTTGTGCTGTCTCCTGGAACAAGAGAAAGAACAAATTGCAGAGCAGTCCTAGTGGCTGTGCTTATTCACTTGCACTCAGCTCTATGCCAACCAACCTTCACCTTAGTTCAGAAAAATAATGTATCTACAAAACACTGTGTAGAACTCTGCTGCTGGGGACGAGTAACAGAATTTAAAACCAGCTTTTGCATATGCAATCTTTATAAAGAGAACTAGAAAGTATTATTTGAATTTGTTCTTTCCTGAAACAAAACAGAGCTTTCTCTCTCATTATATTTTAAAAAATAATTCCACAGGTCTTGTAAAATGTCTGTAGAATTTAAGTACTAAATGACTGTGTGGCATAGAGAAGAACAGGTTGATTAAATGCAGAAATGTGTAGGAATGAATGTCGAAATCCATATTTGTTACAGCTTATATTTTGGGAGACATCCTGCAATTTGCCCATATTGTGTTTGAATGAATAGTCTTAAGGTATAGCATAAATTTTAAGAATATATAGTAGAAAGCTTTCTTTATAAAAATTACCAGCACTTTTAGGCAACACTGCTATCTACTGGGACACTTGTACAAACCACATTGAGGCCCTTAGAAATGGCAAGGAACAAAACTGTCGTGGCAGCAAACTTGGCAACAAGTTCAAAACAGTGCCTGGATGGGTGAGAGCCTGACCCCACAGAGGATTGTGTTCCAGAACCCCCACTGGTAAGTTGTGTAAAAAAATCAAACCTTGCACTTGTAGCCAACCAACAGCTAAGAAACTGCTCGAAAGCAATGGGAACAAATACTTTGAAGGAAGGAGGTTGCTCCATGTTCTCCCAACAGTGATAGGTGCCTGGACCAGCACAAGGGCACAATCAGTGATAAAAGTTGTAAAACTTGTCTGAACTGAAAATATGCTCATGATTTTCGAGTGAAATGCAATCATTTCAACAGCAGAGCTAGATTTGGTATATCTAGGAGGTAATTTTTAAAATTCAGTCATTCCAGGAGGTAATTTTTTCTGCAAGCCTAAACTTGCTTGAGATAACTGTGATGTGATTGTTTTGTAAAAATCATAGTTACTTGCAGAAGAAAATCCACTGTTATGGAGAGCTGGACATCTTTTCCACATACCACCTAACAAGTGCTTTCAGAATAATTGTATTCACTTTATAGACAATCATAAAAGCTAGAAGTGTTAAAAGTAGGACCCTTCAAAGAGAATATTGATTAAAATGAAAGCTACAAATTCTGTAAAGTAAAAGTATGCTTGACGTGCTTAAGAGCCCTTTAAATTGCAAACTTAATCTAACTTACAGAGAGGGAGACCTTGTCCCCTTTCATTTGGGGTTGGGAAGCAGAGGGGGCTTGAGCTGCAGAACTTGCACGTTCATTTTCAATTACACTAGTGAGTAAACACTAGTACTAGACTGTCTATATCATCTCAACTGCAAAACAGTGGATATAAAAGCAGCATTCTCTTGTCTAGATGATTATCCTGTTAACACAAAAACTTATTTGATGTATATGTGAAGAATTCCAGCGGTTGTCTTTTTGATGTCGAGTATGAAAGGGAATACACCTCATTAAATGGCACATCAAAAGGATGAAAATGCAGTCATTAATCTATGTTTTATGACATTCTCCTAACAATGTATTGTAGAAATCTATATTGCATCAAATAGCAGAAGTGTCCTGAAAAATTCCTTGAGTGGTAAAAGGACTCTTCATACATTTTGTTTTTTCTTTTAAATTTCCTAAGCCCTCCATTTTATACCTGAAGCTAGCCATACTCATCCTCTTCTAACTGTTGCAATTTTAAAGTCTGCACAACAGAGGCAAGGTTAAAGGTGTAAGACATACATATCCACTGTGCTTAAATCCTTAATCTTGGCAATAAATTGCTGCATTTAATCTATTTGACTCTCTGAGCATACTGAGCTGTTGATGCAGTATGCATACTGAGCCCTAAATTAAAGCAGGCTAATTTCTTCTCTGACTCACCCAGCTCCTCCTTCTAATGTGATGAAGAAAGTGTCTATGTCTGTTAACACCACCCTAATGTCAGATTTAAATTGCATTAGATATTGTTTCTAATCAGTGAGGAAAGCCATTGCTGGCAAGAAGGGGAGGTCTCCATCCTCGCTAGCAAGAGAGAAATGAACTGTAGCTTTGGGTCAAGATCTCCAGCCCTGACTTTAGCAAGAAGTGGTGTAGTTGTGGGCAATTTACCTGACAGGACTAAGCCTGTAGCACTCAGCTGATATCTCTGCTGCTTGTGGAAAGGAAAAGGAGTTATCTGAAGCTTGAAGGTTATTGGAAAAATCTGCCAAAACAGGAAAAAATTCCCCCACCCCCTTGGTAACACTGACACAGGCAGTGAAAGCTCTGAGTTAATACAGTGCTGGATCCCTCCCCTGCTCTCCTTGCTTCATCTTTGTGTCAGATCCAGATGAGACACTGGAGGACCTCACTCCCCTGTGCCAACCTGCTGTATCTGCCCACAGATATCTGACCTCCTTTGCAGTATCTGAGCATTACAGTGCCTGGAGAGCACCAGTTTACGTGGGGTTTCTTTTTAAAGAAAGCCACTATTCATTGAGGGGTTGTTCTTAAAAGTTAAAAAATAGGATTATATTTTTCTGTGGTTCAATACACTAGAACAACTAAAACTTCCCTGAATATTTTATCAATGAGTTTTCTGGCAAGGATTTTTACTTAATCAGAAGCTGAAAACTAATATTGCGGGAAGTTCACAAAAGATTCCTCCTTCTCTAACCTGCAAATGAGAATATTAAGACTGGAGATATGCTTCCACAGAATTATATTTATCCAATAATGATAATAATACCTATTTATGCAATTAAAACCAATCAATATAGTCATAAACAAACATATAGATGTTCATTAGACTAGAGAACATACTCTTCTGAAAATATCTTCTTTCTAACTACTGAAAGCAAATACAAAAGATAGAAAACCAGTCTTAAATATGTGCTGCTATAGGGGAATTAAGAGAATTTAAGGTTTCTGGCTGCAGGATTTGTCAAAGCAAATTTTGTCATTTAGAAATACTCCTGTATTACCTACTAACAGGGATATGCATCTTTCAGTCATGAAACAAAAGTGATGTCATATGATTTAACAGGACAATTAGCTATCCATATATCCATTATCAGATGCCAAGAATAATCACGCAATATTTCTGAGATACCTGTCGTGGTTGAAAACTTTAAAAGAAAAATGTTAGTAATTCTGAAGGAAGGATAAATTCAACATTTCTCTAGTCTTCTGAGCTTTTGAAGAAGCAAAACACAGTTTTCTATGTTATACATGCTTTTGATAGCAGTCATTTACATATACTTATTACAAACTGAAAAAGTATTCAGCAAAGAGGGATGGCAATGTTTGAAAACACTGCTCTACGTTTGTAGATGGAAACCAAATGTGCAGGTGAAAGACCAGAACAGAGGGCAACAAGGTCCTTCCAGGCCCACAGGGGTTCCTCCTGGTGAACTTGGGGTTGCTTGACAATGAAGTGTCCCCAGGACACAGAGATTCCTTCCCCTCCTGCTTTCAAGGTTTTACTACCCAGCAGGTAACTGCAATCTCACCCTCTGTGCTGAATTTGACACAAGCTAGAGCCCTGTGCTGTGTTTAAACCTGAAGCTGTCTGCACACACCCACAGAGCAGTGGGGTAGCAGCAGGGATGTCTAGAGATGGGAGGAAAGACTGGCACCATCAAGGATCCAGAGGCTTTTGTGATTAAAAAAGGGTAAAATAAAGATAAGGAAGATCCTCAAAGTGATGGAGTTTTGTGGGAAATGAAGTCTCATGGCAACAACTCGAGAATACATTTTGAGACCTGTCAAGGGTTGGTCTCCTGGCCAGATGTTCAACTATTTTTGGAGCCTCTAAGTATTAATTGCATTAATTGATTGTGGGGAAATAATACAAGTGGGTTTTGTTTCTGTGCTAGGCTGGCAATGAGAGGTGACTTCCTGCTTGCTGTTTTCAATCTGCCAGGGCCCAGGCAGAGGTGTTTGTCCCCGCACTGTCCCCAGGTGTGCTTCACACACAAGCATCCTGGGAAGCTTCCTCTAGCAGTCAGCAAGTCAGAAAAGCAGCAGCACGTTGGCTTTTGCCAGGGCAATGGACACGGGTTCAGGTCTTAGCACTTTTCCACACAAGCCTCAGTGCTCTGTGAAACAGACCCTCACTCCTCATGCAGAAAAATGAGTTGAATTAAGCCCTGACATGTGTACATGTAATGGCAATTTTGCTTATTAAACTCAAGCTGAATTCATCCTATGCTGCTCAGTAGAGCAGCTGATATTAAATGACATGTGCAGGGTTACAGTAGCGCCTGTATGAGCCCACTGCTGTGTATGTGAACCATTGCTCCCTTCACTGTCACAGCTACAAAATTCCTGGGTGCCTCAAGCCGTGTCCAAACCTTGCAGCTTGCTCAGCTTTGCTCCTACTGCAGCCCCCCACTACAGTTTGTTTGCATTCAAAAGCCATGCACATCAGATTATGCATTAAAACACTCTTTGACTCAACTAAGACCTGTTTGAAAGCCTAAGAGGAGTGAGAAGGAGGTTCTTTCCAGTAACGCTTCACAGGCAGGGAAGGAGAAACTTTAATATCCTCTGCCTAGGCTTCACAAAGGTGAGATTTTTTTCTGCCATCACCATAAACTGCTCCCAATCTTTATCTCTCCCCCATGCAGCAAATACCACAAACAGTAATATAGCTGTCAACAAACCAGATGAATCAAAACAGAATTTTTGTGAGTCACTTCTTAAATTATTGTAATTAAAGAGAAAAGAGTACTTCAAAGTTTGTACTCAGATTTTTCAGCATTCAGCTAGGAAAGCATCTCTGAACATCCCTCTTTTCTCTCAGGTTTTTCTCCCTTTACTCTGAAGGGCAAAGGTTTAATTTGTATGCTCGTCGCTCTCTTTCACTTTCCAACATATCCCTAATTGAAATTTGACACATATACCCATTAGCTGAATTTATTCTTTTTCCATGCTTCATTAACAATGCTCTTTGCTATATTACAACGCTAATGCTCATCATAAAATGCTCTCCTATGCAATGTGGCTTACAATGGATGGTGATTGATGGTAGCACAGGTAACATGGAATCTAGAAGGTATAACTTTAGGTGCTGAAATTGCAAGCTGTGGCAGGAATCTCAACAGCTACGGACAGATCCTGACTTTGCAAGGTCTATTAGAGGGTGTAAAAATGTCAATAACTTCTCTGATGCTGCCACATAAGCCCAGCTAAAGCAGAATCCATCCACATCTGTGTTCTCTGAGTCTGCCACGAGGAACTTCTGGCTGAACTAGATCATAATCCACCTTATTCACCTGAAACGTTGAATATAATTTTCACTACTAAATTGTCTACGATTGGGTCTTGTAACTAGAGAATGAAACTCAAAACCATAAATGCAAATGAGCTTTTCATTTAAAACTGCAATTTCCTTTCTGATGTACTGTACCTCTTGTCCATGAAGTTCAGTCTTTTTTGGAAAATGACATTTTCCTACGGTGTATAAGTTTCATTGGGTTGTCATGGAAACTGGCTCTCTCTTTTTCTTTCTTTCTCTCTGTCTCCAAGTCTTTCACCTTGAGAGTAAAATGGTTGTCATTTACAGCACATAATTTTGCAGGTTAAACTTTCTATGATCACTCAGATAGTGATGAAATACTATCCCAGGGTTTGGTGAGAGGGGAAGGGGGGGAGAATGCTCATGTATTTCCAAAGGGGACAGTCAAGTCCTTCAGTGTCTTTTACCCCAATTTAGCAGCAGGGGCAAAGGGTGTGAGTGCAACACGTGGAGAACATGATGCCCTAAGCCCAGGACCCAAAGCCATTCTCAACCTGCCATCCATTTAGGTAGATTCTTCACCCATACAATCTATAATGTATGAAAGAAACATTTGTCTATATAGAAAGCCTCTTAAGGAAAACTGGAAGGCAGCAGCATGAGCAAAAGGCCTGCTGCTTTTTATGGCCAACCTGAAATGATAAAAAATGGTAATCCTCACTGAGCTTTTAGCCAGAGGAAGCTAAAATGAGTTTGGGCAAATTTTGGATAAGCATCTGAATCTCTGAATGTTGCCAGCATTATCTGAGGTTTCCCGACCACTTGCTTTAACCCCTGCAAACCAATTAGCTAATGTGTTTAAATGCTTGAGGAATGATTAGTCAGGTGGAGTCATTTTAGCTGTACGTATTTAGCAGGGAGAAAAATGGATGCTAAAAAAGAGGTTATTTAGCAAATAAGTGCATAAAAACTAAAAGTAGCAGGAAAAAAGATTCATTGGATGTTTTTCTTTTTTGCACTACCAATTTCTCTTATGGGCACCTTAGTGTGTTAGTATTTTCAGGTGAATAGAGGATTTTTTCCCCAGCTTTTAATGAATAGCACTACTGTGTGATGCATGATGTGAAAAGAAGGGGTTTGAAAAAAGCTTTGCAGGAGCACTACTTTGCACTTTCACCTGAAGAAGCATGTGACAGGTTTTCCAGCTGTTTCCTACAGATGTTGTACATATGCTTAAAGGTCAGTGTTCTTTTGAGAGCATCCATAGCCCCACCTACATTTAGACAACAAACAAACTTCTTGTGCCAAGTGTTTTAAATGGATAGCATTACAAAAAAAAAAAAAAAAAAAAAAAGTTTAATCAGCAGCTGAGGAATGAAAATCATACCTCTGAAGGAAAACCTAACTAATATTTTGACTGCTCTCTCAGATTTAGAATGCTGGGACTGGTTCCATGGGAAAAGACCTTGGAGATGGCACATTAGGAGCAGGAGAAGCTGCACTGCCACATGGCTCTTGCTTCTCCAGTCACCCTGTCACTGACAAAGTGACTAAGTGTGCTCCCCTGCCAAGGCTGAATGCCTGGCCCCATGCAGCCTGCTCCAAGAAAACAATCAGCCTTGTAAGCTACCATGAAATGGGAAAATACTCACTCTCTCAGAAAAGTAATGAGACTTTGAGGCATGGAATTTTAAGATTGCTATGATGTTTGGGGGAGGTGGGTTGGGAGGGGAGTGGAGAAGAGAGGAAGAAAACAAATCAGATTTGGATCATTATTGAATCTCTGAGAAACCTAGAATGCAAAAGGTGCTCAATTCAGTGCTGGTTCATTTAGGAGACAGGGATGAGAAATACAGCATAGCCTGGCTCTAACATGCTGTCTGCTCTGATAATTATTACAGATGATTACAAACAAACTTATAGGTTTTGCTGTGGGATTTTTTTTTTAATTATGAAATTTGTCCTCTAATCAATAGCAGTATCTTTTAAAACACATAATCATGTAAGTAACACATAGCTATGTAAGACTTTCACATTTTGATTTTTGAGTTAATAACAAATAGTTCTCCATGTTGGCCTCCAAATTACCTCTGAGAATATTTGGTGAGGAAGGTTATAGTTTTAGTAGTCCCAGATTAATTACTGAAAATTAAATTGCAACTCACAGGAATTTACCTTGGCATATTTGGTCTTCATATTCTCATGCAGCCTATGTGCATTTCCATCATGAAACTAATGCAGTTTTCCTTGAACCTCTGTGCCTGCCTGTGATCTCTGATGCGGTCACCTACAGTCCTGCTCAGGAACAGCTTGTACAAAGACAAAACTGAGCAAGTTATGGTACTTTCATAACAGCCCCTTACCCACCTGGCAGTTTGTGAGAGGTTTCATCAATGTATTTACTTCAGGTATTTATTCAGATACTAGGGGTACATTAGCAAGCTGTTGCAGTACTTAAGTGTATCTGTCAGCTGCATATAAAGGAAGTGCACATAATTACCATTTCTTTCTTTATGGTGTCTTATAACAAGAAACTAGCATAAATTGTCCTGAGTTCTGTTCAAGAATACAAATTCTCTTCAATATCCTGGTGAGTTAGTCAGAAATATTTTATAATTCCAGTCTCTCGGTGCACCCATTAAATATTTCTGGCAATCTTTTTCTTCCCTACTGAAGATATCTAGTTCTCCTTAATGACTCCTGCTCTTTAAATTAAGTACATTAATTTTTCTGCCCAAATTTTTCCCCATATGCACAGGCAGTTGTCTGACCATCATATCTAGGTTATAGCCAGCTTTCTACAGGCTCAGGCTGACTTTGGTTTTGTCCCTTCATTTTCCCTCTCTCATGCAGAGACTCAGGTTGTCCAGGCTCCTTGACACTCAAGAAGTGTCACTCTATTTGCAATACAACTTTCCTTCCTGGATGTGTTGGTACAGAAAAATGAGTCCATTGTCTTGGTTAAGATTCCTCAAAACTAGTGGGATATCAACAAATGTACAAACTGCTGTGTGTTGCTCCAAGGGGGGCCAATCGACAAGTATTCTGCATTTGAATTCTGGTGCTCCCTCAAATAAGGCTGCATTGCTTTGCTTTGCCTTTCAAAACAACAACAATGACAACCTCTCCCAAATGAATAAGCTGCATTTGTGTATTAATGGAGTTTTCTACAGCCCCCCTTCCACTGAGCTGAAGGATGAAGGCATGAGGAGCAGTGGGTGCATCCTACCAGCCCAGAGAGATCACTCATGTTGCTGATCTGCTTCTGCCCCAGCAGGGCTCCAGCTTTTGATAAAAGTGAACGGAAAGCCATTTCACACAATTACTATGAGCTGAAAAAATAGGGATCTTAGACTGAGAGTGAAGTGATAAAATGTCTGTACCTTCTAAAAGTCATAAAGAAAAGCAGCTAAATGCAGTCAGCCAAGAGCAGATAGTAAAAAAGGACACTGAATGTCATGCAAATGGCTGTGGTTTTGCAATGTATCTCACATGGAAAAGCATTCTTTCAGCTTTTAAGACAAGATAATTTAAGGTTGTAAAATTTCCTATTGCTTTCTGACTTTAAAATACGTATTCAAAGGAACAGGGAATATCCACTGGGCAGAGGAAATCTTCATAGATATTTCTGGGTCATCATTTCTCAGAGAAATCCAGCAAAAAAGGAAACCTGACTGAGTTTGTGGACACTGGTGCTCTGGTGCAGAACCTGCTACCAGGTCTTTGGCACTCTGAAGCAAACTGGTGCTTCAGTCTGCCTGAAGCATGAGCACAGGGCCCTGGGGTGGTAGAGCTCCCTTTGTCTGCTGCATTGATCCTGAACTTGCATCAGGGTAAAGGAAAACAAGCAGGCCATTCCTTCAGGCTACCTGCAGACCCTATAAATCAGTCTCATTCCCGTGAAGCACAGTAAATATTGTGATAATTGCCAAAGTCACTGCACTGATTTCTGCTGTTCTTCCATACTGAGATGCAACATCCCAACATGAAAGCATAAATGAATGGAGACATTAGCTCTGCTCGAGCTATCAACCCCACATACAGGGTGATTAAATTGCCAGTGAGAAGGCACTGCCCATTTGCAAAATTACCTTGACTTGTATTTTAAAAATGCACTCTTGTCGCACAGCTGTAATTCTTGGTGGCTTTCCCTTAAAAAGCACCTCTCTGTGGGCATGGTGAGTTAATAAACCATAAAACAAAAGTTTAGTTACAGGGGAAAAAAAAAGTTGGCTATTATTGGGAGGCTTATATACCTAAGTGTTCATTTTGGTGTTGTCCATGTACTATTGATCCTACAGCTCCCTCCACCTTAATTCAGTTGTGTTTGTAGAGTTAGGCAGTGGTGCCCAGGCCATTTGGTTTATCTTCAGTCGGAATCAACCGCAAATCTCTTCCCAGTTTTGGTCACTGTAAATTGATGCTGGAGGTTCCTCTTCTCTTGCCAATATACAAATATTTGACCCATTCCAGTACTGTGATCATGATTCTCTATAACTGTAGATGGGGAAAATGAAATATACCCATTGCAATTCCATGAATAACAAAAAATGCTAATTTTCCCCTGATTTTTTAGAATGCTTTTGGAAGTGTTTCGTTTACTGCATTCAAAAACATGTTGAATATGGCAAGAATCTATCTTGGCAAGAATATTTCCAAGCCTCAAAGTTCTTGCTAAATACTCAGTGCAAGGATAAAACAATGACTGAAATTATCATTATTTGCTTACCTCTAGCTCCATTTTTAGGGTTACACAGCAGTTTAGTAGAAGCGTTCCCCTTCTGCTAACAAACAGTTCAGGCATTTTCTTGGGGTGTGGGGAAGTGATTTTTGGGACTCTTCTGAGGACGAGGCAAGGCACAAAAGCTAAGCCACAGCATAGTTATGTTATAAGGACATAGTTATGGAGATATTTGTTTGGTCTTCATCACCAATGAAGTAACAAATATTTGAATTTTATTACACTCTTGCTTTTAATATTCAAAGGAAATCACATATGTAATTTATAATAGACATGGAGAAAGCCAGTGGATTTTCTTGTATTGAAGATATGACAGTTGAGAAACCACAGGAAGGCACAGGAGTGCAAATATGGAGTAATGATATAAAAGCAGGAAATAATATGAAGGTGCAAAGTAGTAGATAGAGGAAAAAACAGACTGCTCCATAGCTAAAAGCCAGCTAAGATATGATAAATTGAGTGGGAAAGTAGAATTTGATGAGCTCTTAATTTAAAAAAAAATTCTTTTTATGGCAAAAACTGATAAGAAAAGGGGAAAAGGAAATTTTAAGAGTTCTATTTAGACTTTTGTTGCAACTTTCTTTATATATGTATATATGAAATCCTCCTAATCCTCCTCTTCTAACTGTTTATAGGGTTATTATGATAACTAAAGATCCCTATCTCTGATAACCCTGAGATAAGGAAAACAACCATATTTAGTTGGATCTATCTTCTATTAAGCAAACAGCCCAGCAGAAATGTCGGTGCTTTCTGGATGGCCCCTCCCACCAAAGGCAGAATATTAAATATTTTAGTGACTTTTGGTATGCTGAAAGAATTCATGGTTACTGTCAAAGGAATCTTGATATGGAAGCAGGGTTCACTGAGGCTGATGAACATACTGGCTGCCTGTCAGTCATACTAAAACAAAAGGAGCTGCTCCCCCAGGTAGGAGACCTTTGCAGACAGTGATTCGGGTTCGGGAGTGTTGGGTGCTCCCAATCACATGAGGAGAACAGGGCCAATTTTTCTTCTCTGAACCAGTTTCTGATGTAGGGGGCTGATAATGGCACTTTTAAAAGGTGCAGCTGAGAGGTGCTTCTGTGTGCAGTACTGAGAATTGGCACATGCCCCTTTGGGCTGATGATGAGTGGGCTGCTGTAAAGCACCAGCCAGGCCCTGAAGGCTGGAGCTGCAGGGAAGAGGGAGACAGGGTTACAACTGCACTATTGATGTACTCCTGCCAGAGACGATCTAAACTGCTGTGAAAACAGGGAGACATAAAGGACGGCTGTGTCTGAAATAATAATGAGAAGAAATATAAAATGTGGCAAGAGTGAAAGTGTGTGAGCAGAGAAAACAAGTGGGATCATCAGAGTAAAAGGAGACCAAGCAGAACTTTCCTTTGGAAGCTGTCCCATCAGGATGTCTTTATATCCTCCAATGACAAAGTGGAGTCCAGCTGCTTAATTATCTCTTATGATCTGGATGCAAAACATTTCTAACCATTTCCTATTTGACCTGGTGCTTTCATTCCTTCTGTATTCTTATTATTATTTTTATTTGAATTTTTTTTATTTATATTATTGCTACCAAGACTTCAAACTCCTTGACAGTGAAAGAGAAATATTTGCCACCACCCAGAAAAGCTTCCTTACCTTGCAGAATTAGTCCCTCTGTTAATTGCTAAGAGGCAGAAGGTTGCAGAAGTTAACTGCTAATGCTTTCTCAGTCTGCTTAATCAGGAAAGGGTCATATTACAGCTGAAATAAGATGTCCTTCTCATTAAGGCAATAAATTTCAGACTCAGATTAAACTATTGATCCAGGCACAGATTTGTCACAGAGGGCAAATCAATTAAAATTTCTGTTACCCACCAGTAAATGAGATAATTATTTGTTCTCAAGACTTTTTTGTATTTGCCAATTAACCCATGTTTATTTAGCCTACAAGCTCTTGAGGAGAATGCCTGTGCTTAGCTTGAGCACATCTATGATGTTGGGGCTTCGTACCATTCAGGTTTGAACCATAGTTAGTGCTTTTAGAATGTGCCAGACAGCAGCAGAATATTCAAGCAAAATTAATGTCCTCAGTTTTCTGAGGACATTATATTTATTCTTCATTATATTTGTAAGAGCCAAAGAACAGAAATCAGGATAATTATGGGGAAAAGCAAATCAGAAAAAAAGGTAATTTTCTACTGATGATTCATGTCAGTGCTCTAGATTATAACTGCAACTATAACGGGCAGTACATGAAAAGAACAGAAACCAATTAATTTTTAATCTGTTTCCTGTTAAATTGTTAAACTATTTCATAAAACCAGATTTCATTATTGAATTAGACCATGAAAAGGATAATGACAAGATAAAACAACTACACAATGTCTAATTTGAGTTCAATAATCTGAAATCATCTGAGTAGCAAAAACATGGAAGAGTTTTTTAAAAGGTTGTCACAAAACTACTGAGTTTAGTACAGAAGGCAAAATCTTTCACTGCAGATACAGGTTCTGTGTCAGAGCTTAAAGAAGGTAAATTCTCCTAATCAAAGGTAAAAAAATGACCTAATTAATTTTATAATTAACCTTGATAATTGAAAGGAAAAAGGGTCACCTTCACTGAATCTGTTCAGTGTTTAGTTTCAGACTATAAGCAAGCTCATTCTTGTTAATAAGGCTACTACTCCCAAATGTTGATGTAATAAAGTAGAAAATAATTAGCACATGCAAATGAAGATTACTTTTATTATAATGTACCATAGTCCCTAATTTATTATTCCAAAACATACAGTATTTTAATATTAATTTTTGAGAATTCTGTGTCTTAGTCATGTACAAGAGGCAGGCTTCTATGAGAAAGCCTAAATAAAGAAATGTCTAATAATAAGATTAGCATTTACTTGGAATGTGTTGAGTACAAAATTAAGAGGTACTCTATTTTTATTTTCCAAAGCTGTGAATAATTGCTGCTCAAAACATACTATGCAATATACTTTGGCTTTCCTGAAAGGTGGGGAGCAGCTTCTGCTTTTGTGTTAAACCAACTGGAACAGAAGCTGGCACCTTATTTGTTTAAATCCTTCTTAAACCACAACGGTGGTAGCTTATTTACTTTATCAGCAAAATTGTATTCACAGCTCCTCAATGTCACTCACCTGGGTAAAGTTCTCTCAGCTAGTAACACCCTGGGAGCTGGAAGTTAGGTTTTACTCTTAAGATTGCATAGTACTATTTTGACTTTCTACAATAATGAGTTTCACACAAAGACCTCGAAGTCTGAACAACCTTTAATGTAGATAAATACAACTGTATCTATAAAGTAGAAGCTCAGAGGGATTTGCTCAACACACAGGGAGAACTTGCCTGTGATCACATAAAATGTATTTTATCATTACGATGGCCAGCTGCAGTAGAGCACCTTTACAGGCTCTATAAACCAGGGAGGTTTTACTATTTCCTGTGACTGTAACTGAACATATTCTATATATTTTTTTCCTTCACACCCTGCGTACCAATTACAATAGCCACACAGAATTCATTACATTTTCTTTAATTCTCCAGTACAAGGGATCACAGAGAAAAGCTATATCAAATCTGGTAGTATTGTGTCAAGAACTTGTGCAATTTTCTTGGTTAGACTGCTCAGGGAATTATCTTGGCCTGTGCTATAGAAATTTAGAATTATCCTCTAACTTTTTCAAAAATACTTTAAAAATCTACCTACAGCCAACAGCTGGTTCCCCATGTGACTGCCAGTTTCAATGAAGAATCCCTTCAACAACCTGCAGAACCCATTTCTGGTATCACTACATCCAGCTTTACTGAAGCAAATGCAATAGTTTTAAGATATATGTCTGTTCATCACTGAAGGCTCATGGAATGAGAAAAGAGAAAGTAGAGTTCATTCTACCCCGTGCACAACAGCAATACCTATCCTATGAAGAATCTGGAGACCTGCTCCTAATTTCAATTTATAGTGTATTTTAGCATTTCCTCTGTTACCTTTGAAAGAAAAGAAACTAAAACTCAACGACTGTCTGTAATAGCGAGAAACTTCACAAGTCACAAACCCCATCTTTTGAAAACTGAGGGCCCCGTTCCTTCCAATGACTCCTTCACAAAACACTTGGGAAACTCACTCCTTTCAGGAGTGAAGGATCATCTGATGGACAGCCCAGGATCCAGGAACTGAGCATAGACTCCTGGTCCTGACAGCCACAGCTGGCCAGGAGCTGTCTGCAGCCTGTGTCTGCTCCAGCAACACAGCTGGGAAGGAGCCACAATGACCCTGACCTACCTTACTGGCAGAGTAATAAGTCAAGCCAAGTAAAATTCCCATTAGCAAGACCCAAAAGAAGCAGAAGCATAGAAGGGTTTTGTGCTGTTTTACTTTGTTTCTCCCAGAGTTTCACTCCTTTTGCATGGTCCTTATTGTACTCTCTAGTTTGGCAAGGAGCTGGTGTGGCCAGCTGTGCTCTGTTCTCTTTGGCAGGGACTCGTGATGGCAGCAGGGATTACCTCTGAGGGATCCAATCCCTTCAGTATCCATCTGACGGGTTGCTGCAGAACTGCTATGACTTCTGAGTTCAAAATTGTGCTGAGCAATAGCCTAAAATAATGTTACAGAAATTATTTGATCACCCTCATTAACTAACAGCTGGAAATTACTGAGGAAGCAGAATTCATGAAAATAGGAAGCCTGTTCTTTTATTTATCACACAAGAGTGAGAAGCAAATGTTTTACCTCTATACAGAAGCATAATATGATGATGTATAAAAAGAGAAGGGAAACAGAAAGACAGAATGCGGTCTGTTCAGAAAACAGCTTTGTATGTATGAAAGACTATAATTTGAATATTTCCAAAGATTTTTTTTTTCTGAGATAGTATGTAGGCTTCTAATCAACTTCCCCAAGATTTATTTTCAAATAAACTAAAACATTCCTGATGGAAAACCCAATTTTGATGAATGAAAATTTTCCTAAGTGACTTGAAAACACCAGCAAAAAAAAGTTGTACAGTATCCAGTCTTTTGTAATCAAAACACGTTAGGTTTTTTAACCTCTCTGTTTAGGTTATGCATTCATTTGAGGAAATTGCTATGAGCTTGAGAAATCCTTAGAAATGTATTGTTCTTTAATCCAAGTCAGCTTGTGTTTTTCTGAGTTTGAATTATGTATGCACCTAATTTTAAAGCATACAGAAATTCAAGAAAATACAAGAACATGCTTCAACAACAATGGCCAAAAATACAAATACCAAAGATGGGGTCCACTGATCAACTGATTATATTTAGCTGTAGAGTTGAATATTGTGCTCATTAGATTTAGGGCATTAAAAGTATATTTACAGATTACAGACAGATTTTTGTAAAACACTGTTTCATCCAAGACTGGCTGTGTATCCCACTAAAGAGGAACAGCAGATTTGCTTTCAGTAGCGCAGATGTATGGGAATGGAAAGCTGGAATATCTGCACTGTGTTATGAATGGGATTGTCCTCCTTCACACAAATCCCACCCATGAAGGAAAGGGTACAGACCTCCAATAAATCTGCAACTGGGACTTGCTGTATTCCAGAAGACAGTGTCACTGCATGTGACTGGGACTGAACTTGTACAACCCTTTTGCAAGTAAATATCCTCTGCCAGACATGTTGCTTCCCTTAGAACTAAGTATACAGGATTGCAGTGTCAATACAATTCATGAGTTGGCATAGAAATGATATAAAAATACATTAATTTATTACTATCTCTTAATAACTTAACAAAAATCTCCAGGAAATTTGCAAACATTTTCTTTTAATAAAAATAACTTTTTAAGTGTAGGAAAACTGGAGGATGCAATGGAGGATGAATGGGGGAACATGACAACTTTTAGAAAATGTTTGCATCAGTAATACATTTTTAATTGAAGAAACATGACTCATCTATAGCGGATGTATCTGCACAAATATTGATATATTTTTATCTATATATCGCAAGAATTGCCTTGAGGCAAAATTATATAAATCATCCTTTATGGAAAACCCCAGAGGGAATTACTTCCTGATATTTAAAATTTATCTCAAGAGCAAAGAAATGCCATAAAAAAATTGCCCAAGATTTTCTCTCCTGTACATATGCAAATGTTCATACACTCATTTTTCTCCCTTTACTTGACATTTACTTTGTTCACATCCATGATATGGCCCTTCCTTCTCTGTTGGAGAGAGGGGACACAAAGCCCAACAGGGTAACTGTTTATGTTCCTGATCTTGTATATGTTTCCATTTATGATCAGTTTTTATATATACATAGGAAGCAAATGGTCTGTCAAGCTCAGCACAGTACTAATAATCCTAAATCTTTCACAACAAAGGTTTTGGCTATTCTCTTCCTTTTGGACAAACAGAGGAAACACAAGCTCTGGGTGTGAGTCCCCTCGTGCAAGGTTTGGGTCTTTACTCCTAAACAACCCTGTGCCTAGCTGAGAACCATCCAGAAAAGTCCTGGGAAATAAAAATTCCCATCCTTAGAATGTGGCCTTACACCCACGAGTGTAAAGAGTGTCCCAGCTTGCTATTATCTCCCACAACATCAGATTTCACTCCAGAGAGTTACTCCATGCAAGACTTGAAAGCAGCCAACAAGATAACAAATTGTTGTGGGTCGAGGCAATAAAAAGGAAATGCTGCCCCAAAACTTTCTCATATAATTTTGCACGCACTCAGAAACATCTCACATGCCCTTCAAGTGGCTCACGATCCTCATAACATGCTGGTTAGGAGAGGAAGACTTTCCAATACTTGATGAATTGCTGTGTAAAATACCAATTTTAACACCTGCAAAGGTGTTTAGAACAAAATTTAAATTTCTATTTTAAGATAAATTCTATTTTATGACACTGTTAAAGGCAGCAGTAGTGTTTTCAGAAGCAGTACATCTGGATAAGTATCCAGGATTTAAATGAGATTGCACGCTTAACTACAAAACTGTGATGGAAGCACAGCCTATATAGATAATGTGATTTTGCCCTTCCCCTACCTGCATCTTGTATAAAAATGATCTGATGGCTGTGTCACTGGCAGTGGCTGGATTCCTTACTAGACAGCTACAAAAGGAAGGGGAGCACCTGTGAATAGGGACACACATACACACACCCAATCCAAACCAACACACTGCCTCAGCACTGGGCAGCACATTCATGCAGGGCTTCAAAAGGGGGAGAAAATCCCCACCAGGCTCCCTGTCTCCTCTTTCACTGTCTTTCACAGCACATGCAAGCAGAAGTCCCTGGTTAAAAGCATACTTTTAGCCTATGTGTAAAAGTCCTCCCAAGAATTGTGATCGTTGGCTCACAGTTTAAAAGAAAATGGAGAGCAACTGAAGGGTAATAGGAGATATATTTTGGATCGAAGCTGCATCAGACACAATTCACTGCAGGAGGCTGGAGGCTATGCCAAAGCACCAGCAATGGAACAGAAAATTTTTTAGTGTGAGCCGTAGAAAAGCACTCTTTTAAAAAAAAATAAAAAAGGGCCTGAAAGTGAATAGGCAGAAAACTGATGTAAAAACCTGATTCACTAAGGGTATGGGCTCAGAAGCAGCACTTTGGTTTATATTCTCACCTCTTGCTGCTCGCAAAGAGCAGGGAACATACCAACATAATAACTGATAACAGCGCTCATAAAGAGGAATCCAGGAACTCTATGTTTTGAAGGAATTGCTTTAGAAAAATGGAGGTGCTGACCAAAAGGCTTACAGCTGTCAATGTGCCTTTCTCACTTGCAGGTTGGTCTCTCCAATGCCAGCAGATGAAAGGATGTTCAGTTCATACTCTGAGCAGCATTTTCTTTTCCTCTGGGTCTTGTGGAGCTCCTGTGATTGACCGACTCACTTTGCAGCCATTCCCCCTCATCTTTTGGCATCACAGGCTCCTACAGGTCAGTGGATTATGGAATATCCTTTTTTGAGACAAGTTGTTGCTGGTTTTCTATCATACAACCGCTTTTTTTCTAGATGGCGGGGATTACAGCATTCCTTACACTCCCTTTAGGGTCTGTGAAATAGGACTCAAAGAGTGGTGCTGTAGGCAAGCAGTATAATGTGACTCAATAGCAGCTACTGCAGCCATCCCATAGTATTTTGCAACAGCACTTTACCAAAATTCCCTGGCATCTTTGGTGTGATAGAGCAATGAACTCTGTGGTGTTTCAGAGACCTTTTAGGACATTTACCCAGGCAAGGCAGACCTCCACTGTGTCAGTTTTGTATGGCCTGGCTCTTGGTATTGGGGAGGAACACAGAGGTGCTATTTTCCCCTTAGGTAACTTTTCTTTCCTGAGATTGTGTCAGAGTTATCTGGAAGTGCAGTTGTACATTACCAAAAAACAAGCCATCACTTTTTTTTCCCCCTTTGGTACAGAAAAGGAAACACATTAACATTTCACAAAGAAGTCACGTGGCTCTGTGCAGCATTTCCCGTCTCATTACAAAAGCCAGTGTTTGTTAATCAAGAAGTCAAAGACTGATAAATGGTCAACTGGAAATTAACTTTTCCTGGTAGAAGAAGCTAGTGCCAAGCTAAAGGTTTTTGAGTTTCCTTATCATTGGAATGAGAAATACCTCAGTCGCTATTCTACTTGCAGCCTTTATCGTTGTACTAGGCAGATCAAGATAGCCTGCACTCTGTAGAACTTAAAATCCAAGTCCAAACCCAAATATCACAGCTTCTGCCTGTCTCTGATTCTTGTTTTAAGTCATCAGTGTTGGAGATAATTTTTCATGGCAGAGCCAAAGTGAAGAGCTGGCCTTTGCAGGAGAGCAGAACAGATCTGACTACAGCCAGCTGAGAGAGGCAGAAGTGCTAAGGAGAGACCATCACAGCTCACATCATCTGCTGGGACAGATAAAGCAAACCCACTTGCACAAAAACGTGGGGAGGGAGGGAGGGAGGCATAAGAAAAGGATTAAGAACTAAGCAGAAGTATATTTATACATATAAGAATACTGCTGGCATGTGCAATGTGTATATGAAAGCTAACAATACTGTATTTAATCATTTTGTTAAAAGCTTTGGGAAGGTCAACTCAGGTCACAGAGCAGAGATATTGTGAGCACAGAATGGAGAAGAAAAGCTTGTAGGAAAGAGAAACGAGAAAGTCAAGTGAAAAGAGGGCATTTAACTTTTTAGGGAGAAATTCTTAAAAGAGATGGATAAGATAAGAAAACTAATGCAACCTGACTTCTTCATTTATTTTTCATGTGGAGCAAAAAGTGTAATGAGGATATGTGAGAGATTACAATAAACATATTGCATGGGCACCTAGGAGAGGGAGAAAATCCCTGAATCATTTGCCAAGTAGATAAGGAAGCCTCGATATAAAAAGAGCAATGACTATCAGCTACAGATGCTTAGTACCTTTGTTCCTCTCCCAAAGAAAAGCCTATCAAGTGAGAGCTGGTATTTCCAGTTTCATGTCTGATAACGAATCTACCTCAAAACGAGACCTCAGGCACTGGGGCACAGCTCACTGTACAGGATTTTTCCAGCACTCCCAGCCTTCATTTTAATATTCTACATGTTATTCTACAGCTGCAGAATAAAATAAAAGCCTATCAAATGGAAAGTTAAAAAAAGAAACTGAGGTCAAAAACTCTGGTTTTGGCAATATACTTCAGCAGTGGCCACATGCCAAAAGCAGTAATCTCGGGATGCTGTGTCCTATGCTGAGGTGGCACTGCTCATCAGGAGCAGAGGGCAGAGCAGGACTGCTCTGTTCCTGACAGCCTGGGACACCCAGGGCTTCATCCCAGCTCACAGAGAAACCAGGAGAAACCAAGAGAGAAACTGCCAGCAGACAGAAGAGAAAAGCTCTTGGAGGTTTTCGCAGTAGCAGTAATCTCCTCTGGACTGTCCCAGGGACTCTAATCTGACCTCCAACTTTCCACATGTTTAGCTGTGCCAGCCTATCCCCTCCAGGAATCTCCATGGCTGCCCAACAGGAGGTAGCTCAGGGTGCTCCAGCAGCTGTGTGGCGTCTTTGAACTCTCCCACAACCCACACTGCAGAATTTAATTTTCCCCATTGGGCTGTCATGTCAAAATTAGAGGGAATCGTGTGGAACGGCTCCTGCAGCCACATTACCCTGGAAAAAGTCAAGAAGCTTCTGCTGGGTTCAGCAGAACAGTTCTGAGCCTTGAGATCATGAGTAATATGGTATTAACATTTCCATGATGCATTTTCAGAACTTTCACTTTAATAAAACAACATATTCCCCAGAGCACAAGACAACAGTTCAAGCAAAATAGAATTAATGAGACTGAGTAATGTTTGCATCTTTCAATATTCTCAATCCTGTAAGCAGATATGTTTATGTTCAGCAATCTGGATATTACAGAAAACACTCATTTTTTTTACCGTATCACTTCAGCTGAGTTTGAGTTAAAGACTAAAAAATTTTGTGCTTTGCTTTATTATAACTAATATTACAGCTGGAAAGGAACTTTAGTTTTGTGTTCCTGGTTTCTTCATTTTTGTGCACTTTTAAACACATATTCATGTGCCAACATATTTCACAAGCCTTTTGATGTTTTATTATCTCTGTATGTGGGTGGTTTGTTTCCAGCTATAGTTTGAAGTGCAAATTTTCCTCTCAGTTTTCCTATGTGAAGGTTAAAAATACAGTCATGAAATATCTGCCACATGTTTTCTTTCCTGAGTTTCTGAAGCAGAAACCTAAAACAAGGTACTTCTCTTCAAATATTTGCATTATTAAAAATATACTCCAACAAATGAATAAATAAAAATCAGCTGTTAAATAAACATAAAGAGATTAAAGGCTCGCTGTCCCTAGATATTTCTCCATATCCCTGAAGAATTAACTGCAATGCCTGCCCTGATAAAAATCTCTTGGGAGCAACAAGCATAGCAGCAAAAGGAATCACAACGGGTTGGAGATTAACTCAGCATCTGCTGTTTGCAGCCCACTGTGTGCTTCTGGGGCTTTGCATCTTATTGTGACTCACATGGAAATGAGGAGATGGATCCCAAACACAGCTTTGCTTTCAAAATCAGACATAAAATCATCTATTTCTTAAAGAGCATTTCCCTCTGACATACTGGAAATTAACATGAAAGTGTTAGCTATGAGTTAATTTTCATTTTTATTTGATGTTCTTGCAAAGCAGGACAGCATTTTCCCAAATCTGTTGGTCCATTGGTCAATGGCAGCAGCAAAACACTATAGCATGGCTCCTGGGAATTTTGCTGTCTAGAGGATTTTTTAAATCATACCAGCTGTGCTGTACATGCCAGTGAAGAAAGGAGAAGGCAGCAGGTTAAGTATTTTCTTCTCTATATCTGAAAAACAGGAGCATTTTCTATGGAAATTAATGTTTAAAAGTAATCCCAGTGCCCTCAAGCTTTAAGTGCTGTCACAAAGATTAGAAAGGGCCAAAGGGAGCTCGCTGACTTTTGAAATTAACACTTTTTCAAGGGATGAAAAGTTGCAGAAGGGTCTTCCCAGTAAGCAGGTCTGAGCAGGGTGGTGCTGCCCCTGGGCCAGCCAGGCTGAGCCAGCTGGGAGCAGCCTGGCAAACATTGCTGCTAGTGCATAGCAGCAGTGAGTGATCCCTTCTTTCCCTAGCAAAGGGCAGCAGGGAGAAAACAGGGGTTTGCCCCATCAGATTTCCTCCCTATAACAATCTTGAGACACTTTGTGCCCTTTATTACTGCAGTAGCCGTGATGAGTCATGCCTCTCATTGAAACAGTCAGACATCAAGAGAAAACAACTAAAAGGTAGATTTTTATTCTCAATTTTTTTAACTTCCAGATTGTCAAGGTGATCCTCTTTAAGTTTCATGAGAACAGGCATAAATGTGATTTTCAGGTGGTGGATGCTCCTTTCAATGATGCCAGCAGAGCAGAGCTGAAGCAGTGGCTGCAAAGATGTGGCTCTGAGCGACCTGACCCAGCACTATTGATATGCTGTTCCTCCTCCAGGAGGTGGCTGCTCTGCTAATGCCAAACATAAGCAAAATAGGTGCAATACTGATGATGATAAGGTGGGGGGTTTTAAATCCATGCTGGCCAGTGGTAATAGGATTCTTAATCCACCAAATGCTATGATGACAGAAGTGAGTTCAATCTGTGGATTGGTCTTTTCTCTACACCTTTGGATTCATTTTGCTTTGTTAATATTCTTGACATTTTCCCCACAGACTTTCTTTGCCAGTTTTGTGACTGTTTTTCCTTTCCTTACCTGTGACTTTCAATATCCTTTAGCTACTGTTCTGCAGCTAATTTATTGACACCTTTCCCTCTCCTTTCTCTACCCTCTCTTTCAGTGATGTGAACTGTGCATTTTCCAGCTAGGCCAAACTGTAAGAGTGTGTCTTTTCATTTGTGGGAGATATGAAATATTAAAACAAACATTTCCCTGCTTCACTCTCAGTAAGAGCTTAAAGGAGCTATTACAGGGATTATTTTTCCTCTACTTACTGGAAAACAAAGATAAAAATGTAGCTTTCTAGTAGGTCATTTAATCTTGGAACATTTAATTGTGAGGTTGCCAGCCATGATTTGATTTCTCATCTTCTATTATTCCAAGGTTACAAACCTTCCAATTCATTTATATTTATAAACAATGTTCCCACTATATTACATGCATGGATTATTAGGAACACCTCCCAGTAGAGCACTGTCAACTTTTTGTACATAATTAATTAGAAGCCTCAAAGCTACCTTTTATCAAACTTTCACAGAGGTTTAGCATATCAGAAATCTCAAAATGAAAGAACTCTGTTTAGACCAAAGGGCTATCCAGCTTACCCAAGTTAGGAAATACTTTATATTTCATGGAATTAAAAAAAAAAAAAATTAAAAATAATTAAAACCAAAGTAGAAATCACCTAGGGAAGAATGTGGTTGCAGTGATAACAGAATTATATTTCACAGTAAAGGGAGCCAAATCCTGGCTCCAATCAACAGTCCAGTTCTGATAAAATAAGTCGAAGGACAAAACAGCCTGACCAAAACCATGATTCTACCTGCAAAAAAATTAAGATGAGAGTAAGAACTGACCCCTAACAGTTAAACAGCTTAGAAATCATCCACAAGCAAATGCAGTGCTCTGCCTATTTGCATGGCTCCTGATTTTTACTGTAGTTCCTCAGAAGCAAATTGAGCCTTTCAGCTTCAAATTAACTTGCAAAACTTTGGCTGGGAGGCCAGGCCAATCTCACACAGGCCCTGTGCACAGGGGAACCCACACATTATCATCCTAATTTTGTACTTGCCACATGCAGCATGTGTGAGTAGGTCTGGGATAGCTCTGCAGCACCAGGGGTGAGTTGGCTAGGAGGAGAAATGCTCATTTTTCTCTGCATGCCCATTTCCTTGCCATCCTAACACATTCTGGATCACTAACTGTGAGCTCCCTGCCAGGGGAAGTGCCATGGTGAACATGATTTACAGGCAGCAAACATCCCTTTGATTCGGACCATCACTGGCACATAAAAATCAAATGCAAATTTCTCAGATTTCTCAAGAGCATGTTCTGATGTTTAGTATTTTGCAGGGAATTTTGGGGCAGGACTTGTCACCTGTAAGCGCAACAACTACTTTGCATAAATTTTGCTATGGAAGTTAAAATGTTTGTAGCACTTAAAGACTTATTCCTCTTCTTTCCCTTACCACAAATTACCCTGGGAACCAAGGCGGCAGTGCAACAGAAGATACTGCTCATGATTTCACAAGTTTCTGGCCTGGACCCTTTCACAGAGCTGGATTATCTGGAATACATGGTTACATTCCTGCCATCCACTCTGATGGCCAGGAGATAACTTCTCTGTATGTGAGACAAGCAAATCTTTGAGCCACACTGCCACCCCTTACAATTCTTAACAGCAGATTGGAACCATTTCCCAGGATCAACAACTTTGTGTTTTTCAAATGCTATATAAAGCAGCTTGGCAGCAAGGCTGAGCTGAGTTTTCCTTCTCCTTGTAGGTCACTGCTGGTGCAGCAGCACTTTAACTGAACAGACAGTTTCTCTCTAGAGAAAGTCATATATTTAGTGTCCCAAATGGTAGGTTAGATGTCAGATTTAATTTGAAACCTGAGATGCTGTATTTCCAGAGAAACTGTTGGCAAAATGTGTTTAAGCAAGAGGACATTGGTTTAATTGAGTTCTTTCATTCTTCTTGGTATTAATTTTATTTAATGAGTAATGATTTACCTAAAAGAAATAAAATTAAAAAGTCAAAGACTAGCAGGCTGCAGAGAAAGTTCCCTGTGGAACTAAAAGACAGTAAAATTTAAAGATCCTGTCAATAGAATCTTTTTTCTTATCTGTCCTCTTAACCCTGCCCAGGGTACCATTGCACTGTCTACAGCAAAGAAAATTGCCTCCTCACAGGGACTGAAACTGGAATTTTGATTTAATAAGATAGGAATGCAAATAACACACCTTGCAGCATTCTGAATGAATAATTTACTACATGAACCTTGAACACAGTGATGCATTTTATATTGCACTTATCCTACAATATCTCTGCATCTCTTCTACATACAAAAGCCAAAATCCACATGACTGTTCTAACAGAAATATCTTGGCCAGCTTAGAATCTTATCCTTATTTTACTCCAGTGAATCAGCTCACTATATTTTATACATTCCCATTATACTTTTCTACAACAAGGGTTCTCATCCCGGGCTTGATTTATGTTCACTGGAGAACTAGTAAATGAGTCTAGAACACAGGCTAAAGTTCTTTAACTGTTACTGATCTATAGCCTTCCATCAAAGCAATGAAAATTCCCTATCTGTGTAAGTAGAAGTAGCTAGAAAAGGCTTGGATATTGCCAACTTCCTTAATAATTTTCATGAAACATTGAGATTGTCTGAACTGCAGTAAAAAATGCACTGATTGCCACTTCAAGGCTTCTAGTTGAAAGCAGAGGACATTGCTGACTTTCTTTGTCCTGTGTAATGACTTGCAAAAATTCTGTAAACCCATTTTCTTTAAGAAAAAAAATCATTGCCATTAGTGTCTTTTGGGACACCTCCTATAAATAGTTAAAATTGCCCTGTTTTACTCAGTTTAATTATTTATTTGGAGAATAATTACTTTAGATGTCAGTTCCATTATCATGGAAGTTGTAAATGATCCTGAAACTGAAACAAATACTGTCTTCTTAAGATCAGTAACTTTAGCATTACAGAAACTATTTTAATTGTTGTTTCATTGCAGAACCCATATAGAATATGAATGAATGTGACTTTCAGACTGTCCTAAGATTTATTTTTGAAGAGTTAACAAAACCTACAGATAACAAGAGGTAAAGGATTTCCCATCTCAGATACTTGTCTGTGTCTGTCAAATTCTTGTAGAAAATAATATATCCCTCAGCAGTAGTGGAATAGGTAAAAGAAATAGAATTAATGGGCAGTCAGCATAAAATCTGAATATATTGTTATTGAGGCTAGAGTCAATGAGTTTGAATTAATTTCTTTCCACTGAAACCTAATCCTTTCCTAACTATGTATGCAAAGTGCATGCCTACCAAAACCAACATTGAAAATGCTCCTATTCATTAAAGAAAGGTAAATTTATTTATTAAATTTTCTATATAATCAATTGATTTCCTAAGAGTTTGCACACATCTGCCCAGTTCTGTGAAACATCAACCTTGCCCACGTCCCAGAAGGACAGCAAAGTTTTCACTAAACATATTGTTGCTGTTAAGAACTTTCACAACATTCATCTCCTGTCACTGAACAGGAGCAAATGTGGACTGGGTCAGACCCAGTATCTGTCCAAGCCAGCAGCCAATCTCCAGCAGCAGCTGAAGGCAGATGGCCAGGGGAGAAAATGAAGACTGTGGCACGAAGTCTGACACTTCCCCTCACAGTCCCTCAGCTGCCAATCATTCACAGCCCAGGGACTGCTGGAGCTGGGTGGGCTTCTTTGCTCTTAATCACATCCACTGGACATCCCACAACATGCTGAGCCTCCCCCTCGAGCCAAGGAATTGTTCAGCTTGCAGTTCTTTTAGCCCAAGACATTCCACGTAGACCCATCCTCTCCAGCCCCTCCACAGAGGAGTTGGCAGTAATTGTATTCTGCCCAGGCAGATTTTCCAGTTGTGCCTCTTTAACCATTGCAGTCTTCATTTCTAATTCTGATCCACTCTTCCTTGTCACATCCTCCTCCATACACAGCATGTCTGCACACAGGAATTTATGCTTTGTTGTTGTGTTGTCTACTTTTGTCATTTGGTGCTTATGAACTCGGACCAACTCTTTATTCCTGGAATACTAACTCAGAACTGCTGAATTCAAAGTGTCCAGGCATAAAACTGGTTTGTTCCATAGGCTAAAAGCAGGTATTTCCCTTTAGCCAGAAAATCAACATTGTCACCGTCTCAATATTCTTCCTCAAAAGATCCTTCCATATCACAGAGAGTAAGAAGGATACTTTTAGGTACAGACTAAGGGGTTTATTTTGTTACTCAGCAAAGTGCCTGCCATCTGCCCTCACTTATGTAAGGTTCACTTCCACACCTACCCTGAGTATCTTTAGCTCAGTTTGGCAGATTAAAAGATTTAAGGCTAAGTTTCGTGCTATTTCTGTCAGAAGCCAACTTTCTAATTTCTGAACATATAAAGTGTTGTTTTTTCAACCATCTTTCAAGACTTACTATATTGGATTTGAAGTCTTCTCTACTCATTTACTATATGCCATTTTTCTTTGATTGCAACCACAATACCATCTGTGCTGAGATTTGTCACATGAGGTTTTAGCTTTGGATATCAACTATTTCTATAAAATATCACTTAAAATCAATTAGTCACTTTGGACATAAAGAGAAACTAAACAAACAGTTACATCTATCTTCCTATGCTTTTTTTTCCCTTTAGCTTTATGGTATTTTGAGAAGCACCAGATTTTCTTGATGAATGGTTGCCTATTTAATGATAAAAAATAAAAATTCTGTAACAGCAGTTGGGGACAAAAAATGAAGGGGAAAAATAGATCACTCTGCTCATCATCATCCTGAATGAAGGAAAATATCCTGAAGCTTGGACTAGTGACTGAGACTCAGCTCTCCATCTGTCTGTGAGGGTGGTGTCAGCCATGGGACGATGACTGATGAGGATCCCATCCTGTTCAGCAAGCTGGTGTGGGGGGCAGGCCCAGATCCCAGCCAGGAGAAACTCCTGGGGCAGGGATGGGAACACAGAGTTACAGACACAGCTGAGCTGAGGGGGAAAATTGGGAAGGTAGCTCAGGGTCTGCATTTGTATTCAGGCAGGAATACAAATAACAAAGGCCAAAGACAGGTCTTTTCCTTAAATCAAGTTAGAGACTGTCTTTTCTCTCTGCTGCCAACCTAAATGTTCAAAAATCATAAACCAGGACCCCAAGCGTGACAAGTCTGATTTCAAAAAGCAGGAACTTAAAAGTATTTGCCATCTTTGACCCTGAATACCATCACAATAAGGTTTCTGAGGCTCTCAGGAACATCAGCATTACATCTGAACTCCTATAGCTGTAACAGATACAGATTTCATTGGAATTCATTTGGGTTTTTTCCCCACACTCATATTATTGAACATCTTCTCAAAGTGGGTCTTTAATATCACACAATGCCTTGACACCAGACTCCCAGGGACCCCAGTGACATTAGATAGCCATTCTAGGGTCTGTGGGTTTCTTTGAACTTCACTGGACTACAAAATTAGCCAAGGAACACTCATCCCTCTGCTCCTGCCAAAAACATCTCCATGAACTCCCTGTTAATATTTACTCTGGGTTAGATAATTCTTATATATGAAATGAGAGTTCCATCTGAGTACCCACAATGAGATTAATCTCATTTAAGCATGGACAGCTACTAGGAAGGGCGCTCCAGCTTGCCAAGTCCTGGCCAATGTGTAGAGCAGACATTGTGACTACAGAGGAAGCTGGGCCAGGGAAGTGGTCTGGTTGAAAAAGTGACCTGACAAAATATTCCCAGATCGTTTACAACACTGGCTCCATGAGGTGGCTCCCTGTCCAATCCTTCAGCTATTAATGCCAGCACAAAGGAGAGCTCAGGGACACAGAGACATCCCTTTAGTCTGCATTCAGATGCAGTTAAATTGCAGTTGTGGAAATAAACAGAAATTCCCTGAGGTCGTTTGACAGTCCTGCAAGTTTTTCTGCCATGGTTAGAGCTCAAGCCATTTTTAAAGAGACCACAAATATGGGACGGGGAAATATGGATATTATACTTTTTTCTTTCATGCTTTTTCAGTTAGATCTTCAGAGTACAAACCCTTCAGGGCAGGACTCACCCAGCTTCCTGCCTCTTTAGAAAGAGCCTTACTTGGCTTTTCAAATAAACACACTGGGGAATATGAAAAACAGAGGGAGAGGATGGTGTTGTTGTCATCTCTGGCAGAGGTCCAAACAAAGTTTGCTCCTCTTATCATAATGAATATCTGTATTTTGCACAAATGGCAGCTAGAAATGGCCCCTCTTAACCCATGGACAATTATACACAATGAGTACAAAACCACACCTATTAGCAATCATAAAGGATCCTTCCTAACTAAATCTCACTGTCCCCTGCCAGACAGTTTGTGTAGCCTGCAGGTCACCTGCATGCTAGTTGTTATTGTTTCTCCCTGAGTACATGCAGTTTAGACCACTGATATGAACTTTACAGGATTTCAGATTTTGGGGCATACCACTAAAAAATGAAGGATTTGAGAAGTAAAAGAACAAGCCTTGCTATAAGAGTATAAAGGTTTACATTTACCTGTTAGTTCTCAAAAATCACAGTTGCCTTGAGAAGATAGAGTCCCAAACAAAGTACACCCTGTGGGCCAGCTTTTACTAAATGCCAGGAAAACAAAGATGTAATTTTAAGTAACTTGGTGCATGTAATGAAACAGAACCTAACCTTAAAGTGGTTTGGGGTTGTTTTTTCCTGAAATCTGACAGAAGAGGTTGAGAAAGAGTTTTTGTGAGAAAGCCTCAGTCTGGGTTTTTTCCCCAGGAGGTTGTTTCAAGCCTCAAAGTATGAATGAAATTGTAGCCTCAGCTGGGTCCCCCTTGGTCATCACAGTGCAGGGATGTCCCAGTCAGGGCCAGAGCTGGTGTGCTCACAGGGTGCTCAAAGGATGCTCACAGTCATTGTGCACCATGGACTGTCCACAGGGACATCAGGTACACCTTCCTTTGAGGCATATACCTGGATTTGTGCTTCAGGACCAAAGCAAATCAGTAGAGATCTCTGGGAATCAGTGAAATGATAACAACATAAAACACCAAGCCTCTGTTAGTTACTTTTTGCTATGTATCTTACATAAATGAAGATTAAAACTTCTTATACAACTTCAGTTGTATAGGCCTTCATTTCAGACCAACACAATGTCATATTTTGAAAAATAATTCATAATTCAATAATTTAAGATTAAGTCAATGGTTAGAAGGGGCTTAGGAAATACTTTTCTTGAAAAATCTCGCCAAGTGGCATCTACTCAGAAAAGCTGCACAAGGCAACGTAACCACATCTTTAATTTGCTGCTACTACTGAGCAGGTTGGCTTGCCCTGTGCTTTTATTTTACAGTAGCTTTGATTACACTTTTCTTGATAAAGTCTGCATCTGACAGCATGGAACACATTTATCTCAAATATGGAAAGAAATAACAGTAATTGGATCTCCTGCTTGTATGTGAGAGAATGAATGAGAACATAACAAATTCACCCACGCCATTATCTCTCTGAACAAAGTCAGAATTTCAGCTGCAGTGACCTTGTGGTCACAAAAATCACAAATTGCAAGACAGAAGACATGGAAAGAAAAGGGCTTTAGATAGACAGGTGTACATTGTTACAATACATCCTGCAGTTGTTATATATCCAGAACTAGTTCTCTTAGGACTGAAATCAGGCTTCCCCTCGTGTTGTTCAATAGTTTTCAAAATACAACTGACAATAATTCACACATTTGTTCAATAGCAGTAAGGGAAATATCGCTTCATTTAAAGACCTAGAAACCAGGAAGAAAATAAAGAAAATGCCAAAAATACAGACATTACAAATTTGCCCAAATGAATTAGGCACAGCCCTGCACAACGTACAAGAAAAGCCTTTTTAAAGGGAGTTGCATCTGAAATTCAACACAATTTGTAATATTGAAAGGAATGTTATGGTAAACTTGCTACTAAAAAAAATCAAGATTCTAACACATGTAGAGAAATATGCTTAGAACTAAACTAATAGAAATGTTCCTATATAACAAATTAGTAATACATCCAATTTTGTTTGCTTTTGTCACTATAAATTAAGTTGTACCTTGTCTGAACTGAGCTGTGTGACCCCTAAAAGAGGCCCCTGTCTTGTAGGGATTTCTATGTTCCAAAATAGATCACAATCACATTCAAGTTCTTTCCAGGCTGTAAAGGCCCAGATGGCTCCCATAGTTTTGAAACTCACAACTCAGACCTCCATGGAACACCACCCAGTCATCAACACTACTAGAACTACAAATGTATAGCTCTGCTCTGAACACCAGAGTTGAGATCTGTGCTGCTCTTTACATCTAACTTTTTATGCCGCCTTGTTAAGGACTGTGTGAGTACATAATGTAATTTAGAAGAGCTTTCCTGTTCATAAAGCTATGGCACCTCTTGAGGAGTTAATATTTGTTCTGGGGATCAACAGGCACTATAACTGAAATTAAAGATGACTTTTTTCATCCAAAAAATCCTTTCTAAGCCTCATTGACTTAGTGCCCTATACACAATCTAGCCTTTGGAGCTAAAACAGAGAACACAGTGTCATGGTGCTGCTGACAGAAAAAGACAGTTATTGGAGGGCTTTATCCAATTTGATCCTACTCACAGTATATCTCAATTTCACACCTTATTTTAATCAAAGTAAGCTTTTATGAATATCCACTACTACTTACTCTAATAGATCTCAGGACTGAGAAACCTTCATGCTAGGAAGTAGGACCTACGTATTAAAGTAATTCTCATTGAGCAACATAAAATTCAGAGAAGCCTATTTCAAGGCCCACTGAGTTAAAAGAACTAGGACACAGTAGCAGTGGCTAGGTACTTAATAATTTTCCTTAGGTAACAACAGTCATTTTCATAAACAAGTTACAAAGAACACCATTTTGCAGAACCAGATCAGGCAGATGTATAGGCTGTGTGTGATTTGGCCACTTAAGCACCAGAAGTGCCATGAACGGTGCAAAAAACTGACACCAAATTGGGAAGGCATCAGTCATCTTCATGCTGTGCCCTGCCCCTCCCAGGAACAGTGTTTTGAGGTTGGCTATTTTGAATGGTAAACTTTTCCAAAGCCTCCAGATCCCACTGCTGTGTTTCATTTCCCTGAGGACATCAGACTGAGGGAAAATCCAAAACACAGAACTACTTACTAAACTTGCCTATATGCAACTTCATATTTTAAAGAATTAATAAACCATGCCTAAAGCTCTATTATAAGGATGAGAAAAGTATCTCAGGAAGTCTTTTTCCTTTGCAAGGCTAATCAATACTATATTTTAGGTATGATACCTAGACTGCAATCCCATAATATGCTGAAAGGAAGGAAAGAAACATGAGAGGTAGAATGGTATTTTCATTACTGTTTCACTGCTTCAAACAGTTTAACTGTTTAACTTTCTCTTTTTTTTTTTTTTCTGTAATATGATCTACAGTCCATATCAGATAAATCAGAATATAATTAGATAGTGCAGGAATCAACTACAAACCTAGCCAACAGGACAGTTTTTTAAGGGATTATTTCTCAGCAGAGTATCAAAATCCCAGACCCATCAAAATACGGGAAAATTCATTGTGTGAAAGTGAGGAGGGCTGGATTTGTCTGTCCCATACAATACTGCAAACACCACCACAAGCACTGAGTGCCTGCCTTGGGATGAAAAAAGACATTGAGCTTACAAAAGCCATCTATCTCCCTGTGAAAGCAAATACCACAAAGGCTGTTCTACTCCATGATTCACTATTGAATGTTTTAATTCAGGTGGGCTCTGGCTCTCTGCTGTCACTCCTTCACACATGTGCTTAATTTGACATACAGAGCCAAAGATAAATTCCACCTAAGTCCTGTGATTTGCTTAGTGGTAGGATGAAAAAACTCCCACTGGCTTCAAGTGTGAAAGATCAGAGACTGAAGGATCAAACTTTATAGCAAGTAGGGTCAAGCAGCAAGTTCCCAATCCACAATATGAGCACTGGTTTTTATTATATATCACTGCTCTGCTCTGAAGGACTCTTTCCAGCGTGACAGTTGCTTGGTTTTTTCTGAATGGCTGTTATCAGATCACAGATTCACACTGAAGCTGTTTATAAATGTTCCTTATGACATTGTCTTTTTCTTTTTTTTCTTTTTTTTTTTTTTATCAAGCCATTTTTCCACCATGAAACAGGACATTTATTGTTCATATATAAGAGGCAATGAACCTGCAAAAGCAGCGTTCATAAAACCTGGAAACCTCCTCAACAAGCAAAATGACTAACTGTGATGGACATTCATAAATCACTCCATATCATTCATCATAATTCCTGAAGTTTCATTAATTCCTAGAGGAAGACATAAATCTAATGTGCATCTTAAGGAGCCAGTAGGCTGGCTTGCTCTCCAGGCATAAAATAAATATGATGCTCTCTTCCTTACTGAGGAGATGCAGGCTTTGCATGTGTGCACAGCAGGAAATCAATGTCACTCAAAATGAGGGGGTGTCCTGGGTAGCCCTACAGGCATCACTTTTGTTTTCAGAATGTGCAAATGCTCCCTCCTAATCCTGCCCCCACTGAACTCAGTGAACCTTTTCCCCTATAAAGCTCAGGCAGAACTATATGTATAAAGCCTTTAATCTACCTCTGCTTTTGAACACCCAGGTTAAGAGTGCAGATTTGATTTCCAGAACTGAGGGGCCAACAGTGCCTGGGCCAGTGCTGCAGGTAACCTCTTGGAAAGATCCTGGGCAGCTCCACAGGGTCTGGCTAACCCCTAACAGCTTGGAGGATCACAGAGATTACACACATCTAGCAGAATCCATAAAAAACAACAGCAAAAAGTTCTTTTCTTTTAAAGCAGGCAAGCTGATATAAACAGAAAAAAAAAGAAGCCTTTACAGTGAAGCCTGGTGCTATGCAAATTGCTCTCTGAGAATGCTAAAGCAAGTTTGACATCCTGTGGCCAGAGTCAGCATGGGAATAACTCACCCTTACAAGCCCTGGGCTTGCTCACTCAGGAGATTATCCTGCTCCTGAGGGCATATATTTTTGTTTGAGGTGGGTATGACAGTCTTGTGAGTGAGTATCCTGGAGGAAAGAATATAAATGTGCACACTAAATATTTCTGTCAGGGGATGACTAGGGCTTGGAAGAGAGTAATATCACTTGAAAGCCCACAGGACATCAGAGAGTAAACACAGGATGGACCCCAGAAAGTCTGTGTGGCCCCTCTGCTTGAGGTTATCCCCTGCCCTAAAACAGGAATACAAATATAAATGGGGGACCAGAGACTGGGGGAAGAAAAACAAAAGAAAAGAAACTAGAGCATAGAAAAACTAGTTTCTCTTAAGAAAAACAGGTTCAGCCTGATATGTAAATATCTCTGAAAAGATAATTTAGTCATAATCATAAGGTCTGTTTAAAAAGTCTGCTGCTTCTTTTTCCAGCCCACATTTTCCGAAACAAAGAAAAGCTGTCGTTAAAATATCTGTGATAATTGTTATGAAACAATCACATGTAGCAATCTTGGCTTATTGATGCACATCCAACGCACCACATCAATCTCTGTAAACCTTTCCAAAGGTTCATGCCTGTAGTTTGGAAGAACTGATTGTACAGAGAAGATAACAAGGCAATTTGTTAGAACTTAATTTGTAACAAATTATTTCTGTGGAAAGAGCAAACGATAACAAAAGGATAACTCCAGATTTATGGAATTGAAGACCCAGCATTCCAGCTGCACAATATCTTGGGATAAGTCATGTCTGCACAATTTTTAGAAGACTGGCTTTGAACTTTTAAGATCATTGGCACACTTTTACACAGAATAGATTTATTGATAAGTTTATTACGATGGAATGAGTATTTATTTACTCTTTTCTTTTCCAGAGAAAACAAAATTTATAAAAGATATCCAACATCTAGTATATGTTCAACCATTACAAGCTTCTCAGGTTACACAAAGAGCATTTGAATCAGGCTACACAACGGTTAAGTAGGTAAAATGATCCATTTCCTCATAATCTTCAAAATACTCACCCACTGTGGACTGCTTCCTAGTGTCTTTGCTGGGGGAAGACATTTTTGCATGGTAGTGAGTGAGTCTGAAAGTACAAAGCAAATATTTTTATTTTTCAACAACCATTATTTCAACCTTTTAAAAAACACTATATTGTACTCTACCTTAGAATATGCAGAAGAAGGCTAAAAATGAGAGATAAGTTCCAATACTGATAACAGGAAGCAGTGGAGAACTTTGAGGATTGGACTACTTCATCATGTAAGTAGCTCTTGTGGTGTTTGTTTGTTTGTTGTGTTTTTTTCCAGTTGATTTCAGGAAATCATGGGTCTGTTCATCTTGTCCTTATCCCTCTCTGAGTCACTCCTGAAAGGTGAGTCTCAGTTTCCTCTCTCAGGACTAGCAACAGCACAAGAGGAAATGGCCTCAAGCTGGCCACCAGGAAGAATTTCTTTGCTAAGAGGGTGGTCAGAGATTAGAATGGGCTGGACATGGAGCTGGTGAAATCACCATCCCTGGAAGTGTTCAAGGAACAACTCAGTGTGGTACTTGGTGCTGTGGTTTGGTTGACAAGCTATGGTTTGGTCAAAGGTTGGATAGGACAATCTTGGAGGTAATTTCCGACCATAATGATTCTGCTGTTCAGCCCAAAGCAAATTCCTAACTGAAAGTTTTAACTGTCAGAATAAAAAGTCATTAAGGATAGGAAAGAACCTGCCCAACTCTGTACCAGCTCAGCAAAAAATAAAGAGGCTTTCACTCTTCACAAGAAAGATAGGACAGCACAGCTCTTTGTGCTTAGTTTATTCATTGAAACAATACATTATATAGCGAATTAATCTACACAAAAAAACGTGTAAAATATGTTAATTAGAGACATAGAGATACTCCAGATATAACAATACTCTTGTGAAAAGAATGTCTGCCTCTTTGTAGGGTTTTTCATGTATTAAATTTTTAAAATAATTTTTAATTACTTTATATTAGAAAATTATTATGTGCACGTCTTTACCATTATCCCTACTGTTGAAAACATGGATTACGGCAGTCAGTGGAGACAGGTGAGTTTTGTCCTATCCAGCAATTCTCAGTCACTGTTGCTTCAGCCTGTGCAATGATGAATTGTTTAGACCCCCTGTAGTTAAAGTAGAGCTTCAGCTGTGCAGTTGATAATCAGACCACTGCAAGAGCCTGGGTTTCCTTCTCAGGTGTGCAAACACACAGGCACATGCTCTTCACTTTGCAAAGGTGGTCGGTGACAATTACAATCAGGGAGGGGATTGCTATGTTGCTCCAAATTTGTGAGCTGGTATTCATCAATACTTACATTAGGAAACATTCGATTATTCTGCAAGATGGTGAATGTTCCTGTTGATTGAAACTATTTAAGGGTGTCAAATCAAGGCTTTTCTCTCTGCTGTATCACACCTGTTCAATTTCTCTCTCATTGTTATCACAACTGCAACAAAATAAGCACATCATGTACAAAATGCCCCAATAACACTTTCAAGGATGAGAATTTGGTTTGCAAACTACCTTGATTTGATGGAGTAAAAATGTCAAGGGTAGTTATGCGTAACTTTCAAGCAGCACCTTAGCGCCACCTTAGACAGCTGAACAGCAGCTTGGAACCAAAATTTTGATGCCATGTAGGCAACATTTTAGGTAAAGTGAGATCTTTAAGAAGCATCCTTGCATCAAATACACATTGTTCAAACACGTGACCATAAAAGCCACATTTTCTAAAAGGACACGATCCTATTGCATGCCATTGTCATTTCTGCTCCCATGACATTCACATTCCCTCTAAAGTATTCCAGGCTGAGTGTGTCTCTGCTAGACATTGGCATCACTTTTGCTACAGAATACAAATGCTGGCAAGTTCCTTTCTCACTCTACACCTCTCTTCAGGACAAAAACTGCATGAGCAGCCACTGTTGGACAAGCCAGCTAGCAAAATTGGGTGTGAGGGAAGTGGAGTGGACTTAGGGGTCTGTTTTGGAGGGCAGCTCTAGTGCTTATGGTTTCAGTATCTTCTGTAGGAGTACAAAGGTCTTTTTAAGGCATTACCTAGCCTTTGCCCATTTGACAGGCCTGGCTTTATCTATGCATGCAAACATGCATACATTTGCACTGTGCAAATGGATGTTTAGCTTGTGAGAGACTGTTTCTTCTCTCTGGCTGGGTGACTGAAGTTTTATAACTAAATTGGTGATCACATGCAGTATAAATAACAACTGCCTCTCCAGATGTATACTGAGGCCTGCATGCATTTATGCAATCAAAGCACAGCATTGAAGGAAAAAAAAATCAATAACAGCTTAGGAACAATGAAAAACCTGGGCTACAAATAAACAGAACCATTTCTCTACTAATAGGTATTTTCCAGGAGGTAGAATCTTGCTATTATATCATACCCAAAATACAGCAGGAATTGTTCTTTGTGCTGACATCTGGCTGTAGCAGCATGATCTCTGATACCATGCAGGACATAACCTCAGTGCAGGCTCAGAAGAAATTAGGAACATGACTTCACAGAAAATAGGAGTAATATTCATTGGCTTATAGAATGGGAGTGAAGGGTGATTTAAATGCAGATTGAAAATAGCAGCAGTGAAATCTTGTTGTATTTAGAGTTGGCCTATTTAGCTATTTAACTGACAGCTGGTGATTAATGTAGATATAAAACTTTGAAATGTCTTTCTCTTGGAATACAAAGTTGATAGTGGTTTATGTTTCAGTTTTTTGGTTGCTTTCTCAAATGAATTTCTAGAAGCTGAAGACCATGAATGGGAATGCTGAAAAACAACAGTTTTCAGAGCTTTCAGAACAGTCATGATGAGAAGTTGGTTTAGACTTTAATTGAATTGATAGTAAGAGTGAGAAACAATTGTTTTGATTTGTTATTCACCATATTTTGGACAACTTCTGTAACTAAATGACAGATTTGAGTGCATTTTTAATAGTTAATTACCTGTTATCTCCATGGTGCCACATTTTAAACATTTTATTTTATTTTATTTTATTTTATTTTATTTTATTTTATTTTATTTTATTTTATTTTATTTT
>CM031863.1:28211054-28233276 GCA_018697195.1 Certhia americana | reverse complement strand
TTATTTTATTTTATTTTATTTTATTTTATTTTATTTTATTTTATTTTTCCAGCACCTAGTACAGTTTGCTAATTGAACCACTGGATCTCTTATTCTAATCACTATTTTCAATTATTGACACATAAAAAAAATCAAGTATGAAGCTTCAGCAATAAATTAGCATCACATTAGAGGGAAATAATCTAAACATGTTCACTGATGTTGTTAGCTAATGATTTATTTGCATGACTTCCACCTGCACAATTATGAATGTTGAAATAAACAGTCCAGGTTTTCCAGCAGTTTGCAGGCAAGTACCACAACAAAGAAAGAAAGGTGACCAAACAGTCTAAGATGAGAACTGGACTCCTTTCAGGATCCAGTCCGATGCTCATTTAAGCAAGAGGGCACTTCATTTGTACTTCCATAGGCAAAGGATCAAAGCCTTATTGAGATTTAAAGGAGGAAGAAGCCATCCTTGTCTTGGTCACTGAAAGAACTTCCAGTGGAGGACAGTAAGGATGATGGCATTGTTTAAATCTGTGACAAGTTACAGGATAAACTGAAAATAAAGTGGAGCAGACACACCAGTAGAGCCCAGGTAAGCTGGAATAAGAGGGGGAAGTGGACCAGGGTCTTTCAGTGTTGCAGCTACTAACAAGCACAAGCTTCTGCTGCTGCTGGGTACCAGCAATGAGGGCTTAAACACAGCACTCTGCACAGGGTCAAGGCCTTTATCTGCTTGCTAAGGTAAAACCCTTGAAAAGCATTTGCTGTGAGTGATAACATGGTCCAAGATCATGTGCTCTCTCAAATTACAGCCAAACTCTCAGAAAGAGGAAAAATCAGAGCATTATGTACAGGGACTTCCACTGAAAATGAGGCCTCATGAAATATGCAGGGCTTTGCTGTGTGTTTTGTTCTTCATGCCATCTATTCCCTCTCCTATGAAACTGCTCTGCTTCTGCTCATGGGGATGTGAAATGCTGAGATTTGCTATTGAGCACGGAGCCACTCCATTTTGGCAGTGTCACGCGTGGCAGCTGCGAGCTGTGCCAGGACACTCCTCTGATCCAGCTGCAGTCTTGGTAGGTCAACACTTTTACAGTCACTGTGATATGGAAGTTTTAATCTGCTTGTTCCAACTCAAATGTTAATATTTTCTCCCCGTGCTTATCAATCATAAACAATTACCTTTGAAAAAACAAATTAAGTATGAGGTTTCTCACGCCCTTCTACAGTACTTTGAAATTCTTTCTGCATTGTCTTTTGGTTTTCTGCTCCATCTTCTGCTCTTCCAGCTGCTGCTTGGCAGCATAGATTGATTTGCAAAATATGAGCTCCTGAAGATTGCTCACTTCAACAAAATTTTAACCAGAGGCAAGCATGCAAAGTAGTTGAAATGCAGTGTTTCAATAGCATAATTGTGGGTTTGGTTTGATTTTTTTTATTGTGAGTGAAAAATTCTGTCTTATTAAGACAACACAGCTTCTTCCCAAGTGGACCAAGTCAGGCACATGCAAGAACATGCAAGATCAAAGCCTTGTTGGTCTGGGGACTGTTGTGACATCTCTATTGCAAAAGGACACAATTCACTGTTTGCCTTGCACAGTGGCTGCTGAATCCCATCTAGTACCGTGCATGGTGTGGCGTCAGCTAATTCACACTGTTTCATACCAAGCATAGGGGTTGTAGAGGACTTTAGATACTAGCGAAAAATCAGAATACATGAACAGTCCCCTGCAATACTTCTGGCAATTTAATTTGACCTGGAGGTATTTTCATCACCATTAGAGAATACAAAATGTGTTGGTTTCACAGTATTCACTACTCCTTCTGTGATACAAGATTTTTCCTTTTGCATGACCAGCTTTTTTTTTTTCCTAAGAAATCAGTTTTTCATTCCATTTAATTAATTTTTTTTCAGAATGAAAAACAAATTATATAATAAAAAGGTGTTTTCCTACTTCTTTTCATTATATAATTTGTCTTTCAGATAGAGCTGGCATTAAAAAATAATCAGGCTTCATATGGGATAAAATAGCTGAGAAGTCTTTTTCTTAGATTTTTGCTTTATTTTTTGTCCATATATTCTCATATATTCAACTCATTCCTCACTTTTTTTTTTTTTACGGACTTTATCTTCCACATTCTCAAATTATCTTATGTCTTCCTTGTGATGTTTTTATATTGTTGCCCTGAGCTCTATAATTCAGTGTGTGTTAACTGGACCCCAAGTAGGTGAACTGTACTTTTCAGGTTGGAGTTATGAAAGGGTTTCTAGCAGAGTCTCTCTCCGTCTTTTGCCTCTGTCTCTCTCTTTTTATTAATCTTTGATAGCCCTCTTTTTGATCTGCACACTACACCCTCCTAATTTACAGATGCTTTTAAACCTCAGGCGTGGGATTACTTCATTTGATTCATGGAAGACCATGAGCAGTTCAAATTAACCTTTTGCTTCCTTGGGGAGGAAAAAATTTACTTTGGGGATTTGGTTCACCTGTTGAGAAAGAAGCTGTCTCTTCTTATTTACTGAGATTGCCTCAGCACCACAGAGATGACTCATGCATACCCTGAAGGGTTTAGGTGGCACCATAAATTCACTGCAGGACACCATGGACCCTGTCCAGAGCAAACTGAGGTCAAAAAAATCATTCCTGTTGACTCCAGTGCCAAAGCTACATTACCCTGAATACACTTTGTTCCCACAGAAATTAATAGAAAATGGTGTTTGGTGTGTCAAAAAACCATCAAAAGGTGACATCTTATTGGTTTGTCTATAGAAAAATAGCAGCATTAAGTGACACATCATCACACCAGTGCCAACTGTATCCTCTGACTTTTCCATATCTGTTTACCATAGTTTTTTTTAAAAAATCTCCAGGAAGGGATGAGATCCATGTCTAAAATATGTGCTAAGCTCTGCTTTTCTAGTGGCCCATTAAGCAGGCACAAAATTTACTGCAGTAAAATGAGGAAAAGGATAACTCCCTAATGGAAAAAGTCATAGAGACCTCTTGAAAGGAAAGCTTACCCAGGATGGCTGGTAAAGGTCTACAGGATTGATCTTCTGGCTCTCACTCACTTCTAAGAGTGGAAGGGACTACTTTTTTGGGGTCTGCAGAAAAGAGCTAAGGAAAGCATTCACACTAATATCACTGAAAGTCTGAAAGAGTTTGCCCATGAGCAAAACCAATAAGATGACTCCATTCCCTGATATATCTGCCTGGAAGCTCTCAAGCACTGGATGTGGTTGCTGTGTTTGAGAAACAGCTAAATCAGAGGATTTTCATCCCTGTCTCTGTCTGTCACACCACTGTGCTGACAAAATAAAACAAGGCAAGGGGTGAAAGAAGAGCAAACACTGAATTTTGTTTCTGCTTTTCTAAGCACTTTACAACAAGAACAGGGCAATTAGAAAATGAACCCAGAAACTGGGTTAGTATTAGCTTAACACTATTTCTTTCTTCATGAATTTCTCCTCTGTTCCCCTTAGCATTCAGAGACAAATTCGATTCTTTAAATCTGGTCCAGAGCCCTGGCCTAATTGCTTGACTGCAAATTATTTTACATAGCTTGATTGTATTGTTCAAAAACTATCCTCATGCATACCATTTTACAAGCCTGCAAGAAAAGCCACAGACCTAGGAGGGCAGCAGCACTTTGTAAGGGTTTAGTACAATGCCACATTGTGTGCACCCAGCAGGGCAGATCAGGGCCATAGCAGAAGCTCTTTCTTTCACAGCTTTTCCACTCAGACCATCCATTTTCTGCCTCCAATAGCATAGGTTGCCACTATGTTAAAAAAAATCTGAAAGCATGAGAAATGTCAGGATGAATGTTGTCTTTTCATCTTCACAGAAGCTGCTTCCTGGCATTAAATTTGAGTGCTATCCCCTGCATGGCTTATCCTACTTCGTTGCTGTAGCCTACCTGCCTCTGCCTCTTAATGAATCTGGACTCAATAAATCCTGGCTCGGTCCATTGTACTTGTTCACTTGTAACTAATGATAATACACAGGGAATACCTTCACCTGGGGCTTATTGTGCCAAGTCACAGTGCAGATTAGTAGTTCATCCAAGACTATATAAAATATTCAGGTTATCTCATTTAAGCACTATTTTCTTGCTCTTGATCCCCCAGGGTGTGGGTGTTTTGCAGCAGGAGGTGCTGGTCTGTTAAGATTGCAGTAAGAAAGCCTCTGAGGCTTTGCAGAGGACAATTTTAATGCCATTTATTAGAGCTGGCATTACAAGGAGGGATTAGCAGAGAAAATTGTGTGTCCTTCTAGATGGTAGGAACCATGAGCAGTCAAACATCCATGGGATCTCTGCTGTGTGTGCAGCACACCATGTCCATGTAAGAGATTTAACCCTTTGTCTTTCAACTTCTTGCATGACTTCCCTCCACAAAAACGACTCTATTCATCCCTTCCACTGTCAAACAGCAAGGGTGCTCACAGGACAGCTCCTTGTTGCACTTCTGGCTGAAGGCAAGGCCATGGAGGTGAGGCAGTGGTGGAACAGAGCAGGACCTGCCACAGACTCCTCTGCTCACTGAGCTGGGCATGTTCATCCTGCAGCCAAGGGGTTTGTGCAGCACAGCAAAGGCCTGAAGGTCACAGTGAGTGTGCAGCACAGAGCACAGCAATCCTGGCAATCCACAGACTGGAATTGCATTGGCTCTTTCACATTCAGAGCTGTCTAGGGTACAGGTCCATGCCTCTTCCTCCCTCGCTTTCTTCTGCTTTGCTTCTCTGCAGAAGCCAAATGCCCTCATAAATCAGTCTGCACAAGTTCTTCA
This sequence comes from Certhia americana, assembly GCA_018697195.1. Taxonomy (NCBI): domain Eukaryota; kingdom Metazoa; phylum Chordata; class Aves; order Passeriformes; family Certhiidae; genus Certhia; species Certhia americana. The sequence goes on along the minus strand of CM031863.1, from coordinate 28,228,493 downwards.
GAAAATGACTCAAATTGCCAAAGGGAATGAAGCAGCAAGTAGTGCTACAAAAAGCCACACCTGGACCTGCACTAGCAGCAAAACTTGCAAGATTTATAGACATTACTGAGCCAATGCAGAACACAGCTGAAGTCATCAGCCCAGGGTGAACCAAACTTATTGTGCTGTGACACTGGTGGAAGCTTTTTCTTCAAGGTCATATGATCCCAGAGGCTCCAGAGTTTTTAGAAGAAGAAAATGTCTGTAACACACACATACAGTCCTAGTTTTGTTCTGCTCTTCTTTATCTCCCTACCAGCCTAGTGAGAATAACTAGTGTGCCAAGACATATGAGTGGATTATACACAGCCTTAAACTGCCAAACACTTGAGGGCAATGAAAAGCATAAAAATTCAGCATGGTGTAAGAAGAAAAAGGAAAAGGAGGGGAAAGAATGAGGTATCTGGATGACTCCTTCTCTTCTGCTTAATTGGAGTGACTACAGAAGAAGACATTATGTCCTACTGTCACTCTTGCTACCTACATTAGCTCTTTAGGTTTAATATGCATCCCAGTCAGAAAAATCAAGCTCAAGGCCAGTGCAGTTGAAGAAGTGGAGCAGAGTTGAGATGACCTCCACCTTCACAGTCAGATACCTTGAAGAAGATGTACAGGTGCTTATTTATTCCTAGCAAAGGTGGAACCCACCAGATGTCTGGGTATAAAAGTGCTTAGTTGTGTCTGATCTCTCTTACAAAATACTACACAGCTGTGGTTTATGGAGTAGCTGTGGTTCAACCTTGTGAGTCATGGCTTCATTCATTTTTGATGAGCAACTGCTGTCTTCTCAAAAATTATTTCAGGAAACAGAAGACAACACCATCTCTCTTACAATGGGAAAGCACACAGTAGAGGCAGTCACATGTAGTCTTATTTTACAGCAAATAGACCAGAAAATAGGAAATAACATGAATATTGCCATGAGCGAACATAGAAAATTTCTCTTTTTCAGAATTGTGCAACATTACTAGAGAAATCAAGGCCAGAATCATAAAAATCCTCAAAATCTCTGGTAATTCAATATTACCACTTTCTTAGAATAGTGTGACATTATATACTGCTGTCCCAGCAGGAGAGACAAAGCAGCGAGACAAGTAAGCTGCCAGTGAGCAGAACTGCCTTTATCATCCACTTAAATGACATTTAGCAATGAACAAGTCAAATTGCCTCTGTTTAACTTCACTGGCAGTGTGCTTCAGTGCAAACACAAGCATAATCTGAACAAGAAATGGACTCTGTTGCAGTATTTACAGCTCTTAGCACAAGCTGCTTTGCACGAGAACTTATTAATTGCCTGCAAAATCAGGGGAATATGTTCTCTGTGTGTCAGCTCAGCATATATTGTACATAATTGAACATTTGAGCCACACGGTTGTTTATGTCACTTTGTAATCACGCTAATAATTACCAAACAACCACGTAATTCAATGAACAGTAAATGTAACATTTAATTACTTTATTAATTTCCACATAACGTGGAAGAAGGAAAATAACCGGCTCAATCTATAATTTCACTGTGCTCACAAACCCTATCTTTATGCAGATATATGGGAGAAATTATCAAAACACAACACAGGAGATGCTCAAACATAACTCAGCGTTTGCTTGATGTTTTTCATGTTGGCATCTCTCCTGCATGGAGCTTTGAAAATTTATCCTATAACGTCAGGCAACTTCAAGGCATCCTGAACTTCGAAAATTAAAAGAAAAATAAAGTTCTGTACTGAGATACAAATTCCACCTTCTGTCAGGAACTTACTGATTAAAAAACTCTTTATAGGTTAAGCCAACCATTACATTTTTATGTTGCTATATATTTCACAACATAAAAAATAAAATATTTTCTCCATAAAACCTTTCAAAACCGTAAATACTAGCACACTCCACAGCTCCAGACGAAGTTACAATTTATTATTTATCTGTTTTTATATTCTGCTATGGTATCTTTTATAAGCCTGGCAAGTTTCCCACAGAAGCTTCTTCGTCAGCAATTATTTTAAACTATAGCCCTTCATACTCCATGCTACTCTTAGGCTGAGCCAGTCCTCAAGAACTAAGCAGTTTTTAGCAGCAAAGTGTCTTGGTTTGGGGAGACAAAACAAACTCTCTGCAGTTAATGAGCATTAAACTTTTTAAAATTCAGGTGCATCATTCTGAACCATGCCTGAACACTTGCTGAGGGTGATTCTTTCACAAGGCTTTCTTCATTCACACTGCATTTGGTAAATCTGCAGAGACAAAGCTCCAGTTTTCAGGGGCAAATTTTGCCAGATGGTTTTATCCACTCTCAGAGGAGAGCATAAAATCCTGAACTCAAGGTTCTCTACCTGGAGCCTTTCTCATTTAGAACATGAGGCAAAGAATGGGCTAATGACACCAGAAGTGCATTTGAAATCTCTGTAGTTTGGAAACACAGAGGCAGCCTCTAATGTCTTTAAGGCTGTTTCTCCTAGGAAGTGGCCCTGGATGCACTTGAGCATTGCCAGAACACGCAGTTTTTCCTGGTGAGTGCTGGCTGCCCATCTTCAATCAGCTGCCACACCGTGTGTTTGACTGGCAGTGACAATGGCAAAAGGCCCAAGCCAGCTCTCACAGACAATAGGCTGTGATGGCCAAAGGAGTCAACCAATTGTCCTGGCCTGCAAGGATGGGAAAAAAACTGACTATTTTTGCTCTCTGGAAATCACACAGTGATGATCTGAAAAATGTAATCTTTTATTGAGGTTGCTATTTAATAACAGGGAAAATAGAAAGGGGTTAGCACCTCTTAAACTACAGCCTAGACCTACTGCGAAAATGACACACCCAGATCAGAGCTGAGGCCCACCTGTGCCCACACCAGAAAAGTCACTGCAGATAAGCCTATGTCATGGTTTGAAGGACAGGTGTCTGCTAAGGAAGGCAGGAGTCTCCCTTGGAATGGAGAATTTAAACCCCCTCCCTCTGAATTATTATAACTCTTGGAATTAAGGGGCTCTCAGGCAAAGATATGGAAATAGGAATAACAATTCTTTATTATGGGAATTACAATAAACAATAAAACAAAAACACATGCAGTAAGACAAACAAAAAAACAAAACCCACTGACAGAGTCAGGATCCAAGCTGACACCCTGTGGGTCAGGATGTTGGTGGCAGTCCCATTCCATGGTGGCTGCAGTCCCAGTGGCAGATGTGGCTCTGTTGCAGTGATGCACCTGGAGAAAGAGTGGAGTTCTTTTACTGAAGGTCCAGTGGTGAGAGATGGGCCTGGTCTTCCTCTGGGAATCCAGTGGAAAAGGCTGCTTGGTGTTCCAACTCCCAGATTTTTATCCAGGTAGGAATACTTGGCTCCTCCCCCTGGCTGGAGCATTTCCCAGTGGGATGATGGAATTCTATCAGTGAGACTCACTGGCCCATGAGCAGAAGATCTCTCCCTGGAGGGAGGCTGGGTTGTGGAAGAGAGAAGAAAACTGCCCCAGCAGGTTTACTGACAGTTGGCCATTGACAGACAATTACAGCACCACACACCCCAGTTTGATCAGATGGTGATGGAATACAGAGTTTAGGTTACATCCTGCACTGCAACCCATGACAGCCTAGAAGATATCTCCTCTGAAATTAATTTTTTCGTTAATCCGTTCATTTATAAAAACAGTTTGTACTTAGTTCATATTTTTACTAAACTTTCAGACATTCATTGACAAGTGACCAGCTGGATATTCTAGCAATAGATGGAATAAGAAAGTAGTGAAATAGAATTAATATAAAAAAGGCTTTAGTGTAAAATTCTTTGCTTTGTCCTTGATGTTTAATACTTGTATCTTTCAGCTCGTCTGCTTTATTTATTACACTTTCATCTTATCCTTCACTTTTACTCTGACACACAGAAGTTCTTAGTTCAGAGAATGTAGTACAATGCAAATGGTTATGAACATAAAAAATGCATTAGAAAAAAAAAGTAAATGCTCAGAATTTTCTTGATGTTTAATACTCATATCTCACAATTCATCCAGTTTATTTATTAGACCTCCATCTTATCCCTCACCATTGCTTTGACAGTAAAAAAACTTCTTGTTCATCAAGAGGTATGACTTTGTGCTGAGTATTGAATAGCACTCATGCTGCAATTTTTTAACTTGCCATGAGGCTTGGAGCTGGAGAAACTGCTTCTGAAAGAAGAATCTGAGGATTTTGTGCTGCTACCAACAGCCATTCAGCTGACTTGAGGTTTTAAGAGCTAATTTTCAAAGTTCTTTGATAATGTATGTAAAGATACTTTACTGCTGATCTAAAACCAAAGCTGAAACAAAAATCCCACTAATTTCCTGAAAGAGAGAACAAGAAGGGTCTCTAGAACTGAGACAGTTAATAATAAGTACTGCTACTCCCATGAAAAAGTAATGAAAAGATAATAATTTGACTAAGACAGGGTGTTGAAATGTTGGTAGAAATCTAACTTACATAATACAAAGACAAATGCAAAGGATTAAAATACCATATAATTTTGAAACCATTACAATATGCCTGAGTGATTCTTTATTAGGGAGCCTCAAAAAAGCATGTAATTTCATCTTCTACGAAAGCTGTAATCTCTCTGCTGGGCATGTTAAAAATGGCATTTCAACCTCCCCTGTGAAAGTCTTTGATTTTGTGAGTTTCTGTCAGGCTGGTCTCATTACTTTAATGCATTTTGTGTATATTGTAATAACATAAATGTTTTAATGCATTTCTTCTCAGATCAATCTGGACAGTTATCTTTAAATCAGTCTCGTATAACGTTAGGTAAAGAAGTTCTAATTGGATCAAGGAGAACTATTGGCAATGAAGAAGCATTTAAACTTTATTTTGTTCATTTCCCTGTAGAAGAACTTGCAGTAATAGACTTCTGAAAACTACTCCTAGTTATATTTTTTAGTTCTTGACTTTTAGAAAACACTTTTGTGAGATAAATGAATTTGGAAATGAACATGAAGTGCAAGCTATAATGCATATCTCCCTCACAAATCACTTGCAAACCATTTTTATAAAATGCAATTAGCCATGTACAATGATGGCAAGAGACTTACTTTTGAACAACTAGAAGCCATCATACTCAACCTGTCAAGAAATAGCCTCCAGAGAGCATGGAGCTGCACAAGAGAAACCTCACTGCTCTTTAAAAAGTGAGGCTGATTTCCTAGAATTATTAGAATGAGGAATTTTGTTTGACAGGTGGCATCACCACCCTTCGTACAAAATTTCTAACTTAGTATCAAGGAATTGAATCTAGTCAGAAAGATAAAACTCTTTGAGGTCTTGGGAAGCCTCAAACCTGCAATTTTTTGTCATCAAAGTCTGGTCCCCTCCACTGAGATTGCTGAAATACATCACTGAGTACCAGAGCACAGTATTGCAAGCATGAGTTGTGTCTTGAAAACCAGCAAACCATTAGCACTATTTGGAAGCAAATATCACCATTAAAAGGGTCTCTCCAATTTATATATACTCTTACATTAAAGGTGATGACAAACTGACAATCTTTAACCTTCTATCTTGAGCACATAATTGAAGGAATAATAATAAACTACTGAATATAAGAAGGGTATCTTGAAGTGCCATTATAACTACTCACATGCCATTTTACTGCCATGTGAAAACTCTACTTCTGTAAGCCTACCATGATTCTAATGAAGTAAATAGCTTATTCATTAGAGAATAAAAGCTTGAAGCTTTTAGAGTTCAGCTGGGCATAATTTACTGATAGTAGCAAAAAAAAAAAAAAAAAAAAAAAAAAATTTGGAAAAAGGTCAAATTTTCTACTTAAGCAGAACCATCAGGCAATTACTTAGTGGTACATCAAACAACAGCACTACCATTGTGTCCAGAAACAGAAAGGTTTACAGGTTTGTGTAAATTAGCTAACACCCTTAAACTGGGTTGAAGATGTGTGAAAACAGAATTATGGGTTTCACCCTGGGTTGTTTCAGAAGCTCCTTATTTCAGTGGCTACTACTTTCAGTGCTGTAGTGAACTATTATCCAAATTGAATACTCAGATCTGAATTCAGCTTGATGCTCAGCCACACCAAGTTTTTGTGGTTTTTGCTAATCATTTACGTAACCCCTTGAATGCACCCTGAAAGGTTCTTGGAAAAATGCTGATCAATAACCATAAAAGGATTTTAAAAGAGATAACTTAACACTAGCACTGTCTCAGAGCTGGCAGAGAAAGTCAACACACACCAAGGCCAGTGTTCAACCTGATCTAAGAACATTAATTAGACACTTCAGGTGAAAGCCTCATGCCCGTGGCCTCCTGCTCAGTAAAGACAAGTTTGGCCTTTGGCTTAACCTCTGGCTAAAACCAATCTGTAAACTTCCACTTAATTCCATAGGTTCATATTTCCTATCCTTAGGGATATGCTGTATAATTTACAGGAAGCATCACTTGCTGAATGTCTGCTTTTTTGCCTTCAGGAGTTTTCTAATGCTGCCAAAGAAGTCCTTCTTTGCCTGGAGTCTGGTAAAAGGTTATCAAGCAAGAGCTCTTTTGGATCCACTATTTAGGTCTGATGATTTGGCCATTTACACCATTTATTAGGACAGGGAACTGGATTTTCCTTCACCTGAAAATTGGTTTATCCAAGTGAAAATTTGTACTACAGGTGTAAATGGACTTCTGTCCAGTTCTGTTGGGCTAAATGTACCAATTCTAATTGTGAACAATCATTAGGAGATACCTGTGGAGGCAAAGAAGAAGAAAAAAATCAGAAACCATAACTCAATATCAATGAGACAAAGTCAAGAAAAAATTCAGTCTGTTTGCAGCATTTATTATTGCTGTAAAATAAAAGATATCAGACTTGCAATGGCAAGCCTCAAACTCAGCTAAGGAGCCTAGTCTTAAAACTGTCAGGATAGCCTAGGAGATGCACAAGTGCAGATACACAGGGAATCAGGTGCATTTAATACTGAGCAACTGAGCTGCTCAGCAGAAAATTATTTTAAAGACTAGGTAAAAGATTAAAAAAACAAAAATTAAAAAGAGGGGGGGAAAGGAGGTGGCTAAAATACAGTCTGCTTCTTATGTCCTTATTTAAGGCAAGAGTGCCAAGTGAATGCAGTAGGAATTGTCTGGGTCAGATGTGCAAAGGTGTGTGGTGAGCTGCAATGCAGGAAGCAGCTCTGTGTGTGGTGCTCAGAGCTGGGCAAGAGGGATGGACCCATCCACATCTCCTGGAGTCAGCACCTGATCTGTTGGGGGCTTCTCCAAAGCCCCATTCCCAAACTACCACATATTTATGCATCTGGCCATTCTTGACTCTGAATTGCCCAAAACTTTTGAAAATGGAAGCCAGCTCCTGAAACATTAAGCATCCCTGAGTGAGCAGTTTTACTTTCCTATTGCTGAACACAAAGTACTGATGCATTTGCCTTTGTAGTGTGGCTACTACATTCATAGGTTCTCTGCCCAAAACCAAGCTAAAATTACTGCTAGTCAGGATGCTTTTTCTTCATGTTATACTTAGCCAAGATTATGACTCCTCTATATATGTGCTTTTATTCGTACAGCTGCTGGCATAGCAGGGAATCTGTAGACACTGCTGGTTTGCTGGTACATTTTCATGTACATTGCACCAATTTCATGTTCATGTACCAAACCACAGGGGAGAAGATAATGGTTTTGGAGTTACATCACTTCTCTCTTCCATTTCTAACATGAATTGAAGAGAATTCATTGGAGAGAAACTGGGCTCAGAGCAATAAGTTATGGATCCACAGAGCCAAGGGCCTAAAAGCAGCAGATCAAACTGGGGGGTGTAGCCCATATAGAAGTTTTTACTTTCTTTTCTAAGGTAGAGCATTTCCTGGATCTCCCTGGGTGGCAGAAATGCTGAAGGTGAAGAGGAAGAGAAGACCTTAGCAGATCCCTTAAATCACGTTAATCCCTTAATCACTGTGATTGAACATGGAAGCAGGAAACATCACAGATTCTTTGTGTGCACTTCCACAAGAAAGTGGGTGCATGTGTAGGTGAGATAATTTATTTTTAATGTTCACATCAATTAATGAAAGGAGCACCCTGTGTTCTACCAGCTTGCTAGGCAAAATATTTTTCCTTTTGCCATGGAGCAAGCTGTAGCTTTAAACATCTAAGGAATTTTTTCATTTTGCTATATTTCACAAACAGTAAGAGTAAGCATACATTACTATCCTTGCAGAATGCAGATTGTAATTACAAGAAATTTAAAGAGTCTTACTTGACCTTTAAAAACTGCATGCTTAACAGACATATTTATGACTGCAGACACATCAAAAATTCTACACTTTGCAGTTATTTATGAAAACTGTGATCACACCAAAAATCTTTTCTTTCTTTCTGCTCTAAACTGGGACAATGCTTAAGTGAACAGATATGAAAACTTTGCCTGGTTGCTTTTCATATGTCAATGCATCCTGCTACCAAAACATAAGCAACTAAGACTGTTAGTATGTAAGGAAACATCAGCACTGGTTAAAAGAGAAAAGTGGGGGCTTGGACAGATTTTTCCAGATTTCTTAGCAAACAAACCTTCCTGTGGGGAAAGTGGGGGAAAAAACCTTTGCCAGTTCCCTGAGCATAAGGTCATTCAGTACCTGATATTCCTATTCCATATAAGTAAATCATAACACTGACTCCTGGGACAAAGATGTGGGCCTTGGTAAGGTCCAATCTTTGGCAAACTGCAGCATGCAAACAGAACTTTGGGGCACAGAACTGCATGGAGCAGTCACTCCTGGGAGTGTGTCTTTTCAGTCTTCTCAGGAATACAGAAGGCTCTTTCTTCATACTTTAAAATGCTGACATTGGCATAAATCCAGGATGAAAATTGCAGCACAAAAGGGAGATGTTTCATAAAGCTGTAAGTGATTGAAAACAGGGAATTACAATGCTAACTATTTTTCTAAGTTAATTATAGAAGCTGCTACCAGGCATATTCTATATATACACACCCTCTTTCCTAGAAGTTACAAGAGCACTTTCTGTGATCCTGTTATCATACTGAAACAGGAATTCTCATAATTTTGCATTGTTAACTGTATTTTGATACAGAAATTTGTCTCACATAGGGAGCATTTACAATTCAACAGACCAGAAGAGGCTTTTTCTCTTCATGACTGCATAACATATCTGAAGTAGTGCAAGTATAGCAGCGTTTTATTTATTTGACCATCTCTTAACAGTCAAAACTGGAACTAGTTATCTTCCTTGCATCACTTAGCCACAACAGACCAAAGTTTGGGAAGCTGAACACATTTAAACTAATATTTTTCTGATTTGGGTGACATTTCTTGAGCCCAGCTTCATATTTTGATACAAAGGGGAAGATGCATTCTACGTAAGCTCAAGGACCCAGCAGCAGAGAAAGCATACCAGAGGTGATATCTGTGCTGGTGTCAGACCACAGGCAGAGCTCTGAATTAACTATCCAGAATGAGTTTTCCTCTTTTTCTTTGCAGCCTTGGGCAGTTGCTTCAAGCAGAATTTGTACATTCACACAGGATGCACTGCTGTGATCCCCTCCAGGTGTGCTGTGGTAACAAGGCTGTGAGGGCAGCCCGTGGCCTTCACAAGATAACTTGATTTCATAATTCCAGGAGCCCAAATGGCCAGTTCGTTCCATGATATTCACAAATCAGGAAAATGATATTTTGTATGCTCTTGTTTTGTACTTCCAAGTATTTTGAGTATAAACACCGAAGAGTAATTTAGGAAAATGAAATTTTGATGGAATATGGGTAAGTCCAATTTAAAAAATATGAAAAAGAAATATTAAGCTTACAGCAGGACTTCATTCTCTAATCTTTGGCAAGACAGTCTAAGTTATTTAACAGCTATCTTATTTAGACACGTAATGAAAGCTCTATAGTTTGCATGTTGGGTATAATCTAATTTTTCCATCTTCCTTCATGCAATCCATTCAGTGTGATATATGTTGGCTGTAAATATCTTAATATCTTGCTACCAATGGAAAAACTTACATAAGGGTGATTGATCTAAAGACTGATAACCATTTCAGCCTGAAGACATGTTCTTTTCCCTCCCTCTGTCATAAAGATCTTATATTATCTTTCCTTAAAGCAGTAAGTGTGGCGGTTCCCATTGAATTGGAGAACCCTATTTGAAAAAGTCATAATTAAATATGTGAACCCTTCTCACACTGCACTCTAAAAATGTCAAGAGATATTTCTGATCAGCCCATAATTGGTCTTTCACATATTTCCTATGTCAAACATTTATAACTAGCATAAAGCTCTTTTGTAGACTATTTTTGCCAGAATTAATATCACACTTTTGAAGCACTGTAGCATACAAACAAGATCTGTTTTTTACGGTATATTCTAATCTTACATAGCACAGAGGGGGGAAAATCAGTTTAAACTACTGTGATTTAATGAAAAGATATTGACACATACGCAAAAAGTAAAAGTCAGCATGAATTTATGTTCTTAAGCCTCTTTATAGCTTTTTAAAGTTTTATTCTCAACATGTTACTGTTTTACTGGGAAAATGTTAATAGCAACATGCTCTGAGATACCTGCAGCTCTGGGATGTTGGACACAATTTCCCTGATTGGTATCAAATATCTGACTAGAGATCAAAGCGCGTGGCTACACTTTAAGCTGAAATATCAGTTAAAAACAAGGTTAATTGCTGTATCAGGCTTCTCATGAGGTGGGAGGCTATCCAGAATTGAACTAATTTTGTTTCATGAAGGCGTTCACTTTTTAGGGGATTTATTAGAATGTTATTCTCAAGTTACATATGAGAACAGTTTTCTGGTTAGACTTCCATAACAGGTGATGATTTCTCAGACAGCTCCAAAATTCACTGCTTTGAACAAAGCAATGACTTTTTTTCTTCAAAGAAGTATGACCTAAAAATATTTTAACACCCAAAACATTTTTGAAATGCCAGCAAAGGAATACACAGTCTGTATCATGGAGAACTTTCATGTTGTTTCCTTCTCCCCTTTCTAACTGCTATGCTTTTACACAAAGAATTTTGTGCTTTCCATTTCTAAAGGGAGATAGTAGAGATGTGCCTGATCATATTTTCCAAGGAATTTTACTTTTGAGCATTTCCATATACTCATAAAACTGAGAAGATGATAAAGTTACTATATACTAGCAGACTAATCCCCAAAACCTATTTTAAATCAATGTCTGTTCTGATTTGTCCCTAATCAGATTTTTTTTTCTTTAACTTTAGGCTGTAGATCCATGAAGAAAAACATTAGCAATTGCTCCCTGGGGTTAATACAGTGCTTCAAAGAAGGAGCATTTAATTCCCATAAGTAGAGAGATGATTTAAAGAAATCCTGTAAATGATGAGCTGAAAAGAAAGAAGCATTTAACAGAGCAGAAATAACAGGTTTCATTGTTCTGGCACCAAGAAATTCTGCTGTGCAGTCTGGAGCTCCATCTCCTGGTACTTGTCAAAGAACTGAAATAATTTCCAAGTGTCCCCTAATCTAAACACAGGCACCTCAGTGCACCCAAACCATATTGCAGGGGCCATTGCAAGGTACCTCACCCCTCAGCACATCCAGATTTAGGTTTGGAGCCCCTGTGGACAGGGAAACACACACCTGGAAATGCTTTTTCCAGGTCACTCCAGACTTGCTGGAGCAGTTCACCAGCTCCTTCACTATGGGCTGTGCTTGAATTAAAAAAAAATCCTGCATTCACTGAAAATTGGGCAGTTTGGGTACATCACCTCACTCACAAGTTTTGGGGAAGTGGAGACTGCAGCTGTGCTGAGAACTGTGCAAAACAATAAAAATTAAGCACTCTAATGTATTACTTTAGTTCTACATTTGTGAGATGCTGAAGGAACCATCATTTGAGGGTCAGAGTTTTGTCTAGTAAATAATTATCTGAATTTCTCAGTTAAACTTTATTTAATATCCTTATATATATATATATATATATATATATATATATATATAATTCTACATTCCAATTTTACCAGAGTTGTCAAAACATGATTGCTACTTTACAAAATATCATGTGGCATGGGGAAATACCATCCAGGTGAGCCAAATATACAATAAACAAGTGAATACAATACAGGAGGGAACAGGTGGGTCAAGGTTAGGATGTCAGTTGGAACAATGTCAGAATGGGAGGTTAAGTTAATTATTTTTTTCTATTCATCACCCACAAAAGCATCCTTAATACAAAAAAACACTTCTAACAATTCATTTCAGGAATATTTCTCAATAAGAAAATTGACATTTTTATGAGTATTGCTTATTTTGTTAGAATCTTCCTCTGTCATCTGGCTGGTAAATGTACCCATTCTTGTTATAGTTGTATTAATTTTTCTTCATGAATAGAGTCAGAAGTGAATATCTCATCATTTCTTAAGAAGGATCATTATGTAAGTCACTTAGGATATTTTTGCTTCTATTTAAGTATTTACAAGTAAATAAGCAATTTTATTCAGCCAACCAAAAGTACCATAACTAAAATACATTGCTGCTGCTGTGTGGTAGCTGGATCATTAATTTAATATAATGGTATCATTTTAGATACAGGCTTTTTATCAGCAAGCCTAGTCAATCCAATAGTAAAGTTCACAACTCGCCTATTTTTGTTTTATTTCTTCACCATTTGCTGGCTTTCAGGACCACATGGGAAGCTAAAGCTGTTCAAGAGAAGAATCTAATGAGAGAAACAGAACATGCAATGTGAGATGGAGGTTTCATTGGGAATGAGTGGTAGCTATGAGCTGCATTTAGTTCAAGTACCTGTCACTTGTGCACTGCTGACCAAGTTCACATTGTCCTCCCCATTTCATTTGCTATCACAAATTATAGAACCCAAGTCCTGCTTTGTTATCACAGTGCAAAAAGATATTAACATTACCAATTTGAGCCAGTTTACTCCAGATTTATCCCACTGTAAGAGCAGACATTACCCTGTAATTTCATATAGCTGCACCCAGCTCAGTAAAGTAAGGTGCACCCATTTCTCTTTCAGAAGCTACTCTTAAATTTCAATGACTTAATAACATAAATGTCAAACATAAAGAGGAAAGAATAAATATGAAGGGCAATACGAAGGGAAAATAATAAAACCATGAACAAATATTATTAAAGAGTTTTTTTAATATTTCTTTAGAATGGGAGTAGCATGTACTTGTATCTATTCTGAAGTTTAATCACATGTAGTCTAAATGTCTAAAAAGACAGATAAGAATTGATTTGGGACTATGAACTGCCTTTCTTGTGCATCATTATACAGCAAATTCCAGTAATATATGTCCATCCTCCCACAGGGAGCAGAAAATACTAGAAATCACTGACATTGTGTATGTGGCAATTCTCTTAGAAACCATCATTGCTACTCAAATTGTTGCAGATTCTTATAACCAGCCACAGGCTTGATCAATAGCAAGATTTTATTGGTTCCCTTACCAACCTATCCACATATTAAACATGACTGATATTGTAACTCCGAACTGGTCAAGAACAATGCAGAAAATATTCAAAGCATGGGTTTGAGTGGGAAAATCAATGTAGCCGTGCTTTTCTGTTCTTTTCTTGCAGCATTCTGATAATACTTAAGGCCAGTACTCTGGCCTTAAGCTCAGGCTCAGACAACACACCAAAACATAATAATTCTTGAGGGTGAGCTTGCAATTCCAAGTGTATTCCTTATCCTCTTAATGTTTACTTCCCATATCAATGAAGATTGCCGGCTTCACATCACGAGCAATTTCAACAGCATGTTCCCATAATTGACAAAAATATTGACTGATATCTAATGCCAGATCAACCTTGGCATTAGATATCAGTCAATATTGACGGACTGATACCTAATAAGTCCTCCGCAGCCTCATTATTCCCAGTGTTCACAATTTATCATTAGTTTCCCATTAGCCAGAATCTTACCTTCCTTGCCATTTTTGTGATGCTCTTCAGTTTAAACCACACGATCTCATGAAATGGATCAGTTTCTTTAGTAGGACACAGAGGAATTAGGTCTCTCCTTTCCCCTAAATCCACAGACCAGTTCTTCTGCCCAAAGAAAGGCAGTGTCATGTTTTGCCGCTACTGCCCTTGGTGAATCAATGTGTACTCTATTAATTATATTTCAGTGGTTTTAATTAGACATTCATTGAAACTGCTTTAAACCTATATGGTATTGAGCAAGACTCAATTTATTTATCTATATATTCACTGGTACTAAAAAACCTCCAGCCTTTCCTTCTCTAAGGTTCAAACTTCCAATGTCAGACTTGGGGAGAATCTAGAATATGCAGTTCACCTGCAGATTTAACAAAACAAGTTTGTATTGTGGGTTTTCTTCTTGTTCCTGTTAAATTGGCCTTTTGAAGACTAAGGGCTTGTGAGCTTTGCATGTTAAAGGCTAAACTCTTGTTATAGTGAAACTTATTTTTTAAGGCTTGAGGGAGTTTGAAGGTAAATTGAAAAGGAGTGCCACGGAGTCCTTGTGCAAGTCATTCACCTTGTAGAGCTCTAGGCTGAGAGAGCTCAAATGCCACTCTACTTAACAAGCTCAAAAACAACTCATTTAAATAACAAGCACAAACTCCACTTGGGATCCACACCGAGGCATTTGTGCACTATGCAGCATGAACTCCCAAACAACATTATTTGAAGAAAAAAAAAAAAAAAGGAGTAATTCCTTTTTTATAGTGGTAATTCAGGGATCAAGTCTCAAAAGCATTTGAACATTTCAAGGACTATTGCTATACTAAATTGTTCTTAACTACAAGTATTAAACTTTAAAAGGAACAGAATACTGTTTTCAAATTCAAATTATTAGCTTCATGTCTCACAAGGATAATAAATCTATGCGTATTCTTGTCACTTTAGCAGAAAGTACAATATTCGTGCTTTAAAGCTGGAAAGTTAATTCTTGCTAACAAGTGATGGAGAAGATGTCTTGATGGTTCAGAAATTATACACAAGAACAAGACCTAAAACTCCTATATCCAATACTGTTCTAGTAAAAATATTTTTCAGAGTTAACACTCAAATTTCATGGGAAAAAAAGTGCAACATAAATCATTAAATAAAAAGATATCATATCTGGCCCATGAAGTCCTTCGGTTCAGATCTTTGCTAACTGGAATGCCCCACCAAGTGCTTCTATATATTTGTTCTATCATTATAACTTTCTCTCTTTTAAAATACTTAAATATAGTTAAATTTCAGTGGAAGTGTTTGCAGCTGGTTTGGGCACATCTTCATATTTAAAATTATATCATGACTAAAAACCAATGCATTTTCAACAACGTGAAAGAATATTTGCCAAAATTCACAGAACTTTGCACTTTGAACAAAAATATTTATCCATAAGACCATTTAACTTCCTGTTAGAAAATCAAAAATTTTACCTGACGACCACCAATTTTGAAGATTTTTAGATCACAAAAAAAGACAAGATGCTAATTTTTTCTTCTTTAAAATGAAGAAAAACACATACTTTAGAAAGTATCCTGTGGCCTCTAAGATGACAAATTTTACACAAGTCTTTATTTTAAGTCAACTGAGTTCATAATTCTGTTGAGTTTAGCAGAATTTTTATTGATTCAAAAGTGTTTTTCACATCCATTTTTAGATCTGAATGGTATTCTTACTCAAAAACTAGATCACATTCAAGAAACAAAAACTGAGCATGATCTCCAGAGATATCCTAGTTCCTATGATGACTTTTAGGGTAGTTACATTAAATTGAAATGTCACTAAGTTAGAACTAGGCACCTCCTTTTTAGATGTTATACAAATGATCAGTGGTGCAAGAAATACATGCAGATGTAATGCAAGTATATGACTTATGACAGAAGCAATAGGTAAGAACTGAAACACCTGTTTTCAAACTTAGCTTCAGCACAGTGTAATTTTTTCTGATTCATTTTTCAAGCTAGTTTTGAGACAAGTCTTACAATTCTTAGACAGTTAAAGCTCCCATTCAGGCAATGGGAACCTTGCCCACTTCCAGGAGTAACAAGCTGCAGTACTTGGCCCTAAGAATTTAATATAGCTGTAATGACTCATTATTGAATGTTTAGTTTAATAACAACTGCTGATTAAGTGTGTTAATCTCAGCTGATGAAAGCAAAATTATTTAGTGAAAAGCTGTTTTTCTTTACATTAGTGTGCAATTATTTAACTGAAACTTTCAAAGAGACACATCTAATTACAGTGCTGCTTTAAAAGTATTTAAGCTTTAGTTATTAAAATATCATTTGAAATATGCTTATGGACCTCCTGTAGCGTTGTTAAAAAGCAAAATTCTGGTTTCAGATTATTACTTACAGTAGGTTTCCTTTCAGTACTTACCAATTTTTTACAAAATATGCTTAATGTACAGGATTGAACTGTTTTCTGTAGAACAGAACAAGATGCAAGAACTTCTGTGTGTGCAGAATGTATATGTCTATACTCAGGCTGAGATTACTGACTGAAAATCAAAATAGTGATGCACATTTACAAATTAAGAATCACTTTGCTGAATTGGCATTTATGGGGAAAGCATCTAATAATACTAAAAGAAGTCTGCCAGTCAGTTCCCTGTAATTAAATAAAGACATTTATCTGCAGAAAAACTAATTCTGCTAGCCATTTAGCATCTTCAAATATTTGTCCTCAAATTATACATACTTGCCTATAAGAAAATATCAAAATCATCTTGATTGTTTACTTGTGCTTTAGTCACATGGGTTTGGTTTTTTTTTTTAGGAATACTTGTTCCTCCATCACGTGTTTCCAGCAGTTAATGGATGACAGATAAGCAGTGCTCAGGAATCCCTGCCAAGCTCTACACCTGACAAGCATAAAAAGAACACATCTTCGGTGAGTAATGTAGCATGTCAAAAGTCTGCTAAAATTCTGGTTGGTCAAAGACACGTAAGATATTTGGATAAAAGGAGGCAGAGCCCTAAACAGGCATATGGATGAGAAAAGCCAGGTACTTTTCCAGCAACTTTATCCTGCAAAGAAAGGGTGATGTGATAGAGGTGCTCATCTGCTGAACCTGAGCAGGGACTGTAGGAGTCTGACAGTTCCCAGCCTCTGAAAAAATTCTCTGCCTTATGGCTTAGACACATAATAGCTGTCCTTGCTGAACTACTGAAGTACAGCTTTTCAGGTTTTCAAACATGCAAGACTTTGCCTGTGCCATGCTGTGCCTTGCTGTGCCATGCAAGCTCCAGTCAGTCCTTCCCTGGGGCTGGAAAATTCCCATGCTGACCCCAGGGAATCTCCGTGCTCCTGCCATGGCTGTACAGGGGTGTGCAGGGGTGTGCAAGGCTTCTCCTGTGCTGGAGCTGGTGTGGTGGGAAGGAATCCTGAGCTTGGCATCTTCTATACCTTCAGGACGAGGAATTTTCCTGCTATGATGCCCTGCAGACCATCTGCAGA
>CM031863.1:28029546-28210954 GCA_018697195.1 Certhia americana | reverse complement strand
GCACCTTTCCGCACCTTCCCTTCCCGCACCTTCCCTTCCCGCACCTTTCCGCACCTTCCCTTCCCGCACCTTCCCGCACCTTCCTGCACCTTCCCTTCCCTTCCTCCCTGCCTTGTCCCCCCCACTTGGTATTAACGTTATCATTCTTTCTGACCCACACAGTAATCCTGTCACTGTTTTTTTTCTTCTCCACCTTCTGCTCCTTATTTCTCCTGAGGAGATCTCTGTCCTCCTTGTCCAGGGCTCAGGTTGTGTACCTGTGTGCCTCCAAGGACAGTACACACCCTGGCTGCTCCAAATACAGACAGGAAAGTTGCAGACAAGGAAGGAGTGCAGCAAAGCTGCAGGGTGGCTAGAGTGCTTTCAGTTGGAGTTAATTAGCCATAAACCTCCCTGGACTGCTCATCCCGGGGACAGGCTATTGGCTTGTTCTTTAAGATCTCTTGTCATGCTGTCAGCTTTGTGTAAGTAATGACTAAACTGCAGAACATCTGAGGTTGTTGTCTCTTTCACAAACTGTCTCCTTGATTCACTTTGCTCAATCCTCCATTTTTGCATCCATCTGTTTTTTAATACTCTAGCAGGATTGCATTTTGTCCTGTGTTTGTATTGCTCCAACAGAATCAGGGCATCAGGATCTGACAAGTATCAGAGTTTATTAGTGGGGCTGTGGGTTGCTCCTTCTAAAGAGAAAAGCAAAGATGTGTCACAGCATTCATCTTTTACTTTACCTGGATCAGCATCTCTGGACCAAGCCCTCCCCTCAAGTGACAGGTTCAATGCTCAGCTACACACACATGACATTTTGGACTTAGTTTCCCCAGGTAGAATAGTCACAATATGAACACACAAAGGATTAAATAACACATGTGAAAATTGCAGGGTTAATTTTCCCTGTCAAGTAAGAGCAGAGGGAAAAATACAGATCCTTTTCTCTGCAGGAAATCTAATGCAAAGTGGTGACCAATGCAGGAGGCTCTAAAATTCATTGTGGTCCAAAGGCCTTGGTGGCTTTAACACAGACATTCTGGATTCTAAGACTTTATCATATCAATTTGAAAGTAAACTTCCTTTACTTGTGATCTAATTGTAGTTTTCTAGGATTTCCATACCTATAGCTGTATCACTAGGTCTGGAGAAGGCTACTTGGCTAAAAAACAAGGAGCAGAGGGAAAAAGAACTAAAAAAACCCAAACAGAACTAAAGTTTTCAGTAATATCATTATAACACTTGCTTTTCCAGTAAATAATTATTAGCCTTCTGCTGAAGGTTGTCAGGGGAAGAGTAGCTGGTGTTAAGGCAGCTCCATGGCAGGTGTGCTTGGGAGCCAGCTGTCAGTCTAGAATCATGGTTGCATTCTATTTCCTTCCTCCCAAAAGCATCTAGATACACGAATGCTGTACTTCAAAAATTACCAGACGCTAGTTTGTGAGAGATGTGTCAAACGTAGCCTGTAGCACAGTGAAAATTCAGAATTCTGGGGGGGTGTGGGAGGGATGTATTCCACACTTCTTTTGCCAAAGCAGCCTCTCTGATTCCTGGCCTTTTTGTCTCCTGGTTCTGCCTTCGGTACAAAAGGACTCAGAGAAGGGAATGGTGAGAGATTCTTGTTCTCCTCTAAAAACCCTCACCTAATCACAGTGCTGGTGCCCCTTTGGAGCCCTGTGGCAGGCTCGAGGGGGCTCTTAGGGGTGATTATGGGCACCTTCTCCAGGCGAGGAGCAGAGCAGCAGGACGAGTCCTGGTCCCTGCTGTGAGACCTTAGCGGCCCTAGCACAGCTATCAGAGTCTCTGCATGGGAACCCAGCAGGGGAATTGCAACAGCTCTTCTACCCTCTGCAGGACATTAGAGATGAGTACTAAAAAATACTAGGAAATCACACAGGAGTACTTAAATATTACATGATCATTAACACAGTAATTACATCAGTGCTGCTCCTGTCTGATGCCATAATTTAAGAGGTTTCAGCGATTTCATTATAATCAGTAGCAGTTATTTCCTGCAGTTCATTGCCTATAAAATGTTAACCATAGGGGGAAAAAAAAGGAGACAGAGGTTTTGCCATGATGGCAATTAACATCCACTGTGGTGCTTGTGCCTCCGTGAGCTACAAATCACTCTGGTGGGTGCTTCATCAGGCTTCAGGGGGCCACATAAGGCACTTTTGTTCCTAAAAGCTTTTAATAGAGGCTTTTAACTAAGATTTTTAATGGAACCTGTTCTGAGGAACACTGTTCTGTAGGACGCTTTTCAAGTATTTTTGTCTCTCTTTTTGTCTCTCTTTTTGTCTCTCTTTTTCCAATATTTTAAAGATAAGGTTCTGTATTTACTGGGTTATGTGGGACATGCAGTAGTGCTTCTACAACAAGACTCAGCTACTGTGCAGAGCCCTCTTTACTGTGCCTCATTTCTAACTTAAGCATATAGAAAGTGAACTATCAAGTTCTACTGCCATCAAAATGAAACTTCAAAAAAGTTATCACATATGAATTTATGTAACAAGCTCTCACACATTTTGCAAATGGGAATGTAAATGATGGTTCCTATATACCGACCAGATTGCCTGATTAATTAATGCATTACAAGGAAGAAAAGTTTTATGTTTATAGCAAGACTGGGTGACTACCTCAGTGCATTAGTTTTTATGGTTTTGATCTGATCTGGGCAAAGAATTACATTCAATCAACTTGAACTGTTTGTATTGATCTGCATAGAAGATTGGGGGGGAAAAGATATATTGTCTCACTATAAGCTTTTTCCTGGTTTTATTTGCTTTACAAGAGAGCAATATTTTTCCGTGCACAGATTGAGTGCAATGGCTCCGTAAAACTGCCCAGGAGGCTTCTGCAGCACCATTAGAAGTGCCTTGTCTCTGCTCAGAAGCTGCTGAGAAATCCTTTTGAGGAAACGGGGTCCCCTGGAATATTATTCCTACAGCTGCCATGATGAACAAGCACTTTAAATTTACTTGAAATCATTCTGGGATATGGTGACTAACATAGGAGTGAATTTCTCCCCTAAAACATTCCTTGCCATATATATGACTGCTTTGAAACTAAATGTCTTGGGAAATCACTTGAGATGAGAGAATTAACGTTAGGATCATAATTGTTGGGTGTCAATTTCATGACACAATGAGGGGGGGCTTTTTCCCTTTTTCTCTCTTTTTTTTTTTTTTTTTTTTTCTGTCTTTCTTGATTTCTGGGCTCCAGTTTTCCAGGAGCATATTGTGGTTTCCTTGAATTCATCTGTTAAGTGAAATTGCCCTCCAATCACTGAAAGGAGCTGTTGGACTCAACACAGATACGGCACACAAGGAGATAATTTGGGAAGTAACTGTGACTTAGGCTACAGTTCCTCCTGTTTTCCCTTCACTCGCATGAGCTCAGGAAGAGGTGGAGTGCAAAGTGTGTTCTCTCACCCATTCTCAGGATGCAGCTGGCCCAGGCTGCCTTAGCAGACTGGGTAGCTTTGCCCTGTTTTGAAGAGGGTTTCAGTGGCTAGAAAAGATTATTTTAGTGAGAAAGGATAGGCCAAACATGGAACTAAATCTGTCTCACTCTCCCCAGAAAGCCCAAGAAGTGAGAATTCACAGACCGTTTATACAACACCCTTTGCATAAGAGCAGAGGTGAACCTTCCCAAGAACATGAAGGAATCTCCCCTCAAATTAATCCATGCCATCGAACTGCTGTAACTGAGAAGGCTGTTTGCTCCCAACTGTTTAACTTTGCCTCATTTTGTACCACCTGCAATGACATTTCATTACTGTGGAGTGACAGCAGCAGAACTGCCATGCAGCTATCAGCAGGAAAGGAAATTAGTGATGTTATGATTAACAAAATAGCTTTGACTTAGCCAATGCTGGGAAGACAGGCTCCAAAGGAATCAAATGCTGCAAGTATCAGGAACGAACTATCAGCACCACCCTGTGGTTCCCTTGTTCTGTTTCTTCCTCGTGTAGGTCAAAATGGAAAGGAAGAGGCCCGGCAAACTCAAAAGGAAGAGCTTTGTTGCCTTCTGGACTTTGGCCTCTCCTGTTTCATAAGGCTGATACTAAAAACTTACCCTTTTGCACTCATGACATGAAAGTCCAAAAAGATATTCAGAAAAGGCAGGAGGTTTTGTGGGACTTTGAGGCCATAATGAACATGTTCATAATGCCAGGGCTGAGGGTTTGATCCCGGAATGGGCCATTCACTTAAGAGCTGGACTGCCTGAACTTTGTGAGAACCTTCCAACTCAGAATATTCTGGTATTCTATAACATCCTTGTCTGCAGCCAGCATTCTGCCCAGTCTTCTTCATGTCTGCAGTTCTTTAAATTGTTCCTACAGGGCACTGCAGTCTGATGGAAAGTGTACGGAAACACAACTGAAATTTATTCATGGTTCTGTCACAGCTTTTACAGGTTTCCTCATTCTTGAAATCTCTGATTCAGATAATTAACTGAAAAATGGACGTAAGTGTGGAAGAAAACCTCTCCTGTGAATTTCAACATATGCAACAAGTCCTGTCATAATTAGAGTGATTTGGTTGTGTAAAGCAGTACACAAACGCTATCCTTATTTTAGCAGAGTCTTCATTAAGGTATCAAATTAAGACAAGAATTGCACTAGTTGCATATCCTTATGGTGTAATTTTCTCTGATACAGAAACTACTGGTGGAATTTCAGCTCAATTAATGGACTCATATGAAAACGATAAATGCCATTCAAGAACATATTTCTGATGTATCAACAGCTGTGAGGCTATCTGTGCCTCCCCTATACAGCTGATTAGTTAAAGCAATCAACAAAATGCAGACTGAGCTTCCATACTGGACATTTTTGTTACAAAACAAGAAAAGATCCTGTATATATAGCCCACTAAAGTAAATTCAAAGATTCTTTCAGTTTCTTCTTTCATTAATAAGTCTTTCAAGGCTTTGACTTATTTCTGTGTGAAATTCTGTTGACTGTGGCTGCACTCCCCTACCTTTTCAGAAAATCAAAAAGTGACATTTATGTAGCTAATAACTTATATTTAACATCCCCTAAATGATTTTCCCCTAAATCCCCCCCTTTCCTTTTGACTGGATTATGTAACAAAATCTAAATAATATATTTGTTCAAAATACTACTAAGCTTTAGGAAGCATGTAGCCACCTGCAGTACTGAAATATAAAAAGCAGAATACTGCAGGTGAACCCCAGCTGACACTCAAAAATGATCAGACAATCACAGCCAGGGCAAATTGTATCATTGGAACAGCCAGCTCAGCAAACTGTCCTGAAAAAAATGCAATGTCACCAGCAAGTATTAAACAGTGAACAGCTGGGATCCCAGAACATCCTATTCCTCACCATAAAGATTCCCCTGGAATCTGTACCAAATCATTTTTATAAAAGTTTGGGTTTCTAGAATTGCCTCCTCCAAACACATTGACTTACCTCTAATTTGTTTGAGTTCAAACAAATTTGTTTGAGT
This sequence comes from Certhia americana, assembly GCA_018697195.1. Taxonomy (NCBI): domain Eukaryota; kingdom Metazoa; phylum Chordata; class Aves; order Passeriformes; family Certhiidae; genus Certhia; species Certhia americana. The sequence goes on along the minus strand of CM031863.1, from coordinate 28,205,487 downwards.
TCAAAAATTCGTTTGAGTTAGATAATTTTTGGGGCAGCGTTTGGGGGCGTTTTATCCCACAAGGAAAGACTGAGAAGGAATCTGTGTAGGAGTGTGTCGAACTGAGCGATTAGTTTAATACTGCTGAGATTTTATTGTAATATTAATGATGTGTTACAGTGCCTAAGGTCCTGGATAAGCATAATTTATTATTTTTAATCTGAATAAGTAAATAAATACAAGAGTCATAAGAGAAGCTTCTTTCTTAATCTTATCTGTATTGTGCCATAACCAGAGTCATAATAAAATTTGAATATTTTGTATATCCTTCCCATTTAAGAACCTACACATATCAAAACTCTGATTTCACTCAAACACTAAGGAAAACATCAAGATGATGAAATTTATCACTAAAGTGTGTGTTGCCACTCTACTAGTTTAATATGAGAGTAAAGAAGGGATTCAAGACATCATATGGAAATGCAACTACCACTTTCCCTTGATTAAAAGATGCTGACTGATATTTGAGTCTTGTTTATACAGCAAACTAATGTATGTAAATCAAAACCAGTATTTTGAAAACCAATATATCTTTTATTTACACATTTTAAGCACTAGATTGCTTCCCTCAAACAATTCATGTCAGCTTTTAGTGTAGTAAAAAGAAACAAAAAGTGTAATAAAAAGAAATAATTAGCAGTTAATCTAGAAAAATACACCTAGAAAAATAAATCCAGCTCAAAGTTTATATTTCTCCATGTTTTCTAAGCTTAAATTTGTGGAGAGAAAATTCCTGGTTTCTCATTGTTATAATTTTATTTTAATATGAGTAGAAGACATCTGGCTGTTCAATGTCTATTTTATGCATTTAGAAAATCTTCAAAACACTGCATTTTGAGTGCAGGTGTAAATAAGTAATTGGTAATGCAGATGCTGAGCATGACCCTTTTTGTATTTGTCAGAATTTGGGGGTGTAATCTGATCCCTTATTAGGGCAGAAAAAATATAACAACAATTAGATCAGAAGTAGTTTTACAATTAATTTCATCATAGAACTGGGCATATTTATAAAACCATATAAATTATGCGTAGGAAAATGGCTTCTGTACACTCCCTCCTAAGGTTTACTCAATTTAGTGCCATATCCAAACCAGCCATTCAAATGGGAGGGGAAAAAACGGACATAAATACTTAAAAAGACCAAATACTTTGGTTCATGGTGCTGTATTCTACACACAGCTTTTTTTCATTGAGTTCATTCTAGAGTGTCTCGGTTTCTCCTTCACGAAAAATTCCTGTAGAACCTGTGAGAGTTCTGGCCACCTAAAGGACAAAGAACTGAACAGATATGAGGCACATACAGAGGTTTTGTCATCGAAGGTTGGTCAGTTTAGTTAAATTGGAGAACCCCAGTGGAAATTTCAGCAGATCAAGTTGTCCTCTGTTTGGGCAGAGAAAACCATCACCTCTTTAAATTGCTCACATTCTTGAGTTTAAGGAGGGTCTTTATCTCTCTGTTTTGCTCTCATTATTCTCACCTTTGGAGAAATTGTCTACTGTATTTCCCATTCCACAGAGCTACAACATGGATAAAGGGTGAGGTGCTATAGGAGTATGCAGGGCTATAGAGCCCTAAGCTTGCATTTATAGATTTCCTTGGTGTATGATTCATCTTATTACAAAAATTCTTTCTTTAAAAAGAGTTTCTTTTTGTCTGTTCCCCCTCTTCTTTCCCTTTATGTCTTCCATGTGCTTAGGCATGGTGCCACATTCTTGCCCTGTGCACACAGTGCTGTGTCTACAGTGAGATCAGACTTTTGATTATGCCCAAAAGTTACATTTTCAGTGATTATTTCACACATCTATGCATGTGGTTATCTAGCCAGCTGAAACTTAATTCTGATCAGGATTATTTTTCTTTCTCTGGCCTTAATGGAAAGTTGCAAGGCAGCAGCTTTAGACTGACTTTTAGAAATGAGTCTGTGTTATCAGGAATTAGCATTCTGCTGAATTTTGCCAACAAGGCTGCTGAAGTTTGAAGAATATGAGGTTCTACAAAGCAGTCAGATTGCACCTGCAAGGGAAAAGTGGTGGAGGGCTCTTCTGGTGTGGTGTGATTTTCAGCAGGTACATACTATTGTGAATGGAGGGGTTTGTATCATTCAGATACATTTGCATTGATTGCCTCTGGAGCTGAAAACAAAAGCAACCAACCAAAACGTCAGTCAAGAGCTAATCGATTCCTCTGTTTGGGGAAGCCTGGCTGTAAACTTGAAAAGGTTTATTTTAGAGCTCCTTATGCCCAAATTCCAGTAAGGGGGATGGTGCTGTTTGATGAGTGCTACACACTGGATGGGAGCCCCAGCTTCAGTTTTGGGGTTTGGTGTTGCAAAAGATCCCTCTCTGTTTCCAGATTTGAATGACTTGAGTATTGCTGCACTCCAGGGACAGGGTGAAATCTGAATCTTTTGAATCTTCACCTGCCACTGGACCAAACACATTAGTGGAGTACATTGACTCCTGCAGCTGCAGGTGTTTGCACTTTCAGAGATTACTTCCTTCACAGAAAACAAGAGTTTATTGAGCACTCCTGAATTAAACTGTAAGTTCAGCCCAAGCTTAGTGCTGCTGAAGGGTGTTAAGGAAGCACTAGGCTCTGTAAAGCAGCTGGGCTTTACTCCCAGCTGGCTGGCACCCACTCCAGGAATGCTCAGCAGGCAGAAAAGCAGCTGAGGCACAATTTCATTCATCTTGTATTCAGGGCCACCCTGTACCCTCCAGAGGCAAACAGCACTGACAGTGCCTGTCCATGTGTGATTCAGGATCACTGCATTCCTTCAGATAAACAGAGATTTATAGGAATTATCTATTCCTCAACATAATTAAACCAAGTCTACCATACTGTCTGCTTTCCAGAAACATGGCAGTGGGTTTTCCTAAATCAGAAACACAGAAGAATGTTCAATGTCATGGTGGTAACTTCCACTGTTATCCATCCATCTGAAACTCCCAGGCCCATTTTGCATTTAGTAAGAAAAAGCAAAGAACCAATGCTTCACTTTGTTATCCTCTTCTCACCTAATTTTCTTTTAAATTTCATTTTCGAGCTTTTCTGCATTGCTGAGAAGTATGTGTCAACAGACCAGAATTAAAAAGGTGACAAACTGTGAAGAATTAAAACTTCTAATTTAACAGATGAGCAACTGCAAATAACAAAATCTCAGACAAACACAATTTTAATGAAAGGTGACATGCTGGAGACAGGAAGTTTTTCCCCTCTCTCTTCTTCATGTAACAACAAATTAGTTTAGGAAGCCATACAATAATGCTGTGGATGCAATAACAAATTCATATCCTGTGCTGTTAGTTTTGTTTGCTTGTTTGCTTTCTGAAACCATATATGACACTTCTTTTGTAACAGTATATTTTCTTCATACTAAATGTGTCAACATTTGTTCTTGTCTGGACTCTCTCTCATTCTTATTACCATCAGGTACAGCTCGTATTCTTCACCTCCTCAGTGGAGCTTTACATTTCAGCTGCTGAGGGATGGGGGGAAGGGCTGGCACTGCAGCATCCTTTCTGGAGTTTTCTGCCACCTCGTGATGTAGAAAACTGACTGGATACTTGTTGTCCACTTGATTTAATGAATTTTTACAGTGTGATAAACATCAGAAGGAAAAGTAAACGTGGATATGGATGAACATACTGAACAAGAACACTCCTCTGCTTTTAGGAGGGTTACATCCAGGCCAATCATTAACATGAGTGGGTTCCCTGAAGTCAAGCCAAATCCATAACCAATATAAAGTAACAAACCTTTGTAGAAGCTATTGAGTATACACTGATTTATGTCAATTTGGGATTTTGGCCCAGTCAGATGTATTCTACCTATTTAATACATGAATGCAGTACTCTGAGTACACCCAGCAGTGATTTTAAAAGCCAGCAGAGTGTTAAAAACTCCTTTTAACTAAATATCACTGCTTCCCTTACTCCAAGGGTGTAGTTTAGATCAATGGAGTTTATGTGCAGTTCACCTACTGTTGGTGAGCATCACTCGGCTGCCTCTCTGAGGATCACACTGGAATAAGTGTTCAGATGTATGCAATTAACCTCAAGTAAACACAAAGCGGCTGAATAACTTCAAATGACTTCTCAACAAAATATGAGTTTGCTCCACAGTAGGTGGTCACCATGTGTAGTCTTAGGAAGACCCTAACTTAGAATGCATTCTCATATTTAAGGTCACAGGAACAACTCTTTTAGTCCTACTGTGCTTGAAAGAATAAATAAAGAATATCAAGGATTTTCTCAAATTGTTATTATTATTATTATTATTATCATTATTATCATTATTATCATTATTATCATTATTATAATTTTCATTATTATCTTTATTAACATTATGTGAACCAAATAACAAAAAATTTTTATCTAGATTCCCAGATGAATGAGATTTCCAACCCAGTGCCTGTGAGTCTTCTCTCAACAGTTCAAAACATGAATGGTATAAATTCCCCTAGATAGCAGAGTACCCTAATTTTTTACCTTTTCTCTACTCATGTACTTGAAAATAACTCTCTCCTTTATTTCCATACTCATGGCAGGTGCCACCGTAAATCAACCAGTGGGAATCTCTCATATGCACCTCTGCCTTACTGGGTATTAATGAGGTTTTCCATTTAACTTCCATTAGGGAATGATTTCAAGACTTCAGCATATGGGACTTGCTGTTTAAACTGTTTACAAGTGACACTTTGGCTATGGAAATATAAAGTATATATGACAATGGGGGCTGTTTTCCCAGGTAATCCATCTGTGATTAGTTGTGTATTTTATGTAATCATCTGAATTTAAAGCAAAAGTTACAACTAACATCTTTCTCTCTTGAGACATAAAATATGTTACAGCATGAACCCACTGTAACTTTTTTAGACTGCAGCTAAATTTCATCATAAGTTAGTCAGTTTTATGCATGTTTGGGGAAAAGCACTTTAACAGTTAATAGCATTGCAGAATAAATAATGGAACTGGGGGGGGGGGGGGGGGGGGGTGTCATTTTGCTTAGATTATACCCAACAATTAAAATGCCAGGAAGTATTAGCAAGCAAATATTGAAAATTATCAGAAGAAAAAGCTTAGAGACGTCCAATGTAAAAAAAGGAAAATTATCACTTACAACTTCATGTTAAGTCAAATGACAGCCATTCTTTTCACATCACAGTTGAACTAAACACAGATATTTCTCACAGCAGCGAGGGACAGTGGTCTGGACTGTTACCTCATTGCACTGACTTGGTACAAACACAAATCACAGAGAGACAAACACTTTCTCTAATAGTTACATACAAGAGAATTAATGATTTGGAGGAGAACATGAGAACTCCACAGTAATATCTTAACCACATAGACAGCTGTCTTTGCACCCAGGGAAAATGAATGTCAGGACCTTTCCTTAAGAAATTAACTATGACACTGGCTTTTTCAGAAAGAAGAAAAGTATAGATATCCCATTTGTTGCAGCTTCCTTCTGTTGCACAATACATTAAATAATAAACCTGAGTATTAATTCAACTGGGACAAATTATAATGTAGAAATTATGTATAAATTAATGCATTAATTTAAATTTAGCAAAAAAAAAATGCTATGATGCAGAACCATCTGTACTGTGCCATATGTCTGGTAGAAGGACAAATAAAAATCAAGTAAGATCATTAATAATCTTTCTGGGAATAGTTAAATATTTTCAGCTTATTAGATTACAGAGATCATTACATTTTTTACACAGGAACATACTGTTGTCATTATTTATGTGTGAGATACGGACTTAATGGGGAATATGTCACCTAATTAACTTAAATATTACAGTATTTTATGAAACCTTCCCTATTATTTAGAAAATTTATAAGCCTGGGAACAAGCTATATGAGTTCCTAACTCTCTTAACTTTGACCTAAAGGGGAAAAAGGAACCCAAGTACAATTTAGGATCTGGAATCCTTGCAGGTAGTTTGTCAACTCGAAAATTCTAAAGGTAAAGGGAGAAGAGAGATTATGAGTCATGTAAGCCATGAGGACTGCTCTTTGTTGGTTCTGAGGACTCATGGAAAACTTGGAAGCAAGCAGGATCCTGCTGTACAAAACCTTCCTAAAAATCAGGTCTGTTAACTGTAGCTAAAAATAGAAAGTAATAGAGGAATCCTCAGAGAACCTGAACAAGGCAGTCAGGCTGCACATTTGCACAAGTTCCCTGAAAAGAGTTGTGGGAAGAAACAACAAAAAACAGTTTACAAGCACCTGCAGAGGGTTAAGATTTAATCACCAATGAGACCTTTTCCAACCCAGGCCCTTGCCTGCCTCAACAAGGCTCTACAAAGCCATGTAAATTATCCAGTGAGGAAAAACCTTGTTTGAAATTTTCTGTGTTGTCATTAACATGAGGTTTCCATCGATTACTTTACTTCCTAACTGATACATCGTAATGTACTAGAGACTTTCCCAACAACATTTTCTTAATCACAATTACTCTTATTCCTTTACAAGGATACTCTACACTCCTTTATAAGAGAACTGTTCCCATTTTGTACATGCACATTCAGCATTCTAGCATCTCTTCTTGTCTCAAATAATCCATGCTCCCATATTTTAATTTTCATCTTAAGTAAATCCCTCCAACTATAATAATGATTCTATGGCTCTTTGAACTTCACTTAATTTTCCCAGACATTTATCTCCAATGAAGATATCCCTACATCTAAAAAGCCACAGAAAAGAACCTTATTTTTGTTGCTCCATGGCATAATGACTCTGCATGCTTCCCTAACTTTGCACTGCTAAGCTTCAAAATCATGTCTAATTTTTGATCTGTTATCTCCCTGAACATTGGTAGTGCTGTGCTGTCCCAGATCTCTCCCTCCTACTGAATTTCTCTTCCATTAATTTCCTCTAGATATACTTTAATTTTCAATGGCTTTAAGGCTTCTAAGGCTTGCCTGTTATTTTTGGTCTATACTTTAAGCTCTTTTTAATTTGGTTTGGATCTCTGATATTTGCAGCTCGTCACAAGTTAATGTCATCTACGGGTTTCATTAATTTAATTTTTTGTCATGAATTTGATTTTCCTTCTCTTTTAAAAAGTATGAAAATATGACAAAAGTATCCTCTAAAATGAAATTAAACATAAGAAACATTCTTGTGGCAGCCTTTACACCACTACTTTAACATTCCATGATTCATCCTTCTTCAGGATTCTAACGTGTACTGCATGTCCACACACAAAGCAATTGCTGTGGGTGCACATTTTCAGATTCATGAAGAATTAATGCAATTCATATTACACTCATCAAGCTCTCCCCAGTGCCTAATGCTGTTATGTTTGCAAGGACAGCACTGGAGTTGGAGTAGCAATCCTCTGTGAACCCAAATCACTTCTTGTTGATGTCTCTAGATCATCAAGGGCTTTAATCACTACCCTATAGAAATTCACTGTGGAATGCCTAATTCACTGTGGCTATTGACATTCAGAGCTGATTGTGAGATCAGGACCAGAGTCAGGTGCTCCGAAGACAAATAGAGCACGAAGTTCAGCCACAGAAAAATGGGCGTAGGGTCTTGAGCAAATCACAGGACCAATCCTGCAAACTCTGCACCTGTGACACGGAGGGACAGCAAAAGCTCCACTGCATCTAAAAGCTGAGGTTGTCAGGCATTTGGAACATCACCTGATGACATTGTCTAAAGAGTAAATTGGTTTCCAGTAGATTTTCAGAGCAGCCTTAGAACCTACTTTCCCTGTCTTTTTCGCCAGGTCGAGATGGCCACAAAAATTTGTGGTTGAAAACAGCTGACAAAACATAAGCTCACCAGGGAGTTTTCAGCTCTGGAACATCAGATGTCACACCAGCATCCATTTCCTATCTCCTCCAGAAATAAAAGGCAAGAGGAGATACAAATATAGGACTTCACCAGGAAATGGGAAGTACTGATCAGCACAGTGAGTTCAGCACCCCAGACTGAGGGTGCAGACCTCAGCCTTGCATCAGAGACCTGATTCCCATGTGCAGGTGTTTAGTGGGGGGTTTTGGTTCTTCCCACCCACCTGGATCCTGCTGGGAGAGAGGAGCTGTTGTCCTTGGCAAGAGCCGTGGGACAAGGTCTCAGAGTCTGAAACAAGAGTCTGGAAGAGCTGTGGAAGTGAAGTCTTCCTGCTTATTGCAATCCAGGATATTTCATGAAGTCCTGGGAATAGAGATACTTTAGAATTTAAAGTGTCAGTATCAAAGATTTGCTCCATCTATGTAGTTTCTCCCTAGTGTTTATTTTATCTAGCTTGGAAAAGCAATTTCATGTTCTCCCTCTGAGTGTATATACGTGTCTATATGTGTGTATATATAAAAAATGCACATATTTATAAAATACATATATACTACTTCCCTTAGTTTCAAAATGTCATTCCCTGTGGCCTTACCTCTATTACACACATCATTCATTAGATTATGAAAACCATTAATGTCAGGCAGCAGAACCAAAGGAATTCACTAAGGGAGCACCATTAGCATATCAAGTAGCTATTTCTCAGCTAAATATTCCTGACAGCCCTCATTACATATGATGGATGGGCTTTATAAGAGGTAGTATTTCCAGAAGAAAATAAAATCTCAGCATTCTACCACATGTGGCCCAATAACTAGATATCATTTTTTGACTGTCTGTTTGCATTCCTTCCCTTTTTTTTCTTTCAGAATGAAAGAGTTGTAAAACTCACAAATATATAAACTGCATAATTCAAAATTCATTAAAAATTGGGAGCCTAATTTAGCCTAGTTTCTGAATTCTGCACGTGCTTTAGTCGTGGGATATCAAAGACTGTGTGTCATCCTAGCTGGATTGCCAGCAGCCTGTCAGAAATAAAAAGATATGTAACTGAAAAAGCAAGTAAGGCTGGCTTTTAAAAGACCATGCAATGCCAAAACTTTCTATGAGCTGAAACCCAACATTTTCTGAGGTAAGAAAAGCAGTTTTAAAAGAAAAAAAAATTACTGTAGCCATGTCTTCAGGAGACAACAAATAATTCTTGCAGCACCTCATGAAAAATGGGCACAAGGAGCCACAAACAAGTAGAGTGGGCACACACACGGCACCTGATAACACACTTGTGTGGGAAGGCAGACCCCAGCACTTCTTTAAAATGGGACAGGAAATAGTTTCAAATTTACTGCTGTGTATTTTCCTGTAAGTGTCAGAAGTGGAGCCCCTGTACCAGCAAGAGATTTGCCCCCTACGCCTCTTGTGGTTCTTTCACATACTGATTAAAGTTTGGGGTTTTTTCCAAATACTACAATAAAATTTGTTTAGCATGATTTATTATCAATACTGTTAAAATTTTATGGTTCTCTGACCCTCTAAATCTGAAGTGATTTGACTTCAATGAGGCAGAGTACTCCTTTGCAAACCAAATTATAAAACAGCAGGGTATTAATTTTATTATTATTCAGAAATGAGCTTTATTGCAGAATCAGGAAATTGACTGGACACCTACTGCACAATGATCTCCAACACCTCATGCTGATGAGGCAGGAGGACATTTTCAGTCAATTTCTTTTCCCAAATTTCATTTCTTCCTGTTAACTTGTTAACTCCCACTTGTTAAACTGTTCCAGTTTGGGTTTTTTCCACTTTTATTTGGAGGAAGAATTTCACCAGTAAGGGAAAGGGATTCATTAAACAAGCCACTTAAAAGCAGAGACACAGAGAAGCCATTCCTTAGAAAATTGCCAAAATCATTCAAATAACATTTTTTTTTAACTCCCCAAGAAGCTTTCTTCTTTCCAGGTCCCTTCCAACTCAGCATATTCTGTGACTCTGTGATTTTATATAATTCTTTAGAATTTGAATGCACAAGTTCTGGGGTGCTAATAACACTCCTGTGGTACTTCCAACCAATCCAGGAAAGAGACTGGAGATTTTTAAACGTCTCAGCATTTTAAGTACTACTTTTATGGATTTTTGGTATTCAAACTCTATGAAATGTGGGGTTTTTCTTAATGTGTGATACTGCAGAAATGCAGAGTGCTCATGGCTTGAAAATGAGTGCTCTAAAGCAAATGAAATTTGCCACACAAATATTAAAGGGTCAAAAATAAATTCTCACCTTTGACAACCCTATCTGATACAATTATAAGGAATTATAAAACTACTGAAAAGCAGTTAGCTGGCATTTTCAACACTGCAGCACAGGACTCTTGGCCAAGATGTGTATTGAGATATCTGAAATTTTAATGGAGTTGTAATGAAATATAATTATAGTAATACTTACTGTCTATGAAAGCACTAAAATGCTTACTATTACCTTTCTCACACAATTAATTTCAACATGATATTAATACAATGGTGGTACTTATTATGCAGAAATAAAACTGTAAGGGCATAGTTTCAAGACATACTCTGAATATTTTTCTTCAGAGTACTTCACATTTATTCTAGTATCAACAGTTACATTTAAATGAAAATGAGTGATTGCTCATAGAATTTCAATGCAAGAAAATCAACCCTGCCACGTGAAGTTTCTGAAATGTTAGTTTAAATATTCAGTTCTCATCAACCAGTGTGAACAATATATTACAGCACACTTCACAGATGATGTAAACTGTCAAGTAAGAGTAAATGTATTCATTGCTTCAACTTTAATAATTATCTCTACGTCCCAATATATGAATATATCAATTCTCATAACTCTCACTGCCCAGACTATTGTTCAGCAGAAGTTTATGTACAAAGATATGACATATCTTGAGAATTTAGAGTTGAGAATTCATTCAGTAAGGCTAAAACCTTAGTGTTCCCTAGCTAGGTACCACTTCAGAAGTCTTTCCTCTGAACTGTAGGAGTCAGCAAGTCTGGGGCAGAAGGTGCTTAAGTTTCACCAGAACAGCCATTGGCCTGGTTCTTCCACTGGAAGGATTTTCATGTGCTCTTCTTTGTGATATTTCATTTATTTATCATTTCATTTCCCTATCTGCAAAATAGGGACACTAATGCTGTCTTCTTTTGTAAAATGTTGTCAGGTTTATATACAGGATAAATATTAAAGTCAAATCCAGAAATAGTTATAGATTAGTAGATAGATTCACTTTTGTAGCTCTTGAAGAGCAGAATAGCAGTTGTTCTGTATTATTAGGGAGGAAAAAAAGAGAGAGAGATCAATCAGACTTGTTTCTTCTCCTTGTAAGTTCCTATGCATCTTTCCACAAGGAGTGACTGACAATTCAGCCATCACCATGCTTCTGGACCTCAGTCTTAACAAATGCCATTCACACTACATTTCGTTCACAAGAATGTTAAAAAATATTTGGTCTTTTTCAATATACAGACATTCCTGCAACACATCTCCAGAATGTAGACAGAGAAATGTACAATACCACTGAGTTAGACCTGAGAGTGTACAATGGCTTACAGAATATTTCCAGTGTGGTATACAAATATTTTCATGTTGTAGTGTATTGTTTTAAAATTGACTCATTATTAAGAAGCAATAACTGGAGGGTCCAAGATTTCAGAGGGTGTAAATTGGCAAGCAGAACATTTTATTTCCCTTGCCATCTCAGGCTGCTTCCTTTCCCTGACCAGTCTGCACACGCAGCAGCAATGGATGTGAGCAGGAACACTCAGCCTCAGTGGGGTGCTCCCTTTTGCCTTTGTTGAGGACAGGCTGGAAGCAGGGCAGTGCTTGCAGATCCCCCTCTGCCCCCCCAGTGCACTGCCAGCCAGTGGGCTCTGCAGGCACACAGCAGCATCCTTGTAAATGTTTGATGGCAACGCTGCCAGTGGCACCGGCATTACTTTTACATGGATTTACACCTGCACAGTGAAGAAAAACAAGAGCAGTTCAGACATAAGTGGCATGTTTACACATTAAAGCAGCAGGAGACCTTACAGATGAGCAGACTGCCTTCAAGCCAGCCCTGCTCATTGTGGTGCTTTCTGTGAAGATCTTCAAGAGATGCTGTTGCCTGTTCTGTCTGACTTTGACCCCCAGCCATTTAATCCCAACTGAATCCTTTCCCACTTGTAGGACTGACTATTTTGTGCTCCCAGACACAGCAGATCTCAGGTCAGCAGACCAATTCCAGCCAGCATTTCACTTCCACAGTGTGTGGTGCAGGAAAAAGGAAAATAAGCAGATATTAAATGCCTTATCCTTATCTTCATCTGCATTTGGAAAAAGATGCAGTGCAGCTCCAGAACACTTAGTTTTCTTCTAATATTGTGTAGGTCATTGGCTGGGTGAGAATTGTTCCCAGCTTATTCCAATGTCACTTTTCCAGGTGAGAGTGTACCTGGCAATATCAGGCTCTGATATCTTGACACGTATCTGCTTTGTGGGTGGATGTGTCAAAATAGGAGGTCTAAGTCTCTGCTGTGAATTCTCCCCCGTTGAGAAAATGACTAACAATTTTCTGTACACCATTTCTGAGCTGTTTTCTCTCTCTCAAGTTTATAAAAAGCAGGCATGTATTAGAGCCCTCAGAAGCACTGCTTTTTTAGGAGATTCCTATTTATTGCTGAAGTTTTTCATACTGGCAGGTAGTCAGGAGGAAGAGTAAAGAGCAACATAAGGGTACTTCTAGTGGAATGAGACACAGAACTATAAAGAGGAATAAAGTAAAGGAGATAAGAGATAAATGAGAAGGAAGGAATGAGGGAATGACAAAAAACCTCTCAGATAAAGACAGTGCCAAATCCTGGTAGGGATTCATAAGGAAAAGTTGAAAACTTTTATGAAGGAGAGGAATGTAAAGGAAAATACTATAAGCCATGGCAGGGGATGGGGGTGGGCAGGTAGAAAATAAACAAAAAATGAAAAAAGTATATGAGAAGGGATAAGTAAAATAGTAATAAAGGTTTCTTCCAGGCTGGGTTCTGCAAATGAGGAAAGGGAAGGAGATAATGAGAGAGTGATTGTGCACAGAGTGAAGAACGGTCTGGGAGGCAGGGATATGGTGCTGCCTTCAGCAAAAACACAGCACTCTAATCCTAAGCAGACACTGCCCAGAGCCTTTACACTTGCCTGAAATAAAGCTTCAGGCCAGACGATGGAGAAAAACTAGTGCAGGTACCAATTATGTATGATCTTCCTGTAACTGCCAAAGATGACAATGCACAAAGAGTTGACCCCCTCTATAGCCCCTGAGACTGCAGCTGTAGAAATATGATAGCCCTGCCTCACCAATTGAACCCTGAGATTATTTCATACTTTTTCAGTGATTTTTAGACAATTATCCTATTACTTCTATTTCTTCGTTTGCCTGATTACCATAAATTTCCCACAGCACCTTCCATAATAACCTAGGATAAACAGAAGCACCAGCATGTGTAAGTTAGGGAACAGAAACAGAACTGAAATTATATAATCATATCCTCCTCCCTACAGAGAGACAAAAGGAAAATTAATCTTTTGTTGTGTGCATCTGGGAACTCTAATAAGATGGTAAAAATAAAAAATGCTTTTATATAAGTCCATCTCTTAATTCAGTAACTAATACAGCAATACCATATTGCATAGGGAAACACTGTGTTTGTAACAAAAGCCAAAGCTAACAGTATTCAAAACAGCAGTTTTAAAACCATACCAAAATTCTCTAATTCTCTGTGATGTTTCTCTAGCTATAGAGGGGGTTTTTCCATTAAATATATTGTGTCTTTTCCAGTTATTCCTTCCTTTCTCTAACCCTCTCCTCTTAGAAATGGGAGTGGAGAGATATGAAAACTGAGCAGAAAAAGAATAACTGTGTTCATGCAGAGATGTGCTCTTATCAGAGCTGACATAAAGAAATGAACTGTCATTTTCATCATAAAAAGAAGTAGGAAGTACAGGCACACAATTCTTAGGAGGTTCCTGCCTCAAGTTTGCAAAAAGTATTTGGCTGACCATATCATAACATTGAGAATGGCTGAATTTAATTGTTAGGAAAATTTGCCTTCTTTCTTCCCCCTTTAGTCCTTCCTTCCTAGTAACCATGAATCTACTATTATCATGAGTTGCACGTAAGTCTGAAGATGAATTAAAAAGCATGGCATGATTACCAAGCACATCCATTCCACCAAAACACATATTTCAGATTTAGGATTCTGCCTGGGAACAGAAATAGGTATCTATCAATGGCTGTGAATCTGAGCAAGAGTAGCTGTCTAAAGACTCAGGTGAAGAAGTGCAGAGAAATATCTTGTGGATCACAATGATTAATTTCTCTGCGTTTATAGACTTCCAGTAGATTAAAGTTATTTGCTTCCCTGTATGTGCAAGTGAAGACTGCTTGCTATTTGCCTTCACAAGAAAGGGCTCGAATAAAAAAAAATAAAAAAAATAAGACAGACTGGTACTAATTCAGAAATACTGGACAAGTAAATGGGCCTCCTTTTTTCCCAAGTAATACTTCCATGCAGGGATATATGTTGGTGCAGTTTGCCCTTTGCAAGTGCTATATTTTTCTTTACATGCAATTATCCTCTTCCATACACACTTCAGTGAGTTATGGCAAGCATAAAGCCTGCAGGTTGCATGACACACCATGCTCCTACTGCTCTGAAAGTGCAACAAACCCACAAGGCCACTTTTAAAATCTTGTAAACTCCTTGAAGTCAACTTATATCGATTTCTTTACTATGCACCAGAGATGCCTTATATGACAAACAGAATATCCAAGTTTTTCTCATCCTACCAGCCAAAGTCACATAAAATTGAAAGAGTAAAACTGAGAAATCAACTTCTTTTTGAGCAGTCCAGGACAGTTATGATTTAGATGAATTAGCAAGAAATCTTGTCTTCTCTCATTCTGTAAAACCATTCAAGCAGAAGTGAGCTGTTTACAAGTCAGATGGGTCAAATTCTATGTCCTCTCCAGTGAAAAGATATTACTCTAAAACATCTTTTGGTTCTAAAGAAAACATAAAATGCATTTAAAAATATGAGTTTAAAAAATTTCTGTTATCAATGTATAAGTGGTAAACATACCATCTATATTGCCCTAGTGTAAATTTTACATTATTCAACATAATGAAAAGCAAAAGAAACTGCAGGTTGATTTCCTACATGGTTCATGACTGTCTACTGTCATGGTTTTCCTTTTGAAATGCAGTTGTCAGTAAAGACATGCTCCATTCAATTACACATCACAGTTTTCTCAAAAGCATGAGATACTTCCTTGTTATACAGAATGTGAGAGCTGAACTGTGCCCCTTTCTTTGCAGTTGATTCAGAGTATATTTCCCAATATCTAAAGCTTGAAATAGTACCCAAAACACTACAGTTATTTAAATGACAAGAATGAATGCCAAACTCCAAAGGCTCAGCCTAAATCAACTTGATCATTTTACTTTGTTTGGTCCTCAGAACCAGGGATCAAATAACACACCTTAATCTATTAATCTTTATGAAATATTGTTCCTAAGGAAATATTTTGAAAACATGGCATGCTGCATGAAGATTTGGTAGATACCATAGAGGCACTTGCCACAAGTGACATATGAATCTATAATTTGACCCTCAGTGGCTGGATTTTCTGTGGAGGAGATCCAGAGAAAATCCCCAAACTAATTAAGCAGACATCCAACATTATTAAGCTTTGTCTTGCAAAGCTCAGAGAAGAGCAGCCTGATCTTAGCACTGCACAGCAGCTGGGAAAGAGAAGAGCTCTGCCTCAAACCCTTCCCTGCTCAGCAATGCCTGACAGGCTCTGGGAGTGGCTGCTCACAGTGACTCTCATTAAAGATTGGGCACCCTTTAGAGAATTACCCATCTCAGATAAATATTCTGGAGGGATAGGATTCTTACAGCATGCTCCAGCATGTGCTGTCAGGGTTGAGTCTGGTCCATATTACAAAATCACTTTCATAACCACTGTCCTGTTGAAAGCCTGAGGAAAGACAAGGGACGGGAAAAAATCAGAGGGAAATGTCTTATGGTGATTCCTGTAGGTCACAATGGAAACGGCAGGGGAAAATTTCCTTTCCTCCTAACATGTTCACATGCAGATTTATCAATTCATTTTCCACTGACAATGCATTTTAATTAAAGAAGAAGTTATGTGGGAAAAAAACAACACAAACTGGAAATAGAGGAAAGGAAGCAAGAGTTTTTTCTCTGGTGTGGAAAAAGGGCAAAATTTGCCACACAACTATAGGTCCCGATAGTTGCACTGATTCACAAGTGTGGAAAATGGCAAGGGAAAGTCATCGTATGGTGGAATGGGCCAGCACCATTCATTGTTGATTTGAGGCTGGTTTCAATTTGTTTAAAATTTCCTTTCGTAAGACTACCTTATTAAGATAACCCAGTAAAAGTCAAAAATGTTAACTAAATGGAAATAATGTGATTCCATTTTTTTTAGATCTTTCCATTGCCAATATTGACTTTCAGTGGCTTTGTTAATTAGACATTAATGGAAACATAAAACAATTAGCAACAAAGTGACCAGTTTAAGGTCAGGAGGCTTAGGGGCCTGACAGCTAAGAGTAAAACCAGTTCCCAGAGGTACCATCTCAGGCTGGTTGGAAAACACTTCATTAGGTCTGTGGAGAGGAAGTTAAAAAATGCTGTTATGGGTTGCATTCCCATCTTGATCTAAACTTGAATATTCAGATACAGTTCTCTTTAGTGCTGGATTAGTGACTGAAAACACAGGCTTGATCTATATCCTGTGTGGTTTTTTTAATTGAATTTTGATGAAACCTGGAAATCACAGCTGGTTTCTTAACTGTTCACTGTCAGCATCAGAGACTTTTTCAATTTCAGCAGAAGGCACTGTACTTTCCCTCAGCAATACTGCCAGCGGTGTGGAACTTCCCTCAGAAAAAACTCTTGTTTTAGATAAAAAGCAGCAATCCATTTGCCCACCTAGCTGTCTGGTCTCTCTCACGTTCTCCATATCTTCCCCAATGCAATATTGAAAATAAATGACATTTTCCTGCTGTTCCTGTAGCTGCAGTTTCTTCCAAGGAATCTTGTCTTCAGCATGCAACCAACAAATCCAGTTTAGCAAAATCTATTTAAAAAAACCTTCAGCCTCTCTAGATAGGCATGAACTACATCAGACACACAGCTTTTAGGACATTGGGCACTATGACATTTGCTGCACCAATATGTTTAGCACTTTTCCTTTTAATATTAGCATATAGATATTTGAAGTTCACTTATGCATAGGCATAAATCTGAAGTAGCAGGCAGTTGTTCCTCACCTTAATGTGCAAATGAAGCCTAACAGACTTTTCTTTAATTACTGATGTTCTTCAAGCCAAGAAGTGCCTAAAGAACTGTATCTGAATTTGGCCTGCAGGAATTCTGGTAGGTGTCTCATAGTTTAATCTTTTTTTTGAACCTAACTGTTCCTAAATGCATTAACAATTTCTTTATTCCATACATGTTCTGTCAAGTCTTACTTTTAAAGTTATGAGAATTATGTACTTCTTACTATAACGCCTAACTCTTTTGAGTTAGGTTGTGAAATTGTCCAGAATATTGGATTTGAGCTTGATCAAGTAGTTTTTCATGGTTTTCACCAACTCACTTCAACAATCTTTTTCATTTGGCATCATAAGGCATTTTTACAGTTTTCAGGACCATTTTTGTACTTCTTTTTCACTCTTTCTCCTATTTTTTGAAAATGTAGGAGTCTGAAGTTTTGATCACAACTGAGGGGCTGACTCACTAATGCCATATGAGGCAAATCTTTCCAAATTACTAAGTCATGTTTTGCTTTAATTTTCTACATAGCATAAACCAGAATGCCTCTCAGAGGAGTATGCTAAGTTTTGTTGACCAAGACATCCTGACTGCTACTTTTTGATACGTGGACAAGCAGATCATGTATCTGGTTGTTCCTATGAATATCCAGGCTGATAAGTTTTCACAGCGAAGAGAGAAGAACCTGTTCTTTAATTTATGCTCATATAATTTGAGAAAGTACCATGAATTAAATATGTCTGATTAATAAGGATATTACTATTCTTTTTTTTAATATAAAAGTTCATGAGGTAAGGAGAGGGAAAAACTTAGTCACCATCCATGACTTTGTTGTCGTAAGTGCTGCAGAAAAAAGACACACTGTACTGTTGTTTTCTGCCTCCTGATTTGTTAAGTTAATTTTATTTGCTCTTGAGTAGATTTTCCACAGCTGCCTCTTTTTACACTTGATCTTCCTGCTTGATGGAGTCCCATCACAGACAGACCCAGCACACATGCTGCTCAGCTGCTGTGCGTGTCCTTCAGTCCTCTTTAATTGGTGCACAGTTTGCACTCCTTACAGGGATTCCACAAGGACAAAATTTGTGCAGGCAAAATGCCAGAGCAATCTTCACTGGAAAGCCAGATGTTCCATTTCATCGGTGGGATGGCTGGCACAGTCCTACCGAGGGGGAACAGGAGACGTCTGTGCCTCTTTCTCAAAGCAGACACAGAGTTAGTTCGCCACTAAGTTAACTGCCTCAGATTTTTGAAGTGAATTGTTTTTTTCACTGTTCCTTTGGAAATAATTTGAAAGCAAAACAAGCAAAGCACATCAAAATAATTGCAACCCTGCGTAAAAAAAACCCCAAGAACTCCATTGAGGCTTTGAACACCTTATAAATCGCTTCTTAGTTAAGACATTCTTGAAAGACACATACAGCAAAATGCTGTCATCTGAATTAAAAAAAAAAAAAAAAAGTATGATGATTGTGCTTGTTAATTGCGTTTGTTTTCTTATGACTAATTTATTAAGGACAATTGAGAAAGCTAAAGCATTTGAACTGATTTTCCATTTGTTTGGCTATTAAAGTTCCTCTGTGAAATGTATGTTTACTTAAAGTATCTCCAGCTACCCATTTACAATGCATTTGTTAAATTAGCTAAGAGACTTTAATTGGGCATTGGGGATTTGTTGTGCTATTCCCAATTCTGTTTACTAAAAATACATGAGAACAGTGAGCAATTTATTTATAACCTTGTTATATTAGGCCATTATCAACATCAGATTTTTTTCTTAACATATCTTTAATTTGCATTGACAGAATTCAAGTCATGTTTGCTTTTCTTTCTGTTTTTAATAGAGCAGCCTGAAAATTGTTTCTAGTTAAGTATGGTGGAACCATATATTTTATTTGGAACAGTGTTCATAATTCTTGGAGCAGCGATCATAGATGTGGGCCCTCCCAAAAAAGCAATATTGAATCAGCGAAAGAAAACGCTGTCTTTCTTTTGCATTAAGGTAAATAGTTTGAGCACTTAACTATATTTGGGGTTCAAAATGCACTGTACTTCACTGCATTATCATCAAGCAGATGCTTGCTAATTTTGATCCGACCCTGGCCTTTTCACACCAATTAAAACACAGCAAACCAGTAAAACTCCTGTGGCAAGGCTTTGATTCCAGCGCCCCTCTAGGACGAGGGTGTCTGCACACCTCTTCAGACAGGCCATTCAGAGCCAGATCAAGTAATTTCTAAAGCTGTCTTGCTGTTAGAACAATATCCAGGCAGATCTCCACTTTCTCTCAGAGCCTGGGGAAACTCACTGGACTGCCACGCCAAGGAAAGTGGTTCAGTCCCAGGAAACAGCACGTAATTTAATGTTTCAACTTTCCAGAACTAATTTTTTTGTCTTGTTAAATGCGGTTGCTTTAACAGAATTTTCACTCCAGCTGACACTGATCTGTTGTAATGGGATGAGTGAAAAAGTTAACAGCTGTAAATGTTAACAAGTAATTTATTTAAGCTGTTGTAGAAGTAAGACTGCTTTTATGGTAGGGAAAATCAACAGCATACTCTCTATACCAAATATTTTTACTGAACATAATGTTGTTTGAAGCTTGAGTTGTTTTCCATAGTCCAAAGAACAGTGTTCTGTTGTTATTAAAAGAATTGCAGTCATTTTTCAAAGGGCTGCGTAGCCCTGGTACATGAGGCTAATCCTGAACTGGTGTGAATTAGCAAAAATGTCCATTTCAATTGGACTATTCCACTTTACACTAGCTGGCTTCCCAGAAAAATATGTATTGTTTAGTGAAAAAGAAAACCTTAATAAAAATAAAATACCTCTGAGAGGAACATACAAGAGAGGAAGTATAATCATCATAGACACACCTCTATCATCATCCAAAAGGCATGCAAGGTAATGTTTCTTCCTCTTTTCCAGCAAATTATTCTAATCTGAAGAAATTACTATGTGTCCCAAAACTTCAGATTGTGCATCACTTCATCTAATTTAAATTTAGGGGTCAATTTACCTTTCTAGCTACCTTAACATCAGAAACTTATCTTTAAACCTGGCCAGCTTTAGTTCTACTCTTTGATTAGAACTATCCTTGGTTGTTTGTGGAATGCTAAACCTAATCCCTTATTCTGGGAGTTTAAAATTAATGACAGTCTGTGTGCAGAACCAAGGACTTCTTGTAAGACCACAAATTCTTCCTGCTGAGCTAAGATCTGGTTTGATTTTTAAAAAGTTTTTCTTAGGTTAAAGCTTTTATTTTTTAAGAGTGCTGCAAGCACATGGAAATAAAGTGAAAAAAGCTTAATGAGTCCTTCTGGGGTTTATGACTGCAATCAAAAGCTTAGAAAGAATAGAGGTAATTAACCAATTGATACTCCTGTACATCCTGGCATAAGCAGCACAGGGGAGGGTATTTGCCTGATTTTGATGGAAACTTACTGCTAAAACTTTTGTTGAAGGACTAGAAATACAAATTATACACTTGTATGATTTTTCTTAAAAGGCCATATATATTCAAAAATGTATAACAGCAGTGGGAAAATGTGGAGATAATTTTAAATAGTGAAGGTGTTGTTTAAATGGCTGAGTTGATTTTTATGTTGTTTACTTACATGTTATTTCACATAGCTTCAAACAAATGTACTTTTAAATCCTGGGCAAGATAAACACTGTAAACACTGGATAGAAATTTTGGAAAAAAAAAAAAAGGCAAGTAAAAATGACAAACATTTCACAGAGCTTATCAGGAAGTGTCAAGAGCAGCCTTCTTGGTGAACAAAGAGTTTAGCAGCCAGCAGCTAATATTCTCACAATGCCATCTTGACAAATTTAGCACTCCAAATCCTGAGAGCCCAGATTTATACCCATCTGGCAATACTGAGAGACAAACACTCATCTATCAGATGTGCTGCAGAGCTCACGTTCCCATGCAGAGAGCAACAGCCATCCTGTTTTGATGTCGAGCTATCTCCAAGCATTGCACATTTCCTGATTTCCTTGTCCTGAGCAGCATGCTCTGCCTCAACAGGGCAGACACATCCAGCCCTCTGAAGCTGCTGGAGAGCACTCACAGAAACCTCATTGGCAATGTGGGGAAGAAAGTTTGTGCCAACAATATTGAAAGATGCCTACGAAGGACATGAAACTACGTTTGGTTCTCTGTCAAGAGTGAACAAATGCAGCTTCACAGCAGAGAGCAAGTAGAGATGACAGACACATGTAGGCTGGCTAACTCTGAACTTCAAGGGGTGAACCTAGGGTTACATTTGAGTTGCAGGGAATTTCTTGCACAGGAAACATATTTGCAGTGATGGAGGAAAATGTTTCTTTTCTACTGCAGTCAGTGTTGGTTCCAATCTCTCCCAGGTGCATAATTTCATTGCTATACCAAATGCAATGGCAGAAGATCAGAAAAACAGTTAGAATCTGATCTGCTCATTTTCTTCCCGCTGTAGGAAAGCAGAGCAGCAAAACAATATTCCCTGAGCAGGTGACTTCTTCTTGACCAACCCTCATCTTAGAAGAAGTTCATAGTGTACCAGAATTCCCACTTTATTTATCCAAGAAATAGGAATAATGCTCTCCATACAGATTCGGGAGTTTACTGATTAGATCCCTGGGTAGAGGATGTCTTTCTTTAACTCTTCCAAAGTGTCTAAAATAAATGGTCTATTTTCATATAAGAATTACTCCTTACATTTCTCATGTTGTTCACAGGGGATCTGTGCCATTTAAGAGCCATTTTTATCATAACAAGAAAACCCTGTAGTGACAAAAAAAGTATCATTTCCTATGGAATTAATTTCTTCAACTAAAAATGCCCCTTTTTCATTGTAATTAGGACTCAGGCTCATCTCAGGCTTTTGGGAAGTTTTCCTGAAAAGGAAACAGAACTATAAACAACTCATCCACCAGACTGCACAAAGAGCCACAAGGACCAGTCAAGTGAAGTCAGGTTACCTTCTACAAAGGTTGGTCTAAACTTTTAGCCCTGCAATGGCAGGAATGAGGAAGGAAATAAGAAAAAAGAAAAGAAGGAAGAAAAAAAAGATTGAGTCACACAGAGAATATACGGGAGGTACTACTTTACAGATGTCTAACTTAACAAAAATGCTCTATGTATTACCAAGGAAAGAAGTGAACAAAACAGCCAGTAATTATTACCCAGAAATAATATTATTAAAATAATAATATCAACAACAAGAATGTTATAGTCTCAGTGTTGCTTTTGGCAGCCTTCAAAATATAAATTGCATGGTTTCAAGGGGAATCCTTTCCCAATATTCAATATCACCCTAGAACAGGCCTTGTGCAACACTGCCATGCTATGAAGTGGGAATGTTTATACATTCATTTGACTTTTAGTATACACACATACCTGCATTTAGAGGAGCAGTTCAGTCACACATAAGAATCTATAGTTGAAGATTTCAAGTCATACTTTTTTAAGCATGAGTAGCCAGATTTTCAGAGGAACTCAGGATATAACCTCATTCCTATTTCAGCATTAACTAAATAGCAATGATATATTTAAGTTTCTTGCTTTACATACAGGACTTCAGTACATAACTTCCCCCCTCAAACACACAAACATATACCATGCATATGCAATATATATGCCTATATATCTCTCTATCAGTCCTATTGCACACACTCACGTTTTCAAATAATGAGGTCTAATGAGCCCTTTGAGACACAAAAAATGATTGAAAATAAAGAACACCAAATTCTCGTGTTAATGACACCTCTAAAGGGAACAGCAGGAATCAGAAAATAAAACTAGACCAAATGCTCAATCTAACAACTCCCCAGTGTGGTATGGCAGCCTAGGAGAGTATAATAATGAGATCAAATAAAAATTGCAATATGAAAAGTGAAAATCCAATCTGCAGTATGAATAATACAAAATCACATTAGCAAACTGACATCTTCTATCAGTAGAATATCCTACTGTATATGAATCCACCTACTTTATGCAACATACCCAGGCTCTTTTATATTTCCTTAATTTATCTTATGGTAAAGTAGTTATTTTCCTGTGAACCAGAATACTTCAGAGGAAGTAAAAAGCCATACTAGCAGAATACCTAACCTCCACCTTCATTCCTTCTCTTCAGAGCTGGCTGCAGAGTGTGCTTGCTCAGACACTCCACACAGAGCCTGGACAGAGCCCAGACCTCCCTTAAGCAGAACCACATTTGGGTAGCACCAATACAGGGCAGAAGCAGCAGTTGAGAAGCAAACTCAACCATCATCTTATTGCAGCTGACAGCAACACTTTACTGGGAAAGCAAACATGAACAGGCCACAGCTGCTGATGAACAAAAATCCTTCATGTAAACAGAATTAATCCCTATGGTATGCAGGTACCCTTTTTGAGGAGAAACTGTTCTTTTATTTGATATGCAGTCCTCCAAAATCCCCTAAAATCATGTTGTAATGAAAAACTATAATAATTTCCTTTTCTTCTGATATATCAGGAAGTAAAACAAAAGCTTCATCATGTATTGTTTTCTTCTGAATCAAAGGCCAAAGATCATTGCAGTAGCACATCTTAAATCAGCAACAACACTTGACAAGATGGGGTGTCCCTGGCCTTTATGGATACCGGGGATGTTAAGTCTCCTCCTGCTTCTGTCTAGAGATATTCCATGCAGCACAGTGCTGGGAGGCTCTTTGGCTGCACTATTTGCTCTCATTTGTATTTCTGTATTGGATTGGCACAGTAGGGAACAGTCCTGAGCAATTTATTTTCTCCAGCCATGCTGTTCAGCTCCTCTCACCCCTGGGGACTGAGAGGAAATCTTTGACAGGTGGACAGCTCCCTGCGTTTAAAAATAAAATTCCTAATGTCAGCCAGAAATCAGTAGTTGCCAACTGCAGTAAACACAGTGAAGTAAGAGAAGCAGCAGAAGAAAGATGTTTGAGATGAATTTGCATCCAGAGACAGAATATGAGAGAAGTGGCTGCCTACCAACACACCTGAACAGGCAAGGGAACTGGGAGATTGCCATAGCGGTATCTATATCTTAGGTGAGATTTCCTGCTGAGATGACCAAAGCTGTACTCGGAGCTTTAATTGCTATTAGCTGGAGTAATTTATTCTAGTCAAATAAAAATGTCACTGATGAAAACTGCTGCTGCTGCTGACATGCTGATTGTTTGCAGCACTGACACGTGCCAACACCAGCTTTAATGAAGTCATTTGGTTGTTTCTCAAAGAAATGTTGCTCAAAATGATATATCATTCAAAATCTACTGAACACCAGGAGCAAGAATCCTTTCTGGCATAAAAATATTCACCCTTGTAAAGAAGGCAGCAGAAGACCAAGTCATTTAAGTTCCAAATATCTACTTCAACCAAATGATTACATTCAAACAGCAACAGAAGACATCACAATCATCATTTAAATCTTTGCAGACATTTCATAACGCTGTGCTCAAGCACTAAATTCTACATGGACATGAAAATAAAAAATATATAGCTGAGGATAAAATTGTGTATTGTCTCTCCACCATATATGATATTCACAATCTTTTTAATAACAAGGGCTTTTAGGGAAAACAAAAAAAAAAAAAAAAAAAACAAAAAAAAAAAAAAGGGAAAAGGGAAACTATTATATCAGTACAGGAATAGCTAAGAAACAGGTAAAATTTTCTACATAAGAATTTATTATAAGGAATTGAACAGTAAATCTGGAGGCCTTGAACTTGCAGGCATTCCAGTAATAAAAAAAAAAGTTTTGCATTTGAGAAACAACACTGCCTTCATTATTTTCTACTTCAGTAATTCTGAGCAGGAAGAATTTAGGTCAGCAGTGAGTCTGAGTTACTGCTGATAACTCAACAAATAAAATTCTGCCTTATGCTTCATTCTAGGGAAAATAAGGGAGCACAGGGCAAGGAAATTACCTATATTTTAAGACAGGTAGGAGACAAGAATCTGTTTGCCATTGTACTTGTATTTTGAAATTACTTTTGAAGACACAGTATGGACTTCCCACATTGAGTTTGAGACACATAAGACAGCATCAGGGACCTGACCATGTTTGTCAGTGTTGGTCCATGGCATGTGAGCCTCATACTCAGATAAATTAGCAGGTATGTTTGGGAGATCTGGTGTAAGAGTTAACTAAATTATAAGAAATTGTTTTAACTCTGCTAAATATGGCAGTGACTAAGAAGTACAAGAGGAAGAACTTATCTTCCTATGGTAGTGAGAAGAAAAGCTGAGCGTCTTTTCAACTATTTGTTGCTTTTCTCCCATAAGTTCAGTACATTCATATATGTGGCTGTTTTTGCAATATATTAAAATAAATCTCCATAATAAAACATTCTTGAATGTAAGTTATACTGCTGTAATTGTGCTGGGTCAGAACAACTATAGGTTTAGGGAAAAGTCTCCTCTCACTCCTCAGTCCTCTGTTCTGAGAAAATAGTTTGTTGTCCTCCAGGGAACACCAATATATGTGAATTAACACATGCTCAAAAATATTAGTCCTTCCATAACCCTGGAGGCACCTTCCAGCTTTTCAGCTGTGCACATCCCAGTGAAACCACCAGGATTTAGGCACACCCTCCTGCTCTGCATGTCATGCAGCATAGGTGAGCATAAAACCTAAGGGCCCAACCATGTAGAAATCAGGCTTCACACCACGGTAAATTGCCTTGTAAGTTTTCTATTTCCATTTTTTTCTTTCACTGTCTCTCACCACATTTCTTTCCTCTTATATATAAGACACAGAGTTTTTTTGGGTTTTTTTAACTGAGTTTAGCTAAGTGCTTTTTCTTGACTGTAGACAAACTAAAACCTGTAAGGAAAAGCCATTACTTTTCAAGTACTTTTTCCTTTAAAAACATCCAAGGTATCCAATGCGTTAATTAAATTTTAATTAGCCATTTCCTTTGTGCTAAGAAAATGCCTATTTTGTTGCTAGAACAAGCAACTTAGGACAGCATGACACTATCTTTAGAAAGCAGGCTACTAGTTCTTCTGTACAGGAGAAAATAAGCCACTCTCACATTAGGAGATGGAAGTTATGCTGAAGTGTTTAGAACTGCAGAATATACCTTGAACTGGCACAGAGCAAATAAAGGCTTTGATGTTTTAATGTGTGTTCCTTCTACTAGGTGTTCTGTGTTGCCAGGCAAAACAAACATTTAGGAGAATCTCTGCACTTTTAGTCAAGGTGAAATCTCAGTCCCACCAAATCAGCAGGTTGAACTGAGTTTGCTGTGGTCAGGATTACACCCAAGTCACTAGTCCAACCTTTCTTCTTAACGCTTCATGTTAAGTCTTTTTTAATCAATGTCAGAAGAGACCTCAACAGAAACTGAGTTTTGGCTGCCACAGTCAAAAAGTCTGAAAATAAGCAGTGGTAATCCTCATCCCCTTCCCTAAGCCTATCAAGTCTAACCATAAGAGTTCTGTCTGTCCCTCAGTTTCTCCTGGGTGTGTATTGAAGTTCACACTTAACCTTTCACAACACATTCCTCACCCAGCTTAGGTGTACATCAGTCTCTTTGGTAAGATTTCAGGTTTATAAAAAATATTTTTCTGTGTCTCTGCTGGTCAGCTGTTTTTCTGATTCCCGAGAATGCAAACAGAGGTTTTTTCCCCCAGCCAGAGAGTTTGAAGAACTGGTCACAAGGCTTTTCTCTTCTTATTGTTTTCTTCATTCTGTTTATTATTTCTTATCATTACATTCTTCTCCTGCCCTGCAGAGATCTGTGCAGCAGGACACATTCAGGCACTCTCTCGAATACCGAATGCCCCAACTACTCCCATCCTCAGGGTGGCATAGATATTTATACTACAATCCACATAATCAGTATTTATAATACTTATCCAATAACTACTTCTCCAATAACTATTATCCATGTTAGAAGGTTAGACTCTATTCTAAGCCAACCATAACGTGCCACCTCACTGAAGAACATGGAGGCAAGGAAGAAGAAGGAAGAAAACCAAAAGCCATGTGCTTCCTCCATCTTGCCTTCATCTGCTTACCATCCTAAAACCCCATATAGCTAAAATTCTTACCCTGTGATAAAACTACACACTATGCTACTATCCAACACACTCTTGAAAACTCTGCTTCATTCCAGAGCCTAAAAGCCCTTTTTCCATGAACAAAGGTTAAAAACACTGTTTGTCAGAGATCTTAAAATCTCTTAAACATGCAAAGAAATATCCCTCATAATTCCAGACTCCGACAGTAAGATTCCCCTGAAACAGTTCCCCTCTATGACTTACAGACCCCACACACGTGTCCCTGCACTGGGATTTTAGCAGGCTGTGCAAGTGAAGCAATTCAGGCATTTTCCATGCAGACACATGCTGGTGCAGCCAAAACAATCCTGAGGTCTGAGATGCTTGCAGACAAGCTCTGGGAGCTTAGATTCAGCACTGCACTAGCGAGGCTGAGTAGAACACAGCCACTGCCACATGGCAGCATCTGCCATAGGGAATCATTCCCCTTCCCTCTGACCATATTACTGACCTGCTGCACTACTTTACCCTGCATCTGGAAAGAACGTGGCTGTGCAGAGCTTTCCCACACCTGTATGAAGTTAGCATGCTACAACCCTTCCTGCATCTTGTCCCATTTTCTAGTCAGCTCCCTGCTTTTAGACACAATTTGCTTTAAAATGTGTCTGAATTTTCCATCATGCTAAATTTATATTAAAACGCCTGCCGCTGGCAAAATCACTTTTAATTCAGACATGATAATGTTAGTTGCCATATTTGCAGTGAGTAACAGCTTTTATAAACCCAGCTAAGGCTGAGGTAAAGCCTCCATTCAGCACAAAGGTCATTCCTACTTCACTTATGATCTCTGCCAATCTTCACAGCAGAAAGATGTCAGTTCCTTCAGTTTTCTTTTAGGTGAAGCCACATTGCCAGTCATATATTAAACATTTGAGGTGCTTAATCATATTTGATTTAAAATTAAGTGCTTTGGAAAGTTTGCTTTTGAATTTCCATTTGCCAAAAGCAGAAGATCACATAATTCTTCATTTGCCATGTATAAGAAAATAATTACTTCTACAGAAGCAAGGTTCCTGTCTCAATCCTTGCATCCTTATCACATAAAATAAAAATAAATTTATGCTTTATGGTAGTATTGCAAGAAAACCAGGTAGAAACCCAGACACCACAGCTCCCTACCAGCTAAGATACAATTAAAAATAATTTTGCCAAGAAAAAAGTATGAAATCATTTGACTATTGAAATAAGATGGCACAAATTTTCAAATTTATAATTGGGATAATTGAACCTACTTTATTAGAATGTCTTAAAGGGACATGGCCAAGTGAAAAGGCACATTTCTAGTTTTGTAAAGTGAAATAATTCTATGAACCACTGGAAAGAATTGATTTTTTGTTTCTTTTGTTACAGAAGTGTAGTAAAAGTTAAAAGACGAAAAAGGCCTATTATTTCATCCAACACATAGCAATATTTTCACAAAAGCTTTGTTGAAGAAAATTTTAATCAGCTCATGGAATAACATTTTCAAAGTTTCTCATATCAAATATTTTGCCATCTGCTAAATTTTAGTGTAAGGAATTTTTCTTTTCCGAAGTCTACCCTCTTTCATCCGACAATTTGGAATCTTTTCAAAATGAAATCCTGAGAATTTTGTTACTGACTTCAAAGTATCTGTGCTTTCCCCCTTAAGGTTTGGCTACTTTAGAATTTTTTTTTTCACATACAGCTATTGTGCAACTCCGTTAAAAAGCATTACAGAACTTCCCAGGTCTGGGATCATTTCTCCAGCTGAAGAACTACTACTGTCAATGACTTCTTCCCACTGTTGTCTGCAGGGCTATGAAGTCAAAATGTACATATTCATTCCCATTCTCAGCCCATTCTCCCCTTTACTTGCTGACATAAAATGTCAATCTCTCTCTTACCGACATCAGGATTCATCTCTCCCCTGTGGTTATAAAACCCGTGACATTTCTTGTACTCACAGAACCATGCAGAAGGTGCTTTGGTCCACACGTAGACACAACTGCAGGAAATATGCCTGGAATTAGCACCTTAAAATGGTGCTTCTCTGGAGGTCCTTGTCTGAAGTTTGACTGAAATAAAAAGTGCCATTATTATTTTTCCATGAACACAATTCAAAGCAACAGT
This sequence comes from Certhia americana, assembly GCA_018697195.1. NCBI lineage: Eukaryota > Metazoa > Chordata > Aves > Passeriformes > Certhiidae > Certhia > Certhia americana. Next base: position 28,176,121 of record CM031863.1, on the reverse strand, counting down.
CCAAGAACAGGCACACAAATTACCTAAGAAAAGGCAGAGGAGAAGCAGGAATTATCCTTCCAAAAATACTTTTATGCTTTCTGGCTCACACTGAACACCTGACTAAATATTGTCAAATGTGTTCTCACATTCCTTTATCATCAGTTTGATAATGGAGTGAATGGCTGAAAAAATCCTAACCTGACCTCTAAAGCTTTGATCTATGGACAGATGTAGAATATTATTTTCTGATTGTTTCTGCTATCATCTGCATTTCCCATATTTCTGGCACCATTACTCACTGCTGCCTTCCATTCTCTACATCACTGAGGAAATACCTTTAAGAAAGGGAAGAAACAGCAGCAAGCTGGGAAAGCAGAAGCAATCAGTCAAATCTGTTTGGGGCCTCCTACAGAGTAAAAACAGTTATTGTTCAATTTACCACAGCAAAAATCTGACACATGTTTATCTAGATTCTGCCTCTCTGATGCCTCACTTGAGTGTTGTTTTAATGTATTTTCACGGTTGGCTGATCATTTTCATCATTCACTTCAAATGTGCACTGATGTGTCATTAATTAATATTAATGACAAGTTGTCATATAAGTGCAAAGACTATGGGAGCCTATACATGCTTCATTAAGTTAATATAGCTTAAGAAATTAACTGGACTTCCAAGCATGTTGGCTATTGACTCCAGTAGGAGTGAGCACTTAACACTCAACTAACTTAGTGTCAAGTCTACCATAAAGATGGAGAAAAACGAATTTTACAAAATTTTCCACATTCCTAACAAAAAGTTTCATATATATGTTAGTGCTGAATCTTCCTGTAAGTGTTTAAATTTCTAGTTATAAGAATATACATAGAGCTGCTCCTACCAGGAATCCACCCTAAATGTGATATACCCAAAGGCTGCTGCATCTCTATCACAGAAACACAGAGATTAAGGCACACCTTTAGTATCTCCAATATGATTGCAAGATGTTTTTGAGATATCTTTGAATAGGATGTAGAGCTCTTGTTGGCCATTGTGTAAGACAGAAGTTGTCTGGTGCTACGATAGAAGTTGCCATGGCATTCTGGCCATAAAGGCCTAGAATTAGCCTTGATTTTTGTGCTAGAGTAGACAGTTAATTGTGAATAGAGACATATGGTTTTGAATCTGCACATTTGAGTTTGCAAAGGAGAACAGTACACAGTTAAAAAGTTAGATTTCATATTTGATTTCCTATGTAATTTTTTGCTTGGGAATTACATTTTGTCAGGGACCTCAGCATGCAGTGTTGGCAACAGAGGATTCAGTTCTGGAAGGGGACCTCTAAAATATCAAGTCAGTCTCAGTTATTATATTTAACCGTGATCATAAACCAATCAAGCTTAATAACTTAGGTTTATTACAAAGCTTTATTAGAAGGATGTTCTCATATCTGATCCCTCTGAAGATTAGAATCATTCTTTTAATATATTCCTAAATGTATTCATGGCCATTTGCTCCTGTATAGTCAGTCTTTGGCTAATGCACCAATTCTGTTTCCCTGGTGTTTAACCACTGATGTAGATAGAAACTATTCTCCTGTCAGTTCTTACTTGACAGTATTTTAAAAATGTGTCCTCATTATCCTGATCATAGGAAAGTATGAAAATTAAAAATAGATGGAATAAAAGGAGAAGTTCAGTGGGTTTGCTTTTTCTTTTCATTTAAACAGCTCAGGTATCAGTTAATGTTAAACTTCCTGTTTTCTCAGACTAGATCAGCCCTTCTGAGCAAACTGTGTTTCCCATTGTGCTGACCTTTCCACATAAGAGGACTGACTGAACAGCTGATACAGCCACTTCATTGTCTTTGGGTGTGCAGGCAAAGCAAAATCAAAGTTATAGAAAGGAACTGATGATACTGATGGAGAAGTTGCACTTCTGTCCAAACTGGATGTCCTGTGAAACTGTGAATTTTATTACTCAAACTAGAGTCTCAGATTAGCATCATCACAGCAAATACATAACTATAACACAATACATAACTACACTGGATTTTTCCTTCTACACTGGACAGCTAGCAGCACTAAAATTATAGCATGGTGGCAGCTTTGAGGGAAGTGGCTGGACTAAAAGCTGCTGAAAACTGTACTGCTAATGGCATCAGAAGAACCTAGGTCAAGTGATACTTTGAAGGCACAATTTTTCCAGGAACTGAGAAGATTTTCTGGCTGGGTAAATAAAACCATGTTCCACAACGGCAGATGGAAAGGAAATTACTCTTGCATAGGCTTGAGAAAGTTTCTTTAGCCAGCTCTATCTCTGGCAAGTTCAGCTGGATGGCAGCTGCAGGCTGACTGCCCAGGTCTTGTTTGGCAAGGCAACAGAGGCCTTTTTCCTGATTTAATCAGCACTCGAATGTCACTCGGCTTCAGAATGCAGAGTATTCATAAGAACTCAGTCCTGCTGTTTTAATCAGAGACTCTCTTTGTTGGATTAACATGCATTGTGTGAATAAGTACTTTCTCCCAGTGACTTTGACTCTTCCAGCAGTTCAGTAAACTGTAGCAGAAGTGCTGCAGATATCTATAAGACAATATATGCAGAATGGTGTGATAATAGAGATGAAATAAACAGTCACTATAGTCAATCTCCCAGAAGGATGCAGCACACAGACACTTTCAGCAGGAACATCAAAAGTCAGTCAGCCAAGCTGAAAATTAACTACAAGCAAGTACAGATTCCAGTGTCATGGAGAACACAGACAGCAAGCTACAGAGTGATGCTTTAAAACACAGGATTAAAGTGTCATTGAAAGGTATGAATTGCTTTGGTTCTTTCCATAAATTGAGAGACTAATCAAATGATGGCACCTAATAAAATATTTGGAATATAAGAATACACTTGGGCTCATTTTGGGTTTTGTTATTCTTCACATTTCTAGGAGCAAAAATACTTTGGGGGAAAGAAGGAGAAGGATTTTTCCACAAACATAATCAGGATTCGTGTGGCACACACTAACGCTCTTCACATTTTCTCGAGATGTGTTCAACAAAGAGGGCAGTAAATGGCATTCTAATTTTGCTAACTATGTCAGCTTTAACTTAGAGATTTTAGCTCTGGTCTAATGACACTTAGGAAGAGAAGAATTGACCTTTATGAGACTTCTATCATTCCAGATAAAACTGCTGGGTGCAAGAGGAACCTCATGGAGCTCAAATGCCAAGTGAACATGTGAAATACCAAGTTTTAAAGTGGATTTTGCACAGCTGTCATGCTGGTTTGACTTCAGCCACAATTCTGAATAACAGGAAAACAGACCTTTGCATGGAAACTGCTCTTCTGGCCTTTGGCAGAACACACCAGTAAGGCACTTTGCCTTAACTTTAGCTCTCCCTCCTATTCATTCTTCTATATTTTTCTGTTCTCTCATTCTTCTTATGCTGTTTTTTTTTTTTTTTTTTAATGATAATTGTTAAAATTACTTAGAATTTTAAAAATATTAAAGTAAGATTTAATATCTTAGTCAACTACAGTGAAAGGATTCCAGCACCAACATCAAGCTAAGATGGTTACCTTATCATTTGATTCATGACTTAGAAAGAGATGTAAAACACACTTGCACCAAAATCAGGGGTTATTTGGTTTTTTGTCACTGATTTTAGATGCTGATCAAGCAATTAGAAGCTTAGTAAGAAATACAAAGTATTGCAGATTATGGATATTAAGAGCACCCAAACTATTTCCAAACTGCTATTACAAAAGTTAGAGGATACTTGTGGATAGTTTAAATAATGAGACTCTAAACATAAGATCTCCCTTTTGTGCTTTAAGCAATCCAACACTTTGCGTATTCCTTTTGCTGTATTTTGGATGCCACTTCCTTTGTTATTAGCATTGTTTTGGAGTAAAAATACACTTCAAAAGCAAAAGGAGTCTTGATATACCATGATTAGATTCTGAGACGTGAACTTCTTGAAAAGGAGATTTAAGATAAGGGGCCCCACAGAAGGCACTATACTCCCAGCAAGACTTTCTCCAATAATCTATTGCACAAGGCATAATGGTACCTCACACTAAATTTATGTCTCAGATTAGGCACAAATCTTGTTACTTTCTTAGCCTGACTAATGCATTTTACTTCATTGAGGCTCTGTGATACTCTGAATCTCTGAAAATTAATCCAACAAAGTGTTACCTTCCTCATGTATACTGGACAAGAAGACTTTGCCTGAGATTCACAACTACATAAACAAAATTTGCAATGTGAAATGTAAAAATATATGAGAAGAACACAATATAAATCCACAAGAAAGTATGTGAAAGACTTTTGCTACTGGTGGCAAGAAAAGAAACAACACATTGGACATGAATGTAAGCAAATGTTTTAAGGTAAGTACGTGTTTCTGGGGAGAGCCTGGTGCTCCCATCAGGCTTTACAGATTGATTCATTGCATCCTGTTGACACAACAGAGACTAAATCCCTCATACTTTGGTTTGAATGCACACATTTACCTCATATTTACTCATTTGAAAATGCTGATTCTATGACAAAGCCCTGGAATTGTACTTCTAAGAGATTGTTTCAAAACAGACAAGAAAGAGAAAAACATTCTGAGTTTAGATGTATTTTATTGTGTTCAGGATTTCCTTAAAGGATTATTGTCTGCTTTATTCCTCACCATGCCTGTTTGTTTGGCAACCATGAGCAAAAACATTGTGTAGTTGATCCTGCTTCTTTTCCATTTGCACTTACTCATATTCTAATAAACTGGGCTGGTTGCCTTTATAGTAAATTAGACTATAAAAAATAGTCTCTAATGTTTTACTTCACAGACCTAATATGTAAATATGGTGTGAAATAAAGCTTCTTTGATTAGAAGAAACATAGCAATTCTTGGCTTTCTTGCATAGCCTTAACTGAAACGAAGCTGAGACAATCAAAGAAAGAAATTTCAGCTTCAGCAGGATATGTTGATGAGAACGGATTTTTAGTGTCTTTGAACCCCAACTATTTAGAATTATATCAACTGCAATGAACATTGGAATTAATTTCTTGTCATTCATGGTGATATCTGAATTTTTATTTCAAGTGATGTTGACAGTTCACAAAAATGTAGAGATTTAGCACACAGATCATCTCATTAACTTAAAAGTGGCTGTTCACGTGCTTAAGTTGTCACACACTGCGTCCTTGGGTGGGAAAAAAAAATAAGCTGATATTTTACTTTAAGAAAGATCAGAAAAAAAAAACACTCCTCTAAATTCAACACTTCTTAAAGAAGTATAAAAGATTCTTAAAACAACATTAAAAATATATGGTATAGGAGCTTAATCCAAAATTTACTGATGTTATTCAGATATATTTAAATTTACTTCACTATGATATTGAATCAAGCCCATATTGCTGGGCCATGTAAAAATTTCTTTACCTATTAATTGATTCATCGCTTAATCACAACTTTGTTAATTCCTTTGTTGTTATACAGCATCTCCTGATTTATACCAGCAGGCCAACATCCCATCTCATCACTGTTTTGGTCTATGTTCTGGTTATGTGTAAGTACATGAAAATCAACCATAGTTTAAAACCCACAGACATTACAAAGGTTATCATAACTTTTAGGAGCAGTAGAATCCACAGATTGTGCTTTGCCTTCTCTTAAAGACAGGCTGGGTTTGAGCTCATCTGATGAAATTGTTTATCACTCTTGAATCTTGCCATCCTTTTCTACAGTACCATCATCTGTACAGCTGGTACCACTGAATTTGAGTTATTCTTCAGTCATACTACCAACTGGATGAGATAAATTAAATCAATATTCTTCTCCTTACAGATTAAATTAATTTAGCAATTCATAACAGTTGTAGACATTCTTTTCTTTGTCCAGTTCTACATTACAATCCATCAAAGTATTCTGCTTGGCATTTGAATTAACATAACTTAATTTGTGGGCAACAACTCCTTCTGTCATAATGAAATCTTTTGGTCTTTGATTTCAAGTCTATTCCATAGTTTGGGCATTTTTACCCACTGCCAATGAACTTTGTTTCAGATATCAAAATAGAGAGTAAAAACCATACATCCTAACAGTGTGTCACTTGTAGTTCTAATATCTAAATGAGTTCTTTTGATTATTTTTTAAGAAAGACCATCTTTAGTTAATTAGAATTCGGTTTATGCAAAATATTTTCATACCATTTTGTTTGTACTGAATGAAAACATGAGGGCTTTCTTTCTGGCTGAAAAGATGCCAGCAGGAGCAAACTAATGAGCCCCAAAAAGAGAACATTTGTACAGCTGGAGTCTGAATGTTAGCAAGCTGCTTGTTTTTGATTGACACTGTAACAGTTGTCGTGGTGGAAGGTGATCAGTAATACTCCCTCTGTGACAATGTAAATAGTATCATCCAAGAGTGATTGCCAAGCAGAAATATTCAGAGACTCAGCTCAATTTGGATAAGCATCAAAGACCTCAGATTTTTCTTCTAGGTGCCTTTGGTGTCTCCAAATTTCATTCAAAAATAGGTTGATCAGTGCCTTGTTTAGAGCATTCAGGATTGCTCGGGTATATGGTAGGCAGGAAGCATGATAATAAATAAGAACAGTTTTTAGAATTATCAGCTATCAAGCTTTTAGAAGATTAACTTTGGAAAAGGAGTTTTTCTCACGTTGTTTACTTTGAGTTAGATCATTCTTCACATCAGCTTCAAACTATTGTGTATTTAATGCACAGAGCAGCTACTGTTGGTTTTCTTGCTGATATATATAGCAATGTACATAACCCAAATTATTCAAAAATTTTACAGGATGATAACATACATATGATGATACATACATATCATTGCTGTATAATAATACAGCAGTTAAAATTTTACATGATCCTAATTCAACTACAACAGGGACAGACTTCCTCAGAAATAAGTAAATTAGAACCTCATCTGAATACAGAGGGCAATGGTTTGTCACTATTGCCAAAACTGTGAATATTTTCTAACCAATGCAGAAGTACTCATGGAGTGAGAGGCTTCAAAAAGAAAAGCAGGGAAAAAAAATGAGCACATGTAAGGCAACTTGAAGATGAGATAAGAGTACTTAGAAAGATGCATGCATCAAAAGGGCAGAAGATAAGTAAGTTTATGAAGGTATGAAGGCATGAAGGCTACAGATATAGCTGAAGAGGTGTAAGCAATGCTTTTTTGTGTTTTTCCCAGGTAGTAGGAATGCTTTGCCCGCAGCTGAAGGAATAAGATTCAATAGTTTTGAGAACCAGAGGATTTTTTCATTTTTATTGTCCTTTTGGAGTATTTAATGCCTCACTAGACCTAAAAAACCCTAGGGTCCCATGCTCATTTCAATTCAATTAAGATATACAGGCTGTGCAAAATATATATCGATAGGGAGCCACATTTTCAGAAATAACTGCTTATCTGTGCACTTTTTAGCTCATTATAGCAGGCTCATGGAATCCAACTTTAAATAAGGGCTGTTGGTGGACTAAATTACAACACAGTATCAAGAGACTTCATGAACTAGATATATTCCATTTTATTAAGCTTTCATTATATATAATATGAGTCAGCAAAATATTCAGGCCCTGCTAACCAGAGTCCCAGTACTTACTCTAAATCTTGAAGGCAAATATTTTTCGCCAAGGGCACCCTGTAAATGAACTGTAGGTTTTGGTCCTCTCTCTGTTAAAACAGACTTGACAGAGTGTCTGTCTCACACACATTTGGAATCTCCTTCCAGAAAGCTTCCAAACACCCAGGGAGACAGCAGCATCCTTGCTTCCATGCTGCAGGCATCGTCCTTCCATGACAGTACCTTTCCATGCAAATACACCAACTCCCTGAGGCTTTAATTTCAAGATGAAAAAGTGGTTTTTTAAAATTCTGAATAAGAGAACAAGTTATTTCTCCTGTTAAGTTACTGACTCTGGTTTGAGGTGAAGACCTCCCACAGACAGAGCGATGACGCTCTTCCTCTTTCCCTGCACATGGCCTCGCTGTCTAAGGGACAATATGCAATGGCTGATTTAGGTTATAAACATGCTGATGTAGCCAAAAGGTGAAAAAAAGCTCCAACTCTGATGATGCTCATGGGAACTCAGTACTTTTTTAGATTTCTGCCTCTGTCAGATGCTTGAAATTAGCCCAGATTTGCAAGGTGCAGGGAGGCCTGCCAAGGAATGACAGCACATCTCCTCATGCAAACACTAGTGTCTGATGTGGGTTTTAGTCCTTTTCTCCCTCTGTATCTCCTCCAGCCATGAGAAGGCCAGTTTCCAACATTACAACAGCCCTCAGTGAGTGCAGCTCAGGGAGTTGTGCTGCCCTTCTGCCAAGATGGAGCCAGCCCCTCCCAGCCTGAGGCTCCAGCCCCTCAGCCGGGCAGTCAGAGCCAGCGGCTCAGGCAGCTTCTTGGGGGGCAGCGTTAAACCATCAGCAGGCAGGGGGTGGACAACCCTTCCGTGTGGTTTTTGGGGAGCCCCTGGAGCAGCAAGGAGAGCTGGGGCCAGCCCAGAGGAACACGTGCAGCTGCTGGGCTTTGCGAGCCCCCTCACGTGAGGATGAGGGCGTGAGGGACCTGGAGGGAAAGGGATGCAGAGGATCAGGTGGGAAAAGAGACCTCAAGAAAAGGTGTGAAAAAGGAAGAAAGATGGTAGACCCAGGGCAAACAGCATTTTCAGAGGGAGCTGCCAGGCTGTCCAGGGTCATTGTCCCAGCTGGTTGAAGCATCTGCACCTCCAGTGACAGGAGCCCAGCAGGGAAAAGGCAGAGCACTGGTGGAACAGGCAAGGACCTGCTACAGCTGGTGTGTTCCCTGTGTTTTGGGCTATTTTTTTCCCCTGGAAAGCATAACTGTTAGTAAACCTGATACAAATATTAAACCAAATACCAATAAACCTGATACAAGCTCCAGAAGACAGCAAGGCTCTTCAGACACTTCCAAGAGTCAGTTTACTTGTTGCAAATGCACCCGAAATGGCGATGGAGATCAATTTCTTCAGAGGAAAGAAAAAAGGTAGGGAAAGATTCACTGTGGGTGCAATTCCTACAAAGCCTGAGTGAGGGACTATCTGATGCTGTTACTTTTTTTAAGGATTTTTGGACACACAATGGCAGAGGTGACAGTGGAGATCATACTTGGCTCCAATTCCTTGAATTGTACCAACTCTGTTTTTGCTAATATTTCTGTTTCTATTTGTACATGTTAATGTCCCCATAATGAAGGATTCAAGATACCCCCATTATAAATAATTTTGAGACTTGGTTCACCTTTGAAGTCAATAAGAAAACTGCAGTCAACTCCTCACAGTATTTGATTGTATTGCAAAGCATATGGAAAAAATTATTTTTAAAATGGCACTGGTCTGCAAGGTGTAGTGAAAGGCAACCTGAAACCTTCATTCTCAAAATACAGTAATTTATTTGATTTAACTGAAAGATAAAAGAACTAAGAAGTTTACCTTGTTTTTCTGGTTTGCTTTCTGGAGTCTTCAACATCTCTTTTATTACATGAGTTGGTAAAAGCATGTAGAGATATTACAGTTAACTCTGGCATTAGAGTGATAGGTGACATCAGAAAAATAGCACTCAGGGTATCAACTTCTGTTGTAATATGTAAACAAAGTATTCAGCTTATGTACATACAACACTAACAAATCTATCTTAATTACCAGCAAAGTATTAAGTTCTTTGCAAAAAAAAAAAAAAACCCAAACACTTTTGGTATACTGTGGTCAGTGATAAGGCACTGTAATCACTTTCTTCCTCACAAAGAGACTTGTAAATTAACAAAATAACAATTGGTTAAATAGGAGGAAAAGTGCATGCATAATAGACACTGCTTGCTTTAAATGCACTCACCTGGTGTTTCTTAGCTTTATTAAAAAGTTGCCTGTGGTCACAGTTCACATGTTTCTCAAATAATCATATCATCTGTTTATTTCATGCTTTTTTCTCTGACACCTGATTGGTATCAGTCCACCTGAATACAGCAAGCCCTGAATTTCAGTAACTGAGAGCCTAATAATAATAATAATAATAATAAGTATAATCCTGCTCTTGAGCAGCTGAAAACAATCACCTCATTATGTCAGTGTGAGGTGTCCCTGGTCTTATCTAGGGATACCTAGACTGAAGAAAATGGTGGGCAATTTTTCTTAGTGGTGATTAGTTCTTGTTTTAGCCCTAAAATACAAAGAAGAGGGCAGAAGGATGAGGATCTGCTTGGGTTTCATGCATACATATCCCTAATTGTGCCTGAAAATCTGACTTATTTGCTGCAACTCGCCAATTTAATGCAATTGAATTTGGCATAGAAAGTTAGGAAAAAACATATGGGAGTTACATGGGAAAATTAGGGAAGATAAAGTTCATGGGAAATAAATTTAACAGCCAAAATAAACAAATACTAAAAAAAAATGCCAAATATTAACCAGAACATTCAGAATCTCTGATTTCAGTCTTTACCTTTTAATCAGTAACAGAAGCAAACAAGTCCATTTGCTGCTTTTGGAGGACAACTTTAAAGGCGTTTCATAGTTTATGGTGCTACTGTAATTTCTGGAGAGATATGGGGCAAAAAGAGATCCACTGAGCCCATCAAGACATTGAAAGCTTGATGATGGTGGCATCAAATTAAAGACAAGCACCTTGTATCTCAGGCAGTCCTAGGGGAAAAAAACAGGAGTGGTTTTTATCTAAAGTAGTAAAAAGTACAGTAGTGGGTGTCATATAACTTTTTCATTATCCTGTCACACTTGGAAATTCTGCATTACAGAACTCAAAGTTAAGAGCAAATTTCTTGCAGTGTATCAGTCCTTTAGGGTATTCGAGGTATTTAATTTTTGGCCACTTTTCCTATCCAGATTTCAGATTTGGTATTAATAATTTCCCATCTCACTCTAATTTTGCAGGGGATTGCAAAGCTAAATTCAGATCAAGGGAAGATGTAGCTTTCCTTCTTGGTTGCAAATCTAAAATGAGAAGATCAAAAGCTATTTATTCACTGTTAATTTCAGTATCACTTTTGATGAGAGGATATCCTCATTTCCTAAAAAAAAAAAATGTGTGGTAAATAGTTTCTGTGGCATTTTTATCATGGCAAAAATCCTTTTGTTAATTTTTGGTGCTCTACTGAAAGTTAAAAAGCAGTTGCAGCTCAGGCCTAGAAGACATTGTCTCCCCTGCATGTATCCACACATCTGTGTGTGCTTTTTAAAATCACAGCTGTAAGAACTTCCTTTCTTTACATGGCTAAATATTTGTGGTTTGTGAAATTCTTCACTTATGTGCAAATCTATTAATCTACAATCAATTAATGATTGCAATGTGTAAGTTTCTGCATGCGTGCAGAGAAAATTAAAAAAAAACAAACAAACAAAACAAAAACAAGCAAGCAAAAAACCAAAAACAAGACCAAAAACAACCTAACAAAAAACCCAAACAAACACAAAAAAATCCCCACAACTCAAACTGAGACCCACCACACACCCAACAAATGCCACAAAACCCAAGCAAAAGAACCCACTTAAACAGGCATCATGAAGGGCATTCAGACTCATAGTAATGATTTGTGCTGGGCTGTTAAAACTAATGCATATAGGTGATTATTTCTGTAGGGTTTTAGGAGTTTGTGGGATCTTCATTAAAACAAAGATTTCATCTCTTTCCTGCTTAGACATTCAAAGAAAAACAGATTCCTGATGCCCAAGGGGAATTAATATGTGTCCAAGAGGTAATTAGATTTCTGCTTAATTTATAGTTATATTAAATATTAAGTGACTTCTCAAGTCATAAAGTTTTTGGGGTCTGGACAGAACTGAAGTTTAACTTTGTTTACACATCAGAAGACAATGACCTCTTCCTATATGTGAAGAAAAGTTAGATTTGAGCAGCTTTGGCAGTCAAAGACTAGAAATTCTATATATTTGTCATTGTTATTCTAAATCTGCTGTTGCAGTTCCACTAACTCGAATGGGAATGGTTTATTGAATTAGCCATTTGGGATCAAAAGAAAGATTCTGTCATTCAGATGATCATAGCAGAAGGAATACAGGAGAGGATGGAATCTTTGAAGATGGAATATTTCTGTTCCTAGCTAGTGGATGACTCTTTCAAACAGGGTCACAGCAAACACAAGAGTTTTTGTGTAGCTGTGTTAAGGAATACACAGTGGCTTTCACAACCTGGTCCCTTTTGCTGCCTTTATCTGTGATCAAAATAGAGAATCATTAGGGATTTGAAAGTGCATGAATAGAAGTAGGTTAGAAAATACAAAAAAATACTTTTTGATTTCGGAAGCATGCAACACTGTGGAAGGAAAGCAGGGTGCCCCAGCTGTAACTATCAATGCTAATACAAACACTTTCTTCCCTTCCCACTTCTGCTGTGTACACGTGCACAGCAATTACTCTGGCTGCAGGAACTCTTTCTGCAAGGATCTCTTGTCACAGCAGATGCCATCCTAATGCCAAAGCAGAAACTCTGAACTCCATTCCAAACCACTGATTTCTTCCATGGACTTATTGTTTGGTTTTGCATTACCTTAAGAGCTTCAGCGTACATCAGAGGCTGGTACCCCAGACAGGTAGTTCTACAACCTCAGCTCGTTATGTTGAGAATTGAATAAGGGTTTATGAACTTGATGTGTAAATGGCAACAAGTTGGGCTTGTAGTCTCACTGCTTCTTTGTCCTGCAAAATTCCAGTATGTTGTGGACAAGTGCAGCTGTGACCCTTGCAGCTGTGAGCCTTGAGACTTAGTTTATGTTCCCTCCAAAAAAAGTGAGTACCTTTCACATGTCACTTGTTTCTCAGCCACAGGTAACGCTGTATACATCAGTCTCTTTCCAGTGTCTGCTTGCTTAATACTGGTGGTGTTCATGGTTTCTCTGCTGGGTTTCTCCTTCTTGGACCATTTGATCAGTCACATCACTGTCCCTGAGACAGTCTGCTCTAGTCTTTATGTGTATGTTACTGTGATCAAATGGAAGTGAATAGCTTTGGTATTTTTTCTCTTTGGGTACTTTTTTTCTCCTGCTTCAGGTAAGAGAACATATAGAGGCTGTTTTCCATTCTCTTGTCTGCAATGTTACTTACAATATGAAATATAAAGCAGGTAATCTACATGGCTTAGTGTACCCTCTCTGCAACAGCAGTAGTGTCTCCTGACTTTAGAACAAAGAGAATACCAAAAGGCCAGTTCTAATAGGCAAGATAGGTGGAGAAGAAAATAAAAATATCATATAGCAATGATGGTAAGCCAAGGCAGAACAGCTCATTCCAACAGATGCAAAGAATTTAAGATGTCAAATTATCAAGCCCTGGGGCTTGGGCGTACAGACCAATATTTCTTATAAGATTATGATACTTCCTTTAGGAGTACCCTTTCTGTTTAAGGTTTTCCTACCTGTAAAAGGTTTCCTTAAAAAAAAAAGCAGGTATAACCTTCCCACAAAGCAGCAGTAGTAAGAGTCGTTCCTGAGTTATTTGGGATGGAACAAGAGAACCACGATAACTTAGGAAAAATACCTGCTGACACCTTACAAGCCTTGCTTCAACCCACAGTGGACTTGGAAGGGTATTGCAGAATAAACATCCAGAAATGGGTTTATAATGGAAACCTTGACAGGTTTTAAAGCAAAGCACTACGCAGGTGCCACTATAATTAAGAGCAGTGACCCTTCAAAGAAAATGTTTGCCAGCAGGTGAATAAACTGCCATTCTACAGCTCACCTCGTCAAATAGGAAAGTTTGGAAAGTGATTGGAAAATTAGCATCAATTGATGCCACCATAGACATCAGTTATAAGAGACAGCTGCCTGCTGTGGGATGAACAGAGTGTAGGCACTATTAAAAACATGGGCTTTGTTCTGAGAGTCATGCTACAGGTAATCTGAACCCTTCAATTTAAAGCCTGATCACAGTTGTCAGGTTCTTTAATATATTTTTAGTCATATCCCACCTACCCCAGCTTGGGTGTGTGTAATACAGCAGGTCAGGTGGATAGAACTATTCTGATGAGTGAGTTGAGCTTCAGACAGTCTGGCTTCATGTGCCAGCATGAATCTGTACACATGCTCCCTCTCTTTTTTTTTTTTTCTTTTTTTCTTCTAATTTTACATTTCAATTTGTCAGTGTGGTTGTGCCCTGTTTTGACTCATTCATGGTCCACTGCAGCCAGTTAAAGTTGGAGGGTTTTGGTGTGTTTTCTGGTGGTTGGTTTGTTGTTTTGTTTTTGGGGTTTTCTTTAATTACAGCATGAATTTTGTTTCAGGCACTTTCACAGAAGACTGGTAAAGTCGCTGAATGTCTTTGGCTGCTTGGACTGGCTGGGACTTTGTCGCAGCTATATTGTTTTCAGAGTCATGGAAAAAAAAAGAAAAACCAACAGTATGGAGTTTGGAATAGTTTTGTTTATCATCACATTTTGCATTCTTTTCCCTACATGCAAGGAAGCTCTTCTGTGGGCCAGTATGATCCTGGACATTCTGCAGGGAAGGTAGCTAGGTTATCTCAGGCTTTACCTCATGTTACTGGGGGCTTGGGAATTCTTTTTATAGGGTGGATTTTTCTCCAAACAATCCATGAGGTGTCTGTCTTGAGAGGGAATATTTTGCTTTTTTAATCAGGGATAATGATTTGGACTTGCCAGACATTGGTTTTAAGGCAGATTTTAAATTTAAATAAGCTTCAAAAGCAACTGAGTTAAAGTGGCACAAAATCTTTTTTAATTGCTCTCAATTTTTTAACTTATCTTGTTCTTCCTCAACTTCAGATTCTAAACCTTAACTGTTTCTATGCTGGGAAACAGGGAAGTAAAGATTTTGCCACTTAAACAGTCCATCTATTAAAAATCAAGTATTTTTTCCCCCTAATCTGACTATCTCTTGATCTTGAACTATTGCCAGAAAAACACGATGCAAATCAGTTGGAACTCCAAACTAAGGACTGCAGGTTTTGAAGCAGCAGGATTTTTTGGGGTTTTTTTTTCCTCTGGCAGTTTTTATTTCTCAGTATGGCACAACTTGCTAGTGTTTGCAGACTGGTGCTGGGTTACTTTAGCAAAACTGAACATGTAGATGCAGTCCTAATGAAAATTAATCTATAAATTGAGCTGTATTTTTTTTTAAATGACTGGTTAATACCTGGTGGGTGGGTATATGTGTTCATAGCAATTTGAGAGAATCTTGAAGCAGTAAAGCTTATGGCAGCTGTAATTTTGACAACTAAAGAAGCAAATCATGGCTTCTGAAGCTTTCGCCTGCTTAATCCCTTTTTCAACACCTCACAGATTGCTTGTTTATCAAACTGGCTGCTTTGATAAAGCTTCTTATCTCAGATCAAGGGCACAGTATCTATCAACTTCAATTTATTCAATTCTAAGAATAAGAGTGTATCACTTTCATTATCTGGATCTTCCCAATACTTTAATTTGGGAATAACAAGCTGCATTTAGCAGCTACTTTCTTCTTAAACATGACATCCTGGAGCTGTGGGTCGACAGCTGGCTGACTGTGAGCCAGCAGTGTGCCCAGGTAGCCAAGAAAGCAAACAGCATCCTGGCTTGTATCACAGAGAATGTGGCCAGCAGTACTAGAGCAGTGATCATGAGGCTACACCTGAAATTACTGTGTATTTTTGGGCCCCGCACTACAGGAAAAATATTGAGATTCCTAGAGTGTGTCCAAAGGAGGGCAATGAAGCTGGTGAAAGGGCTAGAGTGCTCTTCCTCTTAGGAGAAGTGGATGAGGGAGTTTATCCTGGAAAACAGGAGGCTCAGGGAAAACCTTAGAACTCTCTATGAGAATGCAACAGGCAGCTGCAGGAAGACAGGTGTCAATCCCCAGAGCAACAAGTGACAGGATGATAAGAGATGGCCTCAGGCTGTCCCAGGGGAGAACAGGCTGCCTGGGAAGTGGTGGAGACACCATCCTGGAGGTATATTAAAGGCAAGTTGATGTGATCCTTAAGGCTTTGACCTCAGCATCCTTTCAGCCTTTTGATTGGTGGTTGAGGTTTTGGGGGGTTTTGGTCTGTTTCAGATGCCTAAAGTGTCTTTTCTACACCATCCCAGGAAAGTGCTGTCATGCAAAATAGAGAAGAAAGGCTCAGATTCAGACTTAATGTTGCAAGAATACATTTAATGCAGAAAATTGATTGTCTTCCAGTTGTAAAATAAAATTACACTGATGTGTAGGTGTTGAAAATCAAGGGGGGGGTTTATTTTCTGATTAGAAGCTTAGGAGTGAGCTGGAATAATGACAGCTTTATTAGTGCATGCTGGAAACATTATGATGGCAGTGTAGAAGAAACTTGCACTTACCTTGTTTTCCTGTCTTGAAAGATCTGTGAACTTCTAATGCTTCAGCTGAAATATTAAGCTTCTGGATCTCTCTGGTTTAGCTTGTTCTAACACTTTCAAATAAGCTTGTAGGGAGGCTACTGAAATAAATGTATCTGCTTCTTTTTCTCATAAGCTTTTTCCTTTGATAATTTTGCTTGCCTCTTTCATGTGAAATCTTCTGAAGATACAAGGTCTTAGAGACTACTCATTAATCCATATTTTGGAAAGATATAGTGACCTTGCACATATAGGTGTGGGTGGGTAAGGGAAGTGTGTGATCATCCATCATCACACCTAATACTGGACAAAGCAGAAAGAGCTAAATACAGAATTGGCAAGGAGCAGTTAAGCAGTGATCATGTCATTACCTGCCAGAGCAGCAGGATGGAATGGACTAGCATATTCTCTGTGAAAAGAAATAAAGGTATAAACTTTTACCTCTTCCTGACATTGAGGGGCCCATTCAACATTCACCCATGAAAATCTGACAGTTGTTTATTCAACCTTTGGAGCCCACTGTTTCTGCCTGGTTGAAGATGTTTTCTTCTTGCAAGTCCTGCTCATGAGCAGTGGAATCCACAGGTGCACTCTCTTGCCTGCTAATTGTCCTCTAGGAGTACTGCTCCAGGGACTTGAAATCTGGGGACCTTTGAGCTCATTGTTAGTGTTTGAAGCTGAGCATTACTTACCCATCTAGTTCTTACTGCTGACAACACTAGGTATGTCCTCCTAAATTGTAACAACAGTCCTCTGATCTCCGATACTGGCAGTACATCTTTAATTAGGGAAAGCACACAAGTATCATTTGTCCATTCCTCTCATACTTGTCCAGGACTTTCCTCTTATCTGCCTCTGGGCATGTGTTACAAGTTCAGAAAAAAAACCAGTGTTAATATGTGTGGTGGTAGCAAACCTTTTGTCTGCTCAGGCTTCAATGTGCAGTTTCTGAAGTGCTCCTAATGCCAAGTTACTAAGATGACACTCTTCTGACTACACTATTCTGTAGAATTTTTTTTTCCTCTTTACAATACTTTAACCCTTTCATTCATTTCAAGGAACTAAGATTTGAATTTATGTCACACAGGGTTAATCCATTCTCCACAGTGAAGTGCAAGAATTTCAGAAATAATGCAATCTGTTCTGCTGCCATCCGTATAAAATATTGTTTACACTGCAGGCCTATTGCTTTAGGAAATTATTGATAGGAACAGCTGCTCCTTCACGAGAAAAGTAGAAAAGTCCTTCCTCTCTGACCAGGGGCACTTTTCAGCCACCTTTACTTTATCACCATGACACAGAAGCATGCAAGATTGGATTTCAGACTTTAAATAATAATAAAAAATGTGTAGCAAAGACTCTCTAAAACTTCACCCAGGAACTTTTGTGAAGCTCTGAGACATCTTGTGCTCAAAAGGATTTGTTCAAAACAAAATGAAATTTGGAGCATAAGATACATAGTACAATCAGAATCCAACTTCAAATGTACCTCGTTGCTGCTGAGTTGAGCACTGTAATTACAATTATAACTCTGCAGTGCTTTATGCATAAATTATTTAAATTAAACCACATAGATTAGTCAAATTTTATCTCCAAGAAACACTTCCAAAAGCCTGCTAACACACACATTGCAACTCACTGCTAACATGAAAAACTCTTAAAGGCTTGATTATTTTTTTAAATATTTTTGGAACTACACTCTGCAGGGCCTTGACTTATTTCAAGTTGAATGACTCTTGGGTTAAATGGATTTGGTGCTGGTAGTGTATTTTCAGATCCACCTTCAAGCTCAGTTGAGCAAATTATTAAGCTGGTGCCATTCAGTCTTTCTTTCCCTGATAACAAACTAGTATTCTGTGAGGGGTTCAATGCAAAGTAAAAGCCTCTGCAGCAAAAAGAAGGAACTCCCACTTTTTACCTTGTAGGAGCAGCTCTGGCTGATGTAGTTATTTGACATGATATTGACAATTATTCACCTAACAAAATAGTATCTTTTCACATTAAAATATTAATGAAAGAAGGTTTTACTGAGGTAAATCTGACTCCTGGAGGATATCCCTTGTTTTGAGCATTTCTCATGGGTGGCTAGGAGAAGCAGCTTCATCAGTTCATTCCTCTTATAACAATATCTGCAGAGTCCTGCAGACAAACAGGTCAGAATAACTGTAGGAAACCATAACATTTTTGTTTTTTCAGCAGTACTAAGATAAAATTTGGTTCTGGGAGCAAATTCAGTAAATGTTTTTACCCTTCTCTCTGTCAGTACCTTTTTCCACTGAAATCACCTAAACAATGTTTAATATTATGAATATTCTTAAGCCTGTCACTGGCTGAAGACAGTATTAAAATGAATCACTGAATTGTAGTATACAAGCAACTGGTTTGAAATTTGCAGAAGATAATTTTTATCCTCATATTCTTGGACATCAGAATTTTATATTCATCAGCCTCACTGAAGATTTTCATTTAGTAGAGTTCTGCTTCCTGAAAAATCAGTGGAAACTGGAGTTAAGCCAACACAGAATGTCTGAAAATCTCCTGTTTGAAGTTTTTTATTCATATTAGAGTGACAATTTACTGCTGCAGAAACTGTAATGAAGAAGGGTGTGCTTTTTAGTGTCATCTTTTCTGAAAAAATAACTAATAGGGTTTTGCAGATGTTTATTTGGAGGAGAAATTAGTATTGCTATGACATTTAGATACTTAATGAGAAGGAAAAATAGACCTGTTCCACAGTGCTGGAATTGTGAAGGAAGATAACTGAAGATCTAAAATTCCTCCTGGGCTTTGTGTTTCTTAAATTAAAAATGAAAGAAAAAGCTTTCAACTTTGTATGCTTCATCACAAACTGAGTATTAAGTTAGTTAAGCACATATAGTAACTCACTGAAAATGACACATGGTTTGAGGGTCTGTATAAAGTTAAAGAAATACTCCTGGGTTTTTTGTGGGGGTTAATCAAACCTTTAGTCTTTGCATGATCAAGTAAACAGGGCTGTAAGGGGCAATCTTTCTCAAAGCAAAGGGCCAGAGAGCTGATAACCTCATGAAACAGCTCCTGAAGATCAACAGCAAGATAATCCTTTATTCCTGCAATGATGGAAGTTCCATATGTTATTTCCTGCTGTTAAGGTTTTAATACCTCTTTCAGATACCGTATTGGTAGCACCATGTGATTTAAATCTTTACTTGCACTTTCATCTTTCCAATTCTGGAAAGCACCACAACAGTAGCATGGGGATTTTATGGTTTGGGATGGATTTTTTAAATTTTTTTTTTCGCCCCACCCAGGTCTGTGTGTTTGGCACTCATAGGAAAGGTCTAACCTCAATACCTGTTTTAGTTCTGCTTTGGGGATGAGTCAATAGAGTCTCCCTGAAATGCAAAGACAGTTTGTATATCAAATCAGTGGATGTTTGTATATCTAATTCAGTGGATAAACAGGAATGTTCAGTTATTTCTTAATATGAGTTCTAAGAAGAAAAACAATAAGCATATTTTCTTCCCCCCCCCCCTAGTTTTCTTAAATGTATACATTTCTCTATTCCTTCTTTGACTGTGTTACAGTTTAAAAAAAATAAAACAGAAATAAACTGTAATATTGCATGCAAATTCTAAACGCATCAGCTTAAGTTGTATAATGAAATCATGTCCAGGCACAGTGTGACATGCTACAGATACTGTTATTTCAAAATCTTGTGGTTTATAGCCCACAATTCTGTGATCATTTTTTCAAAAATCCTTTAAAGATTCCCCATGTTATCACTGAAAATACTTCTTTGTTGTCTTTAATTATTCTGACAGAAATGTGGTAGATTGCAAATTTAATGAATTATTAAACTGGCTACAATTGACTGTGTGTTTCAAAGGCCTAATTCTGTACTCTTTACACAGAACTGAAGGCAAGTATATCCTTTTCAGTAACATAGCTCTCACCATGCAGTGGTAGCAGGACATCAGCCTCCTGTTGCAGAGCTGAGAAAAGGCTGCTTTAATTTAATGCTGCTTTTTTCTATGTATAGCAGTGCAGAGTGTTTTGTCTAGTACTGTAGGTGTACAGTTGTTAAAAATAATCTTGTGGTGAAACTTAAATAGAATCTGCTTGTAGCAGAGGTTGCTCACCAGCTTAACATAAAGCAAATCTTCATGCAGAACATAACATTTACTTAGTAAGAAAAACTAGTGCAGTTTTCAAAACAATTTAAAGTTGATCAAATCCAGATTAACTTTAAATCTTATTGATTTCTCTTCTCAATAAATGTGGATTTATTCATGCTCATTTGAAGCATGAATTGTTTGTAAGTGCAGATAACTCCTTTCAGAAAAGAAGTCATTTGCCTGAACAGCAGCTTCTCTTCACCATTATTGTTGATTACTGTTACCTGCCTGATAAAGTCCCACACAAGCATCATGAAAAGCTTTTGGAGAGGTTTTCAGTTGGTTTAATATGTTTCTTTACTATCAGAGAGTCAATCAGCCAAAATGTAAAATACAAGTAAGAGCTTACAGATATCCCAACAGTGTTTTCTACACTGGTTGCAAAAAGCCTTTTTTAAGGGACTCAGAACTGCTTTGTCTGAACAAGTTGTTTTCTCTATCATTCCTTCTATTTTGCAGAAGCATCCAGGCTTTTAGCTAGTTGTTCTGAATGTGCTTTTTTTGCTAAGAGCATTTCCCATTCTACCACTCTTGTTCTACTTTCCTATTTTAATATTATGATTTGTAGTGAAGGATGGAACCCTTCTTTAAAGCAATTGTCTTTTGAAGGATTTTAGATTTTATACTGATGAAGTAAATATTGAAAAGACAAAAAACCAGAGTTTATGTAAAATAATTATTATACACAAGCAATTCATTCTAGGAGAACAAGGACATTATGCATCAAATATTGCTGAAGAGCCCAAAGGCCTATGCAAAGGAGAGAGATGCCTACTTCCAATAAATAAGCCTTTTTTTTTAACTAGGTCACTCTCCTGTTTTAGGAGGAGAATACATAGGAAAAATAATCCTAATAAATTACATATAGAAGTGCATATTTTAGAGAAAGTTTTAACTTGTTATGGCCATATACTGTTAATTTTACTTCCAGCCACATTAGTAATCCATAATTTACTCCAATTTATGAATGCATGTTGCCTCTTATATTTTCAGTCATCAAGCTTCAGGGAAGCTGTTGTTAAAGGAAGCCTCAATTTCAGTTTCGCTGAATGACTTGGACTGTGGTTTCTGAAAGATAGATTTTATTACTAGCTCATGCAAATGCCCTGCAGATTGAAATCTTTAAGGCTGTAACTGCATCTGCAGCCCTGGGAGCTATCAGGGAGTAGATGTTCATCTGACAAAACTGTGGAGCCAGGTGGCATCTGTGGACATCAGTTTCCTGGAATTTAGCCCAAGATGGATGAAGAAGAATTAAAGCAGTTACAAAGGAATGACAGTAGGAAGCGTATGAGTCAGAGAAGGAGAGTGGAGGAGGGCTGTTAAGAGCTTAGATATGTCCCAGAATGGCAAGAAAAAACATGATGCAATCTTCACCACCCCCTTGTTTTTTCTATCTGAAGTAAAATAATTATAGGTCTTAAGATCTTTGGTAAGTTGATGTGTTGGTTTGCTTTTCAGTAATCTTAGTAATCTAAGTCACTGCAAACATAGAAGCCATGAAGCTGCATCTCTAAAAGGAGTACATTATGAGTTCATTGATGAATTTTAGGAATCTGTTGTTTCTGAAGCACTGGAGCTTAGGCTGAGCTTTCTTAGTGCTGGAGAAGAGCAAAAGGATTGAGAAATGGTGACTGCAGCCTACAGAGTAAAGCTGAAGTTTTACTGGCAGTAATATGGCAGTAGGATTTCAGCTTAATGTTTCCATTTCTTGTTTTAAAACCAACTACAGACACTTGAGCCTGAATCTCAGTTGCCCTGTACCTGTGCAGTCCTCATGCTGAAAACTCGAGTGCTTATGCATTAGACTGCACTGTCCATAACGGGATGTGGTGCATGTCAAAGGCAAGTGTGACTCAGTACATGCTGCTCATCTTAAATAATTCATATCATAGGATTGCAGACTATCTCAAGTTGGAAGGGACCCATAAGGGTCAATCATATAGTTAACAGTGCTCCTCACAGGGCTAAGTAATGTTAAGGACGGAATTCTGTAATTATTCCTGGTCATGTCTCAGAGGTTTCACTATGGTATGTCCTCTTATTTGCTGCAAAGATTTCCTCATAAGTGTGTCCAAAACACTGAAAAAATCAATGGCTTTTTCTTCCTTCAAACTCTCTCTCCAAGGCTGTGCTGAAGCTGCTCCTGTTTAATATCGGTGCTCTGGATGAGGGAGTCAAGCACACCCTCTGTCAGTTTGCAGTTGTCATCAAGCTGGGCAGCAGTGTTGATCTGCTGAAGGGCAGGAAGGCTCTGCAGAGGGATCTGGACAGGCTGGATCAATGGCTGAGGCCAGTGGTGTGGGGTTCAAGGCAAAGGGGCAGGTCCTGCCCTTGAGGCACAACAACCCCATGCAGCATTACAGGCGTGGTGAGAGTGGCAGGAAAGCCATCCAGAGGAAAGGGACCTGGGGCTGCTGGTCAGCAATCAGCTGAACATGAGCCAGCATGTAACCAGGTGGCCAAGAGGCCAATGGCACTGGGCCTGTACCAGGGACAGTGAGGCCAGCAGGACCAGGACAGTGACTGTCCCCCTGTGCTGGACACTGGTGAGGCCACACCTCCAGGGCTGTGTCCAGTTGTGGGCCCTCATCATAAGAAAGACATTGAGGTGCTGGAGCATGTTCAGAGAAGGGCACGGAGCTGGTGAAGGCTCTGGAGAAGTCTGAACAGCTCCTGTGAGGAGTGGCTGAGGGAGCTGGGGCCTTTAGCCCAGAGAAAAGGAGGCTCAAAGGGGCACTTATTACTGCCTTATTTCAACAGCCTTAAAAAGGAGGCTGTAGTGAGGAGGGTGTCAGTCTTTTCTCCTGAGTAACAAGTGAC
Source organism: Certhia americana (assembly GCA_018697195.1). NCBI lineage: Eukaryota > Metazoa > Chordata > Aves > Passeriformes > Certhiidae > Certhia > Certhia americana. The sequence goes on along the minus strand of CM031863.1, from coordinate 28,152,835 downwards.
AGGATGAGAGGAAATTACCTCAATGTGCCCCAAAGGAGGCTTGGTCTGACCTTAGGAAAAATTTATCTAAATGTCAGTCATGCTGCCCAAGGAATTGATTGAGTAACTATCCCTGGAGGCATTTTGAAGAATGTAGCTGTGGAACTTGGTTTAGTGGTGGACTTGATGTTCTTTTAGGTTTCTATCACAACATTAGTGATTCTATGCTTCTAAGAACTATCAATGTTCTGAAGGGATAAGCTGTTTTTTAAGCATTCTTCACTGATTTTTTTTGTCCAGTCTTAACATATAAGAAAATATAGTTTACATGTGTGATCTCATTATTTATTTAGATGAGGAGGTGGGAAGAGTACTGAAATTAACCTATGGTTTGAAAATATAACAAATATATTCTGTTTATACTCATTTATATCATGGTGAGAAACAGACTCTTGAAACTGTCTTAAACTCTAAAGTACAATTTTTTTCAGAACTTTTTCACAATTTAAATCTAGCATGGCTTATAAATTAAGAAATGGATTAACTGTGACTGATTAAGAAGATAAATAGCATTTAGATTTGATATTTAATTCAGAGATTGTCATTACCTGTCACACACCTTCAGTGTTCATCAGTAAGTCTCAAAAGGCTCAGTAAGCTTATCTGGTCTGTAATGTACATTCACCTTTCCAGAAATCTTCCATCAGATTTGGTATTCAAATAAATCTTCTTCTTCTAGTTCACAACTAATTATTAAAAGTGTGGACAGTTAAATATTGTCATCCAGAGTGTTATCAACACATTTCAATTTATTTTTTGTTATTTCAAGTTTCCTTGTTGTTGTCTTCACAGCAGAGACACCAGCAGCCTTCCTACCTGCACAGGGTTCTATTAACTACAAACAAACCATGCAGGTTGTAAGACTTTGCCAAATCATTCTACCAACTAATGCAAGCAAGCTATAACACTGAAAACTTGTGGAAAAATGAGTGTGTTTTGAATCTTTTATCATTAATATCTTTTTTTATTGCTATGAAGCATGCAAGTTTATCTGAGTCTAGGGCTCTGTTAATTCAGACATGTGAAGTTTCCTATTTGCTTAATTGAAGTCAGATTGCTTTGGAAAGGTACCAGGTAGAGCTTCAGTTATTTCAAGTTCTAGTTCTTCCCTGTCAGTATCACACGTCACTGGATCAATCCTGCAAAAACAGCTATAACCCATGGAAATGAAAAAGGGTTCCTCAAAGCTGAGAGGATCTCTTCCACCTGTGGATGGAGCAATTCTGAAAGAGACTGGAAGAAAGTTTGTGCCTTGAGCACAAAATAGTGAAGATTTCACTAAATCCCTTTGGTAGTAATTATTTTTAGGTCCAAGATAGGCTATCACATGGAAGAATGGGAGAAGGCTGCAAGACACCTGGGCTTTGACTGACAAAAAGTCTATTTCAAGTCTCAGTGTAGTATTCCGACTGGACTTCAGAGGACTCTTGTTTATACTTGCATTTTTAACAGTGTACATAGTAGTTTAACATCCAATATGCTGGAGAATGAGTAGTGTACCCATTCATGTAACATTAGCATAATTTTCTCTTTGTGCTTCTAATATTCTGACTGATATTCTAATACTTATTTGAGTCTACACCACCTGCATTAAATTAAATTTGTAAATTAAAAATAGCAGACTTGTTCCAGCTTCAACTTTCTTATCCTCAGTAGTAATTGGTAAACGTGTTACGCTCAGGCAAAGGAGTAAAACTGAAAAAGGGCTTGTGAGCATTTTTCAAATTACTTCAGATAAATAATTGTGGTGTGAAAGAAGAGATTTCAGCTGACCTTGCCCCTGATAAGTCACAGTTGTGCTAATTACCAAAGAAAAACAGCCTTGCTCTTAATGGGTTGCAGCTGTGACTAATAAAGATAGGTGTGATAAAAGGGGTGGGTTGGCTGGTCAAGGGAGTTAAGGATCTTTTTGAGGAAGAGAGCCTTGCAGAGGTAGAGGTGCCCTGAGGAAGAAGGAAAGCTCCAGGAAGGAAAAAGAACAATATAAAGAAGAGGATTACTGCTGGAAAAAGGTCGCTGTGAGGTTAGTCTGAGTCTAATGGAGTTAGAGCCTGCAGTCACAGTGGAGCTAGCTAAGGCCTGTGTTCAGAGTCTGTAAACTGATATTTGCAGGCACAGTCCAGCAGGGGATACCCAGCAGTCAGAGTCTGCAGTTGGACCCTACAGTAGGAGCTCACTGTAATCAGAGTCAGCATGGCCCAGCTGTAAGGGAGAATAAAGCAGGACCCTTTTCATGTTGTTAAATATCTGTGTCTTGGCTCATTCCTACCTCCAATGAGAGCTCTGCTACAACAAATAATAAGTAACTTTCCCCTACTGCTGTTATACAGTGATAGCTCTCTTTAATTTTCCAGTGCTAAATTAATTTACAGTTGCTTCAAACCTCAGTAATTTGCTCACGGCAAATGCACATCTGGGAGAGTTCTGGGGATCTGGAATAAAGAAATAAAAAATGCAGTGCTTACTTCTTATAAAATTGAGTTTCTTAACTTTACTCTGTCATTATGACTGCACGTAGATGGAAATACACAGAAACATGAAAAATATAATGAGAGAGACTGGCTAGTTTTGGTCAGAATTTTTAGAGAGCTCTGAGAGTGGAATGTCTATTTCCTAATAAATTTCCATTAAGTCATGGGGAATACACTCCTCTTAGGAGCATCTTAGTCATAGTTAGTAATCCTTGTGTTAATAGTCTCCCAAAAGTTACACTGATGAATATCTGGGGAAGTTTATGGGAGAAAAAAAATGAGATAGAAAGTTTACACTTGTACCATAAAAACAGATGAAATTGTAGTGATTCCCATTGGCTTTACTGGGCTTTGGACTAGACCTTTTCAAAAAAGCTCAAGAACCTTTACATGGAATTAGAATATGAAACACTAGAGGAATATCAGCAATATGTTGCTGATTTTTGTTTAACTAAAATAAAATCTCTTGTAAGATCAAGGCTATAGCTTTCCTTAGATCCAAAGCGTTTGTTGGTTTGGTGCTTCTTCTCTCTTACTGGATTTTTAACTCAAGTGTTTGAAGTTAATGCCTAAGTTGTAATGAATACAGACCTGAATATGATGGTAATACAACTGAGAAACAAATGTACCTGCACAGTTTAAATATTATAACCTCTCATATCACTTCTGTGGCAGCAAAGAGAGTGTTTTGCCTGGAGTGGTTTCTTGTTTGCCCTTCCAGTATGCTTTCTTGATATTATGGTTTCCTATATTCCTATTTTCTAGCAATATCCTATTTCATATTGATAAAGAACAAAGAATGAGTTCAAACTCTACTGAAGAGAGTATATTTAACTCTAAAATGATTCTGGAAAGCTTGGTAGCATGTGTTTCTTCAAAGGCAAAAATGCAAATACAGCCATCAAGATGTTACTCTTGCTTTCTCTGCCTTCCATATTGACTTTCCTAGAGCCACCATTTATTCCTGTTCCATCAATGCTGCAGACCAGAGATAAGAATTCCTCCTTTTAGTGGAGAGTTTTTAATTGAATTTTTTAGGCTTCTGTTGCCTGACAGATCCAACATGCTTCTGCTGCTAGGGTTCAGTACAGCATGGGTTTTTAAAGCCTCTCAGTGAACTGAATTCCTTGGGCAAACTGGAATCACCATCCTGATTTCCAACTTATTTTTTTTCCCAGTGACTCCTCAATGATGCAATAGTGTCATGTTATCCTCAAAATCCCCTGGCTTTCAAGATGAAGCACTAAAATGCCTTTTTCCATATAATTTAAAGCAAACCTAGGGCTAAGTGTGCCCTATGAAGGGCCTTGCAGGATGCCTGTGATATATGTGAGCTTTTGTCAGTAAAAATGTGGACTCTAACTTGTATTTAATTTAGTATGTTTTGGAAATTTCTTCAGGTTCTTCCTATGTATGTATTACTTCAGTTGCAGATAAGTCTGGAAACTGTCTGCAGCTTAAGGTGCTTTAAGTTAAAAATTTCTTGAGAGGTAGTATAGTTGCTTGAGAGGGAGGGCTGGCCCTTTCTTATCTAATGTTGATTATCTGTGTTTAAAATTAGTGGCTGTTCCTGGGTGTCTGTATTTTTTTGTGGGGGTTGGCGTGTTTGTTGGCTCTTTTACTGCTTCACTGTGTGCTACCATTGAGCTTTTCTGCTAACCAGGCATGCAAGTCTGCATCTTGCCTGCGTCTGACATTGATTCTCAACTGATGAGGAAATAAGCCATTTACAGATCTCTCCCTGCAAGGCAGTGAGGAAGAGTCTTCCAACAGGGGAGAATTACTTCAGATGCAGCTGGGAAGGGTGCAGGCCTTTAAATCTGAGAACACAGATGAAACATGAGGAAGTGAATGAACAATTCCTGTAGAGAAAATATAAATTCCTTCCTATTTGCTCTTGTGGAAGACATTTTTTTAAGCTTTTCTATATGAACTCATAGAAAAAGCTTCTTATTCCATTTCTTATTAATCAGGATTTTGCATGAATCTAATGTGATTCCTGGGATTTATTGTGAGGTAGCTACCCTTAGCAACCTGTCTCTTACTTTGGATCACAAAATAATGACCCCAGTGAATGTAGCAGGTGTTGTCCATAATAACTGCAAGGGAGCAGAGAATACTACAGTATTATCATTTGTCTAAATTGGAAACTCACTTAAAGAGAAGACTTCTAGGTTTTGTTTTACGACCTGGTGTTTCTATGCTCTGCAGTCTAGACAGTGTATTTCAGATTGAGTAGGAAAAAGCATCACAAGAAATCAGTTAGAAAAGAACACAGGTATTATTATAAAACTCAGTTCTTTGTGGCTAAGATATCAGTTTGGGGAATGCTTATTTGGAGAATATTTGTGTTTTTAATAACTAAACATAAATGCTCATTTGTGATTCAGAGAAAACTAGGTTTGGGGTGTTTTTTTCCAGAAGAAAGTTGTTCTTTTTCAGATTGACTTGCCAGTGGAAGGAAGGGAAAGCAAACACTCTTGGATTCTGAGTAAGGGATTTTGGAGTCTCTCCATGCTTAATAATGACTCTGGCCTTTACAGTCCCATTGGAGCCACTCTTGTATGAAGTGGGCCTGAAGGCAAAGAAACTTCTTTCTACTCAGTCTTCTGCAGTAAAACTGGTCTCTAGGGCAATCCTGAGATAGGTTTTGTGTGTCACTTTTGCCTTCAGATGGAAAAAATCCTTAGCAATTGAAATGGGCAGCAAAAGCAAAACATAGCCAGTAAAACAAAAAGGACAGTAAAACAATACATAGGCCCAGAGTTTTAAAGGTCTTGGATCTGTTTATCATCAAGGTTTCTAGCCAGGGTTATCTAACTTACCATTTCTGGTATCAAAGCTTCCTTCCATAGAGGCTTCTGCTCCATTAATGGGTTCTAAAGAACCTAATATGGAAAGAGCTTGTCCCTTAATCTAATTAATGACAGTACTTGGACTCAGCAGTGGCCTTGAAATCCTCCCACTGTGTTCACATGCATATCAGCTCTTCAGGTTGGTCAGTTTTGGTTTGAGAAATGTCACTCCACAGGACAAGATAAATATCTAAAATTATGTGGGGGTAGAAAGCTTATATTTTTCAACCTAAATATTGGATAAACAATTTTCCTCTAAATTCAAGCATTTAATTGAAGACAGAATTAACTTGTATGCCTAGTCCAGCTTTGCTAAGGCTATTGTTCTGTACTGGTTGTGGGCTCAGAGTCAGAATGTTTGCATTTTACAGGTCAACCCCTTGAAAAAGTTCTCCTTTGCGATTCTCAGTGGGTACCTGCTACTGCTGCCTTTCTGTGGGGAAAAAAGTTTACTTCTGTGAGAATTGAGTGTTCAGTATCTCTGTGGAGAAGGCTTGTAATCTACTTTTAGCAAATTAAAATCTAATACGGTTTGTCTGTATTTCATTTATGCCTCAGGACAAATTAATGTTAAAAAAAGCCTTTGAAATGAAAATGGTGAGCCCTCAAATTAACCTAGTTGTAGTGTTTTTATTTCAAGTTTCATTTGGGAATTAAAGGTGGCTGTTAAATTGCTGGTAGGTAAAACATCACTGATGATTTGCTTGCATTTTTCTGCAAATAGATTTTCACTTAGAAAAGTACAGTGGGAGTTAGAAAAAGAAATTATGAAAATAAAAAGATGGTCTTTTCCTTACAGTTTTGTTTTGCTCTAACTTCTGTTAAATCTATTACAGTCCTAGAAATTGCTATTGAGAATAGTCGTTTATTACTTTATTTAAAGCCATGTAGACAGGGGCCAGGCAATGTTAAGCTTCCTGTGCAGAGTTTGCTGTTCAGCGGTGTCAGTCTTCTCTGTACTGCAAGATGGCAAGAACGTGAAATGAAATTCATTCTCATGTGCAAAGCACAAGTAGCAAGGTCCAACAGAAGGAGGGACAGCAAGTGTGTTTGTAGCTTGACCAATCTTTAAGGATGAGGACATCCTCCAGGGTACTTGGGAAAAGTTTTGTCAGCCTAGAAGAATCTTGATGGAGGGCAAAAATTCCAGCAGATTTGTTTGGAAATAAATCATTTCTCTCTGCAGAATGCCCTCTCACAATACAGTCCTCTCACCTTCAGGATTGTTACCTGACAGGCTGCACAGGACACCAGAGCCCACCAGGAGCACTTCCAGCCTCTCAACCATGAGGACATCCATTTCCAGAGATGTGCAGAGAGGGAATCTCAGCAGATGTGACCATCTGTATTTCTCCTGATACAAAGCAGTAATAAAAATAATAAAAGTTTTCCATCTAGACTCATCATCACATTTTCAGGGCTTAGAGAGAATTATTCCTTTCAGCAGTAGCCAGTATTTATTCTTTGGATCATTGCAATTGGGAAATGAGGGCATGTCCCTGTTGTATTCTATTTTCCAACTGGGCTACCATATGTTGGCCAAACTTCTATAGGCTAAGCAAGGTGTTTCTGTATGTGATGTCTGACAGCAGAAGTGCTAAATGCTGAGGGGTGGTACTTAAATATTTTATAATCAACTTTTGAGGTACTTAAACAAAACAGAATTCTATTACAGAAAAAGTTATCAAGAAAACATTCCCATTTTTTGTCGTAGCTCATTATAGTCTATATCCTTGAATATTTCTCAGCTGAAGAAATTGAAGCAGAAAAGTGCCTCTGCTACAGCTCATTCTCATCTAAAAATGTATCTATATATGTATGCATATTGTAGTTTATTTAGAATGCACATATTGTTCTACTCTCCACATGAAGCTTTCTTGCAGATTTAGGAGTTAACCTTAACTTTTCTTTTTTTAATACAACATTTAATCTTATTCTTCTACAGCTTCTGAGCTCACTGTCATTTCTTTTCACCAATTAAATCTGACTGCTTCAGTGTGTAAGGAACAAATGTGAAAACCTCCTGACAGCCACAGCAGCAATTTCATTCATGGCATATAAGCCCAGAGGGTGCATGTCAGGAAGCCAGTAATCTGTTAAATGCTTTATCCATGTTATGCACAATATATTTCTTATTAGTTATGTTTTTCATGTTCTGATTTAAGAGAGTCCATTATTTTGTGAAGTCTAATTTGACTTGCTACGTAGAAATGTGCTGGTGGAATAGATACTTTTCTATCTTGTCTTGGGTTGTTAGTCCACTTGCTTCAGGGCAAACAGATCACTTCAGAGATCAGAAAGAAATTGCTTTCCATGGTGAAGCAATACTCAGGGTAATAGTTGGTGTAATAAGAGGGATTAATTTTGCAGTGCTTTGTATTGGGATTTGCCATGGGTAGGTTTCTGCACTCTGCTTCAATCTCACTTGTGGCAGAAGAGAAAGGAGAGGCTTGTATGTAAAATGCTTTCTTCCAAAGCCTGTAGTATTAACCACTACTAGGATTAAGACATGTACTATTGAGCAAATGCAGTGCAACATTCCTGCTTCTGCAACCAAAAGCTGCATTTGCAGAACTCTATGGGCCTGATCTAGTCTTGCATATTACACAAACCTCTACCTGCTCAAGGTGTTGCAGGTTGGTGCCCTTGCATTTCACTCTGCTGTCAGTCACTTGGGGTGGTGGAAGGTGCTGCAAATGCAGGCACCATCTCTTTTGATAAGGACTGCACTGGAGAAGCAGACTGCAGGGCATGGGTATCTATTGGATTTGCTGAATGGTTCACTTCTAACCTTCAGAATTTGGATCAGGGAAACATGGGTGGGAAGTGTTATCAGGTCCCCCATGCATAAAACATCTTGGCCCTTTCTCTGTACCGATGAGTGACAAAGTCGTGTACAGAGCCAAAAAAGCATATTTACTGTTTTGTCTTTTAATATGTTATAGTTCCACTATCTTAACTCGGTTGTACCTTTTGCCATTTTTCATAGGAGGGAGTTTATTTGTAATTTTATCCTAACACTCTTTTCTGCCATGTTTGAAGGTTTGACAGCTCATATGCAAGTTTGCATTGAAGAAAGATGCATTTCAAGTTTTACGGGCTTGGGTCTGATGGAAGATTTTTACTAGTCTGGTCTTATATAGAGGTGGGTCTGAACAGAAAAAGTTTGCCACCTTCTTAATGAACTATAAAGTCTTTTGATCTGGCAGATTATTTTAGCAGGTTGGGACATCCAGGGATAAAAATTTATCCATAACTGCCCAGGAACAGTTCTCAAATACATTGAAACACCTGCCTGCAGTTACCTTATCAAACAGGTTCCTGGCTTTAGCAGCACAATAAACTGTGATGATGTCAAGTAAATGCCAAAACTGACACAAAAGCAGCTGGGATTCAAGGATGCAGTTTTGCTTATATCCATGGTACCAAAGCACTTCAGCCACATTTACATGGTGTTTTCTCTTCCATACTGATTGCCTCTGCAAGAACTTTGTTATAATGGCATGCTCTGATTGGACATGGTAGCATATGCAGAAAAATAGAGGCTTGAACCAGATTCAGGGTACTCATATCAGAAAAACAGTGGAAAGGATAAAACAAAGGATTGGTAATGCAAGTCTAAGGGAAATATTCTGTAAGGGCTAGCAAGAGACTGTAATGTAAGGATTTTTTTTTTCTTGGAGATACCACTTTGTGCTATTCTAGAGAGAGCTGGAAGATCAAATCTCTTGACTGGAGTAGGAAAAAATCCTCATTTGCAGAGCGGATGATAGTCCCCCACAGGAGAAGTTGGCTGTGACAATTCATAGGGCTTTTTCACCTAAAAGTTACTTGGTATACAACAGTGAAGTGTAGCTCTGTCTTCCTGATGTCTATGCTGAGCTGGAGAAATTTCCTTTTTATATAGCTTTGCTATTATTGGGGTAGGGGCAGGTATTTTCTTTGTATGGTAATTAACACAGGAAAACTTTGGGATGTTCATAAATAATCTTATAGAATTTTTGAATGGTTATAAGTAAAGGCCACCTACTGACCCTTGTGAAGGGGGCTCATGAAACAGGACATCAAGCTCAATGTGTTGTAATCACAGCCTAAACCACATGGTCTTGCTTTGCTTCTGCTCCCACAGCTTGGAAAGTTCCTTGCACACAATCTAATCCACCCTGCTTTGAGACACAAGCTGCTGTTTAGATCTCATTAATTAGCACACAAGCAGAAAGGAAAGAAAGTGACCTTTCTGTGGCCTAATACTCCAGCTTCAGTTCCACAAGAGCCAGTGAAGTGTTGTGCAATTAATAAGAGCACAGAATGGAGTAAAGGTCTCATTTTATGGTTGGAGAGATCAATTTCCCAGGAAGGGACTCAGTGTAATTTTAGGAGCAGTTAATATGCATGCTACAGCACAGATACTTAATTGAGCCATTCCCTATATTTTACCAATATGCTAAAAAATACATTTAATAATGTTTTCTTTTGCATTATTTCTGTGTGGTAAAGATGCCTTAAGTTTTAGCTTTCATATTTTCCAGATTTTGTACTGCATTAGTATAGGACTCTGAATTTCCTATAAAGTGTTAGCAAGTTCTCTTCACAGTTTAGTTAGACAAAACTGTCCTTTTCCAGCCCAAGAACCAAGGGCACTATTGCACCTTCAGGCCAAAAGTATAAACAGTGAATTGAGGAGAGCAAACTGGGAGGATTCATAACCTGAAGCTGTAATTGGACAATTAACAACAACATGTAAATGGACCAAAACTTATAAAAGTGTGAAAACTCATGACAGGAAGTTCATCTTGGGTGTATCCACAGCTGGCCTCTTGTACTGGCAGAGGTGAATCTATCCTTTAAAGGCCTTTTTAATAAATACCTTTTTTTATTCCTTTAACACAGTCTAGCCTTTGTTCTAGGTAGCCTCCCAAGGTAACAGTTATTTATCAAATCTGAAATTACATCTAGGCTGTGAAATTTCACAGTTCCTCAAGGCAGCCATTCCTTGAATGGTCTGTGGCTTGTTTTTTTTCCTTGTTGGACAATACTTAAAATTAAGTATTTCTCACTGGTGGTTTGGTGGTGAGGCAGGTTCAAAGCAGAAAACAGTTGTAGTGTCCTAATGTTTACTGCTCAAGAGTTACCCAGGTGCTATTACTCTGTACCTATAATACACAAATATTTAATACTTCTTCCATATGATACACCTTAATGAGAACATTAAAATGTTTTCATTTCAGGGTTTTGTCTTCATATTAATGCTCTCTCTATTCCCGCTCCCAAGAAAAGCAAATAAAATGGACCATTAACATTGAGTTGACAGAGAGGATCTGTTTAGCTCAGTTTCCCTTTGTGAACAAGAATATGCCAGAAGAAGTAAATATCCAAGGACATGTTGATGGGATTGGGCCATGCAGCACCAATGTCAAGTGTGTCCTTAATTTCCTCTTTTCATTTCAATGGAGTTTTAGGCAATGAGCATGCAGGAGGGAACCCTGAAGCCTTGGCTGCTCTCAGTAATAGTTGGAGGTAAAGGCAGAGGAAGAAGCAGAAACAGCAGATTTGCACCTGTCAGCAATGAGAAAACAATTATTTGAGATAGCTCCTTTTTATTCTGACCAGCGTAATGGGACAGCAGTTCTGGTATCAGAAGGTGTAGTTATTTTTGTGAGCACTTTCAATCCTAAATATTCTGTGGTCTACCAGGAGGAGCTACCATGAAAATCATGCATATGCTTTTAAACTCATGCCAGCAAAATTTTATTGCTCCAAATGTTCACAGAAGTAAATTCAAAGGGGTGAAAGCATGGTTGGAGAAAAACCACTTAAAAGTTCAAACATATTTATTGGGAATATATTAGATGACTCATCTGTCTCTGCTGGCAGTACCTCAGTCTCATAATATTTATGGAGATCTACAATGTAAGAAACAATTAACTCCAGAATCACCATTTTCATCTGCAGTTTTGTAATTATAAAATCTGTTCCAGCAAAAGCAGAGAGGATTTGCAATTGCAATTAGCCCTAACCCAGCACAGCCTTTATCTGCATCTGTGGGTCTCTGTGCAGTTCTGGGGTTCTACTGCCACCAGCTACATAGAACTGAACCTCCAATACTGCAGTTTTGTAGGTCCATATAGGAGCTCCAGAGGCTGCCTTTCACTTCAGTAGCATAATAAATACTTTTAAAACAGTTTGTCTTTCTTTACCAATAGCACATAACAGAAAATACAGCAGACTGTTGTCTTCACAGAATTTCAATTAATTCTGGGGATTTTTTTAAATTAAATTCTTCATAAACTTGGTGTTTCATCCTGAGGCTCCCCAGAATAACTTTCAGGTAGAGGCTGGTCAAAACAGTGATAAACTGGAGTCAGAGGTCAGCAGCATGTGTGAATGCTTTATCTCCAAAGAGAGAGGCAGGGGAATGGATGTACTTTTGTGTCTGTAATGAATGCATATGCATGCACACACTGTTGGCATGGGTCAGGGTTTAATCAAGTATGTTCCTTTACTGAAATAATTTATAGCTATCTGGACACAGACCATTTGGGAGATCAGCCACAACTGCAACCAAAATGTTGGTGGCATTTGCAATTCTTTCTTGTGGTATTAATGTATCTCTGAATGTGCCTGCATCTTGGGTTAAACTGTCATTAAACCATTGCCAGACCTTTTCCAGAAGGGAATGTGACTTTCTCCAAGGCAGCAAAGAGGTGTTTTGGAAATGTACATTTAGTAGATTCTGTTATTTCCCTTCTGCAGGAACTGAAGATGTCAGCAGGGTAGCTGATGTCACCTCCTTTTTTCTTCTAGCACATGATAGTCTTGTAGTATTTGTGCTTCGTATTAAGATTTTTATTAATATAGAGTGATGTAAAGTAACTTGTAATTTATACACTATGAGTGATTTTGGTTTTCTGAACTACATTTTGTTTATTTACTCTCTGGATTTTATGTCCTCTATATCTGTTTAAAGTTACTGTTGCAATTAGTAGGACTAAGATGAAAACTAATAATAGTCATTTTTTTACTTTATGGTTTCCATTATATTTATATTCCAGCAATTATCTGCCATCATTATAAACATGCTTGCTGTGTAACCATGCACTTTATTGCATCCTTTTTCCTTTTCCACCTGCACAGATGTACACAGAGCAATCAGCAGGCTCCATTAACCTGCAACGCAATCCCTGATATATTTTTTGGGTGCGCATACTTTGTTTTTCCTCTGCTCCCAGACACTGTGTTGTTTGACTTCTTGCATAGTCACAAATGTAATTCTCCCTGTGCTTGTCTTGCTGTGCTGCAGTGAGAAAGGACAGTTTGGTGTTAACAGTGGTGATGCAGCAGGTGAAGCACATAAGTGTTGCGAGGGAAAGAGAAAAACAAATCACTTAAAATTATTTTAAAAGGAACATGAGACTGTCACCTGCTTTCATGCGTTTTGCAAAAAGCTATTCAATAATTTGCCCAAAATGATCTAAATTTCATTCATTCTGGTTTAGCAGCCATATTATTTCTGACAGCAATTGGAAATTCATGTGTCTGAAAAGCAAGTATCTAAGCTTTTATTTTGAGATGTAATATGCCATAATATTATGAAAAATGAACAAGACATGCCTGATTGGTTAAAAAGTGTGCATTTATATAAAAGTGTTCAGCAGGCTGAGTATTATATGGGAAATGCCAGCATTCTAAACTTGCTAATGTCATGAGACATTTTAATATGGCAATGTATCATGGAATAATGTTCCATTAAAAGAGACATTTGGAAACATTAAACAAAGTAAAACTATGCAGAATGAAATATTTTACAATGTAGTTCCAACACAAATATTAATCTCTACTTTACAGAAAAATGGAAATCACAGGTGAAGACAAAGCTTCCTACACCACAATCCACAGCTAGTTCCTCTTATGTTTCCATATTGGACATTATATTAAGAAAACAATAGAGGGGGATTTTTGAAAAGCAGTGCTGTTTAAAGTATCCTGTCTCGAATTTCCTTTAATTCCATTAAAATGGATGACACCTCATTATTGAAACACAGCATTCTTTCCTCTTTGTACTATTAGTACTTCTCTTTTTGGTGTTTTTTGTGCTCTGGAAAAAAACACTGCTGTCACAGAGGCATTTGCTTTTCATCTCACTGCTTTTCAATAGCTTTCAGGTCTCTCCAAGTGGTATCCAATTTATCTATATTCCAGTGCCACTTCTGTGACGCACACCTTTCTGTCAGCTCAGTGCAAGCTTCAGGTGGCTTGTATTTGGAAGCTGAGGTATAAACAAATTGACAGTAACAAGCACAGCCTATCCTCTCACGGGCAATTTCCACCCATTTGCTCTAGACCATTATTCCTCCAATTCATTCAGCAGAACCATTTGCTTTCATCTGAGTAGGGCTGGGATTGACTCAACACCTTGGATTTGTGTGGAGGCCCTATGATAAAATATGAAAGTCTCTGTATGCCAAAGCTACTGGATGTTCACTGTATTTTCTAATCTCTTTTCTTCCAATATTTAAGTTTTCTTTGGCATTTAAAATGGTTCTTCTGCAACATCTTGCTGATGAGTTTTTAACTGCCCTACCAGGGTCTAAATTTGCCTTCAAGTGAGCTCTTAAAGATGCTAAATTTGAGGTAGCACATAAGAGATAAGAATTTATTTTCATACTTGCTTTTCTTTCCTCTACCTATATCAGCTTCTACTGCCTATATAAATTACTGTTGGTCAAAACAGCAGCAGTCAGCAGTAATTTGTCATTTTTAGTGCCTTCACCGTTTTTGTGGTGTCAACAGCTTTTTATGTGCATAGCTTCATATGTCTATCACAGCAGAGTCACATGTATGTTTGTAGAATCCAAATATTCTGCATATTTTCATCAAGAAACTTATTTTGTGTCTTTAAAACACACATAGGAATGAGTGTGGTTTAGAGATAACATGAATTACAACCAAAAATTACAAGACAGGAGAAGCTCATGTTCTTCTGTCTTACAGGGATTTATTTATCTGTGGGGTGCTTTTTTTCAGTATTTGAAGCTTTAATGGCAGTCACAATGGAGCAATATCACTATTACTGCTTTTCAAAAAGCATATAGGTAATTATTAATGCTTAAACAATAGTCAAAAGGCCCTCTAGGCTCTAAAGTCTAGTGCTGTTTAAAATGCAAATTTGGAAATATGTAATCTTTCTAATTCCATAGTAATTCATTGCCAAAAATAATGGAATCTGGATCATTTGGTCAAGGTCTTTAACCATAATTCAAAAATTTATATTTCAGATTTACAAGAATTAAAAAATAAGGAAGAACATTAAAATATATTCTATATAAAGAGGTTTATGTCTGATTTGCTTTAATATCTACAGATTTATTTTAGTGGGATGCAACTAGGTCCCATACATCTAATCATTCCTGGATATTTAAAGGTCTGCTAAGCCACAAAGTGAACCAATTTTATCTCATTACTGTTTTAGTAAATACTTCAAATTTATTGCCACTTAAGATGCTGACACAGTACAAATAAGCACTGCCTATTATCACTTCTGAATTGTGATAAAGGATTTTTGGTTTGGAAGGTTAGTCTTGTTTGGGTGTAAATTGTAATTGATACATTTCCTTTTGTGCTATTTTTTTCCCCAAAGGCTGCTAGTTTTAAGTATTTCTCAAGGAAAAATCTTCACCTATAATCTCCCCTGAAGGTGAGCCTTTGCTTCATAACTGGTTATGCAAAGCCAGTCAATGAACGTCTGAGAAAACAAAATGTTTATTAATCAGGGAGGCCATAAGTTGGACATATATACAGAGAAAAGAGATATTATGCAGGTACCAGCATACCCAACATACCTTTAGTCTGCCTTACACAAAAAACAATTTAAAAAAAAAATAGATGCCAGAACGCTTCAGTCTTCAGTGAGGATGTATTTACCTTGGGAATTCTTGTTGGGGCACCTGGGACTTCTGTTATCCCAGCCAGTTAGTACTTCGCTTTATCCCTGTATCTTCTGCAACTAGAACTCTGAAGCATTCCAAGTCTGTGCATGTCTTGCTGCATGAAGACAATCCTACTTTTCAGCAAAACAATACATGGAAGTGACTGCTCTTGGGAAATGCAGTCTTGTTTTGATTGGAACATCCTGATGCCAAGTGAGTGTAGCTCAGGGCTTGCCCAGATTTTGTTCATCATTTAATCTTATCCAAAACTACTGAAGGAGAGAGAACACAATGAAATGGATCCCTGCATTGCAGCACAATCTCAGTCAGGCTTGGAAAGCACAAAGCTATGAAGGCAGGCAGTATATAAACTGTTGGCAAAGTTCATGACATTCTCCAAGATGTGGTGACATTAGTTGTAGTCTTTCAGCAGATACTGATAATCTTTGTTTTGATACAAACAAAAGTAAACAAAGATGCTGGCTGACAGAAAGGGAAGAGGGAATGGAATAAAAAACACCAATGGAATAAGAATTTTGTCAGTAACTCACAGGAAGACAAACAAAGCAATATCATCTTCATTAATTATCATTTCCAGGCTATTTATCTTCCTCAGCATTCCTGACAATACCATAAACTAAGTCCTGAGGATTTTTTTTGAAAAAATTAACATAAAATGCTTTCTTCTTCCCTGTTTCTTGATGCTTTTTTTTTTTTAGTTGCACTCATGGTAATCATTAAGAGCACAAAGATGTCAAGAGAGCGCGTCATGCCTCTAGCAGGCACCTGAGCAGATTCATGATGGCAGCAAACTTCTTGTTTCCCTGGCCACTTTTCATAGATTTATATGCTGGCTTGATAAGAATGAACACTGAGCTGTTTGTCAGCTGGGAGAGAGAACCTGTGAATGCTTAGTTTTTGCTTTAAAGTGCATGCAAAAGAACAGTTCATTGTATATATGTAAAGTGAAGGACAGGCAGCCTGTAAAGAAGCACTAAAGATAGAAAAACTGGGAAACTTGAAGCTGTAACCTTGACTCACCTTAGAAAGCTCTGAATACTTAGTGAGGGGTAGGATGGTAGTGGGGTGTTTGTATTAATGCAACTTTGGCTTCCACTACTGACACTGAGGTGAGTGCAATCAGAAGAGAAGATGCTTCTGTTAGGGGTTGGCTCCTGATTATTTTTATATCCATTTGGCATGAGGGGAAATTCCAGCATTCTGGTCTAGAACACTGCTCTTATATTTCTGAAAGAACAGTGCTCTAGGCTGGCTGCACACTTTTCAGTGACTGCAGGACTTTAGGCTTGTTAAGGTCCATTTGAAAGTTCAGTAGCAAGTTAAGCTGTCTGTGCAGACATACAAAAAATGTAAAAATGAAGGCATTATTTTTACACAATAATCGATTTCATGAAAAAAGTGACAGTTCTTGAATTTGTCAGAAGGCTTTTGTAGAAATTGGAATATGTGTTCTACTGCAGTTCAAAGAACCTGAAATTCCTACTATTACTTCTTGACTTGGATACTAGACAAAATTAATAAGATGTGAAAGATACATGGACTGGGGGGAATTTAAAGTGAAGGATGGGATATCTTTTAAGTAAGTGCAACAATAGGTGGGGTAGTATTAATATGCCTGGAAATTTTCAGCTGCTTCATTTTGGTACCCTGCAGATGGCTAAATTCCCCTGGTGTTATCTGAACTTCTATACCACTGCACAACCTATTTCTAACTCTAGTAAGGCTTAGCTGCTAACTTTCTCCTCCCAAAAGACTCAGCTGTATAAAAGCCTGAAAATTGGAGAGGTCTAGAAATTGAGAAATTTTGCATGTTTTCAAATCTCCCTTAGGCACTCTATCTATTGCATGTTCAGAATAAGAAATACATCAAATACAGAAATTTAGTTGATGCTTTTCTTTACATGCTACTGGACAGTTATTCATTATGCACAGTAGGTACAGTATGGGACAGTTACACAAGATTTTGGTGGGCATCCAGTGCTCACATGAGTAGGTTCTGTGCTTTTACTCCTGTCAATGAGTCAGACAAGAAATCCAGAACTCTCAATTCCTAGCCCAGAATCTGTAGATGACTGACAGAATTCTCCAAGATTGTTACTTTTACAGAAACTGAGATTTATTCTTTATTCCTTGCATAAGTCTTACAAATTGTCAAAAAAAAATTAAGAAATAAACAGGACCCAGATCTGCATCACTTGGCATATACTAACAAAGTCAGAACCAGGGTTTTTTTTCTGTGAAAAACGTTTCATTTGATGTCTCTTTGTGCATTTTTACTGTGAGTGCAGGGTTTAATATGTCATGACCAAATGCTGAAGCGTACCTTGCTTCTTTTTTTCCTGAGCAGAGTTCTCACTGATTTTAATGATAGTAGTTTCTCAGAACTTGGCCCTAAGTCTAGACACATACCTATTATTAGAGCAGATTGCCTATGGTCTGTCTGGCTCTGAATGAACTCCCTCTGTTGTTCTGTCTCAGTCTGATCACAGCTAAGACGGTTGGGGGAAATTTGTTTTGTTTTTGCATCCAGATCTGACCACTGCATAATGGCTTTAAGCCCTCAAGCTTTAGGAAAATTTTAATTGGGAGATTTTTCTTCTTATTGCTAATTTATCCCCTAGAGTCTTATTAGGCTTTGTTGTTTCTGCTTGTAAACAACATCCTTGGAGCTGAGCGGGGCTGAGTCTGTTCCATTTAACCTCCAACCCTTCAAGTGCAGCACTGGGCTGCTACTGCAATAAACAAGGTTGCCATTCAAAAAAGCCAGGTTTGGTTGAACTTAAAAGATCCTTTTGCCACGTTTAATGCAGAGGCTTTTCCAGATATAAATTGTTACCTCCTGGGAAAACATATTGTGCAAGAGTCTCGAAGCTCCTTATTATTTTTTCCTCCTAGACACATTTAGCAGTACCAGTCATAGGTCATAAATAGATGCCATTGCAAGAAGCATGTTGCCTATTAAAATTCCATTATGCAGGTATGAAACAAAATTTTCTTAAAGTGTAGAGGTTGTGCTGCCTTCTACATTGCCCAGAATCCAGACCTTGAATCTGAAGGAGTTGAAATCTTGGGGAGATCACAACCTTCCCCTCACCTCTCTTCTGCAAAGAACCCTCCAGTTCCCATAACTTCCCTTGTTCCTTTGACAGGAATAAATTTCTCTCTAAGTGAGAAAAGAAAGGTTAGATTTGTTTTCTATTAGAAGTCTGAAAAGAGGAGACATTCATGCCAGGCCCTGTACTGGCATATGTGAGGCATCCAGAGGGCAGAGGAGCATCAGCTTTACCTTAGATGCCTGGTCAGTCACATTGATTCAATGACATTACTTCACAACTGGGCTTAACTGGGTTTAGGGGACGTGACCCTGGGGAGCTGAACTTGAGCTCCATTTTGACAGATGAAGTGCTTCATAGAGACATCAGCAGGTCTGTCCTGTCTTAGTTTCTAAATCTGTCCAAAGTGAGTGGGAAGTTGTGCTGTTGTCCAGACTAGTTATTAGGATGAGTGTACCAGGGCAGCAAGTCAGCTGTTCCTACTCTGCCAGGGAAAACAAGGGTTTATTCCTTTCTTGACCTAAGAATATTCTTCTCCGTGTAAATACAAGGCACATTCAGCTAAGGAGCTGGATATATGGAAAAAGGATCCTCTGTGCTCAGTCCTGTATCCTCTTCTAAACACAGGTGGCATGCTGATAGTTTTGTAAAGGCTGAGGGAGGAAAAGGTGTTATTGTTTTCTTTATTTGTTTCTGTGAAGTGCTTTTATATAAACCAGCAACATATGCAATAATTTTTACTGCTTTTTTTGGAGAAAGCTCCACTGGGCAGAAGTGAGGCTGCATAAGAAATGCTGCCATTGGTACACAAAGCATGCTGCTGTGTTAGTTATTATGGCATCACAGTTGCTTAAAATCATGTGAAGCTGAAGAGAATGTATATCTCACCGAAAATGTTTTCCCTTGCCTAGGTGAGAATTTATGAAAAAAAAATTAAGAAAAAACATGTGCTTGGAAGGAATATCATGTTGTAACTTGCTCAAAAAGACAAGCTCATAATTAAGTGCTCACTGTATCTAAGATGTTTACATGTGTACACCCTTGCCACATTTCTCCCCAAAGATTATTCATTTTTTTTCTCTCTAGAGCTGGGGTAGAACATAACTGCATGGATTCATAAACTTCACCTAAGCTACTAAAACTCATACACAAACTCAGCACTGTGCTGAGATTGCTGTTGTAGGGTTGTGCCTGTAACCTCTTTTATGGAATTTTGCATGCTGGCCTGTGCCAAACACTGCATCTTTAAAATAGCATTGTATGCATCCCTCTTTAGCTTATGACATGTCCCTTTCTCATGATAAGCAATTTATTTTGAGACTGAAGTGACTTGCATGGGATCCCGGTGGCCTGTTGTGGCATCATCACTTATTACTTTGTTTAGACACAGCTACATATTTGCCAAGCTGGATAAAACAAAAATAAGTAAAATCAAGTGGCAGTTAAGCTCTGACTTTCTGGAGAGTCCATGTAATATAGGAATGCTTTCAGCTTTTGACTAAAGCAAAAGATAACAAAACAATGAGTTCCAAATTATTCTCAGAACTCCTACAACCTGTTGCCAAGATAAATTAAAAAAAAAAAAAAAAACCAAAACCCATATTTTATAGTTAAAGAAATCTTCCTGCTTTGTCAAATAAAGTGTAAATAACAACACAGAGTGCAAATAACACAGAGGAAGTGCAGAGATGTACAAGTAACTGGAACATGAAAGTGGAAGAATCCTGTTTTGAAGCAAGAATGCTGCTGCTGTAATATTTTTGCTGTTACAGCATCTTCTAAGACTTTCAGTGAATTTTACAAATTACACCTTTGATTATGCACAGAGAAACATTTTCTTTCATCCTTGGGGATGACTAGCAGATGCTCAGCCTCTCCCAGGATCTGACATAGTAACCTTATTATCAGTAACTTTGATAACACCTTTCTCATCTGAACCTCTATCAGTAGCTAACAGACTGGCACTTCACACTAAGACACAAGTGGCTCACCCTTATTTTTTGCCATCCCAAGCTCATCTTCTTGTTCCCTCCACTATTATGTATTATAAGCCTCATATAAAAAAACAAGTTTCAGGGATGGAGAGTCAGAAAGGTTCTGAAAGTATTAAATGTTTGTTTCTTGAGTCCATATAGTGTAAGAGGGTCTTTTATGATCTCTTACAGATCTTTGATCATGAGCTGGTTTGCAGGTGGAGTCTGAATAGTGTTTATAGAAGGGGGATATCTATCCACCTAACCAAATGCAAATTGGTTGAGCATCGGGAAAAGCTTGCAGCACTTTGCAGAGGTGCTCTCATTATGCATATACCTATTACTAAGAGTTCCTGAAAACTCTGATCCTGAATGTGTGTCATCTGAGAAATAAGAAAATAGCCAAGAGTAGCCACGCATTTTCTACCTAAAGTGATTGGTTAATTCTTTTGGTTCTAGAGACTACTTTTGTAAATGTACAAAATGTACAGTACAGACTTTCATCTCTATCTGGCTTTGCACTACTGCTGACAATTGTTCAGAGAGTTAACAGAGCTCTGGCTGATAATAGTGGTAAATTTAGGGGGTATTATAGAAAATTAAAGCCTAATGATTTTGCATATCCCATGAATCATTTTATTTTGGTGGAGAATTTTTTTTTTTCTTTAAAATAATTTAGAAATTAAAATCATTCACGGGGCTGTGAAAGCAGTAAACTTAATAAGTTAATCTCAGTAGATACATTAAATATTGTCATCCACTTTTAAAAACTGGAAATCAGTAGTCCTCTTCAGCTGGCAGATCTTGCACCAATAATTCATGAAAAAGCAAATGTTTAAGATTAGTCTTAATATTTTTTTCATCTGATTAATTTCTTATGGGTGTAAAAAGCTTCTCAATGATGCTGCCATGTAACTGTTTCTTCATTCTTGCAAATACTGGTTCTAATATATAAGTGGGAAAAGTAAGAGAGGACAGGAGTATGAACAGCCAAAAACCAAGAGAAGAAAATCTCATTCACAAGTAGTTGAGACACTTAATTTGAGACATTTTCTGTGCAGTGAGAAATGGCTGTTTGTAAATATTTCTTGATAGATTCCTTTAAAAAAAAAAATGTTTAGTGGGGTGAGTAAAATCAAAAATTTAAATGGAAAATGCATGTATCAATTTGTATAGATCATAGCTGATTCTGGCCTCAATAGATGCAAGAATTTAACTGGGAGGCAAACCAAATTACCACCCAAATTCTGTAAGAAACACTCTGATAAAATGGGAGAAAATTTTGCCTACTGTACAGTGTGAATGTCAGTCAATTCAATCCAAAATTAATAACTTACATGTTTTACTGATCACCTAATAATTCTGCACACTAGGAGCTCTTTTAGGGAAGTGCTGAGATTTCATATCCTCAGGGGGGCCCTTGCACTTTCTCATTCGTAGACCATGAGTGAACAGACAGCTCCTATCTAATTGGACAGCTTCTGGTACCTGAGCACTGGTTTCCTGTTTAACACATTAACATATCACTGGCAGGGTGGGAGGGTAAGAACATGGCAAAGAAGAACGACGTCTTCTTTGTTCTTAATATTGGAAAGTACATTTATTTCACAGTATTTGTACTCTCTTGGGATTCTATGCATCTCAGTTGAGAAGCGAATTTCCTTTTGCCACACTGCTGATGTTTCAATCCAAGCCAAGGAGATAGTGAAATGTGGTGAATCCCCTGCCTCTGCTCTTTGCTCCAGCAGTGTTCTCCTGGGGGTGTTATCACTCATTAGCAGTTTTGGGTTGCAGGGCTAGCACTGTGTTGTTACCTGCAAGTCATTTTACTGATGTCCAGAAAGATCAGAAGGGTGGACTCATAATTCCTCATAGCTTCTGAGCCGGGAGGAGAAAAGACACATTTGGGATTTTGACAGTACATTATTGAATTCAGAATTCTTTGTAAACAAGAGAGTCCTAAAACTCCTACCAAGAGTTTGATCTAAGCTTGCCTAAAAGTGATCACTGGCACAAGTTGCTAACCTATCAAGCACTTGAACATCACAGCCTAAGATTTTTTTCACGTGGGGGTTTGATTCATACTTTGGGCTTCTAGTTCTTCTACAAAATATTGCAAACATTCTTATTAGGTTAATTAATTTTAAAAGGACAGAGCAGACAAATTAATCATCTCTTCTCAGATTTTGTGTAAATACAAATTGGGCTTCAATAACTGATTCCCTTAGAAACTACAGCATATGTTTGGAGGGGTTTCCCATCCAATTTTAAATTATTTGTAGCTGGGGAATTTTTTTCCTTTGAATTAGAAATGGAGCTGTTGTTAAAATTATAGATTTTAGTACAGTTTTTATACATGTTCTGTCACTTTTATTTCCTGGAAAATATTTCAATTTTGTCCTTTGACAAAGAAATGTGCATTCCTTTTATTTTTTATTTAGATTATTCACTTTTAGTTGTAGGTCAGAATAATAGCTAGGACTGTTTTGTTAAAAAATGCAGTTTATATTCACTGATTCAGCTACCTGTACTTCTTTTCATGTCTTTTTTCTTTCTTTACTGCTTTTCTGAGATTTGTAACCCTGATTTATAATGATTGCCATCAGCTCTCATTCATATGTTATTTGATTCCAGTAGGAAAGCACTGACTGAAAGTAGTTTTACTCTTTTTCCTTCTAAATTCTATTTTCTTGTGTTTAAAGGTCAATCAATTCCCTGTGGTTTGAGTACTATACTTTTTTGAGTATTATACTATACTGTTGGTGTATACACTGGCTTAATACTCTCATTGCTTCAAGTGCATTTATGATGCTGGATATCAACACCTGTTAGACCCCCAAGAGAACCTTCATAATATTCACAATTTCACAGTCTCATTTTCTCTCCAGGCTGGAGACTACTCCTTTCTGATGAACCTTTGTTATGTATAATATCCTGTAGAGTGCTGAAATGGAGATTTCATCATTTGTTCTCTGTGATTTCTCTATTTTTCTGAGCTCTGCTTCAGTGCAAGGAAGACAAAGTCATTCAAAGTCAGGGCAACCACCTAATATTTAATTTTCCCTTCATTTGATTCCCAGTAATTAGAAATTATTAGTCCTGAAGAAGGATATCTCAGCATCCTGATTCTGGGTATTGAGACTGATGATGCCTTTCCTTCTAATGAGCAGATTACAATGTCATGCATCTACTCAAAAATTACAGTGTAATTTCTTTATTAAGTTAGTTTTGTCCTTCTTTTTGCTTTTTAATATAATAGTCCATGTTTTTCCCCTGCTCTTGTGTTCATTTTGATATTTCATTCCAAGAAACAGTAAAGTCCTCAAAACCCTTCCTGATTAGATGTTCTTTATAGATTTTGGATAAGTTTTCCTGGGAAAAAACTGTGAAGAAGCTTGCTTCATAGAATTTTAGAAACTGCAGTTAGTACACTATTCTCTTAATTACAAAACAGGTAATGTAGGAGTACATTAACAGAAGAGGTTCTCTAATTACTAAAACTGAAAAATCATATTTCTGGAGGTTTGTTGATTGGCTTTTCTGTAATTTGAGCAAGAACAAATAAGAAATAGAATTCCATTTATGCACTGAGATGAAGCAAATGAAAAAGAAAATTCCAATCTCCCTTTATTGATTTGTTCCATTGTGTTTTGCAGGATCTCAGAAAGATTCTAGATATTATCACTTACCATGCCTTTGATTTCGGTTCTGATAGATATGTAATCTCCAGTGCCTTAGGAAATGTATCTTCTTCTGAGGATCGTTGGTACCTTGATCTTCAGATTGGAACAGCAGTTGTCAGTTTCACAGAGTCTGAAGTAAAATGCAATCAAATTTCTTCAGAGACAACATTATAGCACAAAAGACAAGAATACGGCCCTGGAACCCAGAGTTTTGAAAACAAATAATGTGAGGAAAAGTCTCTGAAAAGAAAAAACTCTTTCATTGAAATTGCAATGAGTCAGGCTTTCAAGAAGCAAAGGATTAGAATTCCAGTATTTGAAAGTGAAACATTTTTTCCTTGTAAAACACAGGATAGAGTTAAAGTAAGAGCATATACAAGACCTTTCATAAAATATCTCTTGAGGAACACTTTAAAAACTGGTAGTATTCAGATTGTTATCAAGCCAGCTGTGTACATTTGTTGTGATTTCTGGTTGAGGTGAATGTACATCCGGGGTTGAACAGGCAGAGTTGAAACAACCTTGAGGCCACTGTACAGTTGATTCTCACAACTTTTTTTGTGTATCTACAGATATACATATATTCATTATAAGTAGTCATGACCTTCATGAATAATTAAAAGTATGCTTTCAACATTTTATTCCTTACAATAAAAACCTAGTTCTATAACCCTTTCCTTCTAAGGAACAGTTCTTCATACAAGTAATTGCCTAATTAGAAGGACATTAAGGGTTTAAGACTGGACTCAAGCTGATTTCTCGGCTGCATATCAAGAAATTGCTTCAAATCACAAAACTGATTATTGGGACAATGCAGTGCAGCATCAGCTATGTAGTAATATAAGTTGTTTTAGTGGAATAATAGCAATAGTGTTTCAGTCCTGGTCAATGAACTGCAGGATCCCCAAGGCTGTACTGTTTAATGATGATATTCCATTTTCAGAAGTGGGAAATATGAGGTACAGATGAAGGGGTAACTTTTCCAACATCCAGCAGCAGGAAAGTGGCAGAGATGATAACAAAATGAGTCTAGAAAAAGGCATTTGTGTGTATCTTTCAAAAGTTTACCTTCCCACCAAATCCAGGTGACTGTCTTGTATAAATCTTGGCTGTCATTCAAGCCCTGAGATCAGAGTGCAGCAAAACAGTGTAACTTTACTACAGCTTCTGTGAAAATATGGAATCAAGTAATTTCACTTCAGAGGATCTTGTTTGCATAGGCCGTTACTTCACAAGGTAATAATCCCTACCAGTTTGATTTAACTTTGCTGATATAATCCTATTTAACAACAGTCAAAACTGGAACTTGAAAGCTAGCAGAGAGTGTGGGGCAAGCATGGATTTTAACATAGGTGTTCTAATGGTTTCTCACTCTGTAGACATGATAAATTTAACTTCACTGCCCTTTCAGGTCAGAAGGACATGTGTGCATAAAATAGGGATATCAGTTATGAGAAATAGTGCTGTAAGTAGCTTTAAGGGGAGAAAAAGTGTGGGGTTTTTTTTTTTTTTTTTTATCTTACCTTTGGTTGGAAACTATGGGCTGTATCAGCATATAGAACATATTGTTTATTTGAAACAGCTGGCCTCTCCAAGTAGCCTAGAGGTATGTTAATGGCTTGGTAATTTTAGTGTTTTCAATTCCTGAACAATCTGAAAATCAGAGGAACTGGGCCTTAAGCTTCTCTTTACCAGTTTTCTCCTTTTTATGCTACATGTGAGGCACTCGAGCATAACAACATATGTAGAACTGCACCCACAATGTCCAGTGAGTTCTGGCAACATCTTGAATGTGGGAAGGTTTTTGAGCTGTAGTTTCACTTTCTTAATTACAGTCAACTAACCAGTCTGAACCCTGAGCTGTGATTCTTATAAGGTGTCTGGTATTTGTAGATTATGGAAAAAAACCCAATTTGTCTCTGCAATGTGCATGTAGAATTTTAATGCTGTATTGCTAAATTAAAGAAGGAATACTCTCATGTTTCTGTTGAACACAATTAATGGGTACCTCAGTCTGAATTTTAAAATATCTTAGTGCAGAATTGTTCATGATGTGCCTTATGTAGTGTAGAATTCAGGTTAGAGTCAATTTATTTTTTTCTGATGCTTTGTCCATGGTCCATTAAAGCTGTTCTCCAAAGTAAAAATGACATGATGTCTGCTAAAAATAACAGACTTGAAATCCAACATGCAAGATGGAACTTGAGTCTCAAAGGGGAAAGGACATGTTTTCATGGGCATATGCTTGAGTCAGCAGCTAATGCATCAAAAGATTCCCCCACGCCTAACCTAAAACGTTGCTGTTACTGATTAGGTCAGTGTTTTGACCTGGTGACAAGAAAGCAAGTTTTCAAGTCTCAGACAAACTGACATTTACCCTTGGGAAGGAGGCAAAATGACCCATGAAGTTTCCATCTGCTGATAGAATAAACATCTGTAGTACTCATGACTGGCACAAGTTCAGTAGCAGTAGAGTGATCTCTGGCCTCCTCACTTACATTGCCGTTGAATAGCAATGGCTTCAGATAGAAATTACCTCTGGGACTCTTCAAAAGACTAGATCTGCCTATTGAAAGAAAAATGCAGCTTGAGGCATGCACAAAGTTTAAAGTCTTACATGAAGGGTGAATATGAAAAATGAAATATTTACAAAAATATGTGCTGGATAGCCACAGGTAACCAAACCATGAGGGCTCTTCAGCAGATAAATCTCTGTGATGGTTCAGTGGCCACAGAGGCTTCAAAAAGGAAATCACAGGTCCTGTGCACATTCATGCTTGGGAGTATATCTGTATTATAACAGTTCTTTTCATATATTAAAGAAATACACAAATAAACTTCTATCAAATATCTTAGCTCTTTATTGTTGAAAGATAAGTTTCATTGTACTGTAAATAATAGACACATTGCTCAACTGAAACCAGAGATATTTTTTTTCCCAGGACAGCTTGGAAAAGAAACTATTTAACATACCAAAAGAAGGAATCAAATGTACAAAGAGAAGGAAAGCTCTTGTGATTTAAAAGGAAAGTTGTCTACCTCAGAAACAACTAAACTGTTTTGTTTAGCAAAACCACTTTTTGTACTAATGAAAGAAATTATGCCTGATTCTTAAGTCATGGTATTTACCTACCCACTAATATTATGTCCAGAAAAAAGCAGGAGACTTGCACTCAATGGTGACAGGAATGTTCTGAAAATGTGGAATCTTTTGAAAGCAGAATGTTGCATCCTTTTCTAGTCTAAATGTAAAAAGCAAAGTCAGTGGCAATCAATTCAACCAGGCAATTTCAGATTACTATATTCATTCTTTCATTTCCAATGCCACTGCTGCACATTCAGCTTGCTATTCTAACTGCAATATACACTTCTAGAAGTACAATCTTCTAGGAACATTAATAAGACAGTATCTAAAGAAGTCTAATAGTCTGATTTCTAATATGCTTCTATTCAAATTTCATAATTGATGCGGTTCCAGTCTTAGTCCATAAAATGTCATTAAGTTAGTTGCTAATATCTATTCCCTAAGTGATATGTAAATTTTCAGTTATTTTATTTGAGCACTGAAATAATTTTTTTTAAAATAAGTTTAAAAATTAGTTTAAAAACTAATAAAAATGGAAAGTAATTACATACCACGTATGCATTTATTTTATAATTTTTATAACTTTAAAAAGATGAGAACTATCAAAATAATTCCATTTCACAATTGGTTTCTCTTCCTGCTTTTAATCTTTAAATAGACATTCCTGATTTCACATGATAATCTATTAGAATCTACTTATTAGTCTAACACATTTGTAAACATTTTAACATTCCAAAGGCTAATGGCACCAAACATGCTTAGGGGTGTAATATCTGTATGACTTTGTCTAGAATTCTTACTGTATTCATTTGAAAGCAGATCTTTATTTTCCCTTTATTTTCCCTGGTAATATCCAATTTAGGAGATTTGGCTCTAGAAGATTAATAAATTAATTGTGAAACATTTTTTTAGGAAATCTGACATAACTTCGAGTCATGTCTGAAATGCTTCTAAGGCTTCTTTGTAGCACTTGAAAGGTTACTAAGTTACAGTTTCCTGAATTTCTAAACAGAATTCATGGCCCTAAACTGTATTTATCTTGCAATTTACCTGGTACTACCCCTCCAGGACCCTATGATGCACCTTGACCCAAAAATCATCGGAGATTCTTGTACCATTGACAGTGCTGCAGAAATCTGTCATGAATTATTAATTCCTAGCTGAGAATCTACAGGATTTTGTCTGCATCAAAAATATTTCCTTTTTTTTTTTTTCCCCTGAGTTTTACAACAAAGAAAAATCTTTCCCAATTCCTCTTGCTCTGTGTAAGTCAAACTATGTAACTCAATATCAAATATCAAACTGTCCACCCTCAGGAGAATGGTTGTCTTAAAAGACAACAAAAAAAATTGTTGTCTTAAAAGCTGCTACTTTTTTGGTGAAAATTATTTTATCATCATTACTCCATATGAGAACCCAAGGGAAATAAAAAACCCTGTACTTATCATCAAGCCCATTTATATAACCAACACAATGATCTAAATAACAAAGTGGAATGCACATTCAAATCAATTAGACAGATAATCCCAGCTGTTCCCAGTTAAATCTGTTCCTCACAGTTGTAAATAGAAAGAATAACATGGATTCCCTTCCATGCCCACATCTCCTGTGCTTTGTTTTTGTAGGCTCTGTATCACATAACAAATGCTGTATAAACAGGTCAATACATTTGCTTAATAGATTCATGGGTGTCACATAAAATATTGTATGTGTTACCATGAAGCCTTTGCAGTATAACATCCTCTGTCAAAGCTTGTTCAAATAGTTTATTAGACTGGACTTTTGAATGTGCCATTAGTAGCAGAAAATGGCATAGTTTTCAGGTAACAGAATAGTTTTGAACTTGTAGTAAACTGCAGGATCTGGGCTATAAAACACCCTTGCCATCAATGCCCAGCTCTTTTTAGCACCTTTTCTGGGCAATGCTAATCTCTATGTACAGATCTCTGTTGTCAGTCCTCTATAAATATTTGAGTGCCAAGGGTCTCATTCCAGAAAACCCATGAAATAAACATGATTAATGTTAGTGTCACAATTTTCACCATGAAAACTTTTCAATCGCTAAAATTTATTTGATTGGCATTCATGATGAAAATGGAGATTTATTGGGGATTATTCTGCTTTATTGGGTGGGTTTCCATGCTTTGCAAAAGAATTGAATAAAGAATTAAGTTATGCCCAAAGAATTTACATAGTGACTGAGTGCACAAAGGGAAAATTGAGGTTGACTGGTTATCAAGTTAGTAGACACTAAGTTTTAAGGCTGCTTCTTCATCAAGTAATATTGAATGTTCAATTCCAGGGTCAACTATCTCAGCTTTGTAGAAGCAGCTGTGTGCATCTTTCTTTTCTCCCTTGTTCCATAGCCCCATGAAGGCAGTGGCTATTTTGTCATTCAGTGCAGGATTAAGGGGGATAGCAAAATATTAAATTGCTGTTGCCATCGCTTTCTAATGGGCTATGAAATACATGCATCTGGTCAAGGATGAACTATGTTTCCCTGCAAAGTCATGAAATTAAAAAATTTCACATGAAGCAAGCTAGAACTTCATAAACTATGTACTTTGACTCTATACTTGTGATATATCATGTTATTTGGCTCTAGTAATTGCCAAAGCCAAGAAATGGAAAACTAAAAAGAAGAGGTATATAATTTTCTGATGTTGGCTGTTCTTCCCTATAAAATAGAGATGATTTCGTCTTACTTTAAAAGCCATTCCTTCTGTAAAATTAGGAATTTTGAACCACCCTTGTGACCATCTGTGCCTTGGCTCATTGAGCCTTTAAAGTATCGTGATGGATGAATGTATGTGACCATCTTAATCTTAAGGAATTCTTCTCTTTCTGTGAAGTAGGAAGGTTTTCCAGTTACTGTTCTTTGTGCTCCTGGCAAATTAGAGTCAACAAAGAAAGCATTTTCAATCACCAATTGACTTATTAAATGACTTATAAAAACTTATTATTCCTAGAGTTTATGCAAGAAGCACTTGCTTTCTGTACTTCAGGATATATTTGCCATGTTAATCTCTTCTAAAAAGTCAATTTGGTGTGAAAACAAGAAACAAAATATGAATGGAATTTTCAATTAGAGCAACATAGAGAGCAAAATGTCACTTTAATTCCAGGCTCTGAGCAGATTGTATGAGGAAACCAACAGAAAAATAACTTTAACTCAGTGTCACTGTTTGTTCAGCTTGCAGGCAGCTGGGTGTTGCTTGTATCAGACCAAGCATTATTTGCACGACATAAAGTGCATATGTATTACAATTTTTATTTATCTTCTACCATGCTATATTTTCAGGTGTTAGGCATCTATACTTAGGAGTCACAAAAAGTGTGACATAACATTTGTGTTCTCAACTCTCCAAATTTTAGTAGACATTAGTACAGGCTTTGTACTTAACAAGTGTCTTGCAAATAAATATTACTAAGGATGTGCTTGTGGTGTGTTAATCTGCAGGTACAGCAATAGTTACAGGTTCTTGGTTGGCTTTGACCACCACTAAGATTGTAGCTGTTGTGAGCAGGTCTATACAGAGCCCAATCTGTTCTCTGACTTCCTGAGACTCAAAATTTGGTGAGACCATAGTGCCTCATGCATCTCTTGCAGAAGAAGCACCAGCAAACCCTTTACCACACTCCTGTCTTTCTACTGCCCCTTCCCAAAGTTGTTCATGTCACTGAGCAACAAATATGAGCAGGACTCTTGTCTGGTTGAAAGAAGATTGGAAGGGGAAGGGCCTTATTCTTCAGCTACATTAATTTCCAGTTTAATTCATTGTTTTGCTGACAGCAATACGCAGGGGTTAACTAGGTAGGCTAGTTTGAGCAGCACTAGGATTGGATATGAAAGCACAACCCACCACTGTAGAGTCACCTCCAGCTCAGGACAGGAAAATAACTGAAACTATCCCTAGCATAACTGCAGGTATTGCAGCTCAAACCCAAACCATGTCTCAAGTCAACGCAGCTGGAAGGTACTTTAACACATGATACTTCTACTCCAGGTCTACTGTCAGAAAAGAGCTACCCTAAAAGATCATAAGCCACAGCCTTGTGAGGCATCCCTGGAGAATATAATTTCAATCCTGCAGAGGACTTTGCATGCTGTTAGTAATGCAGGAAACTACAGGAGGGAAAATACATTTCAGTTGCATGTTTTCCGGGTTCAGTACTGTTCCCTGGCAAGTGTGTTGTCCTGTAGGCACAGCCCACTGTCATAACTTCCCAAATACCATGGCCACCAGGGTGATCAATTAATGACCAGATTCTGTCTCCACTGAGATGCATTCATTAATTCAACACTGTACTTTGCAGGTCATGTAGTTGTACATTTTTGCTGAGCTGAGCACTGTAATGACTGAGATATTATTTATATTCTTCTTTGTATGTACTCTTAGTGAAGATGAATACACTCCTAATTTAGTTGAATTTGTCGCAGATCCGGGCACCTGTCTCTCTAGCTGAGCTCCTCCACATCTCAGCTGTGGATATTTTGAAGTACTTTGGCAACTGAGCTACAACTTCACTAGTTGAACAATACACTTCAGCTGCAAAGTTATTTACAAACTTTACTGATCAAGCTGTATATTCTTGGGCTGAATTTCCTACAGACAGCACTTTGCAGATGGAATTAAATTCTTTACTGATCATAAGCAATGAATTAATTTATTTGATTAGCAGTAATTTGCATTATTTGCTGATTATGTTCTCCAGTTCCCACCATTAAGAGCTGTGTTGTGTTGCTAGTGCTGGTTAATCACTTACCACACTGTACTTCAGAGAGTAAGGCATTTTGGTTGTAGATGAAGAGATATTTGTCTTCAAATACTTCTGAAAAACATTTCTTCCGTGTCACATAGGGGAAGATATATTTTTTTAAAAAAAGATTACAGATGAAAGCACATTTTCCTATGAAGGCAGATTTTTGTTAGTTCCTTGCTCCACCATTTTTTAATTTCTCATTATTTGTTATGGTTATGGAGGTACTGTTTTTATTGCCACTGCATGGGATGGTGCAGAGCTTTACTCACTGAGGAGACCTCAGTGTACTCTGGGCACCTCATTGGGCCAAACTGCCTTTTTTATCTTCTTCTGTGTGTATCTAAGCTTGTCATGGTGTAAAATCTATGCAGGAAACACTGTACAATTTTGTCTTCATAAAAATCTACCTGTTCTCTCTGCTGTCAATCTCTTTTGGACAGCTTTCACAAGTATTTTTTACATAACTGCTCTAAAAACCTGGCAGTCTCTGTTCTAGGCAATTAAGTCCTCCCCCCACCTAGTGCAAAGAAAGTATCCTTTACTTACCTACGTAGGACATTTGTGGTATAGCTTAACTGAATTCATTTTCATGATGTGGAGAAGAAAAAATTCATTCTTTTGGGCACCCTTCTTACTGTATACATGTATTGACCCTGCAGTCTCTCTGGCACATTTGAAAGAAGATAGTTTTAGAATTAATGGAGTTAGCAAGTTCATCACTGATTTTTATCATTCCTGGTTTATATCTTGCCTATATTTTTGTAGAAATATTTTTTTTAAAAAAATCTAAACACCATCTTCTACCAATTTAGTTTTCTTTCTAAAACCATTTAGTAACTAACATGCACTTTCTCCCAGCCTATAAGCTTTTAACCATTGTAACCAGTTTTGTCCACCTAGAAAGAGAATACACCTTTTCAGTAAGTTTCCATAATAAAAGGATAGGTTCCTTCTTATGATAAACTGATGAACTTTACCATTTTTATGTAGCTCTCATTTGGAAATAGAAAACTGATAGATCAAATCTCTTGGCTCTCTTTAGCATGATTCTGCCTAGTATATTAAATGAGAATATATTATACTTCTCTTTTTGTGCACCACTTAAATGAAATTTTACAACATTCCTCCTCAATTTTTTTTTTTTTTCACTCTGTCCTTGATTTTCCAATGAGAGGCTTCTGGGGCTGGCTTGGGCCTTCTGCCCTTCAGGATCCTTTGACTTGCCCATACTGTTTCTGGTTACTTGTCAGTACAGATTCGACTTTCAAATGCAGAATACGTGGGATCCCAAGGCTCAGAAATATGGGAACAGGCTTTAGTTCTGTGAATTTGAGTGATTTTTACATAAAGTTACATTTTTCAGACAGTACTACTCTTTTGTTTAGCTCC
Source organism: Certhia americana (assembly GCA_018697195.1). Taxonomy (NCBI): domain Eukaryota; kingdom Metazoa; phylum Chordata; class Aves; order Passeriformes; family Certhiidae; genus Certhia; species Certhia americana. Next base: position 28,119,576 of record CM031863.1, on the reverse strand, counting down.
AGTAGGTTTTGTATCATAGTCTGAGTCTTTTAAATTCACTCAATCAAATTATAATAACTAATCCTGTTATTCCCTCAGTCTTGATAATATTTTGTCTGAGAATTTTAAATGCCTCCTGAATTTTACCAAAATGGTAAAAACTTAATGAAAACAAAAACTATCTCCTATAAAAAGGTATTCTTTTCTATATATGATGTAAAAACAGTGAATTCAAATGTGAAGGTGTCTCTGCAGTTTTGCATCTCAAGCAAAGCTGCTACAGATGGTTACTTCACTCTGGTAACCTAATTGGTCTGCTGGCATTACACCCACATTACTTCAAGGGACAGAAATAAATTTATGAAATGCTGCGTAAAGCCTGAAATAGCCACCTTTAAGTTTAATTTTCCCCTTAATGCTGTAGAGTCTATAAAATATGCATTAATTCAAGTTTTTAATAGCTTTCATTAATCTATCTTTCCTTTGTAAAGGAGACAATATCTAATATGTATGGTTCCTCTCTTTATGCTTTCAACCTCATGATAAATTTAATTATCTCACCTTGCTTTAGAGTTATTTTTAGCAATATTTGGAGCACACAAAGTTATAAATATCCCCTTCTCTGCTGATATCCTTAGACCCAGGCAGTCAATACACAAGTTATATGGTAGAGTTGAAACCTAGATGAACTGACTGATTATTAATGCATTTCCACAGAAGCAGAAAGAAAATGGCTCATAAAACTTTAACATATTGCTGAAAGAATCATTGTTGTGTGATGTACACCAATTAATATGTTTGTATTGACTACCTACTTTTCCTTTAAGTATGTGCTTTCAGGAATATTCTCCAGCTTGCTGCTTTCTTAATGAACCTTCTATGTTATATAGGGAAAACAACACAATAAAAGAAATTATATGAGTAGAACAAGGCTATCAGTGACTTCAAGTATTCAATCACAAAATAATATTAAAAATAATAATGGGATGATGCTTCAATACCTAAAAGTGTAATAACTGCATTCATGCTTAATAATTGACATAGTAATAACTGCATTCATGCTTAATAATTGACATAAAATACATAAAAGACAGAATATGGCTCGGACCAAAGAGGAAAAATAAAAATTTCTGCTATTTGTACTACATGGATGTTTGTAGACTCCAAGTAGCTTTCAGAGGGGAAAAAAATGGTGCAGGGAAACCTCCTGCTTGTTTCTGTAGGTTTTGTGGATTTGTGGATTTTTATCTGGAGCAATGTATTTTCAATCAGCCCCTCTGTCCTGGGCTTTCATAATGACAGCTGGACAGAGGAGTTGTAAGACTTTGCTTTCACTCACTCTTCAAAATATTCTTGAAGTGTATCAAATTTTTAAATTTTTCCTATAATTTCATCATTATAAATTATTTAAAAACACCTGTCTTGAGAATAACTGGTTAATATTTTTAACATTACTGTGAAACTAACTGCCCCTCACCAACTACTTGTCTAGATTCCATAAAAGGCAAAATATTTGGACTTTGATGGGATTTTGTATCTTCTGATTCACCAAAATGCAGCTGAATCAAAAATGCTGTTTCTCTTTGTTTTCTAGGAGAGAAGGAATAGGCAACCCACTGGAAAATGTGAGGCGAGGGCAACAGAAAACTCAGTGATTGCAGGCACCTGTAGATGAAAGCAGGGTTTGTGCCAATGAGATTAAAAACTGATTTCAGATAAGGGAAGTGGAGGACAATAGAGGAGGCTATCCTAAACTTGCCCACTCCTGTGCCTGTGGTGCTTTTTTCCCCCAACCTCGGTGCCAGGGTAAGCTGCCCTTTGCTGGCTGTTGCCAGAGACAGTGTCAGAGCTGAAAGGCAGTCCCTGCACGGGCACCTGGAGCTCCAGAGTGCCATGTGAGGAGGAGCAGCACTGATATTCTTTGTCCAGGACCTGTGCATCATTAGCTGCCACGTTTGCAGAGAGAGCAAAGTAGCAGCAGGCAGTGCTGCAGGGGGTTCTCAGGGGTGATGGCCTTACTCATGAATTCCAGTGCTGAACTGGAAAACTTAGAGGCTCTGTGTAACTGATGAAGGGCTGAAATCCTCTGTGATGGGAAGATCAGTAGATGGTGGTATTTTGTCAGTGTCAGCTGGTACGTTATGGGCTGTGTCATGAATCTTGGGAACAATACTGGGTTTGTGACAGAGCAGCCAGAAATGGGGAATCAAGCAAAGATTCTATCTCTTAGTAGCCTTCTTGAAGGTTTCCTGCCTTGCTGCACCTGATTTAATCAGGTTGTATGTGTTTACTGGAGTTCTTTTCATTTAGATACATTCTGAGTGAATGAAAACATTGTTTTAATGCATTGATATGGTCACAGGCTTGCCAGTGAGCTGAAAAGACTAGGGCTTTGTGTTAGCAAGTTTTGGTAGATGTTACCTTTGCTGTGAACACATTTCTCATCATTTACCTTCTCTGATAGAGCCCTGAGTCACTTGCTGCTTAGCAGTTCTGAAACTAATGTCATTATGCTTCAGACCAGCTTTCTGTAACAATACATTGCAGTACATCCAGAAATAAGGTGTGAACATGAAATTAGGTATTGTTACCATCTTAGGATCAGTGCAGCCCAGCTTCTCCATGCTTTGTAGGTACAGCAACTTTCATCCTTGTTGAGTCCAGAAATGTGAGTTCTTGATTGCAGCTCTCAACTGATTTTACCCCAGTTCATTGTCAGTATCAGAAATGTGAAACTTGAGATACGAAGATCCAAACAGGAGTCTGAGGTAGCCAATGAAGATAGGCAGGATGTGTTATTGCAGCCTGCTATTCAGTGGGCTTCAGTTCATTTCTTTGCTAATCCAAAAAACGCTTCTATAACTCTGAACAAATCAATTTCGCCTGCAAACCCTCTTTGCTAAATTAGAATGAAGCTTAAAGCTCACAGGAGAAAATCTGAAGTAGGTTAACTTAGATATTATTCAGAAAGACTGGTAGCAAGAAAGCAGAATTTACAGACTATTGCAGGAAGTTGAGAGTAGAGGTACTACTGAGAGAGGCAGTGCCCAGAAAGCAGAGGATTAGGATGGCAGGTCCTTTCCTGAACTGAGTCTCACTGAGTGAGGTACCAGCAACACAGGTCTGAGTCACTGGCATCGTATTTGCCTTTCTGCTGTTAGTTCCAGGGACAATGACAACCTGTGGTGCCCAGAATTGCCCTGTGGAAGGAAGATGGAATTGAGCATTAAACTAGATGGTGGGATGGGGAAAAAAGAGAGGAGAGGTAAGCTGTTTTCATGTAATATGTTTTGCAGTAGAAAACAAGGAGAATGAGTAGAAAGATCTTACCTTTATAAAAAAAAAATCCTGATACACTTTCCAAATATCTAACATAGAAGTATTGTCAGGAAACAGGAAGGCAGCAGAGGAGACCTTTATTGCTTTCTTATTACCTTCTTTTCTCATTATCACTCAAGTATTATAAATCCCAGAGCATATTGTTCCTAAATTCTCATTAATAACCCACACTATGAGTATGTTGTTTTATAAATACTGATTTTCTAAATTCCCTTTGGGCAATAAATATGAAACTCAGCTCCCTGGAAACTAGCAGAATTAAGAAGCTGTAATGTAATAGCAGTGTCTGTCTCCTGAGCTACCATTTTTCAAGCTTTCATCCATTATTCTCTCTTCATCCCACTGGCAAACCCAAGAGAAGGGTGCATTGCCAGTGACACTTCTACTGAGAAATAAAGTTGTCTTGCTCCCAGTAGCTGACAGTGATGCTAATGGCAGACAAATGCTACTCACATAAAGCTGGGAAAAACATATCCATGGTGGGTCTGAGTGCATTGCAAGGCAGCATCCTGTGCAAGGGCTGGAGGAGCTGGGGTTATTTTCCATGATGCCTGGTGGCACGGAATTGAGTGATGTTTACTCTTGTCAGCATTAGAATGATCTATTCAGTTTATTTTAGCAATGTGGCCTACAGGGGAGTAGAAGCCAAATACCAGTTTGGCTTCTAAGGCTACTAGTTTAAAAAGTTTTAAATTGATGGTTTGCAGGTTGCTCATGTAAAAATTCTGATCCTGCAACTAAGGCAGGACATTCACTCATCATAGTTATTCATAGTTACACACTAACCATAGTTACCAACACAAGGGTTTGGTGATATTTTACAAAGTTTATTTCCATTGACAACAGTGCACAAAGATAGCAACTGTGGGACAATTGTATTTGCAATCCTTGTTAAGAACTAGAGAGGAGATGATAACAAATCAAACAGTTGGATTTAATAGATGAAGTTTTTTCAGATGACAGGGACTAGACTATGAATGGTCTATTTCAGACAGCAAGTTGTGGAACATGTCTCCACCAAGCAACCTCTACAGAACAGTTAGGTCAGTCTGTTTGAATCTCTGAACACCTGAATTTTCTTTCCAAAATACAGGTAGTAAAATCGTGCCCAGTCTGTCACTTTTCTTTATTACAGCTGTGTTTCCAGCTGGCATAGACGATGCAGAGCTGACTCGAGCACGAGTTAAGAGTGACACCAAGTGGTTAAGCATTGTATTTCGAGGCGATTTTTTCAAAGTATCTTTCTGGTTTATCTTTGATTTTGAAACACCACTCCTGGGTTTTGTCTTCTAAACAGTCCTGATTATGTCACTGAATATTTTTTTCTTTAAATAAACAGACACAGGCTCTCACTTGTTTCATAAGCAAACATCACCCTCAAATTTATGTTCCAATTCTTTCTGTCCATATAATACAATTTGCATAAAATTTCTCTCCTCCAGAATAAGGCAGTTTCTGGGTTTTAATGATGTGCTGAGAAACACGTGGAACTGTTTTCAAAGAAGAGTAGGAAAGCAGCAACTGCACTATAATTATTTGACTGTAGAACAATAAAAAGAATGAGTAGCAAAATGTGCTTCTGGGTAACGAATCTTCTGGGCAGTCATGATAGAATAATGCACATTTCTTTCTCTTACGCTTCCTTTTAAATGGTAGATATCTGGTTACAAGCTGTTGCCCTGCACAGCTCTGTGAAGAGCAGGTGAGAGGAAGCCCACTTTCAACCCTACTGAGAAAACCAAAATTGACAGAACTCTTGAATTAGAGCCTACTGCCAGAAAGCTCTTTAAATGATGAACTCGTTCATATAATCGGCAAAATAACAACTCTGATGAGAGTTGTCCCCTCCCTTATCAAATAAACTGCGATTCTCCGTAGCTCTGTGAGCAGCCATTGTTCTGGAATTAGGTAATCACTGTGCTTCCAGAAAGAAGCGATCTGCTAACCTGAGGTATTCCTTTCTGTGGCAAGTAGGCAGGCAAAGGCAAAGCAGACTTTCTTACCAAGTAACCTGATTATCCTAGCCGAAGCTTACAGTGTACAGAAGTCCATTACTTTCATTTCTGTAGTCAAAAACACAGAGGAAAGGGAATCAGTGTTAAAGAGCACTTGGGAAAACGACAGACCGAAAAAGCCTGTAGCCTACCTGGAAGATAAGCCCAAAAAAAGGAGCACTGGAGGGAACAGCAGTGATATTGTAGAGTGAACATTAGTAAGAATAGGACTCTTTGGAAAGTCTCTGAGTTAATGGCCAGTCCTGTTACATACATGGAAAATAGTAGTTTTGGAGTTGCTTGCATTAAAAATGATGGGAAAGACAGAGCAATTAGAGGCCTGTGGATAATAAAAAACCAAAAAAACATTACTTAGGTCAATCTGCTATACTTTCAAAAAATGTAATAATTAAGTAGCAGGCATTTCCCCCCCCCCTCTTCCCCCACACCCCAAAATGCTGCTATTTGAACTGCAGATACAAAATTGTTCCCATAAGTGAATTTTTGCATCAATAACAAGATCTCTGCTGTTCATATAAGACAAGTGTTTTTGTGCCACTGAGTTGGAAGGTGACAATGTTTTTAGATGGTGCCCTTGTGATCTCAGTAATTATCACATCCCTTGCCAGGGTAACAAACTAGCAGAGTAAAATACAGTTTTGGTAGAGTTGTGAGAATTCAAAGCAGTTCAACTGCTGCTTGATGTGTCAGGATGGAGTGAGAAAAAACTGCAAGAGATCCCACTGTGTTTTGGGGAAATGTAAGAGCAGGGTCACCATAAAGGGACTATAGCCACTTTATGATAATGGCCCCTGATGATGTTATAGTTGATTTCAGAATTTTTACATAAATTTCTTTTTTGAGTTTCAGTAAATTCTGTGTTGGGACAATGCTGTTATAATTTTGTTTCTTGCCAATTAGAATCTGCAAATAGTCAGTTCTTCAATTTTGCAGTTAAAAAAATAGCATTTCTCATCCTATGTATGTGTTTTATACCGAAATTGTGAAGCTCTTCATTAATTACTTTGTGTGCCTATTAACTGGAGTTGCTTTGGCAACCTCTCCTTCATGTCTCTCATTTTTCCACTTCGTGGCTTAACAACCATTATCTTTGTGTGATATCATTATCAAATTTTGTAAGACACAAACTAAAGTTTGTTGGAGATAGCTGCTTTCATGATTTTTTTTTTTTTTTTTTAAGTTATAAATGTTACTGAGTTTGTACTTGGGGGTTTTAAATCGGAGTTTCAAATGAAAAGTAAAAATTCTGGGTTCAAGGCATTTGCCTCAGGGGACTGGTTTAGGTGTGAAGTGCCACTGATAGCCAATACCCAGCCATTTCTGGCCATGCCTCTCAGTGCTCACCATTCAGGGATGTGACAGCTGTTTTAGAGACAGAATTACCTGATTTCCCTTGAAATCTGATGTTCTCTCGTTACGTATTGAAAGCAACCTAATAAGTAAAACTGCAAAAAGGACTACTTATGCCATAAAAGGAATTCCATATGGCTTCACATTTCCCACATTAAAAATCATTTTGCTCTCACTCTTCATTCATGCTTTATAGCAAGTTGAGAGGTATGTTACCATCTTCTTTTGCAAAAGGGCATCAGAGATAGCACAGAAAATAAAATTATTGTTGTCAGTCAGTGACAAACTAGGACAATCCCAAATGTTTCATTTGAAATCTGTATCTCACACCTGAGGCCAGCATGGGAGATTGTATCAGCAGGTGTTTGGAGAGGATGCTGTTTGTCTCCATTTGCAATAGCTTTGTTTGAATTTAATTATTAATAAGCCAAGTTCTTCTGTGGTTCATACCTGCAAATATCAAGAGAGCTCCAGGACACCAAATAGTAGTCATGGGAGATAAATACTCAATTTATCTCAGGGTGATGTAAGCCTAGAGCAGCATAAAAATAGCATTTTTCCAAGATGGAGATCCAGGAGGGAGAGCATACTTGTGTTTGGTTTGTTCTAATGCAGATTGAAGTACTACAGGGAAAAAAATCACCTTCATTCTCAAGATCCAGGCAGGTTTTGTGACATATGAGGCACCATATGGGATATTGCTGAATCGTGGGACTCAATTTAGCTCTTGCTAAAGCTGTTTTATTTAAGAGATATTTTGAATTGTTTTCATACATCTTGCAGGAGTTAATAAAATATCATATGAAACAGTTTCTGAATCTATCAAAAGCATTTTGAATCTCTACTGACAGAAAAAAAAAAAAAGGCTAAGAGCTGCTTAATATTTACTGGCCTCCCTTGAGGTGCCAATCAAATCAGCTGTAACAAAGTGACCATGAAATTTTCCCCTATTATCAGGAACACTTTAGAATTGTCAATTTTTTTTAATGCAAATCAAATATGAATTTCTGGTAAGCTCTCTGTTGACCCCAGCAAAATGGATATGATGCATGACAATTCTGGTAATTTTTCTGCCCTGTACTAGAGCAGTGAAACACCAGACTTTCAAGGAAAACTCAGAAAATATTTTTACACTCTGTGCTTTCAAAGGCCATGGGTAGGACCAATTTTTACAGCAAGAGTTAAGAGTTGATATGGTCATTGTTAGCTGAAGGTAAGTAAGGTGAATTCTTGGCTTTTCTATTTTCAAGGAGCCTCTCTAGGTGCTATTTATATGGTATTGATATAGCTTTTTTCTGAGACTGAGTATGTCCTTTTATTCTCTTTATTTTAAATGATTTGCTGAGGTTTTCAAAGGCTTCTATGGGCTTGTCTGTTAGCAACTCATTACCTAAATATTCTTAACACATTTTTGTCACAATACAGAAGAAAAAAATCCATTCTTTCTGTGCTAATACAATACTCTTACTTCTGTCCCAGGATAAGTAAACTCTTGCAGTTTTCCATAGAAATTCTGTATTCTGCTGATTTAGAACTTCAAGGGAAATGCCTTAAGGAACCTAAAAGCAGCTGAGCACAGAGAAATCTGCTGGCAAATGCATATCATCGATATACAAAACAAAACCTAAATTTGTATCTCTTAATGATATACAGTTGATATATGATGTAAGACTAAATTCTCTGTTAAGAATTCTCATCTAGTAAAGGTGCAGGTGCCAAAGTGCTTTCTTTAAGAATGCCCTGGGTACTTCAGCTGCTTTTTCCAGGTTGCATTCACCTCCTCAGGTGTGGGTTTGTACCTCTATAAGCCCTTATTATTGCACGTTATTAACTGACAAGTCATAAATGATTATTCATTGTATTTCAATGAGGTCTTAGCAAATCATTCAATAAAATCATCATCATATTAACTTTGGAGTATTACCCTTTTCACACAGGGTGTGAAAGGGAAAGAAAAAGTCATTAAAGAAGGACTGAAAATTAAAAATATTAGCTCCTTTCTCTGTCAGAATTAACTTGCCTTGTATAACACATAAGGAGAACCTAAGCCTTCCTTATTCGAGGTCTTCTAATTCTTCACCACACTAAAAAATACAACTAGTCTTGCCCTTTTTATAGGTGGCTTCTGCAAGTTTTCTACTGCTTCTTAGTTCTTATACTTTTCAAGACTTGAAAATCAGTGGTACCTTTGGACATGGGCCACATTTACTCACATTTCTTGAGGGAAAGATTAAATTGTTTCTGCAGATTATAATTTTAAAAGAAAATGAGTTTGCCAAATTTTACTTCATCCTTTTTCACAAATACCAATTAAGTTATTTTACTCTTTTTTACTTCTGCTTCTATTTGCCAGGACACCAAACATTTGCATTTTCCATAAAAAGAGAGACCAGTTTGTTGATTGGTATAAAGAGAAAATTGAAAGAACAGGCATTTTGATAATTCCTCTATCCCAGAATAGTTAAAGAACCAGTCTTTAACTTTTTTTCATGGTTCAGAATTTTCAAGGTTTCAAAATTGTTGTTCAGTGTAATCTGAACTCTTCTGTTAATTTTAATGGAAATGTAAGTGGAAATATTTTGGAAAATCTTGAACTTAGTGAATATTTTTCTCAGCTTTGAAACTATCCTATACATTGCTAAATTAATTAAATGTAACTAAACAATTGCTCAAATATGGATTATCATTCTTTCTGTTTGATTTTTTTTGTATTTTAGAAAATAAACCCCCTTACACTTCTTTCAAATGGTGTAGATTGGACCAAAATAGGATCAGGTTTATTGCTCTCTGTTAAATGTTATACAACTATTTCAACTGAAAATGCATAATGAATTTTGCAGTAATAGGTTTGTCTTTGTGGTTGAAAAACATTCTGCATTCTGATATATTTTAATGAATATTTCAAAAACCTCAGAGACTAATTTAGATTTTCTCTGACATTTTGTAAGTACTTCATTAGAGTTATATTTCCTTCAGCATTGGCAGTCATTCTTAAACTGAGTTAATGAATAAACATTGAAACAGTCATCTAAAATAATTTCCATCCTTGACCCTGTAAATATCTATATATTCAGTAACAACCAGAAGACGATGCCAATTCAGAAAAGCTGCTCTGGGGAGAGATTAGGGGCAAACAATGCTGATTTCAGATATCAGAATTAAGAACAAAATCAGTGAATGTTTATTGCACAATAACAACAACAGAAAGATCAGCAGGATCCTCTCAGCAAGCAGGAATGACAACAGGATGCCAAACTTGAGGACTTGTAATCCATGATATTCAAGACAATATCAACCCTCTATTTTTCCCTATATGATCCCAATATTTGTACTAAAGCAGTGACAAGATCAGAACAATCAAAATTAGCATTGCCTCCAGACTCTCTGCTGTAGCTTCCCTTTGGAATAATGGACACAGAGCATGTCCTGTGGCACACAAAAAAAGCAGGAAATTTTCCTCAGCAGCTGCGGAGGTCACTAGGCCTGCTAATGTTATGATTTTGGAAGTACATACTTTTAAAGGACAGGGAGAACAGATGGGTTGGAAGATCACACACTGTCAAACACTGCACATTGGATAAAATTAGACAGACATTTTAGTAGTGCTAGAAAAGCAAATAAAAGATGCAATGCAATAAGGAAATACTAATATGAGTTGCAGATAACTTTTTTTTTGAGGAAGAGACAGAAACAGCAGTGAACAAGAAGGAAGGCTCCTAGGAAACTTTATTTCAAGTCTGAAAAAGCAGCTGTGGGATTTTGTTCTTCACAGGACTAATGCTTCCATCTCTATTTTTGCTCCATCTTGCTGGGCTTAAGAAAGTTTAAAATTTAAGATGGTGTTGCCTGTTGAAAGTGTACCTGTTATTGCAATCACACTGAAGTACGTAACAATTCTGAGGATTTTTCTGTGTTTAGTCAGTATTTTGTATCAAGTGAAGTATTTTCAGGACCTTCATAGCAGTATCTTGGGTTTAAAATTGAGGAGTAAGGTAGTTTTATATAATGGCATAGATGACTTTAGGGTCAAGGTAATAGCCTTGCACTTCTTTTTTACCTATTTCACTTTGGTTTATTGAATTTTTCCTGAGGTTTATGCATTTTTTGTGTTTTGTTGTAACATTATATGCAAGAGAAACACTAAGCTTATATAATAAGGCTTCCCCTTGGCATTTTCCAACCTAGTTCCTAACACAGCTCCTGTAGTCTGAACATGGGGTCTTGCTGAAAAGACTTAACTGCTTTTTCCCAGTTTCCAATAGTGGTGGATGATCCCCTGTCACTTTGTCACTCAAGTTCATCAGAAGAGTTAGGATTTCAGCTGCTCAGTTGGAATTTTTCTACGCTGTCACTATGTCACTAATTTGTGGAAAAGCAGATTTTATATTTAAGGTGGAATATCTATTTAAGATTAACCCTTTTTGATGACTCTTACAATAGAATAGTAGTGAGTTTTAATCCAGTTCAGAGTTTGAGGTGAGAACGAAGGATTTTAACTTCTAGAATAAGAGTTATGTACTCAAGGGTTATGTACTCAAAAGCTGTTCCCTGCTGTGGATGATCTCTTTAGTTTCCTGGCCTGATTAGTTCTTCCTTGACAGGCTACTATTACTGTTTTTCAGTTTCAAATTGCTTCCAATGCAACCAAAATCCCCATTGCTATTGCAGGGAGCATGTAAGCATTTACTGTCATTTTTTGTCTGCACAAGTTTTGTGTTTAAAACAAACCTTTTCCTAAACTTTCCATTATCATGGGCCCAAATGACTAATCAGGCACTTTTTAACCTCATTTTTTATTTCCTACAGTAGCTACTCTATTATAGTAATTCCTTCCAGAGAAGTAAATCCATCTCTATATATGGAAGCTTCCAGCAGCTGCAGTTTGTTGCTTTTCTCGTTGATGTTAGCACCACATCAGAGAGACTTGAGAATGACTTCTAAAAACAGCTCAAAACAAACAGCAGTGCTATTTAAAATGGTGGGGGGTTCCTAGTTAAAAAGGTTTTTGGCTAGAAATTGAAGAATACCTGGCATGGAAGGTGTTCTGAAAAAGAAAGATTGTATTTCAACATCTTCATGGTTTGGGACCGCCCATATTAGATTTGGGAATTTAATATGCAAGTGACTGTTGTGGCAGGAATATACCATGATGGACTCCAGAGTACTGGTGGAGTAATGGAATATGAATTTTCTGTCCTATTTGAAAAGTCCTGATAGAAAAAAGTTTTTTTTATTTCAAAGAGACAAAATATTTAGTGATCTTTTGCCAGAACACAAAATGTTATATTGTCAATCAAATTGTGTTATATTTCAAAAAGTTCATTCTAAATGTTTTGCTTCTTTTCAGTTATCTACTGTAAAATGAAATATGGTATTTTGAACAAATCTGTATTCAACATGGAAACATTTCTTGTTAAATTCCCTCCTTTGACTGAAATTTTTTACCAAATTTTCAAATACCTTTAGCTTCCTGAAATCATAATGTGTGACAAATTTCCTGCTCAACAAGTAAAAGATGTTGTCCATCTCTTTGCCAAATACTTTGAAACTCAGCAGAAAATACATATAATTGCACTTCCTGAAAGTTCATCTTTATAATTAATTAGGTAGTAAAGATGGGCATAAGTCCCAAACCTGAATTAAGGCAGCCTGGGGTTTTTAGCATGTTTCAGTACCATTGACAGAGAGACCTCCAGGCTTTCCGGACTTTTTTTTTACTTTTTTTTCCATAATTAAGGGCTAGAAATACCGTCTCATTTTTCTATTAACAAACATGAGATCTTCATATCATCATGTCACTGTATGTGCTGGCTTTGAAAGCTTGGGTATGTTGTGCTTTCCTCCTAATCTGGCTCTGACAATAGCCATGTTATCCAAACAAATATTTTGTGCACTGTACAAAAATGTACAGTTACTTGCATTAAACAAAGGAGCAGCCATATGAAACTTGTGTGCATCAGATCAGCTCCTTCCACTCCCCATTTGTATGAGTTATGGAAGGTTTATGGTGACAGGGTGCTCACAGAAAGCTGATGTTCCTATCTGAGCATACTCATGCAGAGAAACTGGAAGTGGAAAACTGAAAGGATGGGCCTTGACGAAGGGAAGGTTTATAAAAGTACAGTTCAGAACTCTTCAGAAGATAGTTTTGCACTCCCTTGGGTTTGTGGGTGGCAGAAGAGAGCACAGGGAACTATTCCTGTCCCTGGGCTTTAGCACTTGGTTAGCCAGATGCAGCAGTATGGCTGGGTTTTCCATAATAAAGGGCAACCACATATTTTTCATCTGGCTTTCGTTAACACTGTGAAAAAAACCAGAAGTTGAGGTTCCCATGAGGAAGTGCCACAAGTGTGAGTGCTGTGAACCACAGTCAGAACAAAATAGTTCTTCCCTCTGTGTAAGAATTGCTGCTCTTAGAAACTTCCAATTCAAGTTTAGGGAATATGAGGAAATTCCAATCCATAACTACTGCGCGTTACAGTAATTATATTTAAAAGAAAGCTTTTTCAACACATCCATCCCACAAGCTGGATGTCCCTTTCACTGTTCCATTTCCAATAAAGGAAGAAGTAGTGACATGATCAAAAAGACCTTCCTTTATTACAGGACATCCAGAAATATAAACTAGGTTAAAAGTTCCAAAGGCACTGGCTAAAAGCACAGGTGGATCTAATATGTACATTAAACCAGACACATGCATCCAACCACATTTACGTACACAGGAGTCCTTCTCCTCCTTTTGGCTGCATCGATGAGAAAGACCAACTCCAGCCTGTGCTTCAGTGGCTGCTCTCCAGGTGAGGCAGAAACCCTGTGGGAAGGGCTCTGTCTGTGTCCATTTGAACCCTGGAAGGTGGCAAACTGTGGCTTCCAAACAGATTTGAAAATTTACTGCTACAGGTTTAATGAGGCTTGACAGAAGCCAGAGCCACATTTGGTTCGCTCATTCTTTGGACTGTGTCTGTTACACTGCTAAATATCTTCCCCTTCCCTTGTGGCCTTGTGGGGTGAGAGAAATGCTCATGTTGCATCCTGCTGCCTCTCAAAACTGAGAGAGGGAGCTGTTAAGAAAAGTGGGATCACCATGGGGGAGGACAGGTTTTAATTTAAGAATGAGGTGTAGGACAAATCTTAAGTTCTAAAGCACAGTCCTTAACCACTGTATTAAATGGAAGATAAGTGAGAAAACAGGACAAGTGTTTACTCTGTGAAAGACTGCTATTTCTATGAGATGTAAATAATTGCTTTTAACTCTCTAGCAAGTTAAAGAAAATAGCTGTCTCCAAACCTGGTGACATTTCTTCCTTTTCCATGAAGGTATCTGAGAGAATTTTAACCTTCAGGCAGCGTTACCATGCGAGCTGTGTTATCACTGTAGCAGGATGCAATATTGCCGATAAAGTGAAACTTCCCTAAGACAGTTCAGATTTGGAAAGAGATATTAAAAAATGGTCAAGACATGAATAAATAGTTGGGTGTATCAGAGCTGGAGTAATGGAAAAGGGAGTTTGGCTTGAGTGTTCTAAATGTACAAACAGCATTTCTTTTTTCTCTCGTTGAGAAGGAAACTGTAGAACTGAGTAATTACATCAGTGGGCTTGGTATTGTTCTAAAAGGTCCTGAAAAATTAAACATCTCTTATGAGTTAAGTATTCTTCCACTAGACAAATTTATCAGGAGAGTAGTGGAAGTATTTTTTTTTTCTCAACAGCACATTAGATTTCACTTATTAAGACTCATCTATGCTAAAGACCAAGTCTGTTTTAATCATTTCAAATGGGCTTTACTTGCTGACTTTTTCCCAAGCCATTTCAGGAGATCTGTCTTTTCTCCCAGGAAAAGTTACTACTTCCCTCTAAAATCTGCAGAAATGATGCTGTCAGTACAAAAACCAGGTGGCCTGAACAAGCTTGGATGCATGTAATCAGAAGTTCCCCAAGGCCTCTCATATCTTTGCACAGTTAATCATCGGGTAGAGTTTGTTAGAAGGCCCTTGGGCATCTGTAGATGCTGATTTTATTCCCTAAATAAATGGGATCAGAGCAGTATCAAAAAAAAAAAGAGACACCTCCCCCCCAAAAAAAAAATTAAAATCACTACCAATTTATTTAGCTACTTTACATGCATCCTTGCCTCATGAATAGGCTCTGTTATTCAATATCAAGAGTGCTACTCTGTCCCCAGAGCTGTGCTCTTTTGAGAAGGCAGCTCTGAATTTCTAAAATGCTATTTGGCACGTATCTACTTTACTGATGTCTGGCTGATGCCTTCCCATGCACAGAAATATACCTTGAATGGAATTTGTTCTGCTCTAGTGTTAAGAAAAGCAGGCAGAGCTTAGATGATTCATGATTCATTCTCTTTCCTCATTCAACTGCACTAGTAAACCAACAGTAAAACATATATATAAATTAAAACTGTAATCTTAATATCCCCTGCAAATTTTTAAGCTCTCCTCTAAGGACACATTTCTGTGTATCCTAAATTGTGGTTATAAGCAAGTAAATCAGCCTGTCAGCATGACACGAAACAACTATCCCAAATTTCAACACTGAGTTTGATACCTTAGAGACAAGACCACCATCTGAGAAGTTACAAAAGGTTAGTGAGAAATAAAGGCCAGTATTCCACTGACAAAGGTTACAAGATGGGCAGAAACAACAGGGAAGCATTTTGCTTACGTGAGAGGCAACAGAGAGCTGAGGATTTTGAAGAGAACTCACAGCTAAGGTACTAAGAGGTGTGACCCTTTCTTTATTTGCGAATTTACCCTCATACAAGAAGCTGGGTATTTTAAAACATATTTCTCAGTAGTCTAGATGTGAAAAAATATAATCAGACAAAGACAGGTGGAATATTAGAAGCCAGACTAAATAAATCTACAATGATTTTATAGAAAAGGATTCCAAATTAGACTCCAAAATATCTAAGTTGCATAAGAATCATAAAATAAATTTTTAAAACTGTTCAATGTAAATGCTTCTGATAGCATTCTTAATCACACAGCTGCACTATTTAAAAACAATTCTGTAAGAAACTGGGGGTTTTTTTACATGATTGGAATATTTGAGTTGTACAACTAAATCTTTTCTAAATGAGATCCTTATAGATTTACAATGGATGTCTCTCTCAATGGAAGTTGCCATGGTTACAGCACAATTCTGCATGGAACACACTTTCATCACAAATTGTTGCACATTTATATACAAATAGTTTGGGCACATTTTTCCAACTTCTTTTTAAATGAGAGCTACAAGGATAGCCTTGAAGGAAAATTCCGTATTTGTGCCTGGGCACAGTGATGATCCAGTTGCACTTGGAATCATCAGCTAATTAAGACTGGAGTGGGCCTCAGGAGGTCTCTGATCACACCTCCCATTCAAAACAGAGTCAGCTTTCAGATAGGACCAGGTTACCCAGATGTATTTTGGAAAACTCCAAAAGTTCCAAAGGTTGGAACCAGCACAGCTTTTCCTGGGCCACAGACTTGCGTGCAGGAGATGGTAATGTGTTGGAGTCAGAAATTCTGAGAAATATTTCTTTGCATGTTTAAGGGATGAAAAACCTCTGACAAGTGCTGTTTTTAACCTTTGTTCATGGAAAGGGCTTTTTAGGCTTTGGAATGAAGCAGAACTTTCAAGAATGTGTATTAGACAGTAGCATAGTGTGTAGTTTATCACAGGTGAGAATTTTAGATTTATGGGTTTTTTAGAATGGTAAGCAGAAGAAGACAGAGGTTTCACGTGGCTTTTAGGTTTCTTCCTCCTTCTTCATCTGCTCCATCTTCTGCTGTAAGGGTGGCACTTTCTGGTTGGCTTAGAGTAGAGACAGACTGTCTAACATGGAAACTTTTTGTAAATACTGTTTACGTGAGTTTTAATATAAAAATACACACCATCCTGAGGGCAGGGGATTCTGCCTGAAACCTCTTCCTATCAGGAAAAGAATGTATAGATAAGAAAGAATAAACAACCTTGAAAAAACAGAAGAGATGGCTCATGACCATTTCTTCAATCTCTGGCTGGAGGAAAAAGACTTCTGCATTCTCAGGTTCTCAGAAATCCCGGAAAAACACATCAAAACCATTTTTTTAATAAAACCCGAGAGTAATGCTCCTTGGAAAATTCATTCTTCTTCCTTCCTGTGACTGGGCTAGAAAGCACTTTTGTACAATCTGTCTTACAAGAAAGACTTCACTGACCTACACTCAGTCAGCTTTGCACTCCAGGCCTGCAATGAGCCTCCCTTTTCATGTTCCTGCTCACGGTGTGAGGTACAAACAGCTCGCTCTGGTCCCCCTTCCTGCAGTGGTGCTCAAAGGTAATTTCAAAAGCATCCTTGTGTAAAGACAAATGTTTGCTGAGTGCTCTGTTGTCCTGCTGAGGTGTTATCAAAACAAGTGTTTTCATTACTCTCCTGCATTTTATTGCTCTGGTTGCATCAGAGTGTGCCATAGTTACTGAACAGTGGTAGATCCTGTACAATCTCATGTCACAAAGTGCCTGGAAATCAGAGGACATCTTGCTTTTCAGTGTGGGTACTGGATGATTTGTCAATGTT
Organism: Certhia americana; assembly: GCA_018697195.1. Taxonomy (NCBI): domain Eukaryota; kingdom Metazoa; phylum Chordata; class Aves; order Passeriformes; family Certhiidae; genus Certhia; species Certhia americana. The sequence goes on along the minus strand of CM031863.1, from coordinate 28,102,333 downwards.
TGAAGTAAAATTCCACTTCTGAACACCCATCTATCTAGTTTTATTGAACAGCCTACATGGTTGCCCGTGTCTGAACAAGTCTTTTTTCATAGGTTCATGTTAAAGTCTTGAGGATTAGCTTGGGTGAAGGCTTCATGCTATAATATGAGGCTCAAATAGGAAATTTCCCATAATTCTACTTTATGATTCCAAGGAGAAATTGAAAACAAGGTAAAAAAAACAGAGAAAGGAAGGATATCTTTGTTTAGGAAGTTTTAAGCTTACAGCTCTTACGTGGTATTTTCATTAACTGACTGCAATACTGTGGAAAGGTATTTTGTTTGACCTTTGTTCTGTGAATTCCACCACCAGCAAGTCACAAGGAATGGAGGATAAGTTTTCATTGTGACAGACTGCAATCAGTTAGCCAGAGAACAGGTTTGTTTTGAAATATGGAAAGTGTGAGGGGGCTCTCTGGTGCTGTAGAGGGCATAGAGTGGCAACATTTTTTGGAGCAGAGGAGTGTTCTTATAAAAGAGTAATACAAGGCTATAGTACTTACAAATTATCTGATGGTCTGCCAGATGTTCAGCACCATCTTGCAGGAATCTAGCCACTAATCCTCTTCTTCATTCACCCTTCTGTGATATCTTTAACTCCTGTGATGGACTTCTCCATTTGTATAGGCTCAGACATAGTTGATTTGAATATTACCTCTGATACAATGCTGCAACTCTGAGAAAGAGGTAGGACAACTTTTTTTCACCAGTTTGATAAACTCTAAAATAAACCAGCCTTTTTAATGACTCTTCCTGTGATTCTCATGTGACTAATTTCGCTCAAGGCTTCTTGGCATGGTTTAGGAGACAAGGCACAATCTTTTTTCTTCTTTTTCCCTTACTGGTTCCTGATAAGTAACACAAATTAGAAAACCCTGCACAAAATATGGACTCTCCTCTGAATCTGAAATAAGTTTTCAACATGTGATTATTGGTGGCTTTATTGCAAGTACATCTCAGAGGCAAGATGGAAATTTACGTCTCCAAACATACTAACATGAAATAGAAATCAGGCCCAAGTGCTGTCTCTGTCTACTACTAAATATCCCTGTTGAAATTTCTGCTTATTTATAAATATGTCTACATCCAAACACTTGAGCATTTAATGTAAATTTATGTCACATAACTGCTATAAGGAACCCTGATCTTAGGAAAGCCCTTGGAATCCATCTTGTTTCTGTTTAAGTTTGTCTTTTGTTCCTCTTTAGGGTTTACTTAAATAATTTTTGAAACATTACAAACTAAGGCTTCTTATCACTTTCCCCAACTCCAGCAAAACTCTTTCACATGTGAAAGATGCTGTTATCTATGTGTCTGCACAGCATACACACTTCTTTTGTCATGTTCATCCAAAAAGAAATATTGACTTCGTTGTTTGCTATGAGGGGTTTTCAAAATATGCTCTGGTCAGCTCTGCAAATCATGATTTCAAAATAAAACTCAAAGCTTATTTAATGATCTCTCTGTTGAAACTATTGTTAATTGTCTATGATTCCTCTACTTTAACATCTTTCAGAATCTTCCAGTAGGGCAGAGAGTACTTTACTGGAGTTATTTTCTTATCATTCAGCAATTGAAAAATCTAATCACTACTAAAAATCTTCTGGGCTTTTATTAAGTTAGATCTGATTTATGTAATTTGCCATAAAGTTCATTAAAGACATCATTAATTTTTCACCAATCTGTAACAATCTTATCACTGCTGTTTTTATTAGCTGAGATAAAATTAACTAGGTTTGACTTTTTAAATATGGGGGCAAGTCATTTACCTGCCCTATCACCACTTTCATAATAATTACATTTTGCTTTCTGAGATGTGAAATGGTTCTCTTCTTATCCATCAGTTCCAGTGATTAGGATCCCATATTTCAGACCAATTGCTTTTACTGGCACTTTGATCTCAGCAGTTTATGTTCTCATTAGCTGACTGAATCTTTGGCCTTTCTTTTTTCCAAAAGAATCATTGGGTTTGGCTAAAAAGGCATGGAAAATTCCCATAACCTGCATCTTAACCATGAATCCTGAAGGGCTTGATGTCAACCTGGATTTCTCTTTTATTTGTCCATCTGCCTTTCCTAGACCTCAGTGGTCCTTCCTTGGAACAAGGAAATATGAAAACCCTGCAGAGGCATGTTTCATGTCAGCCACAACCCAGGGTATTTTGTAAAACAGGACTTTTTCACTATTTTCTGCCTCTGATAAAATGTTTCCACTCCCTCATGCACCATCACCAGTGCTATGTCAACATGCATTTGCACTAGACTTGACTTCAAATATTAGCCAGTTATTTCCATAAAGAATGTCATGCAGCTGGACCATTCTGTCACATGGACCAGTGCCCACCAATTCAACGAAATCTAGTAGGTGATGAGCTATTTTCATTCAATAATCTAAAAAGGGCTGCGTGAAAAGTATGATAAAAGTATTTTCGAAGGAAAAATGAAGCCAGTACCCACTCTCTTTTTTCTCCAGCACTAGCACTCAATAGTAATTTCCTCTAAAATGTGTCAACACTAATTGGAGAAGAACCGTGATCTTCCAAGAGAAACCCTGCTTTATTCAGAATTACTACTATATATTTCAGATTCTCTTCCTCGGCCACTTTCCCTTTACACTTTTACTTGATAGAGTAAAATACTTTTGTGAAAGGTATCAGTGGCACTTTGATGATAACCCTGAGCCTTCTTCCACCACAATATTTGGAGTCCTTTGTGCCAAAGGAATGTTTCAATGCACAGAGCAGAGCAAAGCACTTGGTAGGCACAGGGAATGTTTGAGACTTTCAAGTGAACTCTGTCACAGACACAGTGACCTGACAAATAAGTATGTTCTCTCTAATACCTCAGGTTCAGTGGTTTTAATCCCTACCTTTGTGAGGATTTTGATCAAGTCTCCATTTATTTGACTTCTGGGATGCCCTGGTTATTCTGGTTCACACAGTGATTTTAAAGCTGTGTCACTTGTATGTTTTTACTAAAGAGAAGGCATGCAGAGAGGCTAAGAAGGAGCCTTTGCACACATTTTAAACTCTGCTTTGAAGCTGGAATGAGTTCTGACATTTAACGGAGAGTTTATTCAGAGATATAGCCCTTAAAATTTATTTAATAACAAAAGAGTGAAAGCATCTCAATTACCCATACTTCTGACTTTTCCCTCTCAAAAGTTGAGAAAAACTGTGAATACAGTTTATTTGTAACTCTCATGATCATTACAAATAGCACTCTCCTGCACATTTTGGATCTGAAGACTTGTAAAAATCTGTGTCAGAATGGAAAGAGAGTCACCATCCTTCTGATCACAGTCTCTGGAGATCCCATGCTCCAAAATGCAAACTCTTCTAGTAGCTACTCATAATTCCCCACACGTTAAAGTTAAATTAGACTTCATTCAACATCTAAATTAAAATATCTTGTTCCATTTAGGGCTCTTGGTTAATCTTTTTTTAAGTTATTGTTCCAATTTTTAGGTCTTCTCTAAATTGGCAATATTTCCTCCTCAGATTTCTCCTAAGAGGAAAGCCCTGTATCTGCACCAAGCAACATTAACTCCAATGGGAACAGCAGCTTGCACACATAGAATTTACAGTTTTGATGACAAAGATTTAACCTTCTGATAGTGTTCATGTCAGATGAATTCATCTGCCAGTAAGGAAATTGCAGAACTAGGATTTCTTATTATATAATTGAAAGTTTGAATTCATAAAGACCAAAAGAAAGCAAACAGAAAGAAAACTAAACAAATTACTTCTGTTTTCTCGTGAGATTTTCTTTTCTGCTGTTTCATGACTTTTTATAACTCAAAGGTAAAACAATAACATTATTGAGATGAATTCTTAATGTCAAAGAATGAAAAAATCTGTCAGTCCACAATGAAAAATAAGCAATTTTAGCTTTGCAATGGAAAGGTAATTAAATTCTTCTCACAAAAATACAGTTTTAGAAATACCTTTTTGCAATGCCCTTTGAGCCTGATGGTAGTTTGAGGACTGAATATCTCTAAAATCAGAAATTAAAAGCTCTTTAATACCTACCATCTTTTGGGATAGGGAATTTTGAGAGCCTAAAGAGCTGGAGAGAGCTGACTGTACTTTGTGTCAGTTTGCAAAGACATTCCCAAAGCTCAGAACAGACACAAAAGCCACGAGGGAAGAAACATCCCCAGCAATTGAGCAGTGCTGCTTTCTGTGTCCTTTCTGATTTATTGCAGCTGTGCATCCTTTCAGCCACTGTGCAGCTGCAGTTGGGCTTTTCTGATGGCCATAACAGGGCCTGTTGCTGACCAGATGCAGGTGAGGCTCTTAAAAACATCCAGCCCTTTCTGATGCACTTGACTGCATGCCTGACTGCTGCTGCTGCTGCTTTTCCAAATGCTTCTCAACCTCCAAGGTAGCTGTACCCCAGCATTCTCCTCACAGACTCTTCTGTCACTGAGCTCCTGCTATCCAGACCAGGGACATTTGTTACTCTTTGCTACCCAACTACCCCATCAGTGTTATCTTAATCCCCTTCTTCCATCTGTTACTTCTGTACTTGGAAAGCCCTCTGCCCACTCTCTGCCTTCAAAGAGACACTCCTCACTATCACTGTTGTTGAAAATAGAAGCATGCACAGGCTCTATCTGCACTTGTCAGCAAACTCCAGCTTGGTTCTCTCTCTTCTTATTTTCCATTTCCTCAAGTGGGTATTGTGCAGGTGGAGATTTCAGAGTGACCTGAGCAAGTTTCTGCTGGAGACTTTTCTATGTCCTGCATTAATCTCTTATTCCAGCCTTACACTTGTCTTCCATGTAGAATGACAGTCCACAAAATTGCTTGCTCATTTCAATCAAGCACACCCACATGCAGACAAGAAACCCTTTAGGGAATATAAAAAACATTCAGATTATTTTGAAACATGATATATAAAGTGTGGTCTGTACTGGGAGCAGGTGTATGTTATTCACTCAAGCTGCTGGCTTAAGAGTTCTTTTTCCAATGAACACTTTGTCCTCATGAAATTTTTGCTTGGTGTTCTTCAATAGCCTTATGAGTATTTTAATGTGTCTTCTGCCAGCAGTACTATTCTTCCATATAATTTCCCCTATGATCAGTTCTCAATTTGGTAAATATCTTGCTCAGAACAACCATGGCCTCTGTAATTTAGATAAGAACAGCAGGGGAACGCAGATCTGTCCTGTGCACATGTAGGTTTTTCTCCATGCTTTCTATATTGCCTATGTTCTGAATGTGTTTTGTGCTGGGTTGGAAGAGCAGAAGAGCACAGGTTACCTATGGTGTGAATTTTGTAAGAGTTAGCTACTCCCTAGTGAATGCCAGTGCATGACAGTATTATATGTATTCCATTAAGCAAAGGTGTTGTATGCTGGCTTTTTGCTTTCCACCAGAATTTAGCTACAGTCAATTCTCATTGTCTATTAACAGTAGTTGTTATCAGACCATCTTTCATTGGAGAATCTTATAAGCTGTAAGTGGTTACACTATCCAGCACCCAAAAGAGACAAAAAGTATTCTCACAGCAATCTCCTCAACCATCAAAGAGAAATATCTTCTCAAGGAGACTTACCAAATATACAAAACAAGGCACAGCAGTATGCATCATGCTTTTCCAACAATAAAAAATGGAAAGACTATTGAAGCTGTTACTCTCAAACTAATTTTTTCCAGATGAATCCTTGAGAATTTTCATGCATTCTTTTAAAGGCAATAAATTATACGTTATCATTAGACTATTTTTTAATACAGAAACAAGATATTTGAGAATTAAAACCAATAAGAAATTGTTGAAGCCTCCTTTTGAATTGAATTGCAACACAGTGACAGATTCATTGTCTGACCCACAGAGGTGGTTGTTTTATTACTGTTTGTGCTCTATGCACTTCTGTTACTCCATGCACTTTTTATACATGTAGACCCATCTTTAGCTGTGAAAGCACGCAATTTCTTTTAATGTGTAGGCAGAAAAGCTTATGGTTTTTTGCCAGATCTACCTAGAAACAGCAGCAATAAGATTTTTTTTAAATAAGGTGAAAGATAGAGGGAGCCTTCAGGCCAGGAGTAGAGCTAGTTTTGTATTCAATGTTACTTTTAATTAAAACACCTATCAATTGTAACTTGTAAGTGAAACACTTGTAACTTGTCACAAATCCTGGATTGGTCATTAATTCTCTTAGGTTTTGGTTAACCTGCTCACTATTTACTATACATGTATATATGGATATACATATTCATTGCTTATAGTTCAGAAATACTTAGCCAGGAGTACTTATTGAAACAACCATTTTGCTAATGTTTTCTTACTCCTTATTTCAGTCCATAATATAAAAATACAGTTAAAATTCTAGAACTAGCATTTTGAAACAGTTTTATGTCTTGAATTTTCTTTGGTGGGTGACTATTAGTCTTTCTGTAGGGTGTTAAATCTGGGAGGCAGGCAGAAGGTTTTGTTGCTCTAACTTTGTGTCTGGAGAGGCAATGTTAGTGTCTCCCACTGCCAACTTAATGTATCCCTTTCCTCTGTGAGTGGCAGAGACAAAATACTTCAATTTCTGTACTGTGTTCAGACAGCAGTGAGATAAGGGCTCTGATAGAGAGGGGCTGCTCCCCAGTACCCGATCAGTCTGTAAAACCCTCAGGCTCTGATGGTTTCAAGTTGCTAATTTATGACAGGGACACGGAGCGAAGGCAGATCAGAGGTGGGAAATACATCCCTGCTGCATTTTGGAGGACAAAGAGGATATGGAGCCCTGATCTTTGTTTGGAAGGAACAGCAAAATTTATATTCATAGACGTGATAATAATGGCAGAGTTGCCAACTGGCTTTAAGGAAGTCTGATGAGGAGCTGGCAAAGCACTTGGGCTACAGACTGGGAGATTAACTGGGAATAGGGGATAAATGGGAATTAAGTCTTCTTTTTCTGAGTTCATGCAGAATCTGGGTTGTGTTCCTTCTCCCACCTTTCCACTGCCTTCTGTATGTAGTGTGGAAAAGATTATTTGAATTTCCTGTAAGAATTACAAATCCTATCTTCATTCTGCAAAGAGTGCCTTTCATAAGGCACTTTTGGCATTGGCTGAATATTGGGGGGTTTTTTTAATTCTAATTGAAGAGAAACAGCATATCAACATTTTTCAGACCAGCATTTTGCAAAATGCTGAGGTGCATATTTTAACTGCTGTGTTTTTCAGCAAGACTGTCACTTAAATATGGGGTAAAAATAGGACACAGTCATTTAAATGCATTTTGTGACAGACATTTTAATCCCTAGTGCATTATTTGTTGAACAGCAAGTAAAAGAGTATCTGAGATTTCTAAAGGTGTTACAGAAATAAAAAACCCTAAGAAAATATTTTTTAAAAGGCAGTATTTTGTAATTCTGATTCACTAATATTTTGAAATTTGGTGCTGTGATGCCTAAGTGGATACTTAACATTTCCTGAGTAAACCAATGATAAATTCTATGGACAGAACTCAAGACTACAAGATTCTTTTTAAGCTAGTGAATTGATGCAACTTGCAAATATTTTGAGATATAGACATAGATCTAAGTTTACTCAGATCCTTTAGTCCTGAAATATTTATGCCATTAAGAAACTTGTCTGATGAAAAATGTCATCGAAATCTGGTACATTCAAATTACAGCTTCTCAACTGAGTGTTATTTCTGTAAAGAACTACATCAAAACTCAGGTCTAAACATGACTAATCTTAGTTTAGACACAGATCTAAATTTCACATTCCTATTCATAGTATATTCTATCCTTGGTGGATCAATCTCAGATCTGCTAAATAAATGGATGATATTTTAAAGTAAATATTAATCACATATAGTACCCACTGCTGTTGATTTTGAGAGCCTTTCTTTAAATTTGAATTTAAAAGTCCAACTTTAAAATTCTGTCCTGTGGCCGAATTGCTTCTCTGAGCAATTGTATTGAAATAATCAATCTGTATTCCATTTTTTGAGTTATAAATCATGGCTTTCAAAAGTCATTTTTCCTCAAAAATTATGTATATCCAAATCAACTGGGATTTGGTTAGATTTACTTTTCAAATATCTTTGCTTTGTTCTTTGCAGCTAAAATGAGAAATATTTATATTTTCTAGTCTGCCAGAATAATCTGGATTTTGTGCCGTGTAAGAAGGAACCTGTTTCCAACACGGGAACCTCTCTCTGACCATGTCAACAGAAAGAGGTGCAATGGTCAGCTCAGGGCTCGAGGCAGTGGCAGCTGGAATGTCACAGCAGCTGCAAACTCATCTTCTCTATCCCCATTTCCAGCCTGCCTGCCCTGCCAGCCTGGCTTCTCTGTCCCTGCTCATTGTTTGGGTTTCACCCAAGTTCATGGCCAGTTCCGTGCTCCTGCAAGACCTTGAGCCCAGAGCACTTCTGCTCCCCTGCACTTTTCCTTTGCTCTTTGCCTCTTGGCCGGTTGTACCCCTGGACATCGCACACTGAAGCACAGTGACACCATTTATTTAGAGATGATGTGGCACTGCAGGCTGCTGCCCACCAGCACCCAGTGCAAGACTCGCTCACAGAAAATAGAGCCAAGCTGCCCTAACCCTTTGCTGATGGTCAAACAAGCAGTTATCCTGGAAAAGTTCTTGGGTCGGTTCTCAATTTCTCCACCACAAGAGAGACGTGGCCTTGCAGGAAGTGCAACTCGGGATTAGAAATACAGCTCCTTGACATTCTGTTGTTTTAAAGCACTATGGAATTCTGCCAGATAGCTATGAAAAGAAATCATAGGTTTCTCTTTTAAAGCAGGCTATGAAAAGTAGAGAAGATTATTCCAGCTATACAGCAGAGCCTGGATTTAAATTAAACAGTGACAAACTGCATATATTTCTTAAACTCATTACAATTATTTAACAACATTTATGCTCTGGTTGGATAAATCATGGAAAGCAATGCTCTGTCACAAAGGTACTCCATGATTAACATTGAATAACTGCTTTACTAAGCACCTCTTGCTACTCCTGATAACAGAAGTAGCTGCTTACTCTCCATTATACAATTATCAGGCTCTAATCCTTTCATAGACTATAATCTCGCTTTAGGCCTTTCCCCATTCATAGCTATGCCTTTAATTGAGTTTACTTAGGAGGTGAATTATGCAGTTGTCAGTAACAAAACTGACAGCCTCATTTTTCTACTTCACAAACAGCTAGCCATGCAAACAGACATAATATCTGGCAGGATCTTGCTATTTGTCTGTCAGCTCCACATTTTATCTTCATTGTTTTTCTGAAATACTTTCTCTCTCTAAAATAATTTACAGCTTCCTGTGGCTTCCTGAAACTGGGAGAGTCTGTAAAAATTCTGTCAATGTGATGTCAAACCACACAAACTGATCAGGTTGTTGCATTAGTCTAAATTTTCTTTTAAAAGGAAATTTATTGCCTAAAGCAATTTATCCAGAGTCTATTAGAGTTGCTGTTCTGTCTCAGTTCCATCCAGAAAAGTGGTGTAAGCCAATCAGAGGAAGACCAGTACTCCTCCCTTTGAAGCCAATGTTGAGCCTGAAAATGGCGATAGAAAATATGATTTTGTCACTGCCTCACACTGAAGTAATGCAGAGCTAAAGGGCAGTTTCTGGTCTGAAGGAACTTTGCAAAGAAATAGTAAGAGGGGACTTTTGTTGTTCTGCAAAGAGGAGTACTGGGCAAACTCAACCTATAGGCCAGCAGAGATTGCTGTGTTTAGTCTGCTCTGGATGGACACAGAGCTGCAGCACAGGGGGACATGTTTGAAAAGGGGCCATTACAAGAAATTGGGGGGATATTTTAAACATAAAAAAAAAAAAAAAATAAGATCAGACATGGCATAAGTCACCTTTCAGATGCAGATACCCCAGTGCATCATCAATAGCACAACCAGAACTAAGGATGATTCTGCAGTGAAAAGAATTTTTAACAATTCAGGCGTGACATGACATACAGAATGAGAGGAAGTAGAAGTGATCATTTTCCCATCTCTCTGAACAAGGCTGCAGTCCTGCAGATGTGTTTTTCACTATGAAAGGCATTGCTCTTCTTCAGAGTGGAAAGGTCTTCTAATTTTCCAGTATTATCGTTTTGGCTTGGTACTGCCCAGGTTAAAACACTGATGTGCCTCAGATGGAAGTTTACAAATAAATCCCAATGAAAGCAGGAGCAGGCCTACATTTCCTAGAAACTATATTTATGATAGAAAAAAATCAGTCTCTGATGTTTTCAAATCCTGAAGTGCTCTCTGTTGCTTCCTAAAGCTGAAGGAGGAGGATGAAAAGTGCTGTAAATGGCTGAATAAAGAGTTTGACCCTCATGCTCATGAAAGACAAAACCTTCCTGTCATTGAAAACTTACTTATTGCACTACAGGCTCTGCTCTGCTCAGCAAAAATCATGTTTCAGTCTGCATCAGCTTCCATCAGGTGTTTATATATTTTACATCTATAAGTAAAATACTTTATATTTTTTACTTGTATTCTTGCAAAAATACAATGACAATATTAATTCTGATGCTTACTTTCCTGAACAGCACCATAATGCTGTTAAATAAACCTGTTTTCACCAGTGCTTTATCTTCTCTGAAATTAGTTTCACAATGTTTCATAACTGAGTTTAAAAGCACTTCCAGAAATACAGTATATCTAACACAAAACCTTCATATAATCTCCTGATTTTTCACAAGTGTGACGGGCACTCTTAATTCTTGCCATAATAATAATCTTTTCAGGACACTTCTAGTCTAAAATGAAAAATCTCAGCTTCTGAAGAGTTTTGGAAACATTTTATTTTCTTAAAAACCATTAGAAACAACACATTAAAAAGAGCTAGTATTTTCTTATAGTGTGTGTGTGTGTGTGTGTGTGTATGTATTTCTGAGTGCCAGTGGCAGTTTATCTGGCTAGCCATGAATGGTAATTAATCACAGCAACATGTTCATCACAATATCACCTGCTTTCTCTTTTAATCCCAAGCAGCTTTTCTGAACAAGGAAAAATTACAAATACAAAAATCCCAGAAATTTCAAAGCATAATTGCTCCAGATACTGATTTTTCCAAATCTACTTCTTCCTATGACTGTAAATAATAATCACAGTAATAGATATAGTGTTCTTGCCATTGAAGTATATTATTTCCTATATGACCTAAATAAAGGTCAGTGTGTCTGAAATATTTTTTCAGAATCGGGACACAGAGTGCTGCTTTAATGAGTCAGAGAGTAGTGAAATACTGTGGTTCATTTTACTCAAACAATCCCTCAGCTCATAATTAACATGCATCTGGTTTAGACAGCTAAATGGAATTGCCTTCATATGGTTAAAAACAGAATGCAGACACATACAAAAAACCACAAAAAAGTAAAAGTTTGTTAGCTAGGGTAGTCCTTGTTTTCACTTCATGCCACTGAACCATGCAGACCTCCAAGACCACTCAAGTGTGTTCTTGTAGTAGTATTGAATACTAGTAACTTGAGAAAATCAGAGAAATATGACCTTCAGAGATACAGAAAATTTGCATAAATCAATTGTTTGTACAAGACAGTTTTGTGTTAAAGAACACCAGCAAGCTGCAGATCTAGATATGTTTTTATTATGTAATGATCAACATTAAAAATTCCATTATAAGACCTAATAGTTTTGTGGTGGCTAAGGCATGATCAGAATATGCTTTATTGTCTGTATTAATGTCATCTTTCCATTTGTTGACGAGGCTAAACCCTTCTTTTATTATGAGATTAGGCAGATATGACTTGGAAGATACACACACACTCTGATACATATGACATTGTTGAAGGTGCTTTTTTCTTCTCAAGTTTAAAATGTGTTTTTCCCCAGTAAATTGCCTATGGTATATACATTTTTGTTTAAAGCACATCACTGCTTTTCTTCTCAGAGGCAAAATTGCTGGGCTTTTTATTTTCATTTCCTTTTGGATAAAACTTTAATCTATATCTCCTAGAGGCACAAGAAGCTCTGAAGTGGGATTACTGGTGAAAACTCTTCTGGAATGACCCTCTTTCCAGAATAAAAATAAAGTTTGAGTATTTTATATGAGAAGAGGCACCCTGCTGCAGCATATCTTCCTCTTGCTGCTTTACACAAGCATATCAAAGTAATATTCCTTTAAATTTTCTATGTATATAGACTTTCAAGACACGCAAAAAGTCAACATCATTTTAAACTCAGTTTTTCAGTGAGTACAAATACTGCATCATTTTTATTTTGATGTGTCTTGTATCCATCACTATTCACCAGCAGATGAACCACAGACTTTCGTGAGCCAGAGGAAAAAATAAATAGCTCAAATCTTTCATCCTTGAGCAGAAAACTGGGAAATCCAGCTATTGGCCCCAGCCCTTCACAAAGGAGGTCCAGAGAGGTTCAGTTCTTTTCCTTTCTCTGCATGAAGCTGTTGTTGGAAATGATGCTCTGTAAATAGCAGCAGTGCAGGGGCAACAAAGCACAAGGAAAGAGCATAATTTTAAAATGCTGCTGGCAAATTGAAATTTATTAGAACCCCACTGAAGAATATGACTGAATGTGAAAAGTAAAAGAAGGCTGGTGGTAGAAAATTAACATAAACAGTTAAGTCACTATACCAGAGGCAGGGTCTCTGTTCACATAAGAAATATGCTCTCTGGAGGTTTTTGCTACATCTTAATATCCTTAGTGCTGGCTGCTAAATGTCACCTTCTCCCTGCAGCACCAGAAATCTGTCCTTTCTTATCAGACTCTAATTTGGCAACAGCAATGCACACACACAACTTCCAGGCTTGATTATTGCAATCCATTAGAGCCAGGAATGAAGCCATTTGCCTTGAGACAGCTCCAGCTGTATCCACCCACTGGTTCAGCAGCCAGAGCTGCCAGCTCCCTGCCGTCAACTTTGCCCCTGTTCCCTGCCCTGGATCCCTGCAGAATCCACAATCCAGTTCCAGGCTCTCCTCTTCCCAGTGGGAGTGGGCTGCCTAATCAGAGCCATTCCTGAAGCTGGCACTGATTGGAGCCTGTGCTGGCACCAGCTGCTGGGCACTGGGTGAGGATTTTGTCCTGGAGAAGGAGCTGACCACTCCCTCACAGATGGGCTCTCTCAGCAGTTCCCTAAACCAGCTCCTGGATTCTTTGTCTACTCAAACCACCCACTGAAATGAGGGTTGTTTGCATGCACTCAGAATGATCAGATTCCAAATCTCTTTCTTCTAGAGAATAATATTTAGTTAATTAAGATACTGAAATAGAATTTAAGCCTTTATAGTTATTATCTAAATTATTATTGTACGTCAATACTTCTATCTGAAAAGAGTGTCTTATGATATTTGGGTTCTTATAAGTCTGTGAAAGTGTAGCTTGCTACTGTTACTATACAAACACAAATGCTCAGATGCTGTGTTCAGAGACTCATGAGATTGAACTTGTTGAAAATGAACTAAAAGTCTCTGATAATAGCTAAAGGCAGATGTCCAGGGAAGAACATTGAAACCAGGTGGGAATACAGGGACAATTTCTGTGGTATCTTTTCACAGTTTGCTATAGTCTTTTCCTCTAGGAACTTCCTGAAGGGATTGCCCCTACTTTTGCACTTAGTAGGCTTTTCTTATATATAATTTTTTTAGTGAATGGTTATGAACAAGTAGCCATTCTCCTTGCCAAACAAACACAGGAGGAGAATAGATGTAAGTATGGGACTACATTAGTACTGTAAAAATAACACTGAAGCAAGTCAAACCGAGCTCAAAACTGCAATTTGGGTTTTTTTATGCTGTAGTCTCATACAGGTTAGCTTTCTTCAGGAGTGGAAGCTCTCTGACAATTCTCAAATTCTTTCCTAGGAAAGGACATCAGCAAATATATTGGTCCTGGTTACACACACTGTTCAGCCAGGCTGAAGCCAGAGCAAGAGTCAGGTAAGCACTGGGTACTGACACTCCAAACTCCAATTTGTTAATAACTAAGCAAGAATTTCCATCATAGTTCTGTTACTGGTCTTTATTGCCCATACACAAATATCATCTCTCAATGTATTGCTTAAAGCAAAAATGCAGCACAGCTGTACTGGATCACACCAAAGGTGATTTCACTTCCATCTGTGATGCCAAGGGAAGAATGTAGGAATAGGCAGAGTTTGTGTATAGGTACAACTACTATTTCCCAGCCTGCAGTCATCTGCATTCCTGGGGCATTTTGAGATTAGCATTGTTTTGGCAGATATTTCCCACTTTTAGAATTCTCTATTTTTAGATGCAGACACTAGAAGGGTGCTTCATTCCATTTGCCTTTCTGACTGTCACAGAGCACCAAGTTGGCTTTTTTCACACAACTGTCACAACACCAAGAATTTTTAATGTCATTTCTTAGAGTCATAATGTGCAGCTTGAAACTCACCATTCCATGCATGGTTGCTGTGCATCATTTATTTAGTTAATTTCTATTCAATTTCACCTGCCACTTTATTTTCCCAGTCGCTCCACTGGGAATTATTTTTTCAATTCTGGCTGTGGTTTTGCAAACTATGCATCTCAAGGCAGATAGGAAGTATTGTATGGAAAGAGAAAATAGCGGGGGGGAAGCCATAGTAGAAATGCAATACAATGAAAACAAAGTGTGTTTTATTTCATTAACTAAATGGAGATCATGCAAGAATGAAAAAAAAAGAAAATCAACCGATTCTGGCTGATTTATTGATAAACAGAGAAGACAGTTCATGTAGCATTACAAGAGAAGTAGGTATAAATCACTCTTTGGTTCAACTTCTTTTTTAAGCATTGGCACAAATAGTTAAGCAAGAACCTGGTAAGAAAAAACATATTCTCACCACATTATAGGAAGAAACACTGGAAATCTGGTAAATATCCTGTCTCATTTTCCCCAGTCCACAACTACTGAGCTCTACTTTGTTTATCCCCAAGTCTTTGAAAATGCTTCTATTTCTACTTGTTTTACTTGTTGTAGAAGAAGTAAGCTTTAATATTTTACACTCAAGCTTTTAATATTGCGAACAATTGTAAAGAACAAGCAAAGGGCATATAACGGGATCTTTTTAAAAGATATTACTGAATTTTTACAGTTTTAATTAGGTTACACTAATAAATAACTCCTTGGAACTGCTGTCATTAAAGGCAACTCCCCATCACAAGCTTTGGACAAACACAGTTCTAGGAATATTGCCCACTTTTCACTGTGCAATTGGCATTTCTTGGAGCAAAGATTTTTGAACCAGTAATCAAGTCGAAATGTTACTGTGACCCCAGCCTCCTCAGCTACTTAAATGCAAGTACAGATGCTCAAGTGAAACATGAGCTCTCTCTCTTCTTCAGTTGGACAGGAATTATCACACACAAGTAGGTTGAAAGTCTCTTTGCTGTTTGGCTCAATTCTAGAAATTGCTGGGACAAATCTAGTGCAGCATCCTGGCAAAGTCTTGTGCAGTTTATTCCCAAACCATCCTGCACTGAGGCAACAATAACACAAGGCTAGGCTAGGCTTCAGCTTGAAGGATAGGACTGCAGCTGTCGAAAAACAGCTGTTTAATCAATGTCTTCCCTAGTGGCTGACACCAAAGGGAAAAGGATGTGCAATGCTGAATGCAGTGACAACAATCCCTTGAAAAGAAAGCTGAAAAGAATAAAGTGTTACCTCAAGCCACTAGAGAAAATCAAAGTGTATTTTAAAACATGCAGATTTACCTGGTTGGCTGGATTTCCTGCTGAATGCTCTCCAGAGATGCTTGGCCACAAAATTTCCTGGTCCATCATAATACCTGGGGTAATTCATTAGGTTTGCCACCTATGCTGTTGATCTGAAAGCAGTGTTCCTTTAAATCCATAAAAGAAATCAATATCCAGAAGGCTTTTCAAGGCTAGAATATGATGTAGTTGTAAAGTAAACAGAGGAGCAGCAGCATGAATGACAGCTTTACTAAAACATTAGGCTTCACCTAAGGCCAAAATCATGTGTAAGTGGAATAAAATTGCCACTAATGATCTCGGTTATTAATGTTTAATTATGCATTTCATTATGTAAAGTTATTATTGTAAAGGATTTCATTAGTAACAATTAGAGTGCCTCACTTCTAATTTATATGCACCTGTTCTTAATTACAATGGTATTGAAATCAATACTGAAAAATGCTTAGGTACTTTACATTCAACGTAATATGCTGTATATAACTAGGATTACAACACCTTCCATGTTATTAGCTGACAGTCAATTTAACATCTGCTAAAATACTTTCTCTTTGTTCTAAAATTAGGTCAAATCACAATGCCTGTAAAATCATAGTTCCTTAGCAAAGGCACAGTTATCAGAATGTGTATGAAATTGATATTTGTAAGGCAAATAAAAATAATCTTTCTTGGTTTCTGTTGTTTTTAACTTCTCCATTCTAGAGTCTCTGTCATTACAGCTATACCACAGTATATTATACCACAGCTATATATAGTATACATAACATAACTGCTAGGTCAGCTTTCTTGGCATGCATTACCATAAGATATCCTGACAGAAAGAGCTGCTAGGGATAATAACTCTGTGCCAACAGGAGGATTGCAAACCCCAGATGTTTCATGTGGGGCAACACACTAGAAGCCCATCATTAATTCACTTCTCACACATACTGGTTCAGCTTCCAAATCAATTCTTATTCTTGTAATTTTTCATACATAGCTAGAAATTCCACATGGAAAGCCCAGTTTCTAAAACATTGAAATGTGTAATGGTGTCTTCTCATGCAATTAATGAAAATGTTCCTTGATATGTATCATTGATTATATATAACAAGCAGTCCTTCAACAAGTAAACAATCCTTCAGCAAAGCATCAGTGAGGTTTTAGAGCTGGGACCTAAAATTGCTCAGACACAGCACCAAGCACAGGAGGAGAACGAGAACCCTCCCAGTTTCTCTCTTTCCCCTGGCTGAAACCCTACAGCCCACTGAGATTTCAAACACCTTGTTATTTAAAGCCATTAAAGCTAAAAACAGTTTGTGGTAACTGGAACCCCAAGCACGCTGGACACCTGTAGGAAGCCTGGTGTGGTTTTTAGATTGTATCTGGTTCCTCAGCTGCCTGGCATGCTCCAGGCAAAACATGACCTAAGGTGGCCTCCCAGGTACCAGACTTTTGTTTAACCTTAGGTGTACTTGAGTCAGATCAACCACAGTGCCTTTATTTTCCTCTCTTCCCTGGCCATCCTCCCACATATTCAAGCTGCAGCAGCATCAGAGCAATGCTCCAAGTGATAAATGGTCTTTTAACCACTAAATCTTATCAGATCCATGGGGTCATTTGTGCTCTAGGACAAAGCATTTTGACATACACTCACTTGCACCTGTCCCATAATTCACAGTATTTATTCACTCTTCCCCCTTAAAAGGAAAAACAGGGAAAGTGAGGAAATATCATAGCACCAATGTGGTTGCAGGAAATAGTCTACACAGCCTTTTCAGTGCTTACAAGACAACTGACCCATGATACAGTAATACACAGAATTAACAGAATCAACCTATTTTTCACAGGAACAAAAACAAAAGTTTACTACCAGTTACAACTTACAGGTATGGTACATCTATAATAAACCACAGCATCTGTTTTGCATGAGAATGGAGTTCTCCAGCACATTCTCTTACCCAAAGATTTTCTTCCATGCCTTAAACATTTACTGGTATTTCAAGATGATACCAAAAATTTTGCCTGTGAGATTCACAGGGTGATAGAGGGAAAAACTGTCTTCACAGGATGAGTTTAGCAGGAGGAATCTTCAAAGAAAAACTGACTGATGTGGCAAATACATGAAAAGCACAAGAACAAAGCAATACTTTCAGTTGTGGTGAAGTTAGGATTTGGATCTGAACACTTCAGACTTAAGTAAACACCAACAAACCAAATTAGCACAGGCAAACAGCAGCTAAGGTTTGTTTCTAGTGCAAATTAAAGGCTCTTCTTTAGGTTTTTTTCTCTGAAATATGACTTATAGATGCTCCATTTGCAAGCCATATCTTAATTGCATTACTCTGATGTTCTGGCTCTAATGCATATTTTTAAACATAAAGTTGACAACCCAATGGCATTCCTGTAAAATGTTTATTTAAATTATTGTTTTGCATCCCTTTCTATAATTATTTTATTTAAAATAGGCATTCAAATGAACAGTCCTGAAAGATCACTTTGTTCAGAAGGACCATATCAACACTGCAGACATATCTCCAATATAATTACATTGTCAATATATTTT
Organism: Certhia americana; assembly: GCA_018697195.1. Classification (NCBI taxonomy): domain Eukaryota; kingdom Metazoa; phylum Chordata; class Aves; order Passeriformes; family Certhiidae; genus Certhia; species Certhia americana. Next base: position 28,084,080 of record CM031863.1, on the reverse strand, counting down.
AAATTTTGCAGATAATTGCAGTTTATCTTCACAGAAAAGTAGTCTAGATAAAAATAATTGTCAGATATAATCAGAGAATCTACTTAAGTATCTTGCTCAAATGTGGTAAATGTTTGTTTAGGGCTTGGTTTAGTGCTTGTGAAAGACTAAGGAAGCGAAGCAAGTAAGATCCTTGCACTGGATAAACATTCCAGCTTTTATCCTCCAGTTCACCAGAGACTGGTTGTTTCTATTTCTGTGACATTCCTGCATAAACTGCTACTTATATTGGATGTGTAGCACTTTTGTGACATGCACAAATTACGTATCCCTCTCCCTCTCCCTTTGTACAGAATCCCAGCTTTGTGATGCAGGAGAAGGCTTTTGTCTGGTTTGGGATCAATCATTGAGACTCTTCTGCTATAAAGTGATTGGAATTATTCATTAATCTTCCAGACCAGTAGTTTTGTCTTTCATGAAGTAAGATTGATTTCCTTATCTGAGCTTGTGAAGAAGTGAGATGTGCGCCTTTCTTTATTTATAGCTCAGGATGGACAGTAAGGGAGAAGCCTTGAAAGCAGCAGCTTTTGGGACCCCAGAAATGACAGGTCTTGGCACTACAGCCTGATATTTACTCGTGGGTGGGCTGCATATCACACCAGATAGCACTATGAAAAGAGGATATTTAAATTTGGAGAGAATAAATCCTTGGGGAGCACTAGCTTTTCTACAGATTTGCTTTATTCATTCTCTTCTAGAGAGCTTCATGACAGTTTATAGTGCACAACAAATCTCTTTGGTTGCAAGAGGGGTAGATTTATTCCACCATGTTTGAATCACTTGGGAGAAATAGAAGCGACTTTGAGTTGAATTACTGAGTAATCGACAGCTTCTTTTCCAAGGACCAGCAGACCCAGGAATAGACAGCATTTCCATCAGAATCTTACCTATTTTCTGGCCAGATGGTAGCAAGGAACATTGAAAATCAGATTAATATCCTGGGGTGGATTTTACCAGCTCCATGGTTGCTGGCCTTTCAAACACTCCAGACCTTTTGAGAGTCTACTGTTCATAATATTAATACAGTTGTACCTCCTGTCCCTTTGGGCCACTGCAAAAAGGGGTCAAATCATGGTTCTCTTCTTTGATTTAGCTGAAGATCTGTGGCATTTTCCTATCTAGAAGCTAACATTTCAGCAGCCATATTGTTTCCCATTCCTTTCCAATGTAGTTTGGGAATGACTATGCAGTCCTTACACAGGCACAAACACAGATTCTTGAATCAAAGCCTGAAAAAGAGGGTCTGTAATACTTTGGATTTAGACTTTAACCTTTTATCCACAATATACACAATCTACTTTGCAGTAAAAATGCAAGTCATTTAAGCCTCGAGTATAATTAGAGTTCCAGACCTAGATACCAGTTCCCTATGGCTGCTGTTTGACTAATTTCTTATTTTGTCCATTTTTCTTTCCACTGAGAAAGAAAAAGTACTAAAAGTACTGCATTAATGTGCTGTGGACAGAAAAGAAACAGAGATAAATTGGCTGTGTATACCACAGTTATTCCCTGGTCTGCAAAATAATTGCCTCAAAAGCCATTTTTTTTATTGTCTGCTCCTACATTCAGAGCTGTCTGCACTAATAACAAGTGTTTGCATCCTGATATTACTATAGCAGGGCATAATCTCTGTCACAGTAAAGTTTACCAGTCACTGTCTGTGCAAAGATCATTTCTGCAGGTCCAAGCCATATGGTTAGTCAGAAGAAGCCATAGGGAGTGTAATTGCATGTGTATTGCACCAATAAACAGAGCAGGGAATATGTGCCACTGACAACAAAGCATCAAAACCCCAAAAGAGCAAAAATTTAACAGAAACCTTTGATGGTTCTAAATTCTATTCCTCATTTAAATTACATTGTCCTTTATTCCTTATAGACACTTGTGGTTACAGTGAGATAAACATTTCACAGAGGTGTTACCCAGCAGGTGGTGTCACAGGCTATGAGTGTTTCCAGCAGCTGGAATAAATATCTGAAATGTAAGTCAAACACTGGGAAGCTAAGAGCTTCAAAAGCAGGTTCTAACACCACTTGGAATGGCAGCACTGGGATCTCTGACCCACAGACATAGTAACTTGGGATCTCCAGACACAGTGGTTCTTCTGTAATTTCTGGGAGCATCAGCAGGACTTAGCTAAGCATGCAAGGAAGGAGTCTGAAATACATGCCCTCCATGCTCAACACAGCCAGAATATGAAGGTCACCTCAGGAAAAAGGAAATCAATGTATGCCAAGGACAAAGGGCCAACACACAATATAACATACTATTATACTAACCCACAGTGCTGTACACAGCTTACTGTCAGCAAATGCTCAGAGAAACAAGAGAAATCCCTCTTCTCACAGCTGCTTGGAAAGAAAAGGAAACAACTTCATTCCACCAGGGAGAAATCTCAATCTATTAAATGGCTGACAATTGTCTTAGACCAGGGCACAGGATGAGAGCCATAAATAGATTAAACTTTTTATAGTCTGTATTTACCTGTTTCTTTGATAATTGTCATTTATCTCAATCTTCTTATTATCACAAAATCTACTATGTGTAGTTTTTAAAGTTATAAGCTGGTTGTGTGCTAGATAGAGTTTGGAGGACTTGTTAAAAGCCCAGTAAATGAACAGCATGAGGTTATAATCAGTAGTGCCTTTTTCTGGATTACATTTTGTCTTCATTTACCACATTCTTGACTGACTTTTGAATTGTGGCTGCAGACTTAGTCCCTGCAGGACACACAGGTTACACAGTGCACGAGGCATGAACTCATTCAGCTCTGCAGATAGAGGAAGGCTGAAGCAACTGTGCCATTCAAAAGGCATTGACCAAATTCCTCTCTGGGAAGAATTGCATGGCTTATGAACCACACTAAGATTTCACAGCGCTAACTGATCATGACTTGGTCATCAGTTCTGAAGGATGAGTGAGAAGGGTGCTTTTGGCAGTACTTCTGAACAAAAGAACAGATCAGTAGAGAAAATATGACTTTGGTACTTCCCATTTGCTTTGTCAGCCTAATGAAATTAAGATAGAATGAGGTATTAAGTATCATTTCAATGGGGCTAAAGTGAAAGGCTTTTATTGTCCAAATTCCAGCCTTCAAAGTGAAGGGAAATCCAACTAAGAGTGCAAGGTAAATTTCTGCACAGAAAAAAATCAATGAGCTATAGCACTTGTCTGAAAACTTTATTAGTTCAATGAATCACATTTATATAGACACTAATAATTATAATGTAAATAAGGCAGTCAGAGTAATGTAAAATAGCCCATCATATAATACTCAGTATGTCAATGTTATTACTACAGTGCTACAATTACTGAAGTTTAATAGAGAAATATAAGACACACACAGAAAGTAATTGAGATAAAAGAGCACAGTAAATTGGTATAGTACTGCAGAGAGTGATGAGCCACACTTATTAATTTCAGCAATTACAAACCTACAGAGCAAGTTCTACTTCTCTTATCCCAATGAATGATTGTGTTAAAACAAATAGTCCACACTCCTAATGGAATTCCCCTACTTCATAAAACTGGAAGGTTTGTTAAACATCCCACCTGGATTTTCTGCAATGCTGTGTTGCTTGTATTTGAGTGTTTCTACAGTATTATTTGCAGAGCGGGAAATTCCTTGAAGTGCTGTAGAATGTCTCTGGACTTTGAAGTGTCTGTCATGAGTGTGGCAGACATGCCATCAGCCTGCTTCAAAGCTAAGGACCTCCACAGTTTTTTACAATAAATAAACTAGCTCTTTTTTGTGTTTGCTTTACTCTAAAAATACCTCTCCTTTACCATCCCTGAAGTTAGCTCATGTGCTCCTGCCCTTTTGAGTAGCTTCTTCAAAGGGAGATAAAAAAATTGACTGACTGTCAAAACAGCAATAAAAAATAAGAAAAGAGAGAGAGAAGGGGAAAAAAAAAAAAAGGAGAAAATCATCCAGTAGGATACAGTAGTGTTCAAACTTCTCCATGGCAAGGAGAAAAGGTAGGGCAGAGGTTTTGCATAACCAAAATAATAGTCATTAAAAAGAACAAGTCAAATCCTGAGAAATACTAAAATTCTAGCAAGAAAATCAGCCTGGTGGCACCCTGGCATGATTTACATCAGACATTTCCTGGAGAATATCCATTGGAGAGGGACAAGAACAGGGTCTGTGTCTAAGGAGCAGAGGACTACCTGATCCAGTTGGCTTTGGAGGTCAGCTGGATGAGGCTTTATGATCAATCAGAAAATGCACAAAATTAAGTGTTTATATGGTAGAATATCCAGCAAAAGCCTTGCTGAGCTCCTTCTTGCTGAGTTCATGCATCCTGGGAGCTCTCCTGCTTGTACAGGTGTCTATGACTTGTCTAACATCCCCATAAAAACTCTCTGACCTTATTACACTTCTCATTTGTGTTACCTGGTCTTAAAATAGTATGAAAAATTAGGGTGACCTAATTTTCCACACAGCCACAACATCCAGCAATTAATTCTTCTGTTCCCAAAACAATATTTCCTCCTGCTAGTTGCACAGGTGTTCCTTCTGCGGCTTCTTTTTCATGACATCTTCCTTAACCCCAGAGGACTGCAGACTGAGAATCTGACTGCTCCACAGAGCAGCAAAAATCTGTAAAGAAGCGTAAGATTTAGTGTCTCAGCTGGGGGCCAAGGGAAAAAATAAATATGCAGGTATCCTGGGATGCTTCAATGCTTTTGATGAATGAAACTGTGCTGTGAATGCAATGCTTTCAAAGAGAGAAGGAAACCATTTTTTAAATGTTTGCAAGTTCAATTTAGTAATTAATACTTTGCATAGATATTACTAAAGGAACAGTTAAAGCAGGGTGAGGCCAAAAATACCAGTTCTGAATTTGAATTCTCACAAGCAATTGGAAGGACAAAAAGGATTATGTGCAAGTGATAACAGCTTGAGAATTCATTAAAGTAGAACCTCAGAATCTTTTGATTCGCAGAACCTCTTCAGTATTGCATTTAATGACTTTTGCAGCATTCTTAGGATTTACAGTTTGAAACCTTTAGACTCTGAGAAAGATCAGAGTCTCGTGCCTGTTTAACAGTATCACCTATGAGTCTGAATAGAAGGAAAAAATATGTAAAGCTGGGAGAGGGAACATGTGTATGCATTTTCCTGCCACTGTAGGAATGTACGGATTATCAGTATGGGTCACTTTGTCTCTGGAAGAAATTCAGGAATTCACCTAGACGTCTTGTTTTTCCAGCTGCTTTTCTTCAAAGGTATTCAAGTGAATTCTGTCAGCATAAATCTTTCCATGAAAGAGCAGCATCTGCATCCTGGCCCATAGTACTCACAGGCTTTTACAGGCTGCTTCATGGAAAACGAGGCATCCTGTCTGACGAGGTGAAGGAGCAGTGTCAGTTGTTGTACTTCTCCTCTAAAAATTGTATCCAGGATGAGATATTTCAGGAGCACCAGAAGATCTTCTTGCTTTTATGAGAGTTTCTTTATGTTTCTCCGTGCCAGCTTAACTAGAATGTGATAGCACAAGCTGCTACTGAGAAAGCCAGATCTGTCATATGAAAAACTATAAAGCACTACTTCAAATGTATACTTATATCTCTTTTGATACAGACCAATTCCTAGGATTTAACAGAGTAAAATAAAAAGTTGAAATATGCTTCATATTAAAGCAAAGTTAAAATTTTTTTAAAAAGCATTAAAGTTTCTTAAATGAGCTATTTTAAGCTGGAGAGAATTTTCCAAATTGCATTTCAGATACTGAAAATCCAAATTTTTTCTCAGTGGTTCATATCTAAAAGGGATGTAGAAACCTTGAAATGTTTCATATGCTGGAAATCCTTTTCCCCCACTAGTTATAATTTTATCTTTAATTCCTCCCCCTGCCCCACCCCACCCCAAAAAACTCGAAAACAATAAAAGGAATCCATGACGTTGGCCATTGAGGTATTCATATAAAAAATTAAAAGGAACCTCAGCTTTTTATAATATAATTATGCATGAATTCCCTTTAAAGTCTGATCCAGTATCCACTGACTTCAAAGAACAGACCTTTTTTGGATGAGACTAGTCACAGAAGGGTTTGGATGATATGAGTCACTGAAATGCAAATTCTGAGTTACCAGACTCTGCCTATATTACGAATCTTAGGTGAAGAGGTGATTATTAGCTAGAGCCCACAATAAAATTACCACAATCTTATGAAGTTACAGTGGTATAGTATCTCTTAAGTGTTCAAATCTCTTCAAAATTCTCTTTCTGTTATTATGAATTATATATAAAAACACTGTTAGTTTATAATCAGGCTGCAAAATTTATACATCAAAAAAGAGCATTTCTCTTTTGAGGAACCTCACACTAATTTGAAAAAAAACAAAAATCTGTCCGCCCATAAAATTAACATATCAAACCTTCAGTTTTAAAAGAAAATGTTGTAAATGCAGAAATTTACAACATTTGCACAGCTCAGACAAGAAATTTCCTGTAATCTACCACCAGTTTTATCAGTGTTATGTTAAATGATCCTTTCCTGCATTTGCTTCATTGGGTCCTAATAACATTTGTCTTTTATTCTGAATTGAAATTATGTTAGCATGACAAACATAGAAGAGAGATCTGCTGGGAATTATTTATGAGGAACTTGGCAGAGCAGCTTTTAACAATACCTAATCCTAAACCTTATCCATAAACAATACCAGAGAAATATTCCCAATTACTAAAAAAGATGAACTTCAAGTGCCAAATTTTACCTAAAAGCATAAAAAACCAGAAGAAAACAAAGACCAAAACTAAAGAAAAGCAGGGGGAAAAAAGAGAGAGGAGGGGAGCAAAACACAAGTTTCCAAACCCAAATAGTCCTGAAGGCCAAATTGAGGACAAACCCCCCCAGATGTGATGTGACAGGCTGTTCCCCAGAGGCCACTGCCCCTGTGTGCTGGGTGCCAGCTCAGGAGGTGCTCAGTGCACCGAGGGGTTCTGTCCTGCCCAGTGGCTCCGACTCAGACTCACTCCAGACTCAGAGCTCCCTGATGATGCAGGATACTGGCCTGTGCTTCCCTGAGGATGTTGGACAGGATGTGCACGGCTGCAATTCCCAAGCAGACCCTCCCCCTCTCCTTTTGGAGAAGGTTCAGAGCAGATGAGGCTGAGGCTGTGTTTTCCTTGCTTGTGACAGATTTGCACAGTATCATAAGCTTGCTGTGCTTAGTTGTTTTCCTTCAATGAAAATAAAGATGTTGCAAAACTGTTTAGAGTACAAATGTATCCATACCCCATATGTTGCTATTTATATTTATATTCACTTAGGACACCCAGCAGACCTGGTTATGGAGCAGGTCCTTGTTGTTTTCAGTTCCTCTTCTTCTCATAAACATTTAAGTGGGAACAACTGGATACTGCCACGTCTGCATTTGAATTGTTCATTGTAATTTCACATCAGCTTCTATTCCATATCAATTTTCTATGCAACATATTATAGTATCTGCTCATGTATTTTGTGCAGACTGTGTAGGAAGAAGCTTAATCTAAAACATCTGTGGCAAGATGAGATGATCACATAAACATTATTTCTTTCAGAGGTTCTGTCTATAAACTGCAATGAAGTATGTTTCCACCACATCAGCACAATCCTACCTTTGCATTTACCTTTTATCATCGAAATGGAGAACAAAGGAAAATAAAATACAAGAGTAAAAGTCAAATTCCCAGGCCCATAAACACTATGTTCAGACAGAAACTGACAAAGCTGTGAAAATTATGTCTCTAATCTGACAATAAACTGTTCAATAAACTACATTAATTACCACCGCTGAGTATCTGTTTATGTGCCTAAATTCCCAGTAAGCCATATGGAAAATGACTTTCTAATGTGGAATCACCAGAGCTTTTTGATATCAAAAGCTCCACACACATACACACTAAACTGTTGCAGGGTAAGTCAATAATCAGTGAGCTGCAATTTTCAGAGCCTAATGGATTCAATAGGGATATCTCAGCTTCAGCAGCAGCATTGTGCTCCATCACATCACCCTGCAACAGAAATGACTCACAACACAGTCTCCTAAAAGAGAGTATAAATTATCCTTGTAGTTGAGATTCACCCTTGAAGGTTGGTATCCATACCCAAGAAATTTCTCTCCAATCCTGCCCTTCAGGCACTTTACCAAAAGATAGAAAATGTTCTCAGTATCAGGCATGTTTCAGCTCTGAAGATGTCTACACGCAATTTCTTCTGCACATGAAATACACTACGGAAGCAGTTTGCCATCAACACACAAATAGCTTTTGTCAGCAAACATGTTAATTACCAAAATTTGTGTTCCAAGACTTTCCATGTTAGTTCCTTAAAAAAAAACTAAGCACATTAGCCGTTTTCTCATTACATCATTTTGAATATGAGAATGAATGCAAGTTCCAACAACAGTTTCAGGCACTAGTGAAGGGCATATTATGAAGATTCACCTAATAGCTGAAAAATTCCACAAACAAAAGAATCCTCGTTACACAAGTAAGTGCTCTGAATGGAATATCTGCTAAACACTTAATGCATGATCCTTGAAGTCAGTGGAGCATTTGGATCCCCTCTTAGCTTATAAGATTTTATAAATAAACATCTCTAAAGTTCTTGGGATTTGTAGCCTCCTATTTGATCCTTTCAGTCCTGAGTGTTCTTCATCATCCTCACTGGAACGTAAGCAGAAAAGTTATATACTTTTATTTCTAAATGTAGATGAGTTTTTTCCCTTTATTATGATCCACCAAACTGGAGTAGGATTCAGTAAATAAACTACTCTTAACTCCAACCAAACTGTAATATTGTAAGTCAGAATATCAGAGACTGGTGTAAATGCAAAAATATCGAGAATTGAATGTCCAGTGACAAGCAATCCATTAGCTTCTATAATTTTAACCAATATAAATTAGTTTTTGGGGGGCAATATCATAATTCCAATAAGACTATAGGAAGTAAACTTCTCTGGCTTCTGCAGCTGAGGTAGCAAAAAGAGTAAGAGCAACAGGAAGTAAATTTGAGGGAAGAAGGCTCATTTTCAAACCTCAGAACTTGGTTCTATGTCCCAAAGTAAAAAGAGGTCACAGTACTGTCCCCTGCTCGTGAATTCCCTTCTTCCAACTTTTCGAAGCCTGGGGGTTGAATAATGATAAGAATCCCTGGTTGATGGGACCACCTTTGTTCCAGGTGGTTATGCAGGAGGAGGAACACCGCCCTGTGGTACTGAGTTCAGTCTCAGCTCACAGTGTGATCAACACTCCTGTGCTTGGTGCCCAGGCAGAGCCTCCCTGGCAAGGAGAGGTTCCTGCACACACAGGCACCAACAGGTCAGATCACCACAGGCATAATCACTGCCTCTGCACTGGGGGTGAAAAAACTCTGAGAACAAAACTTGAGGCCAAAGACTGCCTAGAGCCTAAACACTGGCAATGATTTCACTTTTCTATTTAGGATAGAAAGGAAGGTAGGAAGTCCTATTATGTGCAGGGAAGGAACAAAGTCCTTGAGGCTCATTGGTGAAGACTATGAATTGAAAAGTACTAATTTAACACAAGAGTAGTAAGTGGAATGATGGCATCTCTTCAAATGAATTCATAAATTAAAAGGTATTTTACATTTTTAAGGGAACATTTTTGTTGGTTATAAAGAAATTAAGAAAACCAAAAACCTCTGAGTAAGACATTGTAATTGGATTTACAGGTTATCACTGAATGCTTGTGTTAAATGAAGAAAATAACAGGTACAAAGGTTTTGAGCCTAAACTGAAAACTGTAGCAAGTCAGTCTCAAAGTCAGTTTAGTTCTTGGCAACTCTTCTAAGGACACATTGATCTCTGCCCACATGAAAGAAGGACCTATACTTAATGCTTTCAATAAATTGAAGCTTTGGATATTCCAAGAAGGTGCAGAGAATATGGAAGAAATGTAGATTCTTTAAAAATGCCAGGTATTTCCTTTTGCATGGTTACTGTGCTCCACACAGTGAATGATGGACGAGATGCACGCTGTATATGGAAGAGAAGTCAGACTACGAGAGCCCTTCTGACCTTAAAATGGAGCTATAACATAACTACATTTCAGGAGCACAAGCATCTGGACAAAACAAGTTTTGTGAGAGTATTCTTTTGCATTACAGTTGTGTATTTAATTAGAGTTCATACTTACTTTTAATGTAAATTAGTATCTGTATCAAAGTACCAGGTTGTTTCCCACCTGCTTCTTCTTGCTTTTTGTTACATATATCTCTTCCTTCATATTCTTTTCTCCAATTGCTTGTCCTTTTCCACTGTAGTGTCCCCAGTGACATTCTTTCAGTCTTTACTTGCATTTCACAGTTCATTTTGCTTCCTGCTTCTTTTCACCATCACCTTAAAATAGATACCGATAACGTGGCATTTTGCTGCTCTGCCTGCACTACCAAACTTATTGTATAGCTGAGAGATTGGCATAGGCAAGAAATAATTTGCTGGTTTACTTGAGCACCTTTAAAGTATATGTCAGAAAAGAGATCTCCCTCCTAACTGGACAAAGCCCTAATTTGAATGTTTATCTTCTCTTTCACAAAAATGAAAGAACTTTATTACAATTGTAAATATAGCATACTCTTGCGGAAATAAACATACCACTTCCTCAGTGAGAGATCTGAAGAACAGTTTTGGGAAGCCATTCTCTCATTCCCCATCACCAGCCAGAGCTCTCAGATTCTCTGCCAGGGTTCAAGTTAGTCAGTGAGCACACTGGCACCACTGCCCCTAAATGGAAGTTCTTTTACAAAACTACATTCCTAAATCCACTCCCACCTTTTTCATACAACAGTTGAGTTTCGTTTCTGTGGTTTTCTTGTCTGCATTAACTTGTCACGCTGTGCCCCAAATTAGACATCGACCTGGCTTCCAATGCACTCTCTACAGAGGATGCAGAAGACACAGAAGTGGCTCACAGAACTCACTGATCACGCTGTGATTTATTAAGGAATAATGAAGAAACTGATTGGCATTCATTTCAAAGCTTTGAATCAAGCCCCTTGAGAATGGATGTAATTGGATTGTATAGTATTATAAGCTAATAGATTTAAAGAAGAATTCTTTAACTTTGGGTTATATTACAAAATATGCTGAATATATTTATTTTAAAAAATAAAATCAAGCAGCCATTCCTCTGTTTGTGAAGGCAAGAAGAGCAAGTTCACCACTTTACAAAGCTGAACCATGACACCCCTAGCCAGCTTCATCATCCATTTTGTAAATTAAACGATTGTTTGTACATGTGACATTCTCACTACAAGTTTAAAATCATATTTATTCATTGTACAGCAATTTAAAATAGAACCACTGACTGAAAATATGGAGGCCCAAATCAAAACTATTTATAGACAATTGACACTAAAGTAACTTTTCTCTATCAAGAATTTATCAGTGGGAAAAGGAAGTTATCTGAATTATTTAAACCACCATATTTTACCAGTTAATCAAATAACAATTAAATTTTTCATCTGAAACTTTTACTGCTGAGAATTGAAGAGTGTGGGTATTAAACAGGGTTTTGTTTTGTAGCAGTCACAGATTTTATAGTGCACAGGGAACTGTCATAATTTTAAATTAAGAATTCATGGAATCTAACTTTTCACTTGAACCTCCATAGGGTGGTGATTTTTTTTTTATGGCCCTATGAAATCACAAAAAGAAAGTAATTTTATTTTGTAAATGAGCATTTATTCCTCTTAAAGCAAATGGTTGAAGCTACACCATGTTCATTACCACAATTACTGACCTAGCCAGAATTAAATGAACTCTGCATTTAAACTAATATTCTCTAAACAGCACTGAATTAAAGGGCACCTAAACAGCAATTTAAATGCATCCATTTTGGTGGAATGAGTATTATAAAAGAGAGACTTACTTCATATTAGAAATAATTTCCTGCCCAACTCAGCATCTTTGTATTATCTCCTGTGCTTATTTACTTTTCATATCATTACCACTGTGGCTTTGCCAAATCTTTTTTTAAATGATAACATCAGTTTCTTTCAGCCAAGAATCTTATTTGACATAATTGCTTCTCATATTAGAACTTTTCGGAAATTAATGTCGATTTGGCACATTTCTGAGGTGATGTTGAGGACTTTCTAGATATCCAGAATGAAAAATACACTTCCAGAAGAGGCACTGGTAAGCAGTTCCACCACCAAATGAAGATTCCTAATTCAGCTGGTGCCACTGACCAACACTAAGCCAGCAAGTCCATCCAGGGGACTTTTGAATTCAGCAGACTTAGTCAGGTTCTGTTAAACTGGAGGCTGGGAATGCTGAGGGTTTCTGGAACAAAGGATTGGGAAGAAGGTTCAGCCAGCATGTAAAAGCCCTCTGAAACAACACCTACCAAAAAAAACATTTTTATGTTACAATATTGATATTATGGGACACCAATGGGGACGTTCACTGATTCATTCTCACCTTCCCTGAACCCACATTGTGGCTGTATAATCGTTGCCAAATGCATCCTGTAGGCCAGTCTGAGTATCTGCTGCTGGAACCTACCTATTTCAGCACAGTTTGAGGGGCATGCTGCTCATTATATACCCCATATATTCTGTTTTACAACATCCACTGGCCAGAATCAGGAAATCAAAACATCCCTTCCTGCATTTGCCGTAGGGCAGCTGCAGTTCAGCCTGCTGTTGTAGCACTGTGTAGTTGAGGTCCTGAAAAACAGCTGCTCTGCATTAGTATCAAGGCAGGCTCCTGTTTGGGCACTGTAATCAATGAAAATTCATCCTGGGTAGTTCTGAAAATAGCCATGGATGTGTGGGAGTCCAGAGACGTTACAACCACCCTTTTTAAATTGATCTGTAAATTAGCTAAGTTCAATCAAAATCTAGCCTAGAGATTCTCTCTGGGAAGACTTTGCCAATGAATGCATTTCATGTTTAGGTCTGCTGAATCCACAAGAGAAATTGCATAACTTTATTTTGGGACATTATGTGGTGGTCCAAATTTCCTCACAGCTCAGTTGTTGATTCTATAAAGTTATTCACATAATTTAGATATCTTGATGAGAAGCCCAAAGGTAAAAGCTAATGTTCTTAGGCTTGCTACAAACATTAACACAGTGGGGACAGTTATAGGATATGGCTCAGAATAACAGCTAAATTAGGTTGAAAAAGAGCATGAAAGAGCTCTTCCTTCATGACTCTCAAAATTTTATTTAGATGGCACAGTCCAATACTTAGGAAAGAAAGAGGCCTTATGTTATCCCTGAACTTTCAGAGATGGCCCAGCTACTACAACAGCACTCAAAATCTAGTAGCATAGGCCTAGAGCCTTTTATAACCAATTTATGTTGCTTTTGCACAGGTGGAATCCTGACCTGGCCCCTTCAATCCTGACATCCTCCTGAAATTATTCTGGAGTTGGTGATCTGAAGAGTCCTGAAACATTGCAACATCTTCAGAGTGGTTTGCAGCAGGCACCTCCAGGAGCATAGTCACACTGCAGAGAACCTGGTAGGGAATTTCCACAGGCCATAAATGAACCTCACACCCTCAACAAACAAAAATTAAGGTCCAACAAACTCAGCCCTGGAACAGGTCTGCTGTTCATAATTCAGGGAGCAGGAAAACGCTGCAATGACTTTTGAAAGGACAAATATCTACAGTCCCAGACCTTCTAGTTGCTTTATATTATATATTCCTTGATAGATTGCTGTGGAAATTCAGTGCTTGGAAAGCCAGGGCTCTTGTTTTGGAGAATCCTTTGGGGTATGACAGTGACAATGCTTCTGTAAGACTGTCTCATTTCATCCAGCATTAAGAAAGCATCTAATATATTTTGTGGCACTGTGTGGCATAATTGCTTGTGCCTTTTTTTCCTCTGACTCTTTTAAAATGAAGAATGTTACACCCATACATCCTCACAGGTTGTGCATCATTAATGACCATCCAGGCCACAGCTGCATATTTATTTCGTTGCATGGTTTCATGCTGTCTCTTTGAAGTCTTTGCTTTTTAAAGCCATACAGTCTTCTCCTGAAAATGTGAATAAGAGACCAGGTGATTTGTTCCCAAAAATAATCACATTCTGCAAGAAGTCTCCATGCTGCTTTTTTATACATGACTTTTACCTCTAAGGACAGAAGTACTTTTTAAATCCAAGTGTTAAAGCAAGTCAAAGACAGGAAGGTGAATCAACCATGCACTCACATTAGGATGAGATAACTCAATGCTTTCATACTGCAGGATAGCTATTTCATTATCTTTTGCTTGAAAAGGGAAGCAGCAGTTCTGATTAAACACTATTTTATCAGTGCTCTTTGTAAGCATAACTCAGTGTAAGATGACGGTATGATACGGCTGAGTTTTGAAGGCTTGTGTTTAAAAGCCATATATCTTTAAGGCTTGTACCTTACGTGGATTCTCTCCTAATTAAGAACACCTGTAGAGGCCTGACCAGACCCTGTGGTTTGCAGCAAAACTGCCGAAGGGCTCTGAAAAGGCAGAAACTTTGTGTTGTCTTTTAACCTAAATTATAACAGGGTTCAAACCTGTGCCAAGCAGAGTAGAACTATATAATTTATGAGCTATGAGGGCAGCTCTGGGCCCCTCTGAGGTGATTTTTATCAGTGCAGTAGCATAAACAGTTCTCCTTTACTTGAACATTAGGAACAGGGAGCAGTGGAAGGCCTGCCGTATAAAGGGGATCCAGCCTGTGCCAGGACCTCTGTAGCCCACGGACAGCCAGGTAAGTGTGTTTTCACTGCTCTGCTTTTTGAGCAAAGCTGAGGACAAGGTGTGCAGCGTGCTGAGACTGAGCATGGGCTGTGTGCTGTGGGACTGCAGGAGCTGCACTTCAAGGCCAATGATTTGCTTTTTGCTCTTAAAATTTTAAGCTTGTTACAGAAGGTCTACTTTGATTCATTGTCTGCCTTCGTCTTGGGAGGCTCAGTTGTGCCAAACCTCACCAGTGGTGTAAGAGAACTACCCACAGTATTACAAACTGCACTTGGCTGTAATGATGGGTTTGGGCCCTTGCTCTCCCTGGGTTTTGAAGTTGTATTCCTGTGAACAAGCAGGTGTTACCTAAGCACTGGTCCTTGAGTCAAGTGGAAAACTATTAGACATAAGCAGAACATGCAAAGACATTTTTTTTTTTGCTATGTTTAATAATGTAATTATATATAAACCATAAAAGTTAGTTTGCAACTCAAAATGACAGAACAGAACTTAATATATTCTTTTTTTCTGTCTTTAGGAGACTTAGATAATAAGATAATACTGCAGCTTCATGTTCTTTTCAGGGAATAGCCTAAAAATATCAGCTAACTGGAAACAGAATAAGGCAATGTCCAGCTGATCCACCTCCAGAAACAACAGACAGGCTCCAGGGACTTCTGGCTTTTGTTTCTGTCCCAGAAGGTTTAGGTCTTGCGGTGTGGAGGTTGAGAGGGAGGAAGGGGGGGCAGGATTTTTGTTTGGTTTAAGCTGACATTTTGACTCTAATCTTTATAGGAAAAGGGACACCTTGAAAATCTTAGTGCTATGTTTCCTTATTGCATATCTCCAGCAAGAATAAAGCCTTTGTTGGTATTAGTTCCTGATGATTAAAACAGCTGCAATAGTTGGTGTCTTGATTTAAAAAAAAAACAAGAAACCAAACCCTTTGAAGTTGCTCTAATTTTTATTTTCTCTGTAATGTTACATGGAGAGTGCTGCAGAGGGAGAGCTGGGGAGGTAACTTTCAGGCTCAGCTTGACAGAAGAGGACTCGTTATTTAAAAGTTTTTTCTTGATGAAAAGCTAGGGCTCTGCCCTCGTTAAGTACTCAGTTGGCACAGCTCTCCTGTGCTGCCCAGTTATGCCCTGTAAGTCTGGGATAAGAAGCACTTCTTGCTAAAAGATTAAGAGGGAGACTCTTAGATATGTTTTACAATGTAATATGAGAACTGAGTCTGGCTGTAGGTTGTCCTTGGACTTGAAACAACCAGGGTCACAGTTCCAGCCTGAACATGAGCTCGGTGCTCTCATCTTGAAGTTGTTCTAAATTTTAAGCCATTATGGTCTATGACTAACTGTAGTTTAGATTGGCATAGTCTCAAAGGAAGGTATTTCCCTGCATCTGGAAAAAAGGTGGATGCAGCCAATGACCTTTTAAAGCATACTGCAAGAAAACTGTACAACAGCTTGAGGCATCATGTGTAGGCCGTTTAATTTCTTCAGCATAATTATCCTTTTAATAGATGTGTGCTAGTACCATAATCCTCCTTTCAGGATTCCACTAGAAGAATAAATTCTTGGCTAGTTCACGCCAATGACTTCTATGGGATCTGTACAGGGTTTTTTTGCAAATTTAATGTAATGGGTTTATTCTGTAAACAGAAGATCAGGGTCAGATTTCTCTTGTAGGACTGAGCATCAAAAAAAGCTAGTAATTTTTAATTAAAAACTTGAACTATATGAAGTGCTTTATGTGATGCTAATAGCATTACTCATAGGGTGATTGAATAATACCATAACTTTATACAAACAACATCTTCAAAATATACATTATAGACAGAGCCCAGAAGTTTGTGTATAGGGGTTCTCTATAGGTCTTTGTATACGTTGCTTTTTATAGGTCTTCATTAACCAGGAAAATCTGCTGGTCAGTTCCCAGAGTAGATGTGGCTCAAAAATATTTCCTACTCATCCAGTTGTCTAATGCCTGCCTAGACTCTGCCTATTTCAGAATTACTGGGTTTTTATTCAAACCATTTTTGCCTGACAGCTGTGGTGGTCCTAGAGTTAAGAAACACACAGATCTCTCTAAATAACATCTTCTGTGCTATTTGTGTTTAAGGCTCATGTTCATGTGTTCAGAGAATTGATTTGGAGCCGATCATAACTAAGATCACTGTCTACCAATCACTACCAAGATTTTATGAGGATTTTACACTTTAACAAAGCCTCTTTAAAAGGCTCTTTGTGCCAAAGTCAGATCACTGTGTGGAGCAGTCCTTGTCATAGGACTTCAGTGGAAGTCAGCCAAAATTTTTCACTTCCTTCAAAAGCTTCTGTTGGGTGTCCTCTGTCTTGACTTGGTGCTGGGGGCACTGTGTGTATCTTCTTGTTGTGACTGTTCTCCAGATCAAACAGAATCAGCAGCTCATCAAACTGAGCAAACAAGCTCAGAAAGCCCATAGGAGACCTCCCACCAGGATATGTGCTATAGAGACCATGCACTCTGCAACATGAATGGGCTGCACTCAAATGAGAAGATAATGTCTGCCTCAGATAATGCAGTGTAGCTGAGTACAGAGATAAGCCCACTCTGGCACAAAGCAGTGCTTGGTGAGGCAGCTGCTGAAAGACTGCTGGGAACAGGCATCAGGCATGTCTCTTCACACAAGCAAGATCCCTGCAAGCAAAAGTAGTGCCGTGACCTAAAAGGCCAAGAAGTCGTGCTGAAAATAGATGGATCAGTGAATCATCAGTCTGAACCAGCCTACACACTGAGGCAGGAAGGACAGCGGGAAACCTGAGAGTCGGGTGCTTTGCACTCCTTGTCTGTAAGGCCTTCCAGGGGAGGGGGGAAGTTTCTGGGATGGTGGAAGATCACTCAGTAATAGTCATACAGGAAGCTTAACAGTCAGTTTGAACACTTTCAGTTGTTGTCCAACCACACTCCACTCAGTTCTAGTGGCATAGAAAGTGGGAACAGTACAGCAAGGAGTTTGGGGAGGTCTATGATGAAATGCCTGTTTTACTAGAAGAGAAGAACAGCAAAAATTGTAATACTTATCCTTCCTATCATCACCACCAGCTGCACTCTAGAGAGCACCTGAAAAAGGTTATTTTTCATCCCACCACTTCTGGCAGCCTTGGCAGCACTAGGTTTGTGATTGAATTCAATCTTAAATGGTTTTTTCCAACCTAAATTATTCTAAAATATGATCTGGATACTTCTATAAAGATGTGGTTCTTATCTAGCTATGCAACTGGCCACAATCACAGCAGGTAAGAGTCTGGAAGATCAGGAAATGGCAGCATGGTTACCAGAGAAGGCTCAATGCATCTTCTGTTGGATTTTTGTACCATTTAATCCTTTTAAAAATGAGATTAAATACAGCCATGGTTTTAGCTAAGAGAACTTATTGTATGTCAGAAGAAAAAGCCCCATTAGGAAGGTGTGTGAAATCAAGACAGGCTGCTAGAACACAACAATGTCTGCTGTTGATGCTGCTGCTCACTGAACCTCTGTAAGGCAAAGGAAAATCTGGAAAATATCAGTGGATGACTGGGATTACATATGTTCCTAACATCAAAAGCTGAGGAGAGAGTACAGGAAATATTTAGGGTTATGGAGGGAGTCAAACCTATTTTGTACAGGAATGGCATGTTTGAAGAACAAGCCAAAAATGGGTGTTATCAGGTGTGGCATACACAGCACCAAGAGGCATAGCTACATGTAGCTTTTTACAGCTTTGGGTTTTCTTCAAAAGAAAACAATAGATAGCTGTCTTCTGGGTAACGGGAGAGGGGAAAATGGTGCCACAAGAACTAAAAATAATCAAATCTAAAGTATGAATTCTGGTCGTACCCATTAAATTCTCAGTAAGTCAGAAATAAAGTACAGCTTAGGTGAAAGTCTTGTTTAGGGGACAGAGTTTGCTTATGCTTTTAGAACTGACTTAAAATGCAGCTGGGTGATTGCACTGAAAAGCCTAGGAAAGCTGAGAAAAACTAATTGTATTCTCTGTAAGACTTCTGTCATACTCAAGACAAACATTGAAATTTTTTAAAAATACTACAGATTCCTTCCCTCCTTAGGCACTTCTTGTTTAAAGTTGCTACAACCCTTTCTCTTTATCAAGATAGGAGTTTAACCCTGAAAACTTTCTTTAGTCACTTTCCCTTTCAGCTAATCATAAAATTCCACATATGTGATGCAGCTAGAGTGTTTTATGGGATCAGAGCCACACCTTGCTAGTAACTTTAATCTCTCAAACTTTTTGGAACACTGTGGTCTGTGTTCCTTGGATGTTTCCATTGATGAGCATTGCTCTTTCACACTCAGCTTCAGCACAGTTCAGCTGGAGCTGCTGTAGTTTATCCATTATGCAACAGAAATATCAGTGTGTTTCACTAAATCTTAGCATGGCATATGATTTCTTTTTAATTTGTGCTAATTTGGAGGCTACTCGGCATTAATACATAGCTTGAAAAAGAGTATTAGTGACTCAAATACTGTTGCCAGGTTTCTGTGGTTTACTTTTACCCATACCAAGCATTAAGCAATTAATCTCAAGGTCTTATGTATTGCAAAACAAAACAACTTCTCAGATGTGGCTTACATTAGTTTGAGAAAAAACTTTCATTGGAAATGAGGAATTTGAAAGTAAGACGAACAGAATATTTACAAACAATAATTATATGACAAAATGTTTCTGTAAGAGGCTAAAGTTAGCATTTGCAAAACTTTTATCTGTGTTCTGGGTATTCTCAAGCACAGGGAAACCATTTGATAAGTAAAACAAAAGATCTTGTGCAAATTGTCTGCAGTTGTCTACAGCCTTTACATGTGTGTTTTTATAACATCTTTCTGAGAACTACGTTTTATTTTCCATTAAGATCTTTTTCTCCATTTGAGAACGCTTGATGGAACATGCCTCAGGTGAAAAGTTGTCATTGAAACTGGTGCCAGGTACTGTATAAATGAATTAAATTGTTTCCAGTGAATGCTGAGCAAACAGGGGCTGAACAGCCCATGGCCATCTACACTGAAAGTGACTGTCCCTTTAGTGGGTACAGAAAGCCACAGAGCACCTGCAGTGCTGGGAACATTTGATGAGCTATAGCAGTGTGCAGAGGTAAAACAGTGGAATGATGGGCTTTTTTTCATGCTGAGAAATGGAACAAACTCACTGGAAAACAATAAAGAAAACAAGATTTAATTTAATTTGTTTGTTTATTTAGCTCTGCGCCATCTAAATATGGTGTATATTTATAATTATGTAAGCCAGAACAAACCAGCTACAGAAAAATGTCTAAAATTTTGGATTACATACAACAGTAACTATTTGCATACCTGGGCCAGGTACCATACCTTACCATACCTTGGGCTTCCTCCCCTTCTTTGGTGAAATCCCCACACTTTGCCTGAGACCATGCTGACAGATGAAGTGTGAGTGCTGCAAAACTTCCTGAACCAAATCACATCAGCCTCAAGTGAATTTTTCTGATAGGCCAAGATGATCAAGTACCCTGTCAAAATGCAGATAGACTGGCCAATGACCAGTGCAAAAAGCCAAGACTGGGTGGCCACACAGCAGCTCTTGAAATGTTTTCCTCTCTGTCTGCTGCCATTCCTTGCTGAAAACTAGCATGAACTCTGTGTGACAACATATAAAACAACAGATCACCAAATTACTTGAAGTAAACAAAGGTTTTGATGATATAGGTTGCTTTAAAAATATACCTGTGCCTTCAATGCAAGTACAGCTCTCACCCTCTTTCCATCTGTCTATGTACGTATTCCAACCTCATAAGGGATTGAAACATTACTCTTTTGTGGGATTGGGATTTTCTCCTTAGAAACTTGTGGAAATTAAGACAGAACATGTTTGAACAATATCCTCGATATTATTGGAACATTTTGTAATTGTGATAATTCAGATGAATCTTAGCGGAATGTTATCAGAAGTGTAAAATGAATCCAGGTAAAATAGCTTTTGCAGAGAAGGTAGCAAATGTTATTGGATTTCCTATCATGAGGAATGCTTTAAAATCTTTGTAGGGGAAATCAAAGAGACTGGGAGGAAAGAACCACCAGCCAGATACTTTTGATTTTATAAAAGGTGTGCAGAAGGTACATAATGTACATTTGCTACGGTCTTTGCAAGCTTCATTAGAATGCAAAGACAAGGGCCTAAAATAACTAATGTTTTTAGAATTATATTGCCTCATTTTTCACAGTTTTGGAGATGTTGGACAATTTTAACCAATTTGGCAGGAGAGCTTTAAAGCTTAGTGGAGTTCCCAAAGTTTTATAATAGCTGTTGTAGGAGCAAGGAAGAGAGTTCCTATAGTGAATGCTAGAGAAGTTGCCCATGGATACACTTGGTGTTGCCCAGTCTGATCCTGATGAGACTTGAGAAAATCTGCAGGGGCTTCTCCCAACAAGCACAATGTGCTACAAGAAACATCAGAAAGTGGAGTAAGAGTAGTGGAGTGTAGTAGACTCACAAGGATGTGAAGAACCTTCCAACAGGATTGCTCTACGCTGCCAATAAAGTAATTTTTAAGCCAGCTTTTTCAACAGCTCACTAAAGAGCTGTTCTCTTCTCCTAACTGTTCCACTACCATTTAACAAAGTGGAAATCTCACTTTTCTTCTTCTGTATATGAAGCAGTGGCCCTTGCTGTCTTATAGTCTGTCTGCACCACAGCTTTCTTCTTTAATACACGTCACTCAAAGCTCATCTTTGTGGTTCCTCAAAGCCCCTTGCCTACCTTCAAATTACCTACTCTCATAATCTCATTTATTTGAAATAGTTGGTCTCTGTAGTTAAATCTTATCTTTATCCCCTTAGGGATCTTATCTGTCCCACACTTGTGACCCCATTTCCTCTTCTGGAGAGCCCCTGGGGTGCTTTATGCCTTTGCATGGAACTGTTTACAAGCTGCTTTTGAGGGCACAGCTGTCACTGGAAGACTAAAACTGAGTCCAAAATCAACTAAATATAGCTGTTCCACAGGGAACCATCTTTACTGATAAGGCCAATAAATTACAGGAAAAAATAGAGATCTAGAACATAAGTCCTGTACAGCCAAGACCTGAACAATGGCTAAAACAAAACAAGGTTCAATATAGCCAGGGAAAACCCAACAATGTGGCAAACAAAGCAGTGCAGTTCAGGCAGCCTTGCCTTTCCTCCTACCTAGGTGAGATGCAGTCTGGGCTTTTCCCTGCTGCCCAAAAGGCAGGATTATTGCTATATGCACACTGGGGGCCACAAGGAAGTCAGGGCTAGAGTGAGTAACATGCCACACCAAACCCACCACTAGCTGTGCCAATAATAGGCATACAACAAAGGAACCCCACCACTCCTCCCCTTAATTCTTGATTTAAAACTGGGATCCTCTGATGAAGTAAATTCTACAGTTCCCCCCTGTTTAATGGGCTTTGACAGGGGGCAGGAGAACAGTAAATGAAGAGACAGCTTTACTTTAGCTGCCATTTTCAAACAGTATGGAAATGTCACCCTGCAATGACTTTAGTGAGTTATGGAAGGCCAAAGATCAGAAAAGGGACCATAACAGAGGTGCTAGGTAAGAACAACAAGCTTCAAGATGCCACAAAGCCCACAATTCAAATATTGACTCGAGATAGGATAGTTTGAGTTACTATGTTTAACTTTAAAAGTAGGCACTCATTTGCATGTTGTTGAAACGAAGGTAAGATTTAGAAGATAAGAATCTGTGCAAACCATTATGCTGTTCTTTCTTTTGTTGGCCTGCAGAGTGAGAAGAATGCTGGGGTTGGCTATCATTTTACATTCCTCTAATGAGTGTAGGGGTGATTCATATATTTTTAAGTCATTAACATTATGGAACTAAGCTTTTTCCACCACACCAAAAAACAAAAAAATAGCAGCAGAATACTTGTAGACTCATTTTCTACACAGTTTTGCTTGGGACCTAGCTAGTACCAGGGTTGTTGCCAAAACTATAAGTCAAGTATCTTAACTTTCATTTCACTTGATTCCTCTTCAAAATACTTTCTGACCTTCTGTTTTAAAACCAAAAATATTTTTCCTCCCCTTCCTGAATGTTATATAATGTTATAGAATTGTTAAGGTTGGAGAGAACTCTTAAGATCATCAAGTCCAACTCCATAGAAAAACAACATTCAAGGATTTAGGAAAAACGGACAGGCTGCTCCTGTATTCAGTGCCTGCCCAGATCCAAAATTAGCTCCACTGGGAATGTCCATCTTTTCTACTTTTTAAAGAGTTTTCTACTTTCTGAAGAGTTGTCAATAGAGCCAATAAGTGCTAGGAATTCTAAGGAAGCTGGGCACAATCAGCATGTGTAAACCTATACCACAGTCAGATAGTTAGGTGCTGGAGCAGGAGGGTCCGAATGGCATTTATCCTCTATCAAAAGCTTTTAACTTGGCCAAACTTTTTTCTCTTGAAACAGCACAGTATCTCTCCTTGACATGTGTTCTTCTCATTCTCTCATTTTGTTTTGTACATACAGTCCATTCTGTGAGACATAGAAAATTGTTACCATAATTCTTGGTAAATAGTTAGAACTGGCAGAGCTTTACACACATATTACATACCCAGTTAAAAAAAAAAAAAAAAAATTAAAAGTCTGAACTCAGCCATGCACTGGGCATGGAATATTTAAACCCAAATGATAAACCATTATGTGCCTTGTGAGAAAGGAGTGATGACCATGCATATTAATACATTTTAATATTACAAGCTTTGACATTAACCATTTCAGATTATGCCTTATCTATTGTGTTCCCTTACCTATTATGAGACTGCTTAAGTGAGAGACACAAATGTGATTTTATTCTTTGAGGGTTTACATCCTAACATCTGAAATGCAGGATGCTTTTGAAGAGTGTTTAATACATACTGAAAAATAGTACAGAAACATACAGAAAACACTATACCTGTTTCTCTGTAACTTCATATCAAATATTATTAATCTTGTGAAATAATAATATTTTCTTCATTTTGGTTCAGCATCATTAATAAAATGTATGCAGGTCAAACTAGATTGTCATTGAGAATTGCATAACCTTATAGAGTTGCCACTGGCTAAAAATAAGTAATTATCCTCCCAGCCACTTTTTTTTTTTTTTAATTAATGAAGACCTAGGAAAAAGCAAGTTTTCCGCAGATTATTGGCTGGACTTTTAGAGATGACAAGATAAAAGTAACAAAAACTCTTACATTAGTAAAGGAAGCTATTAATCTACCAGGCTACAGAATTTATCAAATGAGTGAGCTGAGCATAAAGGTGAAAGAAAGATGGAGTACCAGATACTCTGAAATGTGATATTGCTATTGATTGGTGCTGCTTGTAAATTGAAACAGCTGCACCAAATGGCACAAAGGTAGTGGAGATAATTAGTGGTAGGTGAATAATTAGACAGCAGTAAGATATAATTTCTTTGTGTTTTAGAAGTGATAGCACAGAGTCAAAGGGCAGTAATCAGCTGGAAGTTCTGTACTGAGTGTATATTTCTGTGCAGGTTAATCAATAATTGTTTTTCCTAATAAAGTCTCCAGAGGTAATCCTGCTGGTCTGCAAAACACTCAGTGCATAGTAACAGTGGGTCTCAAGAGGGCCCACACACCTTGTGCTGATTTCAAGCCTCCAGGTTTTTGGATTGCTCAGAGAACATGGCTTCTTATAGAGCCTGGCCAATCAAGAGATTAAAGAAACTCTCCCCATTACTGTTTAGGAAGTGAATTTTCTGCAGAAATGAAAACAGGATGTAAACTAGCACATGTTCTGCAGCACAAAATGTGCTTCCACTAAAGATCCCCTGTGGGAGTGTACACAGTTTTGGGCCAGAGGGAAGCTTGATAGATGGAGCAGTGAATTCCCCCTTCTCTTTCCAGTTTCTCTGTAGGAGGGCAAAGCTTTGAGGGGTTATCTATCTTGGCAGATGCAGTGGGGAGGAAATGAGATGTGGGAGATGTTTATTGTAAGAACTGAGTGAAGATACATATTATCTCTAGCAGTACAGCATCCCATACCCTGTATTCAAATATTTATCAACATTACCACCAAGACACAGATGTTCAGTTTAAATGTTGGTGTAAGGAAATTAGAAGGCTGGAGTCAATAATCTTTCCATTTACAAGTTTTAGGAAAATAAATCAAGGAAAGTGGAGAATGAAGAAAAAATTGGGCTAGTACAAAAGAGAGTATGGAAGTCACACACAGGCAACATTCCAGGAATATCATGCAGAGCCAGAAATTACCTTGAAGGTCTTAGGGCTCTTTTTTTCAGGGATGGTAGGGAGATGGACATGGAGAAGTATTTGACCTCCTTGTCCTACAAGTGACTTGAACCTTGGTATTACTTCACCTTGTGGTGATCTACTGACATGAAGATCACAAAAGGTGGAGTAACATGGTCATGGTTCAGAGAGAAAACAGGTTTCTGCAGCAGGAAGGGAATCAAGACCTTCAGGGGTGGTACTGATGATCAAGGGAAGTGAGCAAAACACAACAGAAAAAGGAAAGAGCACATGTGTAAGTGACCTGATGAAGGTAAAAGCAGCACTCTAGGTTGAGATTAGAGAGTCTACATGAGTAAACACAGCAGTGAAAAAAATCTTACCAGTGCCCCACTGAAGGAGCAAAAGTCTTAATCAGAGCCTGAAACAACTATAAAAAGGGAGCAGTTGAAAGTGATGGGTTCTTCATTTTCCACTCTTGTCAGACAGATTCCTTTTCTTCTGGTTTTTCTTGCCCTCTCTCCCCTTCCCAGCAGAATTCTTCTGCAGTCAAAAAAGAATAGTCAAGTTTCTTTTGTAGCAATTCTCTCATGATCTGATCTTCTTTTAATCTTGCAACTGAGAAATGATAACATAGTAGGGTATCATATGTGTCAGGCTTTTTCTTGTCATTACTTGGGGTTTTTCATAGGCTTGGTTTCTTAGGGGTTTTCTTCAATACAAGGCATATGCAGATTATCCTATCGCACATTAGTTCTGCTGGGTTCAACCCAAAATATTCAGCACTAGACAGTGGCCTGATCTGAACACTGATGCATACAACTGGCTTTTGATTCTGTGTCAGTGTAACTGAGAACAAACTCCTCTCCAGAGGTGTATATTTACATCATTAGCATCTAGACAAGCCAGCTGAGATCAGCTCACTGTTTCTCTTAATATTACGCTCTATACAAAGCAAAACAGTAAAAGCTTTGCAATATGAAGATTAAAGATAATCAGCCCTTAATTAACAGTGTGTTGAAGAGCAGGCTGCAAGTTGAAAATCTGAAATAAGAGAAAAGAAGCCTTTGTTCACAGACTGGCTGAACTGTGGTTTCAGCACATAGTAAAATTACAATCTTTTACAAATAGCTTCTGCCAAATGAGTCACAGTAACATCTACACTGACACTATCTGGCCCTGTAGTCAGGTAATGCATCTTAGACAGAATCTGTGTGAAAAAAAAAAAAGAAAATCTGTCTAGGAAGAAATCTGCTTCCATGTAGAAACACTGATAGCATCAAGGAAACTCAACTGACAAATCATTTTATTGATCCTTCAATGTAAAACTCAAATGAGAGGAGAAAGTCTTAGAGCATTAGGGAAACAAATTGTGGTGGTTTCTCTACTGAAACATGGGACATATTGTGGCAGCACCTCAAGCACAGACTCTGAAGCTTCCTGATACACAGTATGAATTTTAGGGCCAGAAGATGTGTACAGGGAAAACTGAAAGTCATATTTTAAGCTGAAAACTCCTAATTTTTTAAGAATTTCACTGCTTCTCTCTGCATTTAACTGGGCACACACCATTTTACACTCCACGTTACAAATTTAGGGCCTTTATAGAAATGGAGTGTGCAAGGGACTGGGTAGTGAAAATCCAGCATGTTTAGCTGGAGAACAGGTGGGTAAAACCTTGAGTCCGTGGGCTTCGAAGACTTCCATGCATGCTTATTTTATGTAAATAAATAATCTTGTTTACTTCACTGAGTACCTCATATGTAAAGCTCTATAAATCTGTGTGTGCAAGTAAAATGCTAACTGCTGATCCTGCAGGGACTGTCTGCCCTTGTTGTAGAGCAAAGCTGTCTGCAAGCCTGTATCACTGCCTTTAATCCTCTCTGTGTATGTGCATTGTGATGTGACAGCGTTGCATCCCTGTGAGCATTCCAAAGCATTTTTCCACTTCTGAGAACGCTTTATTGCTGACCTAATGGTAAGCACACAGAAATGTGGAGAAATGAGCTGCTGATCTACAGGTTAAAAGATTTTACAAATGGGAATTTTCACAGACAAGTTGCAATGAATATTGTGGGTCTTCTGTAATGGCAGACTGATTTTACCCCAGTGTGAAACTTAACTGTAGTGTATTTTAAAATTTTATGAGGTACTATCAGCAGTAATTCCTGCTAAAGTTGCACTGGAAGAGGTGAATAAATTTTAGTAAATTGGGCCTTTATTCAAAATGTAAACATATGATTTAACAGATTGCTGAAACAGAATATATTATAGAAATAAACCTGGATTTTGTTACTTCTTTAGAATATTAACTGAGGTTAACAAATGCTGCATGGAAGAAAAGAAATTGCCTGGAATTCCACTGTCAGCAGTTTAAAATGCATTCACTGCTAATCTCATGACAAGTGTACAACCAACCCCAGCTGGACCTGGGGTTCTTGATTGTGTTGGCATTGTGATTGAAACTATATCCCAGACCCATCTCCCTGCTGCTTCCATGCCATAAAGGGGCAATTTTTTTATCAAACTTACAAAACATTTGTCATCCTCTAGATGGTAAAAAATTTTAGCAAGTGATGTGTGAGTTTGGAACATCACCATGAATGTATGAGCTTGGAAAAAAATAAACTTTAAAATGCCTTCTAGCTTTTTGACTCCAAAGGACTTGAAGCAAGGAAACAACAACAATCACATCCTGTTTTGTCACTTAGTCACATCAAGTGCCAGTAGACATTACCATTCCTTCAGCCTTTCTGTCCATATTCCCAGCTGTTCTCATCATGAATTAAGTCGAACAAGCTTGCTTTATTTAGAACCCCTGTAATTATAATTCAACTTTTAATAATTAATCATAACTTTTTGAAATTCATCTCTACAATGGACAATGCACTGGTAACCAGACTTTGCTTTTCCTTTTTGCTTTTGTCTCTTTCTGTATCTACTACATACAAATCGTTTGGGTTTGTTTTATCAGCAACAAAGCTTTATGGATATAGGATGAAAAGTAAAAGTAATTTTAAATGTAAAACAAAAAATTTAATTCAAGGAACTGAATTTTCAAACTTAACTAGTGATGAATCATAAAGGTTTTGTGGGTTTTTTGTTGTTCTAGGTATTAAAATGTTGCATAATATTTGGTTCATTCCTCCGTTTCACAGATAATGCTTTATCAAGAAAAGTTAAGAGATTAAAATAGTTTACAAAAGCATAATAACCAACTGTGTTTAGAATTGCTCATTATCTGTAGAGCAAAGTGAGAAACTCAGAGGGGCTAGTTTTTAAATAAACTACCTGATCACTACATGTGATCTAGAAAAGCCTCCAAAAAATGAGAAGTATGTTTAATCTGGTAATGACTTTTTTGATCTCTTATTACCAAAGCAACATAATTAGTGTTGATTTCTGGAAAGTTTCGTTCTGAAGTCCACTTAACTTTACTCTCACTCACATGCAAAATTTCTCCTTTAAATGTCTATAGCAAAAGTCTGAGATTTTTTGAGTGCAGTAAAGCCCAGGTGCCCAATGCCTACTGAAATCTAGTTGCAAAAAATGGATTTTCACAAAAGGCCTAGCCCAACATGTTGTCTTCCAGTACTTTCAATTGGAGTTGACAACAATTAACATTTTGACTTTACTGTGGCTGTAACTGCAATGGCAGGAAGCTGTGATGTTTAAAATAGAACTCAATAACTTGTTGCCAGCATTGCATCTTCCTGTTCTCTCCCATCTCTCATCTGCTGCAGCCCTTCAAGAGAGCCAGAAGGATCAATGCAAAGTGGCACCTCCAGCCTTAAGCCCATCTCCCTGAAACTGAGGTTATTAAGCTCTCCTCAAACTGCAGTGAACTTGACAGGGTGCAGCTTTCCATATTCAGCATCAGAACATCTCCTGTTGTACCATACTTCTATCTAGGCCTGCCAAAGGTTGGGGTTTTGGGTTGGGATGGGGTTTTTGCACTCAGCTTGGCAGTCAGGGTGTGCTATGGTACTGCAGAGAATGGGCAGACATGGCTAGTCAGTGTTTGAACACCTCAGTCATGTCATTAACTCAATTTCCTAGCTTGTGTGGGGCAAAGCTTTCCTTTGTACTCTTTATCCAGCCTCTGTTTTGGAGTTACTGTGTGATGCTGGTGCTGTCATATTGATGTCTTTTACATCATAACTTATTCTGTCACTCCTGGTTATC
This sequence comes from Certhia americana, assembly GCA_018697195.1. Classification (NCBI taxonomy): domain Eukaryota; kingdom Metazoa; phylum Chordata; class Aves; order Passeriformes; family Certhiidae; genus Certhia; species Certhia americana. The sequence continues at coordinate 28,054,912 of CM031863.1, read as the reverse complement.
CTGGTGGTGGAGTTTTTTGGGGTTGGTTTCCTTTTTTTTTTTCTCTTAGTGGTGCTACCTTTCTCTCAGCTTTGTTTAACCTGTAATTAGCTGTAGGTTCTCAGTAGCTTTATATGGACCTACAGTTATCTTGGACTCTTAGCATCATAATTCAAAGTATTCTATCCTTAGTTCTCCTAATAGTTTTCATAAATGAATTCATATATATTTACTTAATTATACATAATATACATTGAGTAAACCTGACAATATAGCCACTCACAGCTTCTTCTAGACTCCACAATAAAAACAGTTTTATTCTTCGTAATTTTGGGGGCGTGGTTCGGAGATTTTGAGTTGGGTTTTGGTTTCGGTTGTGTTTCAGTTTTGTTTGTTTGGGGTTTTTTTAATGATCCTGCTAATCTGTTGTTAAATCCAGATGATGCTGGTACACGTGACAACCACTGAATGTTAGTGAAGCTATTTTTATGTTCTTTATTTCGTTTCAGTTCAACATCACTATAAGCTGGTAGTTTTCCCCCTTACAATCAACGATGTAGAGAGTGAATGCAATACCTCCATATTTTCAATACTGAACTTGGGTCTAACTCACAGGCACTTTCCACACAGTAATGGTGCCCAGTTCTAAGCTGAATGCTTATCTTCAGCCCATCATTTGGGGCAACTGTTTTGAATGGTAAAGCTTCCTGCATCAAAAGAAATTGTGTGCATGTTTGTGTGTGGCCATCACTTGTTTGCTGTCTGGCAAACACATCCATATGCCATATTACACCAGTTTATATGTTTAAACATTCCACATAAAAATCTCTCCTAACAACGGTCATAAGCTGCAGAGCTCCAATCTATGGCTAAGATCAGCATATCTCATAGCTGAAGAGTTACTCAGATTTTGTTTGGGCCCATCTCAAAAAAGTCCATGCTAAGAGAAATTTTCCCCCTTTTTTCTGCTGCCACTCCCACAGAGCATTTACGATGTTTGCTTACCTTGGGGCCCAGAAGGGAAGCAGTCTTTCCAGCCAAGCTGCTGTGTTAGCCTTTAATCAGTTGTTGGGAGCAGCCATAGCTAAAAATTTTACTTTTTTCCTAGATTGATGACTACCTGGCTTTCCTTCATTCTTTGTTTCTTGCTGACAATCCCAAACATGTGCTTTTGGATCTACTGAAAGGGCTTTGGAGGTCCATGCAGCAAAGACTAAGGATGCTTCAGCAGACTTCAACTTAAGAGCTAAAGAGAACAGCAAAGGCTAATCAGGAGACTGCTTTTATCAAAATTGTTCTAGTCTGTGGTGAAAGTCTAAAACACATAAACTGATCAATAGCTTTAAAAGCCAGATGGATTCTCTTTCTTATATTTCCAAAATAGTCCTTTCCAAAAGCATGGGATAACTTTGGAAACTGCAGACAAGCTTCCTAGAGCTCCATCCAGTCTGCAGCAGAGCTAGTACTTATTTTATCTTCTTTCTGTTTTGGACATGCTAGAAGGAGATTAAGAGCCTAAAGAAGTTGCATTTCTGCAGAACTGTCAGCATAATTTTCTATGCTCCAACAAGGCACTTCTACTGCCTCAGAAACTTCTTCTCTGGGACCATGACACTGATTTAGCTCCAGCTGGTTTAACATGACAGGCAAGACCTTCTTATTGGCAGATATTGTGGCTAAATACAAGAAAAGACAAACTCCATAAAAGAAAGATGATAAACTTTAGGAAACTTTAGTTAGGGGGATAATAAAAGGTTTCTAAGTGAGCGGAAGAAAATGTCTTTTCCACTGGAAAATATTTTCACTTTAAACCAGAAATTACCTAACTCTTCCCAATGTTTAACCAGAGTAGCCACAAGTCAAATCATAAGCCTACACCATTCTCTCTGTCCCCTACATCCAGGCACAGCCAAAGGCAATTTGGAACAGCTACTATGACCAGTCCTACAGAGCCCCATTTGCTCAGCTGCTCTGCCTTCTACTCCAGTACTGCCCTCAAGGTCTCTGCACTATGTTCCAGTATATAACATAGATAAGACAGCAAATCACCACACTGCTTCATCTAAAAGGGGAGGCTTTTCCAATTTAGGATCATTGATTGTTTTTTCCCAGTTGTTTGTTTCCATTGTCCCTTTTTTCCTAACTCAAAAGTTGGAAACATTGTCAGGAGTACAGTTCTTCAGAAAAGGACAAGGTAAGGGTAATATTCAGTGCCACTAAATCTAGTGACCTCTGTAAATTTCTTATGAACACATACAGTTTGCAGGAATGATTTTTAATTCAGCTGATCAAAGAGCATGTAAACAGACATCATGCTTAAACTGTGTGTATACATGGATGTAGGCTTTAAGGATGGAAAAGAACCTGAAAAATTCTTGAACTGTACAAGTATTTTAACTAGGCTTTACAAACTACTTGCACTTTGGACTTGGGCCCAGAGTAACCATATTATGATTTCTTGGCATGAAACTACAGCTCCAATGGCTTAATTCTTCTGTGAATGACTAACACTTTACCAAAAACTTTATTTAAGCACAGAAGAATAGGTGACCTTCAAACAAATCATTTCTCAGTACCTGAGAACCTGGCTAGGAACAGTGCAGGAAGCACATGGAGCTGAGCATTGTACCATGAACACCATCCCTTCCTTTTGTCCTGCCCCTCATGCCATCCTCAGGCCCTTTCTGATTGCTGTCACTGCAGGGAAGTATCTCCACCTTGATCTTTGTGAGAACAAAGGGCTTCACTACGTGTTTGCAAACCAGTTTACCCCTTGCAGCCTCTCAAAGTGGTTCACCAGGTGGTGCTTTTCTTGCCAAAAGGGAGGCCAAGCTCGGTTCTTGGGTTCCTGTTGACTTCCAGACTCACTGGGAACTGGATGTTGGATGCCCCCAGAGTTCTGAGTAAAGCAAAAAGGTACATCCTTGGTTACTAAATATTTGTTATCTACCATCACCCTTTAGCTGCTCTTTGGTAAAATAGGTAAGCAGCTGTAATAGGTAAATGCTTGGGGGAATGACAAACAGGAAAAACAAACATTTACACATTTATGTGAGTTGTCTCCTTGCTCACAAAAGCCTAGTTTTCAAATACACTGTTAGCATGGAGTTTTGATATTCATGTTGCTGCTTTCTGAATAGGAGTGAAATAAGCTTTATACTACTAGTGGGGAAGTGTACCTGGTCTGGAGAAGGAGGCATATATATATTGGAATCAACACCTACACAATTCAGAAAATGCATTTCCTACAAACCATCAATTGCCTTGCATGTTGGCAGCTTCTCTGTCAAATAATTGACTGTTACAGGGACAGCTACTGAATGTCAGTCAGTTCAAACCAGAGAGCTGCTGGATGAGAGGAGATTCTCCTCTCCCTGAGAATCTGCTCAAGCCCCAGATTTCAGTGTGGTGCTGCTCCTGCTGGGCATCAGCTCTCTGCTTTGATTCCTCAATATGCTATGAGTTCCTTTTCCTTCAATGCTAATTAGCCAAATTTATATGCAATGTTGCTGAGTGAAGCAGCTCCAGGTATAGGCTCTGTGGAGATGAATTTGACCTCAGAAAATAGTCGTATTTCTATTAGCTAGATTTTAACCAGACTGTGTGAGTAAGTTAAAGCCACTGTGTAGGTTTAGGTGAACATTGATAGTGACCTTGGTTGGGAGACTGTCCTAAGAGCTTGGGATCTTGCTCAATCTCACTTCTTCACCTGGTGGGCATCCACATGAGAAAACAGAGAACACTTACAATTGCAAGTGAAGAACTGTGATTCTTCAACACCAGGCTACCTGGTTGTGAAATACAGAGGATGGCAAAAGCTGCACTTGATAATAAGTACATTAACTATTAAATGCATACCCTGCAGCATGATATTCTTTCCAATAAAACAGGCAGCAACAAAACCAGGTTGCTCTGGATAGGGAGTGTTCAACAACCCAGACTGGATTTTGGCAGGATGAACACCACAAACAGTAACAGGCCCCCTCTTGTTTAAAAAAAAAAAAAAAAAATTAAATTTTTAATGGCACTATATAATCAGAGCTTTGATCTCGATTCCAAGAAAAGAAACTTCAAGTTGAAATCTCTACAGCCAGCACAGGCTTTGGTTTAATAATGGCACAGAATAAGCTTCAAGCTGCTGTTAGCTCTCCCACTCTGCTTGGTCTAAGCCTGCCTACTTAATCTACAAAATGTAAGAGTTTTGGATTTTATTGATCACCAAAGACCCTTGGAGTTTTTAAATGCATTCTAAATACAGATGAAAACCCTCCATTCTCCAAGAACGGGTGTCCCATGGCAGATCCTAGCCATCACTCCCCTTGCTTTCCAAGCAAATCTGAAATCATTGCAACAAAGTTTGCTTTGGTATTAATTTCCTTAATGGAGAGCTATGTTTGGAGCTCTCATTCTTTCAGTGACGTTTTCCATGTCAAATCCTAAAAGTTCCAAACCTTACCTTAAGGGAAACAAATTAATTCTCTTGCTACTTCTGTGTGAGTGCATGTAGGAACTGGAGGTTCTCTGACCATCCTCCAGACAGCTAAAAAATGGCTTCTAGGTCTGTACTTCTAGTGTATGTGGGATTTTGTTAAACAGCCTTTACAGAACTCAGCTGGTAAATGCAAGGTGAGTTACAAGGGCAACTGAGTAACAGCAATGAATGACTGGGATTACAGCAAAAGTTAAGTACTGTGTGTCTTCAGTATTCAGGCCTTAAGTAACAACTTTGCTTTTGCTGTAAAGGACTCTTTGAACAGCCCCTGTTTTTCTTCCTGAGCATTCTGAAATTTATTTGTGTCTCTTTGTGGTGTATTTCAGAAAAAGGGTTGTATCACAGTTGTATTAAAGGTTGTATCTAAAAAAGTATAAAATCAGGCCATTGCTTATGTTTATTATGTGAGAGGCATTTTGGGTATTTATTTGCTGGAATCCACCCTCATTACATAGTGATGTTTTCCAAAATTATTTTGGCTGCTTTAGGTGTCTCTTTAGCAGAAGATGTCTATTTTTACTTGCCCTGCATTCACATCTGTTTCTTTCTTATCAGCAAATATCTATTCATTGGCCCTTTCTAACTCTTTTACATCTATCTGCATTGAAATGTGTGTCACTCATTAACTCAGAGTTCATACATAAAGTCTCCTGTAAATCCTGTATCAGCATTATTCTTTCTGTTTATTGCATCACCTAAAAAAGAAATTACACTTCATTTACTGCAGATATCTGAATTCATATCGCTTAATTATTTTTTAGTTCAATCTGTCAATTTTTGCAATTAGATTGTGTTTAAAGTACTGTGAGTTTGACAGAGCATTTGTCAGAATGTCAGAACATTCTGCTTCCAAACTTGGTGGGTGTAGGGATTTGTTTGTTTGGGTTTGTTTATTTCTTTATGCAAGAAATAAAATGTTTCTGACTATTTTGTAAGACCTTTGAGAATTATTTATATAGAAAACTCACAGGTCTACAAGCCTGGACTGTATTAGCCTTAATCCTGCAATGAAAGTCCAGCATCTAGAGGACAGCTCATATTTAAATATGAATTTTTAGTAAGCTACTTGTTGTTTTCTGTCCTATAAATCTATTTGAGATATAATCTTTGAGCAGTTCTGCTAACTGCTCTGTAATCGTGATGATTTTTTACTTCTTGTAGTACTAAAATATTCTCTTTGTAGCTATGTTCACATTGCTTTTTCACACTATTTAAAAATCTTTCCACACACAATATAATTTCATGTAATAAAATGAGATGTTCATGGCAAAGAATTATATAATATAGAGAATGCACTATTGCAAAAATGAAAGGTAACCTCGATCATCTACATTAGGTCTTGAAAATTAATGCTGATCTGTAATCTTTGCCCAGGAGAAATGTAGTAAGTCTTGACAAACAGTTGCATCAGATTCCTAGCATTTTATCTGAGTAAGTGTGTAACTGTACCCCAGCCAAACAATTAAATACCTAGCACTCGAATATGGGTCTGTAATGGGGAGCATTTGATTTGTTTTGGTTACCTGTACAAGTAATTATAATCTACAGATCAGTTGTCCTGGTTTGAATAATGTGCACATTTAACACAGCAAGATGCATGTGTCTAAATTTGGCTTGCAGTGTTGAAGCAGCTTATTTAGACAGACAGATATTTGATGGATATTTAGTATCTCAGATATGTTTATCACACTAATTCTATCATGGTTATAATACTAATTTTATTTAGTTAAATGTGCATTTTTTTCCAGCAGATACACAAAGAATATTAGTATCATGTCTGAGCAAACTACCTGTAATTAGTTCCTGTCAAAACTGACGTAAAAGCAACAGGAAAGAAATTACCTCTCGTAATTCTTTGATAGCTGATGTTCTATTGTCTGATGCGAGGAAAAAAAAAGGAAACAATTTATTACTACTTGCCTCACAATTACATAACCATGTCCTCTGCACACTTTGGTGCCCTTTGTTTGTAAATCATCTCAGGGGAATCTGCTAAGCCACTACTGGCAGTCAGAGGCAGGAATTTTACGTAGTATTCATGATAAGCTTTTTCCCAAAAGTGCCCTGTTTCATGGTCAGTTCCTGGTAGCAGTATCATGTAAACATCCTCCACGTGTTTTAGACCTCCTTCTCCATAAAAATGTTGTCCCAGTAGTCTTCTATGGCACTGCTGTGGATGAAGAGGCTTAGGGAATGCTTGACATTTATTAGAGTAAAATCTCTAGTCCCTTTTCCCTCCCTGTGAAGACAGAGTCCAGCCATCCCCAGGAGAGGCAGTAAGTATAGTGGGTTATCTAATTTCTTTCTGTTATCCTTGCTAAGCAGACAGTATGGTACCAGACAATGAAATGGTGAAACATAATAAACGTCTTCAGAATTCTTAAGAAAGTTGCAGATGCAGAAGGAGTGTTTGAATTTGCTCCAAAATCCTTAATCTGAGGGTGTAGGTGTAAACCCAAGGATTAAAAATGGGCTTACTTGATAAATCAGGAGTTACAAGAAATCAATTATCTTGTCCTGTCCCACAGGTTGTGGAATATCAGGCAGAGCAAAGAGAGAGAAGTAGTCCTTCAGTTTGTAAAGAGGCAATAAACATGGAAATACAGGCTCATACTTTTAGATTAAAATTTGTTGTGGGCATAAAATACTCTTCCAGGAAATTGGTTCACAGGTGGGAAACATGGTATTAGATGTAATAATGATATATGGGATCATCTCCTATATTAATTCAAAAGTGCTGTAAGTTTTGCAACACCTTCACTTGGGAAGGTTGGGTGTTAAAGCTCTTAAGCAGAGCTTTATGAGGTGTAAGCATGTTGCACACTAAATGCACTTAGCAGCTGGACAAACAGCACAAGGCCGGCTCCCAGTATGTGCCATTTACTTTGCAAATAGGGAGCTTGATAAGTAAAGACCTGCTGGATGATTGGAAAAAAAAAATAGGCATGTATGAAATAAGAGAAGACTATAGATGAATCAGCTGTATTGTGTTTGAGCAGTAATGAATGAGAGAAATACGCTGTCAGTGTGTTCATCACCAGCCTTTAATGACACACCGTGACTATTTTCCCATCATTCGTGAATAGAGTGCTAATGGCATGTGCTCAGAAGCAGCTCCAAAAGAAACAAGCAAATTACATCACTTCCTCTTGAACTGTTCTCTAGAGTTCATTTAGACATTAAACAGAGTAGTAGTAATGTGAAAGTGGTAGAGCAGTAGGTTACACAGTTGTCCAAATGGATTCATCAAACATCTACATTTAAAAAGGATTATTAAAAATTGGTTACATTCTGATGAGGCAAGTAATGTTTTAAGTGTGCATAAAAGTGATTTTTTTCCTTTTTTTTTTTTCTTAGATTAAGAAATGTGTTATATATTTGAAAATTTAATTTGCCAGTGATGCATCATCTGTAGCTAAAATCAAGCAAAGGGCTGCCACCTCAAGTCAGATACCAAATCTAGGGGTGGTAATATCATAGAGTCCCCCAAAAATAATTTTTGGAGGGAGAGGGTTCAGAAGAAGTGATAGTCTTCACAAATGCACTTGTACAAAATGCAGTGTTTGATTTCATGTAAGGTCTGATCTTGGGTAAACTGCAGGTAAACTGAGTTATGCAATTAACTCAGACTGGCAGGTTGCTTATGCCCATCAAGTATCAGGCTGCATGGCAAGCTGTGTGAAAACAGCATCAGACTGGGTCTTGAATTGCTTGAAAAGAAAGGATGTTCTACATCTCAGCAGGTTAAAACTTTAGCTGGGCTTCCTCCGGAGCACCATTAGCATAATCTGATTACTGTCTAGGCAGGTGATGGCTGCTCCTGGGTAGGCCTAAGGGAAATGAATATCTTGAAAGCATAAAGAAGTGCTCAGTGGAAGAGGAGAGGAATTCTCAAGTTATTTGGGACTGAATGAATATTACAAAATAATCAATGCTGCTAAATTTTAAGGAGTGTCTTGCCTGTTCAGATTTCTTCAGGTTTAAAGCACTGCTTAACCTTCCACTCAATGTAACTTGTTCTTAGATCCATTGCCCTTATGATTTCTTACTTGGTCCAAGAGACATTTGAGGGAGGTGTGGGAGTGTGTGGAGGGGCTGTCTGTGTTGGGCTGGCTGGTTGGGGGATTTTTTAGTATTTCTGATTACTATCTTCTCTCGCATTATTTGGTATATTCTCATTATTTCCTCTAATTAATTCTATTAATATCCCAATTTGATATTAATATCTCATCACACGTATTACAGAAGTACTGGCTATTAAATTCTTTCAAAGTAAATCCATGAGTTGTACTCCTTCCTTCTAAAGGAAATTATGATTTACTGGCCAAGAGCCAGGGTGAAACTGACTGTCAAAAACTCTATATTTTGTTTCCAGTTGTGTATCTCTCTTAGTGTGCAACTTACTGGGATTTTCTTGTGCTTCTGATTTCATGCTCCAAGCTTAGGCATTGCAATGCTTAATTCTTGCTATCAAAGTTTAATCATCGTTCCTCAGACCAGAAGAAATTATATTGCTAATTAATTGTGTCTAGCTGAAACACTAAGTGGGCTTTTTGGACCATACAGGAAAACTACTAAAAACCAAAGACAGTAAATGTTTTGAATACCAGATATATTAAGTGGCTTCTAGATTTTGCATTTCTCATCACTAGTTTTATGTCACTTTTAGTCCCTCTTCACAGGGCTTGAGTAACACCAGGAATGGCAGTGTGCCATTCTTTTATTATGTCATCATTTACAATACAGTTAATATTAAATTGAAACGTCAAGTTAATGTTCAGAACATGATCCTTTAGACATCATTGAAAGAGAGCTCTAGAAGAATATTTTTCCTCTATGCCCCTGTCAGTTAAGGCTCAGTTTTCTATTCTGATTAAGATGAAAAGACAACATCTCTGAGGTTTTATGCAGGTTGAAAGGCCTGTCTGCTCAAAGATATGACTTTGTGAGGACACCCCTTTCTATGTACATAATAAATGTGACACGTATAGGGAACATCAACTTCCTGCATGTAAGATGCAGTAAAATATCACAGATTTCCAGATAAAAGCCAATCCTGCATGAAAACCCTCGTACAACTTCATGAATCTGCAATAACTGTATGTGAGGAGTCTGAAGGCTTTCACTGAGAATGGGACCAATATGCCAAAGCGTTCATTCTCTCAAAAAAGATTCTATCTAGGACTTGAAGATTCCTAGGAAGCATAAATGTACCACTGGTCAGATCATCTCACACCAGTAGATATTCATAGGGATCTCCATGTATGCCACACTTGAATTTTAAGACTGTTAGGCTGAGGTAATTCTCTATTGCTAAAGGAACTTCTTAGACTTTCCCCCAGAGATGTATCAGTGAGAGAAATCTAAATCTGGAATCTTAATCTACTCAAAGCCTGGATGTGGGAAGAGGGGCTTATGAACGACAAATAGTTAGAACTGCTTTCCAAGAGCTTCAGGGACAGTATTATACAGCCTGGAAACTGCTGAAACTGAAGATAAAAAAAATATCTCATAACCTATGTCCCTTGGAAAATTGGTTAAGTATGTCAGAAGAGATACTTTAATGTTCTCAAACACTTCCTTTCAGGCATTCTTCCAGGCCAGCAATGGCTTTTGAATTTTCCCTAAAATACTACTTCAGTGCATCAGCCATCCACCTTTGCAAAGGGGAAGGTGGGAGCAGAAAGCTTTTAGACACTGCCAATTCCTTTAGGCACCTAACTCAAGTGACACTTGTATATTGCAGATTAGTTTCCATCTTCCATTTCAGGTCAAACCTTTTATTTTCTTCTATTAAAGCACTGAACATATAATTATGAGTGTTTTCTACCTCTTTAATTTTGTCTGAAACTAATTCTGACCCTTTGATTTTAATTACCCTGAGATGATCTTGAACTACATTTTAAAACCCTCTGTGAAGCAGACCCATGATGTACATCTTAATTGTATTTTTCAATTTGAGGACTCCTGCTGTCCAGTCTGCAGCTATACTTGAACTGCATCCCAAAATTGAGGTTTGTAGTTAACAAACACCCACACTCACACCTCCCACCCCCACTAAGCCTTTTTCTAGATAAGTACCTCCAATTAATCAGAACCCAATTCTAGTTCAGATGTGGTGTAGCTGGTAGAGTTATCCCTTTGGTCCTCTCAGGAGAGAATTAAGGGAAAGGCAGTGCATCTGGTTAGGAACATTAGCTGTTCACTTTGTGTCTTTCTTTTATTCTGACTTTTAAAAGTGTACCTGTCAGTATAAACAGATGGGGCTCAAAAGAGCAATTACATTATAAGAATTTCAAAATTCATTGCTTTTTATCTGTCTTGTCATGGCCAAGAAAAATCATTATTATAATGCCATCTGCATAAAAGATGCTTACCACCTCCTCAACAATTTGTTCACTGTTATCTCTATTGGTATGCATTCCCATAGCCTTCTCTGATTTCTTATCACTGGTTGCTAACTCTAAGGAAAACAGCAAGAGGCAGGACTAAGGGTAGAGTTAAATCATCCCACTTTCACACTTCACCTCCAGTAAATCTGCACGTGAATAAAAGTCTTCAGTAACTAGAAAGGATAACTACAGCTCAAGAGAAGCAAATCTCTGGCTGACTCCTCAGATGGACTTTGCAGGTGTTCCCTGGCAAGTCCATTTCTTCTTACTGTAGACCTAATACTATTCAATCCGTATAGCTTTGGCATAATTATTGGCTTAACCTTAAACAGTCCTCTCTCACAGAAAAAAGAAAGCACCTTTCCTCTGCACAGATGAGGTGTGAACTCTCCACCGTGAAGCACTACTCCTGTTACTGCAAGGAGAAACCTCATGCAGATATGGAATTAAGCTGGCCTAAAAATACATCCAGCAATTTCTCTTTAACAGAGAATGACAGATCACTGCTGGGATTAAAAATGCAGCTTTACTGCCTGAAAGGGTTTTCCTTGTTCTTGCATTTCATTCATGTGTCCAAAAATTTGCCTGGAAAACTCTAAGCTTAGAGTTGATTGTACGAATAAATGTTCTGAATAAGGAAATAGAAGAAAATATCATTATTAATTTTATCTAACATGACGAATCCTAAAACAAACCAGTTACTCCCACAAGAGATATCACACTCTGGAAAGAACATGGTAATTTATGCTTGACAATACAAAGCACAATGCATTTATTTTCCAGATTTATACCAGGTAAATCATGAGCCTGTCATTTATTTTAAACTTATTGATCATTAAAATCATCTGGTAAACCCCCAACTATCTAATAAAAAACAACCTGATCACAAAAGAAGTGTCAATTATTGGAGACAGAGTCTATGAATAGGCTGAGTGCTGTGTACCTAATTAGGTTTGGCTGAGCTAACTGCACTCTGAGCATATCTATCCCTGCTTCAGCTACAAACCCATCTTCAGGGCACAGCTAGTTTTCTATTCCTACTGTGCTGCCTTAATCTAGTAAACTTCCACCTCTGACCTCAATAAATGTTTTATTTTCTTAATAGCAAGATGCTTGCTTCATTCCTCTGCAAGACCACTTACCCTGATTCCATCTCTGCTTTAAATGTTTTTAGATCTGGGCAGATCTATGAAGAGAGATACTCAGATATAGACTACATAGAGAGAGAGAGAGATGTGAACATATGATATATGCAGGATTATATCATCTGAACATAAGCAAAAGAAGGTAAAGCAAAGAGGCAATGCAGCAAGGCTGACAGTACATAATTTCTGGAATAGCAATGCTGCAGACTTTTCTGCAACAGCTTCTGGCAGTTGGAAACAATCAAACACAAACACCTTGCTGCTTACAACAAAATCAGAAATTTTCTGTGATGGCTTCAAGAAACTAAAAAATAATACAGTTTTCATGAAGGAGTGAGAGGGAAGGAAAGCTTTCTTCCTGTGCAAAGATTTATATGTGAAAGAAAGCAAGCCATGACTTAACGATAGCTGAGCATTACTGCTTCATTTTAGATGTTAGGCTTATCTTTTATATTTTTCTCTGCCATTTCCATCCAAAAAAAGTCAAACTGGACCTTGAGAAACAAAACTAACACTGAAGTTTATTTCAGAGCTGACTGAAGTGAACATGTTGATTTTCATAGATTTTTGTATCAGCATCTTGGTATACTACATTTCTCATTCAGACATGTAATATTTGGAATAATATTTCTCTGCATACCAGAGGGTCCTAAATGTTGCTATCAAAAAGAGAAGCAAACACTGTCATCTTGGTCCATACTGAACTGAGTGTGTATGAAGCCTTTCTTTAAAAGAGAAGATTTGTTATGTTGTTATGGTGGTTGTTATGGTGTCGCATACCTGGCAGAAATCAAAGTGTTCTGTTGGTTTGGGTTTTTTTAATGTGTATGCAGTGTACCTACAGAAGAAATAATGTGGCTTTCAAAATGCTTGGATTCTAGCATCCAGGATTTTTCTGGAAATGCAGAATTTGCTAAATATCTAAATGCTTAGTAGTCTCACAGCTGAACACTTTCATCATCCCCCTTCTCCTACCCCACCACTCACACACACCCCAGCCTGATGTCATAGCATGTTCTACCTTCCATAACAAATCCAGTGTATGGTCACAACCACATTTTTCAGTAATGACTGTGACATGCAAAGGACATGATTCAGCAGGAGTAAAGCATGTGCCCCACTAATAGCACATTTACATTCCTATTGATTTGAAAGGAACTACTAAGCAACTGAGTGAGGTAAATACTTAATTACTTGTGTGAAGCCAGCAAAACGCTTTAAACTCTCGAATCAGAGCCTGAGAAAGGGTAAGTACCATATTTCTTTATAAACTTGCTTTCTGATGGTTTTCAGGGAAAAAATTAAACCCAGTGGACTTCCTTTGGGTTCATTAGGTGACTACTGGAAATGATTGTTTCAGGGTAATAGAAACATTTAGAAATCTTTTTTCCACACTCACTTGGAACTTCACCAGCCCCAAGCACAATGGGGGGTGGAGGGAGGAAAGTCTTACATCCCATTGTCTCCACAGGACTCTCTGTTCCCTACTGAACACCAGTGTCAATATTTCCAAACAGCTTTGTCTTTCTGCTAAGGATAATGTACATATTTGGAGCGAGTGGGTAAAGATTAAAACCTTGACACTCACTCACATATGGCTTGCTTGCTTTTTACATATTTCAGTTATTATTCCTTCCCTGTAGTTTGTGGATACTTTGGAGTACTTAAGACTAAATTGTACTAAATCCTAGCTTCCAACATCTCAACAAAGTAGTAGAGCTATAGGTATCATATATGTGTGCATCACTTTTTATATACATAGTTTTATAAATCAGTGTGGAAATAATTTCTCTAACACAGCTCTATCTGTCAGCTGCTTGGTTTTTTGGGTTTTTTTTTTCCTGTCAGCTTCTGGTGTGTGGTTTTGCTCTTCCTAGAATGTGACAAAGTGAAACTAAAGGAAAAAAACAATTCTGCCTCCTTTCTGAACCTAACAACATGATTTTTTTCTGAAAACAGAAGAGAGTTCAAGACCATAAAAATATTATTGCTAAATTTTAATCTCCTGAAAATAAGGTCAGGCTAAAGCAAACAAAGTCCATTGAGAAGTTATTTTCATTAAGGCATTAACTTTGGTGGTGCTGTGAAAGACTGCTCCAGTGTAGGTTCACTATGCAAATGTCAAATGGGAATGTGTTCTCAAGCTGTCTATTCCTACATGGTTATTGCAGGATAAAACTTAATTCTGGGAAGATTATTCCTCACCAGTATCTCAGGACCAAATGCATAAATATAGTATGTCCTCTGCATCAGCAGGGCTTGGCTGGCTGAGAGAGACACTGTGTGACAGCAGTCAGTGGGGACAGACTTCAAGCAGTGAGAAGAGTGAGTGGGCAGGAGAAACAGTTACCTGAAGTCTCATATTTGAGCCCTTATCAGTAACAGATTTTGCTTATTCATCTTGTTACTATTCAGTTACAATTCAACCTAGGCAAGCACTGCCACAGAGGAACCATCAGCACTAGTTTAGGTACTGTTGTTTCCTGTCCTTCAAAAAACCTCCAAACCACCTTGCACTTGGCCTTGTTGAGCCTCATGAAGTTCACATGGGGCAGCCTATCTAGGTCCCTCTGGATGGCTTCCCTTCCCCCCAATGTGTCAAGTACACCACACAGCTCGGTGGTGTCGGCAAATTTGCTGAGGGTGCACTCAATCCCACTGTCCATGTCACTGATGTTAAAAAGTGCCAATGCCAGCATCAGCCCCTGAGGAACATCACTCATCTCTGGTCTCCACCTGTACTCCGAGTGTGGCCATCTAACCAAATCATTACCCACCAACTATCCATCCACCAAATCCATGTCTCCCCACTTTAGAGATATTCCAAATCCATGTCTCCCCACTTTAGAGATTTGCCAAATCCATGTCTTTCCACTGTAGAGACAAGGATGTTGGGAGTGACAGTATCAAGTGCTTTGCATAGCTCTGGGCAGATGAGGTCAGTTGCTCTTCTCTTATCCATCACCAACTGTAACCCCATCCCAACAGGCCACCACATTCGTCAGGTATGACATGGCCTTAGTGAAGCCATGCCCCCAGGCTGTCATCATTCTCCTCCTTATTTTCCATATGTCTTAGTATAGTTCCCAGGAGAATCTGCTCCCTGATCTTACCAGGCACTCAGGTGAGACTGACTGACCAGTAGATTATGTTCTTTTGAAGACATGGAAACAAGCAGCCCCCAGAAGAACCAGAACTGCTGGCCTGGTTTCTTACAACTGGAAGCCAGGATGTTCCTTTGGGGCCTCTGCCCAGGTGAGACTCTGCACTCAAGTCATGTTAGAAAAAAGAAGGTCGGTTGCTTTTGCAGATTCTTGAAAATACAAACTGCCTTATAAAGACTGAATCGTATCATGTTTAGTGGTAGTACAAAGTTGATGGTTGGATGGGATGATCTCAAAGGCTTCTTCCAACCTTGATGACTCTATTATTCCATCATCTCTGAAAAGCTTTCTGTGGCAATTTTCACTGTATCTGTCAAACTTCAGGAAAGCAGATTTTCTGAGGACAAGAGACCAGCGTTGTGTGTTGTCTTTAGACAGCATTACAACCTATATTCCACAATTGGCTGTGTGACTTTGCTGGTAGTTCCAGCCAAAGGGCTAAACACGAGCCATACAAAGACAGAAAGCTCTGGGATATGTCAGGAAGACACAACTGTTATGGTGCAATGAAGAGAGATGTTTGAGGGGCGATTCCATCTGCCTCTGCCAAACTCTTGAAGTCCTGTTCTTTCCTCCTCACTCAGCTTTCTCAATGATTGCTGATCAGGTTACATTAAAACAAAGAGTGACTCTGTCCTTTGGCCTTGGAGGATCACTGATTTTTGAAATGAATGCAGTTTCTGTGCTGTTTTGCAGCACAATGCAAGTGGCATTAAAAAATGGAAAGTGTTGCAGTAATATTCATCCACCCCATGCTCCCCTAAAAAAATCACTTTTTTCTGTTTCAGATTACAATTAAACTACCAGCAATAACCTCTGAAAAACTGTCTATTGCTGCTTGGCCATCCACAAAAACTGGGACTTACACACTGCAAACCTCTCAGTGTTCAACAGTCAAAGGTTTTATGTAGCAATTTGAAGTGTCCTCTTGTGAAAACAGCCAGCTCTGGTTTTATAACTAGAGCACTACCATAATATTGTTTTTACTAGCTCAAGGTTCAATTTCAATACAATAATAAATAACAAAACCCTCTTCAAACAGCTCCTTAAAAATACAGTAGTTTTAAAAAGAAACTGCATAGACAGCAATTCTTCCTGTTTAGGGAAATGACTAAAGGCCACACATTCCTGTAAATGAGGAAGAGGAGAAGAGAGAAATGACAAGGATCAGACACTGCTGTCCTGAATGATGGAGCTGGCACTCAACATCGTGTAAGTGGCCTGATCTGATCTGTAATGTGTGCATGCTGCTCTCAAGATGGGGATGCCTGCAGGACTCTCAGGCACTGGCAGTTCATTTTCTGATTCACTGTTTTTAGAAGCTGCATACCCAGTCTATCTTTTGTCTAACTAGTGATAGCTGTGATACTGTTAATATCTCCTGAGATAATGGGGCCAAAATTTGTATACTTCTCTGAGGGTATGAAGAGCACATTACCTTAAAACCAAGGCTCCTTGGAAAAACAGGAGCAAATTCTTGTCATTCCTACGCTATGAATTTGACACATCCTGTAATATAAATCATGTTATCCCAGAATCACACTGAACAAACTCTACTTTTCTATCATCTGAGATAAACTTAAGTAGAACTCTGTGAGCTGGTTTTGGGTTGAGAATTTCCTAGAATCTGGCAATGAGCCAGCCCAACTTAGGTACATGTGAGCTGGAGAGCCTCAAGCAGTCTCTTTTCAAGTACCTGGCTTAACTAAAATTTTCTTATTTCAAGCTTCCTTGCAAATCATTAGTAAGTATTGACTTCAGTTTTAGCTTCTGTTTATCTTTAAGAAGCAATGTCTGGAAAGTCCAGTGTACCAATTCCTTCTCTCCATTATGTGCATTGATTTGCCAAAGGATATTATGTTGTGCTTTGGAGTCTTATTCTCAGAATTTTAGTAAACTAGAAGTCTGACAGATTATAGGCTTTCAAACCTCAGACTGCACTTGCAATTAATACAGTGGAATTCTCTCATAGATCTAACAATTAATAGAAAACTAACTTGAAAATGTAAATGACACCCAGCTAAAAAGATTTATACTAAACTGCCTGCAAAAAATAGAGAATGGTGATTCTCTGAAATAAATACTGTTCAAAGTAAGGTTATGATTCTATGAACTGTTTTAAGGTACTGGATGTAGGTACCTATGTAAGTGACCTGACAGCCAAAAGCTGATGTCAGACTTCTTTCAGTGAGAGCCAGCACCCATACACTTTAATGGATGAACAGGATGAAGCACCTTCATGGATAATTCTTTTTCTTCTAAGAAATAACTAACAAACCTCAGCAGTAGAAAAAAAACTCTTCAGAAATCATACAGATACACTCTTCATATGTTTAAAGAAAGTCACCTGTTGGAAGCAGCTCCATGAGCAGATATAGTTGTTGAGATATGGCACCATGATTAAATGAAAAAATAAATATCAGTTCACTCACAAGTCCTTTAATTTTGCCCATATCTGTCCAAAAGGCAGTAGTAGTTGGGGTTTTTTCCAATTAATTTTTAGCCTTGAATTACATCACTGCATGCTTGTGCATTTTGGTATATATTCAATAATGTAAATCTGTTATAAAGAACAGACTGCATTTCCTGTTCAACATTTATTTTGAACATCCTTGGGATGCTCTTCTTAACAAAGAAAAGGCATGGACCCGTGCTTTTCTTGGAGAAGTGCACAATAATTTCATTAGAGCTACTACAGAACGTCATTAAGAGTTTACTCTTTGTGTATATGGGAATGACTTTTTATTTTTATTTATGAAGAGAGGAGCAAGAAATACAAGGCAAGGTTATCTGAGAGGAGTGGAAAGCCACTAGCAGTGTGAGTGAAATCAAGCATTTTCAAATGCAAGTTTTTCTTTCTTTTCTCCTCTTCAATTTCAGTGTTGACAAAACTGGCATTGAGTTTTGTCTCAGAGTGATTTTTTTTTTTTTTTTTTACACCTAAGCTTGTGAGTTCATTTTCTTGCATGACATATTCATGGATGGACAGGCTGGATGTCAGTCCAACACCTCGGCAAAGTTAGTCCAGCCCAATCATTGCAGAAATGCTTTGTTTTCTCTCTGCTTCCTTATCTGCATTGCCACCCTTGAGTCTCCTCAGGACTCTCAATGCTCTAATACATGGCAAATCCATCACCTGATGGGTCAGCAAAGACACATGACCACATCCCCTGAGTCACGAGCAGTCTCCTTAGTCCCATGCTTGAGAAAATGCTCCAAAACTTCTCTTCCTTTCTAAGCAGTAACAGGAAGTATTCATCACTGTGAGAGTCTATCCTGCTGCTGCTGTGCTTGCTCTAAGAGGAGATACTACTGGTTTACAAGAGGTATAAAGTGAGGTTGCTAAGTCATGCAGAAAATAGTTACATAACAGGCCGCACTCTGTATCTCTGTTCTCTTCCCAGTTCTACTGTGCTACATCCCCATGGTCTGCCTCTCCCTGTAATTCCACTGATACTCATCTCTGATTTTTAAATTTCTTGTCATTTATACCATATTTAAGAGTCCCCATCATTCATTTTGTTGTGTATCAGCTAAAGTTTACTCCCTTCTTCTTAGCTCTTTATGCTTAAATTCACACTCTTCCTAGCATCATTAAAACCAAAAATTATCATCCAACTGTGTAAAGGATCTTGGGGTAGCAACATGGAAAATAAAGCTGCAACACCTAAAAGTACTGTTAAATGGTTGTACTTAAAAGTTTGGAAATTGGGCTGTTTCCTAATGTCATTCACTCTTCCTGCTGTCTCCTTACTTATTTTCTCTAGAAGTCATGAAATACAGGCGTAAAAATTACAGGCGTAAATGATGGGGGAAAATGATCAAACTTTAGGTGCATACCAGCATTTCAAATCAAAGGTCATGTAGTTTTATTAGTGCCCTAAAGGTCAGCATCCTACCGCTCCCTTCAGTTCCCAGTTCTACATTACCAGGCATGGAAGGATAAACACAGCTGACCTTAAGTTAATTCTTCCCCTAAACTGTAGGCCAGTCTTTGATAATTTTGATTTTGAGAGCCTTTCTCTTGATTTTAGATTTTGTTACCGGTACGGTTTATTTAAAGAAAAGCGAACAAAACACCCATTTCATAATTTGCTTCATTTCTGCAAACAATACTTTTGTTGTTCCCTGCCACTGCATGTTCTTGTCCCACACGTTCTCTGTAGGTGTCTCTGAGGTTTTGGATCTGTGCTAAAAATGGGATGAAGCTGTATGACATCCCTGCCAATTCAGTCAAGCTCACATTGGCTTCCCTTTCTACTGCCAAAATTTCACAGATGAGCAGTGGCCCTGAGGTACCCCAAACAGGCAGCCAGCAGCTTAAGGATGTCTTGGCTTCCTGATTCTTCCTGCTGATAATGGCAGAATTGCAGGAGTTCAAAATTTGTCATTTCCACTTCCATGCATAACAGAGGTGAAAAAAATGGGGAACTTCACCCCAGCTGCCTACTAAAATCCAGCTTTAGAAGAGCTATACTTCCATTACTCAGCTAAGTCTAGGTCATATATAAAAAATGCCAATTCATTAAATTAGTGATTAAAATTTGACAGTAAAAAGTTGTTGACCTTTGTTTTCTTATTTTAAGCTCTTTATTGATCTCTGCAAATAATGTCAGGGTCAGTCTCATTAATTTTTTCCATTCTGTTTGAGAAGAGGGTGTAAAACAAATTCCTCAGCTTGTAAAGAGATTACATTAAAGCCAATATTTCTCTTTGGTCAGGTGGGTCACTTTTGGAATCTGTCGTTTGCTTTTATAAGTGAAAGCCTTTAGAGGAATTTCTACCCCACCCAGCCAGCTAGCACAGCTTTGTTTAATGTTTCAAACCTTGCCTGGCTCCAACAGATAATATCCATATTTATTGATACAGAGGTCTTTTGTGAATATGACCAGAAGTTCTTTGTGCTCTGCAATCTCACCCCACTCGTGCTGCAGGAAGCAGCTGACTGGCCTTTCCCGCCCACCACATCCTTTGGAATAAAGATGGTATCTCCCTGCAACCACTGCCTACAGACAAGATACCACAAGCAAACAGGTGTTTTCAGCAGGCAGGCAGGAAGGGAGAAAAATAAATAAACCTGAGGCTGCAAGAGAGGAAGAAGGCTGGGACAGACATACTTTCTAATATCTTCAATGTTGAATTTTATCCCAGACCTGCAACCAGCAAATCCTGCCTGTTTCAGAACCAGCGAAAGGGCTTTTGATTGCTT
This sequence comes from Certhia americana, assembly GCA_018697195.1. Taxonomy (NCBI): domain Eukaryota; kingdom Metazoa; phylum Chordata; class Aves; order Passeriformes; family Certhiidae; genus Certhia; species Certhia americana. Next base: position 28,034,531 of record CM031863.1, on the reverse strand, counting down.
TAGAGAGCAGGACTAGACAGTTCTGTTTAAAACAAATAATAACAAAACATAGAGAGAGTCATGTAACAAAGTCAAGTTTGCCGGCAAGTTTTCCTGTGGATAACTTTATAACAGTGCTTGCTAGCTTTGCAAAATTAGCCAAAGGTCATATTGACTGTTTCCCAAATTACAGACAAATCTTTGAGTGCACCAAAGACTTCAGTTGCTGCTGCAGCATCACACCCTTCTCCTCATGTCCTTTAATCTTTATGTAACCTTAGGTCTAGAGCAAATGACAAAGGGTTCATATTTTTTCTAAAAATGTCAGCCCATGTTTAAAAACAAAACAAAAAAGCCCAGCCCTTCCCCACAAAGAGACCAATTCAAAAACTTTTAAAACAAAGACGTTTAAAACTTATATCTTGTTTTGGCATGATAAAAAATAATAAATAGAAAATTCCTAGATTTCTGTTTGAACTGACTTCCCATTGGTACTTACACTGATACCATATTTACAATTATGCAAATGGTATCATTGATTTTGATACTTTTCTTTCAAAACCTACACAAATGCTCATACACATCTGAACAGAGGCCATCTACATGCTGTAAGAAGGGTAAGAATGGTTTCCAGAAACAAAACAAAAAAGCTCAGATGGATTTCTCTTTTCTTCCCCATCTTACAGCTAAAGTAACTTTCAAATTATACTTACTAGGTCATGCAAAACTAGCCAGATCAACTTTGATTTACCATTGGAATTCACGCAGCTGAAACTAATTAGAGCTTATTAAAGAAACCAGCCAAGCAAAGGCTTAAGGGAGAGCACCCAGTTTGGCAGGAAGGTGAAAAAAAGCATATATAGTCTCTACTAAAAGTATCATTTTTATATATATGGCCATGGAGTTAAATAAACTTGGGCTTTAAATTCACTGCAAACAAACCAAGTAGTCCTGAGGCAGTGAAATCACCCAGAGGACATCACTTTCTATTTCCCAGCACAAGCTTTAATCACAGAATCACTACCTGCTTGTTTAAGTTCCCCCTGATGCTTAAACACTTCCCTTCTGTCCTTGCCATAAGCAAAGTTTCTGCTGCTTCAGCACCAATCTCAGCGCCTGGGGGTGAGCACAGCTCAAACTGCCAAGCAGTGAAAGTACAAATAAACCTGTACAACACAACTAACCAGAGATGGTCAGACAGAAAACACATCGGTAAATTCAGAGCAGAAGAGACAACTGTCAGCAGGTCATATTTAAGAGGCAGAGTAGGAAATTATGATTTCTGTATGATTCCCTGGTATTTCACTTCAGAGCATCATCCTTGTGAGCAAGCTTCCTGTAGCAAAGCTCTTCCACTCCTGAGGAATTGTGTAAAATTCTTCTGCTTGGCAAGTCTGCATTGACAACGGCTGTGTCCTGTTAGCCATTCTCTTCTCAAGGTTAATTCTACCACTGAATTTTTCTAGCAAACTGAACAATACTTGTTGGCCACTGTCATAGAAGGAATGGCATTTCTAACTTTGTTTCAGGCTCCCAGAATGAATGAAAGACAGGGACAGAAACTAGAAAAAATGTTTTAAAGAACAGGAAAGCAAATATGCATCTAACATGTGCCTCAAACCCAGCTGTGTTAGCATTCAAACTGCCTTAAGTTCTGATTAAATCTTGGACAAGATGATTTATAATAAAAGGAGGAAGTTTGATGTTTCAAGCCATTACCTCAGCTTTTGCACGAGACATCAGTATTTCAAAAGTAAGAAAATTAAGTTCGGCTCTTTAACCAAAAAAAAGCTGTATTTTCCAGAGGAGTACAAAACTTCATCTTGAAAACAAATAATGATATTTTTCTCCTACTTCTATAACAAGGTATGTGTGTACCTTCAACTACCAGCTTTCCAAATTAATTAATTAAATTTTCCCACTTAAAATATATTTTAGTATTACTGTTCCAGTTCTCCAAGGAATACTCACAAGACTCTCACTTCTGTTTACAGTCAGAGGCACTATCAGGATATAAGAACTAAATCTGTGTGCAGAATTACTGAGTAGCTTTGGGTTTTGGTTGGGATATTTGTGATTTAGGGTTTTTTTTAATTAATTTGTCTAAACAAACCTTCTACCCCCTCACCTACAATTGGGTTGAGAGGAGAGGGGGAAAAAAACCCAAAACAGTTGTGTTCTGAAAGTATGGTAACATATTTGTTTTGAAGCTTGAAAAGTCAGTCTCAAGTTTGTTGCATACATTTGTGTTTTCTCAAGCTCTCAGCACTCTTGCAGTGCTGGCTGCCCTGCTCTGCTGTTCCAGCTTCCCTGCAGCACAGAAAGTTGCTCCACAGGCTTCACAGGGAAACACACTCCTCAGCTTTTTTTTCGTGGTAAATGCCTGATCTAGTAATTTTTGGTTGGGGTTTCTGAACTATGTTATAGAAAGCCCTACTTTCTTTTCCTCAAATTCTGATGTGCAGTTCTTGCACTAAAATGTATGGTTAGAACTACTGAGAAGAAGCCTAAATGCAAGATGCAATGTACAACTACAGGGAAAATATTCCAGATACAAGCAGGCTTTTCAGGAGAAAGGCATGAGCAGACTGACTGGGAAGGTTCTACCCTAACTGAAACTACAAATGAGACTCATTTGTTAGCAGGAAATGTTAGCGGAGCGCTGGCAGGGCTGCTAATGGCCCCTTCTGGATTTCAAATGAACAGATACATGTTAGAGTGGGTAACAGCTGGAGGGGAGGAGAACTCACTAACAGAGATCTATTTATTAGTACACCTTGGCTGGGTGAGTTTCTGGGAAGTTGCTGTGTAGCCTCAGTACTTCATTTTGTTAGAGATCTTGATTTTTTTTTTAAGGAGATTTTGCATTACTTGAATTTTACTCAGAAAAGCTAACAAACCCTATATGTTCTATTTATTACTGAGTGCAATTCCCTCTGAATAAATTCTGATGGAAATAGACAAATTAATTTTTAAATTTTTTTTTTCTACTCAGTGGATCTATTTATAGAGCAAACAGCAGTACAAAGCACTCATGTCAAGTGATTTTGTCTAGTGGCACTGTGATAAACGTCTAATAATCATATTAGACATACCAAATGGAATAATCAGATCTGCATTTTATTTGCTGTGCCCAAATTCTGAGAGATAAGGGACCTGCCTGCTGCTTCAAGGTAAAAATCATTCAGATCAACATACAAAATGATCTGGTACAACTGTTTGGTATACTACTTCATAATCTCTTTGTAACAGTCCCTAAAACTTGATGTGAGCTACAGACTTTGGGCTAGTATGGTTTGTATTCTAGTGATGGATTTGGTAAAACAAAGCAAAAAAATGAGGGAGGGATTGTGGATTTTTCTTTTCCAAAAAAAATAAATACTAAAGAGAGAAAAATATGTTGGAAGAGATATGAAATTATAAATTCTGTCACTTATGGCTACATGACCTTATGGCTAAATAACAGAATAATCAGAAAAATTCAGAAAAGATTCAGCATCACATAACACAAAACTGGTGTAGTGCTTAGGTCATTTGAGAGGTCTACATGTCTTTGTCTGTCTGCTACAGTTCCTGCATTAGAAGGAACACTCATCTTACCCAGAAAAGTTAACTCTGGTTTTCTCTTGCACTGTGACTTCAGTTTCATGCTTATGTGGTTTTTGGACTCTTACTTTCTTGTGGCTGCTAAACAAACAGAAGTAATCCTTTACAAGTCACCCAGGGGAAAAAAATCACATAACCATGGGAGCTTTTGGGGTGGGAACCCCGAGGGGTATGTCTTGGACTTCAGACAGGACAGGGACAGGGACAGGACAGGGACAGGGACAGGGACAAGGACAGGGACAGGGACAGGGACAGGACTCTGGCTCTGCCAGGCCAGACAAAAGGTAATGCTGCTGTGAGACATCCGGTTTAACAAAGCAACATTTTAAGAAATAATTATGTTAAGTTCAATTCAGTAGTGTAAGAATCTAAAAGAAAAACGTGTGCATCCTTAACAAATAGAGGGAAGGGCAGATTGCTTCTAGATACATCCTAGATATAAAGCAGGCTTCTAGATTGAAGCCTGCAATGGAAACCCTAGTTATTTCGGAAAGAAAAAATCATGAAAATTGTATGCAAATTTCTCCAAGGGAAAAATGAAACAGCCTCAAACTTATCTGAAATGTTCCTATAACTACGCTTCAGCCTTTGAACGTGTTTTCTATAAATAACCATTACAAAACACGCAGGTCTATTTTAAAATACGATATGTTGTGAAAGACTCCACTATCCTGTAGGTTTTAGGTTATAAACCAAAATGTCCCCTGATCCCCGGCGTTGAGCTAAGCGAGGGTTTTGATTTACCTAAGGTTTGGTTTGGGGGCTTTATTTAGCTCTGTAGTTGCTGTCTAGGAATGAAGCGTGTCGTGACGAGGGGCTCCACCTCGCCATGGGGAGACCTTCATTGCCCGAACAGCCTTTGCTGGCGTGAGCAAGCCTGACAGGAGTCTCCGGAGTTAAATGAACGGGGGTTAGCGCCCACCTCGCCCTCCAAAGGTACCTCGATAGGAAGGTACGACATGCCCCGTTGTTGCTGACGGACCCTGTCCCCAGGCGGCTGCAGAGGCGGCAGCTCGGCCCCGGCTCCCCCCGAGCCGGGCAGCCCGGGTACCCTCAGCGGGGTCCCGGCCGCGGTGTCCCGGCCCGCGGTGCTCCCTCCGGCACTGCCGGGCCCCGCGGCCATGGCCGGGCCGTGCGCCGAGCCGCCGCAGCGAGGGGCGGGCGGGCAGCGCCGCTACGCCACTTTCGTAGCGCTGGAGGAAATGGCTGCGCATTGGGCAGCGCGGGCTGCGGGGCCGCGTGTGCAGGGCGAGCGCGGCGTAGCCGGGTCTGTGAATAGCGCCGGCGGAGCGGCAGGAGGAGGAGGAGGAGGCGCCGCGGCGGTTTGGTACCGAGCGGAGAGGGAGATGCACACGGCACTCGAGTGAGGTAGCTATAAAACCCCATTTGTTTACATGCCC
>CM031863.1:27962371-28025249 GCA_018697195.1 Certhia americana | reverse complement strand
ACCTCCCCTCCAAGGACTCGCTAGGAAGGTACGAAGCCCCGTTGTTGCTGACGACACTGTCCCAGGCGATGCAGAGGCGGGAAAAGCTCGGCCCCGCTCCCCCGGCGGGCAGACGGGTACCGCAGCGGGGTCGCGGACGGCGGTTTGTCACGGCCCGCGGTGCTCCTCCGGCACATGCCGTGGCCGCGGCCATGGCGGGCACGTGCGACGAGCCCGCGCAGCGAGGGCGGGAGGGGCAGCGCCGCTACGGCACTGTCGTTAGAGCGGGAGGAAATGTGCGACAATTGGGGCAGCGCGGGCTGCGGGGCGAGTTTAGTGTCGCAGGGCGAGCGACGGCGTAGCCGGGTTGTGATAGCGCCGGCGGAGGGCAGGGGAGGGGAGGAGGCGTCCGCTGCGGTTGGTACCGAGCGGAGAGGGCGATGCACACGGCACTCGAGGAGGGAGTATAAAACCCCATTTGTTTACATGCCCTCCCCCACAGCCGCCCGGCGCCGCGGAGCGGGGGGCGGCCGGCCCCGGGCCGCGCCGGGGCGGGGGGGGGCGGTTGAGGGCGAGGCAGGCGCAGCGGGGCGGCGCGGCGGCAGCGGACAGCAGCTCGCCGCGAATGCGGGGCGCCGGAGGGGCGCGCGGCGGCGCGGCCGCTCAGCACGTGGCTGGGGGGCGCGAGGCCGCGGGTGGGCGCGGGCCGGGGGGGGGCGCGGGCGGGGGGCGGCCGGCAGGCGGGCACATGAGGCGGCGGAGCACGCAGGCGCCGCAGCGGAAGGCGCAGCCCCCACCCCTTTATCCTCTTCATGAGGCGACAATGCGGCAGCGTAATCCCTCCCCGCCCCCGCGCCGGAACGGGGGGCCGGGCGCGGCGGCGGGGCTGCGGCTTGCCTTGGCCGAATGGGCGGAAGAGAGAAGGGGCGCGGCGGGGGACGCGGGGGCGCGGCGGGCCCCCGTGAGCGGCGGGGTTTCGACGGCCGGCACGGAGCTCTGCGCTCTGCCGCTTCCTCCGGCAGCCTTCCTGCCGGCAGTGCGGGTTTGGGCGCGCCCCGGCCCTGCCGAGCTCGCTCGCTCGCTCTCGGTGCGGCCACGTGGAGGGGAAGGTGCGGGAAGGGAAGGTGCCGGCCCTGCCCGCCCGGCGTGGGCGCTGCCGGCTCTGCGGGGTCCGCCAGCACCGCCGCAGGACTTGGAGATACCTGGGGGCAGTACCGGGGCGGTGGGTGGGGAACAAGCCGCACGGTTAAATCTTGCAGGGCTTACGGTTGGGATTTAGCGTTAACAGCTGCGGAAAAATCACTGGGGCTGTAACTTGCACGTAACCTTAAACAAGGGTAAGGGCGGAAGGGTTGGGAGGCTTTGTCGCTGTTCTGTACAGACACAGAAATGATGAGCGATAAACGTTGATTTCCTGTTCTCAACCGTCTCTGCTGCTTATGCTGCATCCTTTGGAAATACACACTGAACGTCGAAACTGCAGAATAAAATCGCTCTTCAAAATCTATAGCTATCTTTGTCGTTTTTGGGTCTCTAGAAGTGTTCATGCCTGCTAGCTGATAAAACTCTCTGAGCAAGAGTTGCCCAAGCAGAAATACTTCTGGTTTCTAGTACTCCTAATGCTGTGTGTCTGTAAGTAGCAATCATAATGTGTTTTTTTTTATTAAGGTAGGATCTTGTACCGTAACACCAAGGGAACCTGTGATAACCTCGAGCCTGGTGCAGAACTGAGAAATGCACACTGGAAGACCTGGTTAGTTTTCAGAGGAGCGGAAGCAGTTGTCATCTAGTTAACAAAAGTAATTCCTGGCATGTTCCAGCGGGTATGTTCTTGTATCCCTTTGGGTAGTAGTAACTGACACAGTAGCATGAAAATGGAAAACTTTCTATATTAAAAAGGTTTTTTAAATTCAGCTCTAACAGGCAATGCAGCCTGATTTCCTCCACTGAATAACGTGCTTTCCTTCAGATGTGCAGGGAGATAGGAATTGGGACTGAGGCATGCTATGCAACTCCAAAGTGAGAGACTAATGGTTACTAACTAATGGTTCCTCTATAGGCCATTAGTCTGGCATGGTAATGTCAGACAATAACTGGAAAAAGCTCTGTGGTCCCCAAGATCATTGACCAGCGTCACTATACTTTACCAGCTAAATCCTTGTGCTAAATTAATGGTTAAAGTAGTGGTGATGTTCTGCAGCATTTTTATTTTAAACTGCTTCTAACTCATACTTTAGAGAAAAAAAAAGATGCAGCCAAAAGGGGAATAGGGATAGATAGATAGATTGGTAGACAGACAGACTGTGAATTAATTGTGTGTGTTTGATGAGATTAATGGTGGCAGTTCCATATGGGCATTACATTAGTGTCCCATGGGTGGGTGTAGAGGAGTTACACACTGTTACCTATCTGGAATAGCCAATATACTGGAGATTCTGCCTGCATCAAAATTCTCTGATACAATGAGCTTTGTTTTGATTAATATTTGTGTAGGTCATTGTGCTCTCCAGGTTGGCTTACATAAAACCCAGGTATTAAGTTTGCAGCATACGTCCAGTCAGTCATAAAACGTGCAATTGCAGCAGAGTTGTGGTTTGAAGTTACTCAAATATGCTCACAGGCTTTCTCTTAATGGGTGTTTTTCCCATTGCAAGAAAATAATTTAATGAAATTGGATCATCAAGTAATTCAGATATGTTCTGGGAAGTTTACTTGACATGAAAAAGCACATGCTGACCGTCATTACTTTGACTTGCACAAGTGAGATAAACATACACATATGGCAAAATTTATAAATCCAACGTGGCATAGGTTGCCTTCCTGGTCCTCACTAAGTCGGTCAAGCAACTGCAATTTATTCTTTCTGTACGTGATGTTTTTGGCTGATTCAAGTCTGAAGAGACTTTTTGAGTAGCGCCCAGATCACATAGACTTTAAGCTTGTATATAGTCCTAAAGGAAGCGTGTTTGCACTTGTTTACTTTGGCTGTCCAGTTTCAATGTCGTTTGATCATGATTGTGCCTATTGTAAAGACTTATTCCTGTTTCTGTCACGGTTTTTACGGAAGTGTAAGTTTATTTTGAATATATAATGGGCACTTGATAAATCAGTGATGAAGTAAATCAGTTTGAGAACATTTCTGTGTTGCTTTTATCAGATGGATTTGCTGATTAAAATTACACAAGCTACTTAGAAGCCAAACTTCATGGAAGTTTTTCTATAAGTTACAATTTGGTCCCTTATTGTGGTGAAACTTGATGGAAGGATGGTGCATCTCTACAAACTGTTGGGCAGTAGGAGGGATGGACAGACATAACTGCAGGTGTCAGCAATGAAAATTACACCAGAGCAAGAAAATCAAATTCCATCGGTGATGTCAGAACACTTGGTATTTCATAGCATAGTATTTTCTAGGATGTTTTCAGAATTGCCAAATGTATCTTTTTGTAACACATTTAAAAATGTCGGTAGGAGTTTCAGAGAAGGAAAGTTTAATAGCAGTTCTGTTCCTTGGGCAGGTATGCTTTTCACAGCATTGAGCTTTAGGTGAAGGGTGAGTTCTGGGAATACTGAGAATTGATGCCTTTCAGGAAGCAATTTCCATTCTAATGTGAAGAAAATCTGTATAACTTCCTGGTTTATTGTGGGACTCCAACTTAATTTAGATAGCAATTATTTAAAACAATTTTATCATCTGAAAAGTATTATCTTTAGGGATGGGCTACTGAAGTTATCTTAAATGAAGCTAGTAATTTTATCTTACTGATAAAGGCCTGAAGTAACATTTAATACAGAAGGAATTACGACTGTTCTCACGTAATTCTTTAATTACAGCTGAGATATTGCTAGAAATACACCTAATAAGGTCTGATAAGGAAGTGTTTGCTAATTAGGCAAAGCTAATAATTTTTTTCTAAATTTCAAAAACTGATTGAAATGCTGGAAACTGTGTCATGCCACGCTGTAACCTCCTAAAGGAGAGAAAGGTATGTGCTGTGTCAGTACCCCTGCTCATTGTATTTCAGTGCTATTGAATCAGTGCCATTGCTCCAGGCTTTCTGGATGTAATAAAAATCCAAGGAGTTAAGAAGTTAAAGAAGTTGTTTGAAGTAATTTTTGTTAACTCTTGTGATATAGTGCAAAGTCTCTACAGGTTTTAATACTCAGAAAGCTGGAAAGCAGCATAAAAGACTTGGAAGATGATGGTTTGCTGATGTCAGTCTCAAAAGCTTCTGAGAAGAAGGAGATGTTGGAAGTACATGTAGGGTGCTGGGCCCATGCTGGGGGACATGATTAATTAGACTGGAAATGTTCTCCTGCCACATTGTGCTGCCTCATGTCTCTTTCCATTTCCTGGCTGCTTTTTCCATTGCTGCAGAGGAGGAATGACTCAGCTGTTGTGCTTTCTCTCAGTGACCCAGGAGCTTCATTCTCATCTGGCTGTCAGCTTCACTGTAGCCTCATGAAGTTCCTGAGAGAAACCTGCCCCTCTTTTTGTTCTGTGTTGAAGTAACATGTCCATGCAAAATGTGAAGTGTTAAGAGAGGAATTAAAACTCTAGAAAGAGAGAGTGTTTCTGGATTGTCAAGAGGTACAGAAAATTGTATAAGCATTCAACTTGCTGCTTAAGTGATAAGCACAGTTCAGAATAAGTGTGAATGAGTCTGAATAATATCTTAAGTGATAAAGACACAGTTCAGAAGTCACTGAGGTAGCTAAACCAATCTAGATTTGGGAGAAGGTCTGTGTAATACTGGAAGTTGATGTATAACTGCTCATGTCTGAAAGTCATCAACCTATGTCCTGGTTAGATAAGATAAAATGTGTATGTGAGACAAAATGCACTTCAGATGAAGAATGTATGAAAAGTTATATGCAGAATTTGCATAAAATTGTAAATACAATGAACAGAGACTTTGTGCAGTGTTTCTGCGTGTAGATTGTAAATACTTTAGAAAGAGCTACCAATCACAGCTGCTGGTGAAGACCACTATAATCCAATATGAATTGCAGGCAGGTATTGTCATACAATTTATGTATAAAGATGCAGATTTCTAGATTACCTGACTTGCTCCACATTCATAAATAGCTCTTTTGGGTGATGACTATTAATGGACAAAAATAATACCCTGAATTCTCAAAGATAACTGTAAATGATAAATTATTTACAGGTGCTGATTTGATATCTGTAAATAGTTACTCTTTAACCAAGCTAATTGCTGATCATAGTTTGCAGTCATGCTGAGATTAGAGCATCAAGGAAAAACAAAGGAAAAATGTATGTAATCTTCAAGGTAGTCTCTTTCAGTAGATGTTGTTCAACGTGATTCTTTTTATGGATTTTTTTTTGAGGAATATCTTTGTTAATATTGATTTACATTTTAAATAGGATTGAGTAGAACTGAATTCCATCTAGAATTGTTCATGATAGCCATATGTCATTTGTACAGCTGGCAGCTGAGTTCAATTCCTTTTGCAAAATAACTAGTAGAGACCCAAGTGAGTGTTCCTGCAAGGGGGAGCAGTGAGCCAGGGCTGCTCTTCAGTCCTGCTTCATTCATGTACAGGGCAGAACAGCTGCCTCACTGTGTTTCATATGATGGTTACATTACTTCTCAGGGCTCCCTGTAATTTCTGTAACCATTCCTGTCCAGGAAGGCCTCTTTCCACCGGGGCTCCACTACCCTGATAAGCACTCTGATTCCATGAAATGCAGATGGTATCATATAGATCATACGTATTGTCTGGTGCTGTTTGCAGAATACAGAAGCATTTTTTCGTGCTGACCTGAAAAATCTGCTTCTAGAAGACAGTATCTCCACCAAAAAGTACAGTTTCAAATTGTACTAGCATACATTAAAACTTAAGAAATGCTACTTGGCTGCAGTTCAAACAACGTGGTTGCCTTGCAATGCTAAGCTTTTATGTTAAATATAGAACATTCCTATTTATTTGATGTCTACTACAATACAGACACAGGATAGATTTCCATCCTTGCTGTTCGAACTGTGCTTTGAGGCAACTGTCCAGCAGAGGCATTGCATTATATTAACAGGGTCCACTTGCTCCCAGCCCATACTTTCAATAAGTAAATACACAGTAGCTGCAGCAGGATGTATATACAAAATTTTGCATTTCATTGTAGAATGCCCACAACTAGTTACTTTTTCACTGAGTTGCTGTCTTTGTAGTCCAGTTAAGAGATTGAGTTTTGTAAAGTGTGTAATCTAAATTTATGCATCTGGCAGAGTATGATACAGAGTCCCCAAAGTTCATTTTTGGTGGCTTTAGGCAAAAATTCTTATGCTGGGTTTTGCTAACTGTGTTCAGTAGTAGGGAGAGGAATGTCAGGGGTTAATGCTGACTCCTAAAAGAACAGATGAAGATAAGAGGCTTTAATAACTGCAGCAAGTATAGCAAATTATTATTGTTTCCCTTGTATCAAGCTTTGTGATTCAAATTAATTGCAGTAAAGAGTTACATTGAGTGATGTAAAATACTTTCCCAGTCTTTGAAGATGATACTTTGCCTTGTATTGTGCTGTTGGTGAGTTCTTAAAGCAGGAATAAAGTTGAAAAAGGAAAATTGCCACTTATTTGTAGAAAATTCCAAGTGTTTCTCTAAATAAGCTAATTTCCTGGAATTTTCTCCATTACTGTAGCTAAATTGTTAACAGTAAATCTGCGAAGACAAAGGTTTAATTATACTTTATAAACAAAATATTCTCAAAGTGAAACACCTAGAGGAGTACATTGTTCTACACATAAAAGAAATGTACATCAACAGTGGGAAAACCCCACATTTTTTGCTGAGTTTTGGCCCATATCCTACAAAAAAGGAAACTTCATACAGAGTTCCTTGTATTCAATCAAGCAGTGACTGAATAATAGTGAAATACCAAAATGATGCCTCACATGCTGTGCAGTTTTTTATTCTGGACATGCAGTTATATTTGCTGCAGTTTTACTTCCCTTGGCAGTAAGCAATGCCGGACCCTTAACATTTCTGCCTCACATACTACCAGTAATATTGTGCTTCCTTGCCCCACCTCTCTCTAATCTTGCACTAAGAGTAATATTGGGGATTAAATACTGCATTTTCATTATTTCACCTTAATTTGTGTCCCTTCTGAGTTAATGCCTTGCTAAGAAAGGTTTATAGTTCGTGATGAGTGATTTTTAAAGCCAGTCCATATTTGTATCAGTTTAAATGGTTGCCTCCATCACCACCCAAACCTGTAATGAGTAGCCAGGTAGATCTTTCAGAATCATCTTGTTAAAATAAATGATGGCTGGGAAATAGCATGAATTTTGTTTAGCTCTCGCCGGGAATGTGGGGAAAATGACACTGGTTCATCTGGGCATTTCCTTGGAGGATTTGCCTGTTAAATATTTACACTATGTACACTATTACAACTATGTACACAATCCTGTGTCAGACTGGTTGTTACTTCTGAATGTGCCAAGACATCTTCACAAACTCCTTTATCTCCCACATTTACTGAACAAAGACATGTTTGGGAGCTCACTAATTCAGGATGTCACTGATTCCAGTAGCTGCCTGCTATCTAAGAGTAGCAGTTCTCCTGGTTTGTTCTCTTGACTGAGTAACTTCGCTAAGAATTTGAATGGCATGTTTGCAGAGCACCTTATAAAAGTCTGTGATGTTGGTTCATTACCTAAATCTTTTATTTAAAAATACAGATTCGATTCAGTGGTAAATAATTTGAAGCCTCTTCGTTCCAGGAATGGCCTTCCCAATCAGGCACTAATTTGGCAGAGCTTTAGTCTCGTGTTTGAGTGGACTTCCATAATTGACAGCTTTTCTAAATGTATTTTTCTGCGTTTTTTTCAAGTGAGAGAAGTCATTAACTTAGCAGTAGGCATGCATAATTCCTTTTTGGATTGTAGCAGTGATGGAGAGGGGTTTATTATAATGATGTAGGTATTAAACACTCATCAAAGACATGCCTCTAATGCCTTCTGAGGTACCACAAGTATTACAGTGTAGTGCAGGGATGAAATATAGTGGTGTAAGTTATAAGAACAATAAAAGTATTTTTTAAACACTTAATTAGAAATAATGTTATATCCTGTTCTGAAGGGAAAGTTGGAGAAACTATTCTCAAATAGCTTTCAGTAGGAAATATGTTTCAAATATCTGAGTGCATTATAAGGTGGTCAGTTGTTTTATTTGTGCTCTATCAAAATATTCTGTTAGACTGCAGATCAGCCAAATCAGTAACTCGTGTTCCCACCTAAAGCTGGGTGGCTCTTTTTTTTTGTGTAGACTGTGGTGTTTGTGCAGCTGCACAGTGAGCCAGATAGGAAAAGTAATCTGTCTTGAAAATAATCTTTTTTTTTTCTTTTTCTAGGCTGTTTTTCAGCAGAATCTAGATGTACAGCTGCACAGTGAACAGATCAGCAAACAAATGTGCTGGTATCCAAAAGTATTTTTTGGGGGGAATGAGAATGAGTGAGTGAAGCAGTGGGGGAGGGCAGCACTGCTGCTTTAAGTTCAACACCATCTTAAAATATCTGTTGAACTTCAGCCTTGTTTCTTACCAAAACAGTTTGCATACTTTCAGAAGAAAAGTGCAATATTAAAATGCAGCTGTAACTGGTTCATCTTTTCAAGTACTTCAATCTTAGAAGTATTGGTTGGTATCTTAATAGGATCTAATTGAACAGTGTATTCAGACAGTATATTCAATACAGAATATTGGCACAAAAGCAAATTAGTTCTGTTATAAATTCTGTTGATTAATAGGTGTTTCATGGAGTACATCCAATTTATATATGAAAGACTGCAAATTAATTCTTGGTGAGCAGAACTAGTACTTACAGAACTTCCAAGTACTCTGAAGTTTTTCTATTCTTTTGAGCTCTGAGAAGGATCCTGTACTCAGCACTTTCTTACAAATAACTGACCTTTTGAAGAAGGCTGTCCAATTTTTTTATGTTCAGAATGAAATCTCCTTTCTGGATAACTGAGCTGGTAGATTGCTACTGTATTAGTTAAAGATCATTTTATTATGCTTGGGACTTGGCTTTACAAATACTTCACAGATCAGATTTTTAGGAAGTATTCATGGTGTGGTCAGTTATGCATAAATGCTTTCTGTACTCTTTAAGTCTTATCTGGTATTAACTTAGCAAATAGGGCTTGGATCAATTAGTTAATGGTCTGTTCTTACAAAGTGCCCCTCCTACTGGGCTATAGGTTTTCAAATGAACCAGTTTTACTGAAATCCACAAACCTGTTTCACTGAAATTGAAGAAGGAACAAAATACAGGAGATGGGTGAGAACTAACCTTAGAAATGGGGTTAATTTTAACTTTATTGATCTGTAGCATGTTTTCCTGTTTCCATTAGCAGAAGCTAGTGTCAGCTTCAGACTGATAAAATAGAAACAGGTTGTAAAAATGGGTTTATGGCTTTCTTAAAATGTGTTTCAGTAACAACTATATTAATTTTACTTTTCTAAAAAAAAAAAAACCTTACCGTAAAAATTGTGCTAGATTAATAAGATTTTGTATTCTAGTTTTTGTTAAAAATATGAAGTTTAAAAAATGTAGAGTAGGTTCATTTGGATTTTCAGGTTCCAGCCTTTTTTTTAAACTGAATTATTTGGATGAAGTCTTGCACAATTCAGGATGGGGAGAGAAGCTGCATACATCTCTCCTGCATGTACATGGGAGTGAATACTTGCAGTATAGAAAAGAAGTTAAATCTCTAGGACTTGTAAGAAAAACTGTCTTCGGGTAGTCAATAATTACTTCAAAAAACATTTCTCTTAAGAAATAGGCATTTCTCATAAAGCTGTTACTCTGAGAAGTTCTTAATTGAAATGAACTATACAAGGGCTGAACTTGCACTGCCTCACCAAAACAAGAATGCCTTGGTTTGGTAAGAATATTGCTTTGTCCTTATTTTTAGCACCTCTCGTCTCTCTGGGTTCTCTCTTGCCTTAGCTGGAGCATGTGTTTGCAGTGGAATTCATAGCTGCCCATGAAGTCTTGCTAAGGCACTTTACTTTCTAGCAGTCAAGCTGAGTAACTTAGAGGAGTCAAAGATGTTTTTTGTAGATGAGCAGAACATTCTTTAGAGAAAATAAGGATAAGAAAGTTGAACAACAAGGGAGCAAAACTGAAATTACTTGGGAAGGAGCGTGGGAAGGGAAGAAATCAGTGCATTTATATTACAAATATTTCAGGTTATTAAAATTGTTGGGAGTAGACAAGAAAAAGGATTGGGGGAAGAAAGTTGGGCATTTGAAATATCTAGTCAGCTTTGTACACTGAAAAAATGCTGTACTACGTGGGCTGAAAATGCTGGAATAACAGATGTGGCTTTCATTTGAGTTTGAATTTGGTATGACCACATTATTTGAATCCAAGTTTGTTGTTTTAAGTAAAGCCTAACTCTTGAACTAGTTTTCTAGTCTCAGTGAAACGGTTGGTGATAAATAAAGATGTCCTCACAAATCATGTTCATATTCCAGACTTTAAGGCACAAAGTGCTATATAAGAACAGTTGAAATAGTAAGCACTGTGGATAAATTTCAGAAATCCAAGGGAAATTGAATGAAAAAAAGATTTTTGAAAGAATCAAAACCAAACCCAACTCCGATCACAGGTGCCTTTGCTTAAGTAGCTGAAACACCCTTGGCAGACAGTGGTTTGCACAGAGATGTGCTGAGTTTTCTATGCAGAGAAGGCAACTGTGCTTATGTACTGCCCAGGTGCTGTCACCTGAAGCCTCTGTGTGTGTGGATGTTCAATCGGTTCTCCATTTGCTGGGAATGATCTCTTGCACTGCTGTGTGAGGAGGGCATGGAGTGCCCTGGGCAGCATCGTGTGCCTTTCTGAATTGCTCTCTGATGGGACACACTTCATTTTTGCCCCTGCAAATGTATATGTTCTGATTTTGGAGCTTGCCTTGGGGTGGGCTTGTCCCGCAGTCTGGGTGTCAGGAAGGACTCTGCTTGCTCCTCTTGCGCTCAGGGAAGTGTAGCAGGTGCTGTTAGGTCAGCCCTGCCCTTTATGGGTGCTGTAGTTACTGACCCACAGCTTAGGGTTGTGTTCCCTCCTGCCTGCCTGGGATTGGGATCACATTCCTGCCCCTCAGGAGCTGTGCAGAGGAGGCAGCAGGGAATCAAAAGAGTGAACAGAATTAGGCAAAGGCTGACAGCAGTAACAGACAGAATCTTTCTTAACTTTGGTGTAGCCTCGTCCTCAGGCTGTCCTTGCGTATTCTCTTGAGGGGATTTGGGAGTCTTAATGTTCCTGTAATGAGATTGGCTGTATACAATTTTGTGCTACTGAAGTGTCTAGAACATGGACTTTAGCTTTCCAGTATTATACACATATGAGTATTGCCTGACAGCTTAAACATGACAGCTTTTTATAGTTGCCTAGAGAATAATGAAGCTCTTTTAAAAATGAAGAAAAAATTAATTCTACCTGGTTGTTCTTTTGGAAACTTTTTATTATGGGTACATTTGGTTTTAAGTATCTGTTCTGTAACAAGATTTGCAATGGAAGATACAGAATATTATAAAATAAAAGATCAAAAATAGTGTGCTAGGGTTATTACTGTTTTAACTGAAAACAGACAAGTAATTGATTTTGAAACTGGTCTGATACTGCTCAGCTCTTGTTTTCCAGCAATGAATCACAGTCAAACAGTTAAAATAGTTAGAAACTATTTTAACCACTAGGGCATGGAGAAAAGGTACCATTCAAAGCTAAACACCACAATTAGGGATGCATGACTAAATTTTCCAAGTAATGTATTAGTAGTATTGTATGAGACAGTCACATGGAAAAGATCATGAGGTTGTGAAAAGGATTATGAGCATGCTTTAGTCATGAATTTCCTGGTAGGGATATTTTAGTCTGGACCATGCTTGTTTAAATGAGAATACTTTAACTTTGCATGTTCTGTTTGTATTATCGTTATGTGGCAAAGGGGGAGAAAAGTTGTCTTACCTACAAAAGTAGTATTACTCAATATATATTAAGATATGGAAATAATATTTCAGTACATTTTGGAGATGAACTTATCATACTGAACTGCTTAAAAAAGTTGATCACAGCCCTGAAACCAGTAACTGGAATGTAGGGAATTGAATTGGAGACAAACCACGGTCATTCCAAACTGATGATTGAACAGTTGTTTATTAAAATAAACCACTAATGTACTTGAGTAGCCATTGACCTATCTGATGTCCATGGAATCAATTTGATGCAGATGCATCCATTTGACAGAAATTTTTTTTGGCTTTTATTTTTAAATGGGACAGCATTGCAAAAGAGAGTTTTGCTTTTTGACGCTCCAGTGAAAAGTGAATTTTTATATTTGGGATTTGTAAAGCTTAACAGGAGAAAGGTTTTTCCCCAGTCTTCTGTGTTGACACATTTGTTTGCTGTATAAAGTCCTTAGAAGGCAGCTCCTTCCTTTTCTCTGCCAAGCTGTTTCACATATAGGAGCTTCCAGTAGATTTTGTGTGCCTGTGTGTGTGCAGTAACATGGTTACAAGTGTTCAAGCACGAAAGAGCAAGCTGGTATTTTGGGAAAGTAAGATGGACTTCAAATGTTTGTGGTTTGATGCAGAGCACTTTCCTGGCTGGTTTCACAAAGTTCATTTTAGTGAGCAGCTATGGGGGCTTGGGAAGGTCGACAAAATTTCTCCTGTCTCATGTGAGAGTCAGTGGCACTTTAGGATGCGGTGAGCATGTGACTCGTGTCTGGGAATGTTGGGCCAGCAGCAGCTGGAGTCAAGGTGCACGTCAGGAACTACAACCACTGGCTGTGTTAAGAGCATAAAGCACAGCTGGCCTCTTTCCTGACCCTTACATCCTTGCATTTGCTGCAGTGTAAAATGGTGAATTGTTTTCAGTTCTGAACTCAAGATAAGCTTCTGCAGTGTCTCCTTCATAACCTGCTGTTGAATTGTAAGTTTTTTACATGTAGCAGTAAATTGAAAACCACATTGTCTCAATGATATAATTTCTAAAAATCATCACCAATTGCTTTCAGCTCAGCAGTTGCCAGCATTAACAGTATTTTTTGAATTGTATAAGCATTTTCCATATAACTCTGCTTTGAAATGGATGTCCACATAGATCTTTGAAGTCAGTAAACCAGTGTATGCGAAAAGTACTAAAAAACATTTAAGCAATACATTGAATTGGTTAATGGCAACTTATTTTTACATTGGTAATGGGCGCTTTCCAAATAGGGAGTTGTGCATTGTGTGTTTAGTGTAGGCACTTGAGCAGCACAAAAGAGAACAAATGGTGTGTGGGTTTTCAGCTGTATTACCTGCCTGTCACCTCCACGAACAGGAAGATACAGCATTGTTACTTTAAAATAATTTTCATTCTTTTGTAGCTTGTGTTTTATCAAGATTTTCAATATTATAGGTTATCATAAGTATAGATGCCTCTGATAATATGCACAAAAATATTCTGATATGACTGACTGTAAATGTTGTTAATGTGTTTCTTATCATCACCTCCTGTAAGTATGGTTTGTAAAACTGCATCTCTAAAATAGAGTCTGTTTTACTGTTGGATAAGAAAAGCACATTAATAAGATTACTGCAGTAAAAGTACTGCAATTGCCATTCTTCTATTGCCAATATCTAAAAAGTTTTGTGAATGATTCAGCACCAAATAAGTACCAAACTGATACACCATATAAATTGACATTGAGATTGCTTTTACCGCTAAGTGCTTCTCTTTGTGTTTCTTGTAGGAAACAGAGATGAAGGTACACATGCACACAAAATTTTGCATCATTTGCTTGCTGACATTTATTTTTCATCAGTGCAATCATTGCCATGGAGATGGACATAACAATGGTCCCAAAAAGGATCGTGTACACGACCATAATGACTATCAGATCTCAAATGAATCATACTTCCAGAATGGAGGAACAGAATCTATGCCCAGTAAATTTTCAACGTTGGAAGCAGAAAATGAACAGAAATACTACATTGAAAAGATTTTTGATCGCTACGGTGAAAATGGAAGA
This sequence comes from Certhia americana, assembly GCA_018697195.1. Lineage (NCBI taxonomy): Eukaryota > Metazoa > Chordata > Aves > Passeriformes > Certhiidae > Certhia > Certhia americana. The sequence continues at coordinate 28,011,227 of CM031863.1, read as the reverse complement.
TTATCTTTTTTTGGCCTGGAAAAACTGTTAATAAGCCTTGGTTTGGGAGAGGTAAAAGTAGTGATGATAAATCATGATGATATTGGCCATGATCATGTTTCTCACTTATATGCTTTGGAAGTACAGGAAGGAAAGCATTTTCATCCTCATAACCATGCTCACAGCCACTCAGATTCAGAAAACCAGACCACGGTTGGTGCGTCCGCAAAGAGAAACCATAAGTGTGACACTGAGAGAGACACGGCGATGCCCTCGGTGAAGGAGGACGGCAAACACGTTCATAACCAAAGCCGCCGTCACCACCACCACCACCACCACTCGCGCCCGCACCGGCACGAGCACAACGGCACACGGCACTCGCGCAACGATCCCCTCAGTCCCAGCGAGCAGGCAGAGCAGAGCCACGAGCCTTCCACAGAGACAAACACCACTCAGGAGCAGCCCGAGCGGAAACAGCGGAAACAGAAGAAGAAACAGAAGAAAATCAGCGAGACGTCGGGAGACGCTACGTGGGATTACGCCCCGGAGCACGATCCCGGCGATCAGTACGAGCACAATCGCGTTCACAAACACGACCACGTCCACGATGCCTCTCACTTGCACGTGCACCACCACGACCACGGCAGTGACCGCTCTGCCGGCCACGGCCACCAGGATGGCGGGTTGGGCAGCGCCGCCGGGCACCGCCACACCAGCAAGAGAGAGGCCTCGCACAAACAGATCAGTGTGAGGAAACACGCTCTCCCTGCGACACGAGGGCACAAGGATCATAGTGAAGATGAGCACAAGCACGAAGAGGTGAGTGTGAAATGGAGAGCTGGTAAGTTGTCTTTCGGTGCTGGCACATGGTAATTGAAGGTGCACGTTTGGGACCGTAGCGTAGTACGGGTAAGCAGTGACAGTACTAGAGGTCACTGCCACAGTTCTGAGCTTACTTTATGAGTTGTCATTTCTGTGTGCCCCTCACTCATCTCTTCTCAGAGACCTATTGTTACACCTATTTATCTGTATGAAGTTGATCCGTAAAGCTTTCTGAGATACCCTGCTTACAGGTGAGGTTTTTACCTTCCCAATATTCCAGAATACTTCCACCTTTTCACACCTTTTTTGGACTTCTTTCTGAATCTGAGATCATTATCATCTTTGAAAACTGCACAGACACTTTTTCCTAAAACACCTGCATCTTTTCAGCAAGCTTCTGATATCTTTGTCCTAAGAGATTAAGAAGCAGTTGCAGGTGTGGCTTCAATAGCATTGTGCTTGGTGAAAACTCTTCTGTTTTGTCCTTCAGCATCCATTATTTCTGGTGGTCACCACCATAAATGCCTTCCCCTTACAGTTAACTACAGATGCAGGACCTTGTAAAGTCATAATTTTAAACTAGAAGGATGGAGGGAGTGTGCAGTTCAAGGTTTCAAACTGTATTAAAAAGTGAAACTTAAAACACATAAGGCTGGTAGGTAAACAGAGGTGTTGAAAAAACCTATTTTGGATTTACGTTTTTCCACTCTTCACCTGTTGCTCTTTCCTCATTGCTTGTACTGTGTAAAGAATATGGAAATTGTTTTTCATTGACATCTATCAAAAGTTGTGTAGGTGTTGGGAGACTTGAGTTTGCAGTGCAGATATTTTTACTGTACCACTTAGATCATTTTAGGACATGTTTTAGCACTGCTGGAGCATTTGCATCACCGTTTCTGCTTTGTTTGTATTCTCAAATAATATCCTGCATTTTCCATAAGTGAAAATAGATGCTTTTATGTTTAATTTGTTTGTACAATTTTCTTGCAGTGCTTAAATGCTACACAGCTGCTGCGGTACTATGGTCTGGAAGCCAGCTCTCCAATATCTCCTGAGCTCTTCGTGTACATGTGTCCTGCTTTGCTCTACCAGATTGAGAGGAGGCTTTGTATTGTACATTATGATGAGCTGGAAGATTTTACAAGAAATAAAAATGCGTCAGTTGAGAACAAAGATAAAACAGGTGCATCAGGTAGGTGTCTTTTTTTTCTCAGTGGGACTGAGGTGGTCCACATGTTTATCTCAAAGTTGGAAAGTTGAAAAGATCTGTGGAATTGACATGCAGAATTTTTGGTGAACTTAAAAAATAGGCATAAGCAAGTACAAGAGCATTTAAATTGCCATTTCTGACACTTCCTTTTCCTGACTATTTCTCTCTAAACACATGAGAAGTGTTCCATCAAAATCCTCTGTTGCCAGTTTTAGTGTTTTTTGTGTGTACCATGACTAAAACTGAGTAGACTCCTTATCTCATCACCTTGGTTCTAAGCCAAAATATTTTTACTACTGTTAAAGCAGTTATTTTAAGGTTAGATTCCATTGTGATTTCATAACTGAATGTACTTTTTAAATACATTTGCCACTGCTGTCTTTCATAAATTATAATGAAATTGTTGATTGTTGCATAAAAATATTAAAAATCTAAAAAACTTTGGATATAAAGTGTGTACTTGGAAAATAAAAGTATTGGTGATGTGAATATTGATTAGTACATAGTGCTTATTAGCATCATTAGAAATAAAGTTTAAAGTAACTGCATTCTCATAGATGTTAGTAACTGTTGGGAAGAATGCTTTGCTGGTAATCTTTCTTAACAATTCCAGAGTCATTAAAATAATTAACTTCTTATAGATAAACCTCCTCTAGTGGCACATCTGTCTTGTTAGCTGTTCAGAGAGTGCTGTAAAGCAGATACAGTGGGTGTTTTGTGCAACAGCAAATTGCTTTGTGGTGTGGTCTCAGTGCAGTAAGAGCTGACCCCTGCCTTATTACCAAGAGCATTGCTGGAGCAGCTCTAAGCATTTTCTGCCAATTAAAATGTTGAAACCCTATACAAAACTGTCATGTTGCACATGCTTTCAACCAGTTTAATTAGGAAGCTTCTACAGATGAGTGCTTCTTTTTGAAAGATTGCATTTTATTTCTCTGTAATGAGAAAGGGAGTTCATTAATAACTCAACTTGAAGACCTTTAACGTTTTTAAGAGACTTCATTTGCAAAATTAGTGAAGCTTATTGTGAACGTTTAGCATGTTTTATGGCATCTGATACCTTGAGTAAAAATAACACCTTTGCCAGTTAGTTGTAAAAATTTGGGTTCTAACTCAGTGATTTGGGTCTCAAACAGTAACCTGCAGAACAGTTCAGCTTGATTAGATAATGATAAGTCATTTTTCATAACAGTTTCCTGTATTCTCTTGCATTAATTATAGCAAGATTTCAGTTGATATAATAATAATTGTTCCTTCTTATGTGAGGAAGTAAATAAAAAAAAGAAAATGTTAATTGGAATATGGGAATTGTGGGAGGTGTAGGGCAAATGTCAGTCATAGAGTAACTTAACCTATGGGTTGTAGGATTGTACTAAAATGAAAGCGTGTGCCCACCTGAGCTAATATAAACATTTTTAGATAGAGGTATTCACCAAAGTTAGGAGGATGCAGTCAGTTTTGAACATGATCTTTCTGTGGTTTACTTTAGTTTTAGTTAAAGCTTTCAAACAATCTTATCTTCTGCTCATTGATACCAACCTGTGAGGTTTTCAATACCTCTGCTACAGTGGTTTTCTAAAGCAAAATAATTTAATTAACTGATGGCCAAAAGCTTATGAAGCCATATTGGATTTTCTTCCTGTAATTTACAGATAGTTCTGTGACATCTACTGGAGGATTTTCCAGGGCTTATCCACAGAACTGAACTTTCACAGTGTACCTGCTGTAAGAGGGGGCATTGTTACCACTGAGGGCCCTAAACAACTGAACAGGAAAGGCACAGCCTGCTATGAATGAAACCAATAGAAGTCACACAATTAAACAGGGAATGTTTTGTTGAAAGATGGAGATGCTTAGAGCTGTTGATTAGAAGTGTCTCAGATGAGATACAAGCTGTAATTCTGCCTGTGCAGATGCCAGTGCTCCCTGGAGCTCAATCTGAGAGGGGCACGGATTCCAAATTGTAGTCTCATGTGCCTTATCTTAATCATGATGCCGTGTTTAGGTCCTGTATCATCTGCAGGAATATTCCAGCCCCTCAGAGGTGTATCTGCCAAACCTGCTGGGATAGATGAAACTTAAGCCTTTCCATTTTTCTCCATGTAAGGCTGTTGATCGTCTAACCTGGCACTTAACACCAGAGTGTGTCCAGCTTGGGGGCAGTGCCCTGCCCAACAGCTGTGTCATTTTTATCTTGTGCTTGATTGAGCATGGAGGGACAGCTCCATGTATGCTGGGTTTGCAGCAGAGCCTGTCAATCCAGGGTGTGTGGCTAAAGTGCTCTGAGGATCAGTCAAGGCTGGGCAGTGTTTTGTCATTGGGGTCCTGCTTCAGCTTTAGACCTACTTTTGTATTCCTGGTTTCCAGCCTCAGTCTTTCCTCATCTGACTGCAGACTGCCTTATCACCAACTCTTTTTTTCTATGGTCCCAGTACTCATGTTTGTCAGTGCATACCTCATACTGTCTAAAGCTTTTTCCAGTAATTTTCTCCCACTGGATGTGGTCTTGTACTCTTTGCATTTCAGCTGGATTGTTTCCTTTTATTCAGTGTTGTGGATTGACAGGCACAGACTTAGTAAAAATGAATTTCCCAAATTAAAATTTAAAGCAGCAGATGTTGTGAGCTTTGGTGTTGAACCAGACCAAGCCTGCAGCAGCCACACTTCTGTTAGCAAAGTCATATAAATCTGCTCTGTAGTGGGTTTGGTACAGACAGAATGCTTGGGGTGTTTCACCCTGGTGTTGACACTGAGAAGCTACAACATATTTGTTCCTCTTTTCTTCTCTCACCCATACGCTGCCCTATTTTCCAATATGCTTTCCCCTTCTTGTGGACCCTCACAGATGCAAAGAAAGCCAGATTATGCTCTGAAATGTGGAAATGTTAGTGATTATGAGTCAGGAGTTGTAACTTTATAAAGTTGTCAAATTGTGGTAGATAGAAATACAAGCTAGGAAAAACCCTGTGGAAGAAAATCAAAGCCTTTGTGCTAAAACTTTAAGAAAATATTTTTTGAGAGTGAGATGCTAACTGAAAGAGCCATGTCTCTTTGTTTATAGGATCTGTTTTTTCTGTAATTCTTTCTTTTCAATGTCATGTAGAAATTCTCAGATCTTCCCTAATTAACAGGAGTATGTTGGGTGTACCACATCCCATTATCACTTCTAATGGCAACGGTAGAGATTCTCAGAAAAAATAAATGCTGCTATTTGGTGGTAGCAAGTTGCTTTCAGCTTTTCAAGCTCTTACTGTAGCATTTGATTTTAGAGTTCCTCTGCCAAAGATTGAGTCTTCTGATGAATAAGTGTATGTTTCAAAGCACCAGGTGAAATAAATAGTGCCCAGGTAAACATGTGACACCAAACAGGGAGAAATACAGAATCCAGAAAAATTTTGCATCAGAACCATTTTAAAAACAACTGTTACATATGCATTAGTGCTTGAAGAGCCCAAGTAAGTAAAGTAGCAGAGATGGTTTTGTTCCAGTATGAAAACCTTTTGCTTTTTTGATTCATGAAGGCTACAAAGCTAAGCCTGGAACTAACAACCAGGAAGAATTGCTGGGCTCTTTTTAGCCATTATAATGTGCTGTGAATAAACCTGTGTGGTTTTGGTTTTGCTTTGGACTTCAGTTCTGCCTTTATATTTTTCAGCAGCTTTTGAATGAATAATCACACAAGTTAAAGGAAAGTCACCTTCTTAAGAGATAGTTGAAAATCATTAATCAGCCTCAAAATTAAGTTTTCTAGGTGTTGTTCTGATAACCTTTCTGTGTTCATTTCTTCCCACAGCCTGGTTTTGTGGTATCATCTCTATCACCGTCATTAGCCTGCTTTCCTTGCTAGGTGTGATCTTGGTTCCCATCATTAACCAATGGTGCTTCAAATTTCTTCTAACTTTCTTGGTAGCTCTGGCTGTAGGAACAATGAGTGGAGATGCACTGCTCCATCTCTTACCACATGTAAGTATGGTCTCCTCACCTTTTATTCTTAATTGTAAATGAGTCTGGAATTTTCGAGGAATTGTTTGATAGTGTCAATAAAGAAATGTTCACTGATGCACCTGTAGATTGACGTGACTGTGAGGGACACCAACACTGTTGGAGACTTTCTGCTGACAGAGAGGAAGGAAATGGGTTCCTCTACAAAAACGGTGGGGAAAAGTAGTTGTATATTCATTGTTGAACTGACACTGCACTATTGTAAAACACTCATGAGCCCAACAAGAGTATTTTTAAATTAGCAGTATTGCTGTCTCTTGTCTACTGATAGTTGTGTATCAGTATCACCTAAAAGTGTTTCCTGGGGATTAACCTGCCTGGTTACTAGATTTGAGGGAGAAAGTAACCTCTAATGTACTGAATCAAGCAATTGCCCAAGGGAGGTAAGCAGTTTTTAATTCATGATGGTGTTCTGTAATTCTTAGAAGGGGACATGTTAACAAAATTTTGTTACCTCAGTTGTTTAGCACAAAAACTAATATTTACATGTTTTCTTTGTATAATTGTAATACACATTTTTGGTTGTGGTTTTAGGGGTATTTTAAGTTCATATTTCAGATCAGAATTTAGGCTGTAATTGACTGTAATAATTTAAAAAGTCATAAGGCTTGGTTGCTAATGGGAGTGTAAGAATGGTAATTCCTTGTGATATTTCTGAGTTTTAGTCTCATCTTCAGCGTTGTGAGAGAAAAGGTGAAGCTACATTATCTACCCCCTCCAAAAAAAAAAAAATTTTCCCAGAGGATTTTATTTTTACTGATCAGGATAATCAATAGTCTATTGAAAAACTTAAGTGGCAAAATGTGATAGTGTAAAGAAAAACCAAGAAACGGTGGAGGTCCATGTTATTTTTTCTGGCCCAGTGCCATTTCAGTGTCCTGGCTGCCCCAGTGGTGTCACTGTTGTCTCTCCCACCAGTCCCACGGAGGTCACAACCACAGCCACCACCACGGCCAGGGCCACATGCACGAGCACAGGCGCTCCCACCGGCACGGCCACGGCCACGCGCACACGGCGCACGCTGAGGGCTTTCTGGAGGAAAATGATCCCGTGCTCAAAGGGCTCTTGGCACTTGGAGGCATTTATGTTCTCTTCATCATTGAGCATTGTATAAGAATGTACAAACATTACAATAAACAAAAGGTAGGTACTGAAATTGTTTGCTGTTTAAAAATGCATTACTTTATGAGTGCTGATGAATTGTGTTTACTCTGTGAACAAGTGCTGCTGCTGCTGCTCTGTATTGTCTGATGTTAGGTGAGGGATCCCTTTCCTAAAAAAGTCACTTTTCTCAACAAAGTAACTTGGGAAAACAGTGTGGAGATCTGATGGAGGAGGCTGCAGCTTTCTGGCGACTACATTGGGAGGCAGATCTAAGTAAAAGAATTTGCAGCTCTTCCTCTAGAGCACCCTGTGGTTTTTTTGCAAAAGCAGGGGAAGGCATTACCTAAGGAAGATCTGGTCTTAGAGACAGCAATTGTCAGACATTGACAAGAAATTTAGCAGTATGCTCTTATTTAACAATGCCAGTGTAACAGAGGTATCCAGGTTTTCCACAGCAGAAAAATGCTAAAATTTTCAGACCTGCTTTCTATAAATTGCCAGTCAAATTTTTAACTTGTTTTTCAAAAAAATATTGCATTTTTAGTGCTGGGGGCATTCTGTATTTATGATAGGGGAATAAAAGGAGAGCGAGTACCCTGAGAAGTGTGACTGTGCATGGAAATTCAACTGCCTTTGTCATTCAGCTTTGAGGAGAAAATTACTTTGGTGAAACTCCAACTTGCTTCTCCCAAAGTGTGTAAACTTTACAGCTTCTCTGTTTTCATATCAGACTTGCTGTCTGAGCTGGACAGGCAGCAAAAGATCTCTGTTTTGGAGAAGGCTTTTCTTAGACCTTCTGATAAAAGGATAAAAAACTTACATCGGGCATATCTTCTTTGAGATTAATTAAATAATTATATCTCCTAGGCTGATTGGGCAAATCCTTGGGATCTGCTGTGTGGGCTGCAGATAGAGAAAAGCTTTCTGTGTTCTTAAGCAGAAATACAAGGAAATTATAGGAATATAAAACAAAAAAATAAAGTTGAATAAATTAGAGGAGCTGTTCTTGCTGCGTGTTTGCGTTCTCAAACGAATCTAATAGCTGCAGGAAGTATTTCTGGGTGTGAGAGCAATCCTTGTCAGAATATCCCCTTTTGCTAAAGTGAAATGTATCTCTGTGTGTGTGTTTGGGAGTGAGATTCCATGGTAAGTAGCTAAGAACTCCCACTGGGAAAGGGATTGCTGCTGAGCCTTACAAAGATCAATACTCCATAGTAACATATTCCTGTCGTACATGGTAAGAGAGAGAGTAGCTTGGTCTATTTAGAAGACATTTTTGGACAGCATTTCGGTTCCTGTTATTTCCATCAATGTCCTTTTACAAACCAGCCATTACCTGTTTTCTGTTGCAGAGTAAGCAGAAGTGGTGCAAAAAAAACCAGCCTGAAGAATCACCAATTGGAAGGAAACTTTCTGATCACAAATTAAATAACAGACCAGATGCTGACTGGCTTCAGCTGAAACCCCTTGCAGGTAGGCAGTTACTGTCAGAATTCTGTGACTGGGAGATTCAAACCAGGAGCAGGTTACTGGGGCATGGTGTGTAGCGTGTAACCTCTTGTACAGTTTTGCTGCTATTATGCAAGTCATTGTTAATAGGACTTAATAGGTTTTTCCCTATTAAATCTTTTTTTATTTTGTTTTCCTTAGATCTGAGAGCACTCTGAACATTTCCTAATAGAGATGATTCTCAGTCTTCCAAAGCAGTCACGTTTTGGGTGGCTGTGGGTCTTTGGGGTTTTTTTTGTTTGTGTTGGGGAAGATGAAACAGGAAAGCCTTACAAATATCAGTGTGCTCCTACTGTTTATTTGTTTGTTGTGGGTTTTTTGTTTGTTTGTTTGTTTTCAGGGTGTGTTTTGGTTAAGCTGTGCCTAACTAGCTCAGCCGTGGCAAAAATTAGTTCAAAAATGAACGCCCACACAAATTATGGGGATATCTGTTCCACTTTGAAGATTCCAGTATCTGACCAATTACAGATGAACAAAATCTGTTTCTTTCCATTAATACAAACATGTATCCTGAATATTCCTCAAGTATCCAAAACAACTTCTTCACACTCTTCCTTCATGACAGCCTGTGAATGCTCATGCTGCGTTTTACCCAGAATAAATGCTCTATCCCCCTTCTCACAGGGAGAGAGAAGGGCAAAGACTTTGCTTCATGACCTTGCAATTCTGTTCCTGCATGGCTGCAAAATTAATTTGTGGATGAAGAACCTATACAACTTTGTATTTGTACAAATTAGGTTTATTTAATGTGATTAGTTTGTAGAAGGGAGAGTTAGGACTGCAGCCTTCTCCACTCAATCTCAGATGGGATTTGGGGCACTGACACAGAGCATGGAAGGTCTTTCAGCAGTGCAGGGGTTGGAACATACATTGGAAATGTCTTCATGACAGTGGAGGCTGAGCTGTGACCTGTATGGGCACATGCAGGCAGAGCCAGGTAGGGTTTCCTGGGCCATCTACAGCTCTAAGACATTATCATCATTCTGGCAACTCTCCTTTGCCAGTGTTGAACTATAAATTTTGTCAGTAGCAAAATTAGAGGCATGAGCATTGGCTGGGCTAAAACTGTCTTTGAGTAATGTAGATGCAGTGCTGCTGCCTTGTAGAGGAGACTTTTATGCAAAGTTGTGAAAAAATGTCTCAAAGACAGACTTAGTTTTTGGACTGAATGCTGCCAACAAAGTTACTATACTGGGATGTGGTAAAATACTTGTTTTGCTTTCCCAGAGCAGTTAACCCTTAGTTCAGGGGGCAGTGGTTACTGTAAAACAGGAATTAACTCTGTCTCTCCCAATGCAGGAGCAGATGACTCAGTTTTGTCTGAAGATCGACTGAATGAAACTGAACTCACTGACTTGGATGGGCAGCTGGAGCCCCCTGCCAAAAACTACCTGTCTGTAGAAGAGGACAACAACCTGCGCCACTCTCACAACGACGTCTCCCACACCGCCCAAGAGCACGAGCTGCACGATTCCGAGTATGACAGCCATGGCGAAGATAAAATGATAGCTAGAAAACACAGTCACCACTGGCATCACAAACATTCCCATCATTCCCATGGCCACTGTCATTCTGGAAAAGACCTGAAAGATACTGGGATAGCTAATATTGCTTGGATGGTAATTATGGGAGATGGCATTCACAACTTTAGTGATGGCTTAGCAATCGGTAAGCAAAAGCGCTGAGTGTTTCTCAACAGTTTCTCCTTAACTTTAGTAATTCTGCTAATATTTGACTTAGCAGTGATCACAGGTAAGGCTGCCAGTTAGCACCTGTGGTTACTGCCATTGTTCAGTCTCCTGCAGAGCAGAAATTAAAAGTCTGTCAGTTGTAATAGTTTCCCTTTTATTAATATTTTGTGCTATTTCCACTAAAATTACTGTATCAGTGACCGTCATAATCTTTGCCAAGGAGAGATTGGTGCAGACAAACCTTGGGATTTATGGAGCACAGTAACCCACGTTTCTTGTTTGGGTCTCAGTTGCCTTAGAATTATAACTAAATGCCTTTCAGTCTTACTTAGAATGATATTTACTAACAGTAATAGCAATACTGTTTCTGTTATTGTTAATACATAGAATTACACAGTACTTGCAAATAAAAATACACTGTGAGTCAAGTTACAGAAATAGTATTTTTAAAGTATTACTTAGGATAATTTAATTTTTGTTTAAGTAAAATATTATTTTGGCTCATGGTCAGTGTAGATTTATTTCTAGCCAAGTGCAGGAGAAATTGAAGTACCAACCAGATTTTATTAGATTTATTAAATCAGCTTGGAGTCACACAAGGCTCTAAATGCAGTTTGACCTCTGAATTGTATTAATTTGGATATACAAGTCAGTCTGATGGTGAGAGGACTGAAGTGCACACTTTTGATTTTTTACTAAGGTAGCTGCTTGAGAGGAAGAGTACGCAGGGTTCTGAACTAATGGCAGAAGGGACACACCCATTGTGAAGGAGGGGGATAAGCATTTGTCAGGGTCTCTAGTTAACAATGGAACCTACTGCTGTTTCTCCACTTTCTTCTGACAACTTCTAAAGAAACTAAACTCCTTAAAAATTAACTTGTTCCTTCATTTTGACATTAAACAGGTAAGACATTTAGACAGTGGCCTCTAAGGCCAAAAACAATTGCCACACCTTCTGTTGAGAACTTCACAGTATTGAAACTCCCATTTCTAAATATTCCTGTGTGAGGCCCAAACAGCTGAATCCGTGGTAAAATGTAAATTTTAGAGAAGCATGCTCAGCTTTTTAATATATTAAGCTATGAGGAAGCCAGAGGAAAGTTAAATATCCCCTCCGTCTTCAGATTGTGTCTTCTCTTTCTGCTTTATGCTGCCTGTTTTGCCTGCTCACTGCAGGCTCTTCTTGTGCTTTTCTCTGCTACAGTACAGAAATTTAATACCAGTTTTCTCATCTCAGAATTATTTAAGGTATGAACTTAAAGTTGATTGAATTCAATTAGCTTATGCAAAAGTACTGAAAGATATTTTTGGCAATGTTTTTATCCTTATAATTTTCAAGGTCTGGCTTGCAAATATTGCTGATATGCTACTCTAAATACAAGTAGAAAGGAGCTGGAGAGGTTATGGGTCCAATATTAGTTTGGATTTTCAAGCTGGAAAGAAGAGAGCCAGACTCTTACTCATGTGCATTCCCAACTGCCCTCATGTACTTGAGAGATCCTAAAAGTGTAGAAGTGGTGCTATTTGTAAGTTTGTTGCCATTATGTCTCATTTTTGGCCAGTTGTGTTCCCCTCTCCAGGGTTTGTCTTCCAGGTAAATGAGTAATAAAGCCTGCAGTGGTAATGCACATCCAGGGTGCTTCCAATACTTCCCATTTATGTACAGACAGGACACAGACATACTGAAAAATCTTAGTGTGCAGTCTAACAGAAGGGTGTCAGCTCTGCAGAGTCAATTGATTTTGTGACCTGAAAATAGTGAAATATCATTTTAATTTTTTTTTTCTTTTTTCTTCTAGGAGCAGCTTTTAGTGCTGGACTGACAGGGGGAATTAGTACATCTATAGCAGTATTTTGTCACGAGCTTCCCCATGAATTAGGTAACTAAGTGGAGAAACTCTATGTTCCATCTGTACAAAATTCTTACCTTAAAGCTGTTGTGATACCATGATAAGCACAACGCAGTGCAGAAGCTGCAGAGGTCACCAGAACTTCAGAGGGTGAAATATTGCTTCAGAGTAGGTTCTGCTACAGGATTATATTGGTAGTGTCTAGTTACAGCACTTCTGTGAAGCTTTTTGAGCACATTTTTAAAATGTTCTTAGGAGCACACCTTTTACAGAGCTCTGCATTTTACAGAGCTTCACACTACTCTGTGTGACATTGTCTTACACAAAGCCATATAAGTAAACACAGATTTACATAAATAAAATTCCATGTGGGGATCTTCAGAAGAGGCTTTGTTCCAATTGTTGTCAAGTTCAGCAGGTGTGGGCATTTAGGGTAAAGCCTGTAGGCACTTTTTCAGTGCCATTGATTCTTCCCTCCTAATTGAAGCGTTTCTTCTGGAGGTAGCTAACCATGGTGAAACCTGTTGTTTTTACATTGCGTGAAAATTACTGCACCCTGAGAGTTTAAAAACAGCAGCCAGAGAGAGGGGGAATCTTCTGGTTTTCCACTGATGTGAAGTTGTGCTAGATTGAGTTATGTCTGTACTCACAGCTTGCTCACTTGAAAAGCTGCTGGCTCTGAGTGATCAAAAGTGAGGTAAAACACTCAAAAACCTTAGAGGGGTTGAAGGAAGGCATTTTATATAGGCAGCTCCTGAGCTATAGGTAAATTGTGGGCACAGGTGGGAAATAATAGAGCAGATGTTTGTGGTTTGACACCTGTGCTGTACAACCATTAGTTAAGTGAAGCTGCTGCAGTATATAAAGTATATTACAGTGTATATTACAATATACAATGTATATTACAGTGCTTAGAACTTGACATGTTGAAATTAATCTCGTATAAGGGGTGAGTAGTTTATACCTATTTTCTGGGTTTTTTTAATTTAAATATGTTTTGATTCTAATTTTTGATTCTAGGTTATGCAAATAATTTCAGGCATGTGTGGCATAAGAATATTATGTTAATTGCCCTCATGTCTGTAGATCATCTTACACTTCTCATGATCACAAGAATTCGGTTTGAGTGGAGTAAAACTATTATAGCTGATTACAAGACTGAAGTCTGGATTTTTATAGAATATCTACTTTTAGCACCTAATTTAGCAGAGCTGTCCTGAATTCAGAATAAAACACATTAACCTGGCATGTCTTCAACCAGAAAACTGATTAAGTGTGGATGAGAAATAATTCTTTGTGAACTCTTTCTAGTGCTCAAATTTAAATTCATTGTCACCTTCTGTGGGGACAAATGCCTCATTATCCTCTTCCTGGGTTTGCATAATGAGGTGTATATAGCTAAGAGGAATTTTCACAGGTATTGATCCAAACTAAGCCTCTGGTTTTATGTGCCATGAAGAACTTCTGAGAAGTGTGTGTGCCACACAGGCATATTCTCAGTGGGAAGAGCAGACCTAGACGCCTCCATTCACCCTTCACAATTAATCGCTGCTACCTTGCTGACAATCAGCGTGCTGAACGGGCACCTTGAAATCGTATTTTAATCAGGGGGTCGCTGTGCATTAGTACAGTTCTTCCAAGGCAGTCAGCTGCTGTAGTCAGTCAGGCCCTGAGCCCCTGCAGCAGCAGCATTCTTTGGTGAGGCCGGTTTTCCCGGCTGCTGGAGCAGCGCTGAGGCCGAGCCCGTGTTGTCCCCCGCAGGTGACTTTGCGGTGCTGCTGAAGGCAGGGATGACGGTGAAGCAGGCCATCGTGTACAACCTGCTGTCGGCTATGATGGCCTACATCGGGATGCTGATCGGCACGGCCGTGGGGCAGTACGCCAACAACATCACCCTCTGGATCTTCGCCGTCACCGCCGGCATGTTCCTCTACGTGGCGCTGGTCGACATGGTACGGCTGCCTGGGGCTGGGGCGTGCTGCGGGGAAACTGCGGGGGTGCCGCTCTTCTTCACAGATTGCATTCGGCTCTGGAAAGTTTAGTCTGAGCTTTCACTCTGAGCAGCTGGTAATCCAGAGCTGTCGTGGTGAGTAGCGTTTTAAAAAAACTGCCAGGTGGAAAAATGCTGCTGCCTCAAGAACACACAGTGCGTTATCCATAGTGTGCGTACACTACAGATCAGACCCTTCAGGCAGCAGTACTGCTGTGCACATGTTACCAGTCCATATTCAGTCCTGATTTCTCTCCTCTGAGCTGCTTCACAGCTTCATTTAAATAAGGCAATTTTCTCAATTCTTGTCTTTCTGAGGCCAAAGGTGATGAGATCATTTTTCACTTCTGGGTGAAGTGAATGCTCTCTACTTTATTATGGAGATCTTAATTTGTAAATATAGTGTTGCTATAAAGTCACTCTAATCTATTAATAGGTGAATAAGTACTTTTGAGGGCCTGCTACATTGTTAAATATAATGTCTGGATAGCAGCTTTAGGTGTTTTGTAGTAGCCTATAAAGCCTGAAATATCACTTCCTTGTAAGCTCTGTGTCTGATACTTATTTCCTGTCCTTTGACTAAAGATGTCGTGGGTAAAGGAAGGCAGTACTTTCATTCCTTCATTCTTTTTTCCTTTCCCTCAACCATCATAGTAGTAACCAAATAGTCAAAGTCCTGTGGTCTGACTCAACAGCAGCAGGAAAGCTTCTGCAAGAGACTCTTGAAGCCAAACCAGAGTTTTGTCTTGGTGTTTGCATCATCAGCCTCCTCAAAGATCTCATTACCTGGCACACAATAAAAACAGATTTTGATTCCTCCCTAGCTGTGAGCATGGGTTCACAGAGGTGCAGTTTTCTGTCCATTCCTTTCTCCAGCCCATCGAGAATGAAATTTGTTATTTTTTCATCTGACTGTCCTGTCTTGTCTAATTACATGGGTTTCAATGATAAGGATATTCCTTTCCAGTACAACCTAAGCTCAGGTGTTTCAAAATCCTCCAGGTTTTCCATGTTCTTTCATGAAATTTCATTTGGTGATAACTTATAGGAGTAATCATATTATCCTCCTTCCTGACGCTCCTGTTTTGGTTTGAATGGATACATTGAACAGTCCAACTTGAATAATTTCATCTTACTGGGAAAAAAATTTATCTGTTGTGGTTTCTGTTCCTTTTATCTCTAGTACTGACCCCATAAACTTTCAATTTCGAAAGGGTGTTTTCTTTAATTGAAAGAACCATTCTTTGTATGGTCCCTGAAGTTGGTCACATCAGTATCCAATAAAGCAAAAAGTTCAGTCATCTTTAGATGTGCTGTCAAGGTAAACATCCAGGGCAGGGTGTTAAAGCCCATTACAGTAATGCTGAGGTGAAGCCCTTTTTTCTTACTGATTTAACAGCACTTAGTAATTTGGAGTAATGCTTGCTGTGGAGCTGCCTGGTCTAGTGTGTATGTGATAACCCTTTAAACATTTTGTGTCACTCCAACTGGGGGGAGGGCTTTTTGAGGGTTTTTTTTTTGGAGGGATTCGGGGGGAGGGTTTGTTGGGGGTTTTTTATATTTAAATATTCAGTGAATTGAATTAAATTAATTATCAGGTTTATGTATCTTTTAGAAATACAATAGTACAAGACAAGATGGGTAATATATTAGCAGCCTTGATGTCATTGTCTATTGGGCAGTATTTAAGTTCTTGGAATCACCAAAACTCCTAGCTGATCTAATAAAGAGCAATAGTTTCTGTTTTCTTCTGTATCATCATTTGTCTGTACTAAGTGAGTCTTGCAGGAATTCCTGTAAGAATTCCTTCCTTGAAGGAATTACTGTAAGAAACTTAAAGATTTCAACTGTTAAATCACCGAAGGACTTTGCCCACTGTAGCAAACTGTGCAAAGAACTCCTCCTCTGCCACCACAGAATCCCACCCTGCTGAGTACAGTCCTGACTTAAGAATAGGTTAAGGTGAGACTGTTGTCCAGTTATCTCAGGCCTAAGGAGATGTTAAAGCTGGGGAGAAGAAGGTGCCCACAAGGCAAAGCAGCTCTGCAGCTCTGCTGAAATGAGCTCTGGCTGAGCCAGCAGGGGGAGGCCACAGCCCAGCTCTCCAGACAGGAGGCAGGACTCAAAGGAAGAGACTGGAATGGTACTAATTAACACTGGAAGTGAGGGACTCATTTAACCAGTAGAATAAGAGAACTGTGTATCCAATGAGCATCGAGCCTTTGTCTGCTAAAATGTGTAAATGCTGAGAAGTTTTGAGTGACCTCAGGACACCCACCCTGGGGAAGCCAGGGTGAACAGGACCGGGGGGGATACCAGCTGGATCCACAGGTGGTGACTGTGTTCTGCTTCACCTTTGTCTCTCACTCTTTCTTTCTTTCTCCTCTCCCTCCTCTCTCTTTCCCATTTCTTTCTCTCTCTGCCTCATATTTGCTGTTAAATAAAATCCTGACTCTTGACTTCAGCATATGGTCTCATTTGCACCTTAATTCAGGCAGAAGCATCTCTCAGTAACTAGATCTTAACATTTACCTCCCGCTTTCTTGAATTAATTTCCTTGTAAATATTTCACTTTTGTTCCATGTAGGCTTTGTAAAGCACAAAATTTTATTTTTGCATTTGCAAGAGCACTACTATTAGTTGACTTTGTCAAAAAAAAAGTCAGTACCCTGACTTTTCCTCATAAATTAGCAGTATCTAGAATGTCCAGAACTTTCTTAAGTTCTTTTATCTGCACATAACATTTCTCTTGAATTGCTTGTAACTATCATTCTCCTATTTAAAAGGGATGTGTATGTGATCTGTGTAAACATCTCACATGACAAATAAATGGCTAAGTTAATCAAAGCCATATGTTTATTTGAGCATGACTTGAATTCTTTTAGAATTAAAAGAGCAGAACTTGAAGAAAATTGGGCTGCACCCTCCCTATCTTGAGGAACTTAATGTTCAATCACATGGATGATCTGGTGAAAGTTCAGGGAAAAGCATTTTTAGTTTGTTTTGTAAATACATTATGTGATCATGTTTATATTGAATGTAGTTGTTGGTAGAGTTTAAGCTGTGTCTTAGTGTATTGGTTTTATATCTGAACCCTGGAGTGTTTGTCCTTAACACTGTCATCTTGTTAAACTTGTCCATGTTTAAATTGAACAGAGGTGAAATAACTTTCTCAATTGTTTTGTATCTTTTAGCTTCCAGAAATGCTTCATGGAGATGGAGATAATGAAGAGCATGGTTACTGTCCTGTGGGGCAGTTTATTCTTCAGAATCTAGGTCTGCTTCTTGGATTTGCCATCATGCTGGTGATTGCCCTCTATGAAGACAAAATTGTGCTCGACATCCAGTTCTGACCTGATGCTGGTAATCACTGTGGTCCCAATCTGTTGCTGTCTGGCTTTGAGTCTGCACTGTGTGGCTGTGTGCACACTGCTCAGAGGACACGTGGTGCTTGCACTGCTTCCACAAGGACAGGAGATTCCTTTCTGCCTAGAGTAGCTTCTGCTTTTCTCTAATCCCATCAGATGAGCTTACCCAACACAACTCCTAAACTCAAGTGAGCGACGTTTAAGAAACCCTAAATCTGAGAAATAGGGGCCAAGGTCAAGGTGCTGTATAGGGAGCACTGCTTGCTTTAGAAAGAAAAAGTACAGGGAAAGATCTTCTCATTTGGGAGAATACCATTCCATTAGTGCACTTGGACAGAACCCAGAAGACGTTACAGCTGAAACTCACACCTGTGCAAGGAACCCAAGGAAACTTCTAGTGCCACATGAGTCTCGAGTAGCGCATAGCTCTATGTATGTATAAATCTATATAGATATAGACAGATGTGCACACTCACACCTGTGTGCACCTCTGTATATATACGTATTAATCCTGTGCTGATTCTTCTGCATAGTGGTGACTTGAAGTATTCAATCTTACAGCAGGACATGACTGCAAACCACTGTGCTGGCTTAAATTTTAAAAAAGAAACCCCAAGCCTAAACACGGTTTAAATTTTTACAAGCTGTGTTAAGCTGCACTCCATCATTACAAAGCTCCTGTGTAAGAAGGCAGGCTGTTGCCATGTGCTCTGCAAAGTGTAACTTCTGCTGAGGGTCAGTTTGATGATGTTTTTCCCCAGCTGAGATTTATTTGATGTTTGTTCCTTGATATTAGTAGGAAAATGCAAAATGCAGTAGAATTAGTGTTAGCTTGGGGAAATCCCTGACCTTGGAGTTATTGAGCTGTTTCTGGTTCTTTCTTACAGACACTAAACATGTATTGTGTGCCACTTGCAGCATAAACTACTGAAGAATTGTGGCTGTGAATTTGTGCAAACTCTTTTAACAAGAGAATCCATGTGGGAATTTCTCCATTTTTTTTTTAAAGATTATTTTGGACTGTTTTCTTCTCTTCATGTCAAACCAAGGTGCAAGATGCTAGTTCCTGAAGCTGGACACAAGGGTTAAATTATGCTCTATGTATGTTGTACTGGTAGGGTATTTACAATACTGTAACAGCGCATCAGATCTGTTCCTACAATGCCTTGATATCAGACATTGTGACACCAGCCATTTCTGGCAGTAAAGAATATGTAAGAAGATTTCTACTTCCAGTATAAAGGAGTTCATTTCTATGATATTTTTTTACAATTTTGGTATTTAAATTAGATTATTAAAAAGCAGATGTGATAGAACCATGGTATGTGTCATTTAGAAGAATAGACTGAAAATTTGGGCCTTAACTTGCTGGGACCAGCTGTCCTAGATCAGATTGTGCTGACAGGCTGTCTGGCATTTATTGCCAGACATGAGTTAGTCCTTCTTGTACCCATCTCCTTAAAAAAATATAAATTGTGAGTTTGTGGGGAGTGCAAGTTGATTCTGTAGTACCAGTCCTAAGCATGGTAGTAGCTTTTTTTTTAAAACATCTGGTTTGTCTCTCTTCTGTGTGTGCCGGGTAAAAGCTGTACTTTGACTATGTGCCGTAAGTTTTAAAGGTCTGCTTGGTGCCAGTGTAGCTGCTAAAAACATTAATCCTAACACCTTTAATGAGAGCCAGTGGGTATCTGCATTCCATTTCAAATTCCCCTGTTTCCTGTGGCCCTTTACTTTGGAAGCTTCATTGGTCAGTTTAGCTTTTACTGAGAGCAGCTCGTGTATTTTAAAGGTATCAGTTGGTTGCCAGTATTTCTTCTTACTGCAGTATCAGGAAACAGTATTAAGGGTCCATTTCAAAGAAGGGTGCAGTTTCTTCAGTGAAGAAGCCAAAAGCCCAGAGTTCAGGCATGCAGCCATTTGATGTTCTGAACTCAGGTTTTCTTTTTTCCTCTTTTAAACATGTTTAGTGTAGAGCCCTAATTAGCAAACACACTGCTGTTAGCTTCAGATTGCTGAATTTCTGCAGTGTAAAACTCCTGGATGACATTTTTGCATAGTGCCCATGGTAGGTCAATGAGACAAAACTTCCTGGATACCTTCTGAAGATCTGAGTTTAAACAATCTCTGTTTCTTTTGTATTAAACTGACTGACTTAAGTTTTTTCTTTTCTGTTAATTCTGAAATATACGGGGTTCATTATGCAGCTGAACTGATGTTTTGTCAAATCATTTTTTAAGGTTTATTTCTCTTAATTCTTTTCAAATGAAGATTTCTGTATTTCCAGTAGTATATTTACTGTTGTATTAGTTGGAATGTGGTTATAGCTCAATACACTGCCTCTGTAGGAAAATAGTTAACTTTCTTCCAAGACCATCTTCAGACAAGGGAAAAACATGGTCGTTGAAGGTAGGTACTGTATTTTTCATGGAATATAGATTGTTTACTTTTATTTTCTAGTATTTATTGCAAGTGTAACAGAGCAGTGTAACAGCTGTGATTTCTCTGTGTTTCCACCAGTATTGAATTCCAGATGATTCTAATGTACACTTTTGAGTCATGTTACAGACAATCTGAATTCCACTACATTTCTACTTGGCTTCAACATTCCATTTTGCTTGAATCCAGAGTCTCATTTAACTTGTATTTGTTGGAGGGCATAAATGTTACTTGTATATTACAATGCTGTCACTGTGTGACATCCCATGTGAATTCTGATGTAAATCACATTGCACTCAATCCGCTGTGATTATGCTTAGAAAATGCTGTAGTTGCTAGATGCAGTGTGATTATTTTTTTTTTTTTTAACTGTTTTTTTTCTTTCCTCTTCCCATTAACAACTGAGTCTATGGTTTAAAATGTGATAATGGTCCAATAAGATAACTTGCTGAGCTATTGGGGTTTTTTTGTTATAACTAAATCATTTTTAAAAAATTTTATAAAGCTGGAAATTATCAAATGCTGTTTTGTTCATTGTCAACAGTGTTGTGTTCATTTTATGTATGTTCCTTATACATAAGGAGCCTTCAGAAAATAAAAAAAAAATATTCAAGGAGCAGATATTTTTGTTGAGTTGTTTAAGGTTTGATTACTTTTGTGTTTCAGTATTCCTTTCAGTTCAGCAGACCACTACAAGCTCCTATTTCTAAGATTCTGAAAAGGAAGGTGTCAAAATACTTTTCCTAACAGGATTGCTTAAACAATTAAAAACCAACATAAATGCTGTGTGCAACAGATGTTACAAACTTCTAGGTCAGTCAGGTAGGAGCAATACTGAAAACAAGAATAGTGAATTGGGGGATTTCCATGGAAAGTTACTGTGATCTTCTGGCTGATCCTGTAGTTATTGGATTGCTCAGGGGAAAGGTCCATAACCTCTTAGAGAGAAAGCTGCCCATCCTGGGCAATTCTCACTCACATCCTTCAGAAGCATGGTCTGTCCAGAGCAAAATTTTACTAACTGCAAACCCTCCTCACTATTCTTGTTTCACATTCTGTGGCATTACTGCAAGTGCCTTCCTCTAAATCAGCAGAATTCCCTCTTGTTACTGCAGTAAAAGTTAATAGCTGAGAACTAACAAAATCCAGTTGCCCATAGATGTGTCTTTTTTCTTTCTCCTGAACCCTTGTGGCACGAGACTGTACCTGGCTTACAGACTGCCCAAGGAGCTGAAAATTCATAAAAGCTGGAGGAAGTAGGAGATATGTAAACTGACTGTACACTTAGTTTAGGTATCTCCTAGAAAATGTTTCCTCATGAAGACTGTCAGAAAAAACACAACCCCCCAAAAAACACTCTTAAGTGGAAAAGCAGCTTCACCAGAATGGAGCTACAACACAATAAAGTCCAGTAAAAACTCAGGAGGGAATGTGAGCATACAAACATGGATATACAGTAGAAGGTTAGGGTAGGTGGTGTGTGGCTTTACAGACCTGTGTAAGAATGATGCCAAAGAGTAGTTGTGTTCCTGACTGATCCTTGGTAAGATTTTCAGTCATTCCAAAAATCTCTGGGAAAGGATTCTGAGCAAATGTCTTTGTATATTCAGGACAGCTTTGGTACTGACAAAGGGTGGGGGAAAAATACTTTTGAGCTGAAAAGAAGACGCAGAAGCAGCCACCCAGCCCACAAGAGGCCACAAGCTGTACTTCAAAACCACTACAGGCTTGTCCTAGAGTGATGAATAAAGTGTATAAATGAGAGATAAAAGATACAAAGATACAATTTCTGAAAAATTCTGGGAGCTGACAAAGATTCTGTTAAAATGAGACACCACGTGTAGGGGCAGCCCCTCTCTGAGCCCTCTGCCTGCAAAGTGCCTGGAGGTGTTTTGCTGATGACTGACACAACTCCTGTGTGATAAATTAAGCTGGTTCTTGTGGCCTTTCTGCCTCCAGTAGGTATAATGAACTATTTCTCTTATGCCTATTTTAAGATGCTTTTGACTTCACTCAGCTCTGTTTCTTACTTACTGTCCCCTGAGCACTGACTCACACAGAGCAGAGTCAGTTTAGATGACAGTAATTGGGTGGTGTTTACATAATGTCCCATCCTTAGAAGTCACTGAAACAAGGCCTGACAGAAGGTGAGATTAAGCCACCAAAGCAAAGAGTGGCAGAGTATACACTGAGATACATCAGTTCTGGTAAAGATGTATCTATTAAAAAAAAAACAAAAACCAACAAAACGCAAACAACACTGTTGGTAATTCTGTTGTTCTGAGATACTTAACATCTCCTCCAGGAGAGGCAAAGTAAACACCACTTGGATCAAGTACATAATTGACATTTGTAATGATTTCCCAGGAAAATAACATCTGAACAGTTACAGAGCCAATCCCAGTCATCAGTGCCCTCTGGCACCATGATTGCATTCCCCAGTCACAGTGAGGAGCATCAGCTGGCAGCTCCTGCAGGAAAACAGGACAGTGATCTGAGCAGCAGCCCAGCACTTCCCTGGACAGCCCTATCAGTGTCACTGTAATTCATATGGAAGGCAGCCAGAATTCTCACTGCAGAGTTTAAAAGTTGTTAATTACTTCATATAGTTCATGCTTGAGCCATTTCATCTCCAGCCCTTGAAATACTTTTTAATAATCATCTCTTAAGTCACCCAGCCATTGCTGCTTTTGAAGAATAATAGCACCAAAAATTTCCATAGTAATGCAGCTGAAACTTCCTGGATACAAGTTTATGGAAATTTTTTCAAAATTCTCTCTGCTTGTTCACATCTTTCGGAAATAAATATGTGGTCATAGAGCTGCTCATAATTTTTTAAAATTTTATATTTTTAGGAAATCAAACATGCTTAAAGTCTTGA
Source organism: Certhia americana (assembly GCA_018697195.1). Lineage (NCBI taxonomy): Eukaryota > Metazoa > Chordata > Aves > Passeriformes > Certhiidae > Certhia > Certhia americana. Next base: position 27,988,385 of record CM031863.1, on the reverse strand, counting down.
GGTTGGGAGAAGCTGGATTCCTCTTAGGTGCATAAAAAGAAAAAATAATGAGTGACAACAGAAAATTATTTGCAGGAAGGCAAGAGTGGGTGATGCACTGAGAACTGGGATGAAGAAAAACAGTAAAAAAAGTACCAAGAAATGTCTACTACATACAAATTAGTATCTTTCAGGACAAAAAAAAAAAGTTCCCTGCCTGCTAGGAGCTATATTTGTAATTTGTTCAGAACCTTTGGTCATTTAATAGGAGGACATCCCCCCTCACAACCGCCCCACCCCACACTCACCTTCAGGAAAGAAACGCCTCCCTGAAGTGAATCACTCGCCTGTTAACCACGTTAATAACGAACGGCACTGCAGGCTGACAGGAAAGTAACCCGCCGGTTTCTGCCCATCCGTAACTTGAACGGGCCGGCCAGGCTGGGCTGCTCAGGAAGCTGGACCATGAAGAAGTGCCATGTATTGCTGGCCAAGGAAGGAGGGCCCTGTGCCCGAGCTCCAGCTGCTCCCCGGCTGCTTCCCCTCTGCATTCCTGCAGGGGCTCGGCTCCTCCGGTGCTCAATCAATCCCAGCCAGCGGGGGTGATGCCTTCTGGAACACCTGACTAGAATATGCCAGCCTGCCAGCCTGACCTGGAACAGAGACTAGACAGAGCAGAGGATAAAGTAGTGATTTATTAAAACGTCTCAATGAGTAATCTTGGGCCACGCAAGAGCCCAGCCAGACCACACCTAAGATGCACCCCAAAGTGGTCACAAAAAAAATGGTCCCCTGAGTCACAAGGTCTCACACTTTTATAAGTTCTGGTCCATCAGCATATTAGAATCAATTGTTCAAATGTAGCTTCAGGTTATGAAGCTCCATCTTCCTTGTTTTTAATTTTCACTTCACCGTTGGTTTCAGTTTTGGCCCTGAAAGTTGTCCTTGGTATCAAACTAGAGAAGGAATTGTTTTGTCTATCTACACTGTGAAGAGAGCTTAGTAGCACTGAATATGAAACCTAAAACTACTCACCAAAACAGCACAGAGTCTAAAAACTATAACAGCTAAAAGCTAAGGCATCAGGGGGGAAGTGGGATATTTCACACCTTGCAGGAAGAGTTCATTTCTCTTCTGTCTGCACAGCAGAGCTGAGCTACTTGGAGCCCAACTTCTTCCTGCTCTCACTTCATGAGTCACAGGAAACCTTTTCTTAACAAACAAAGAATAAAAACACTTTTTCTTTTTCTTGACCTCCTTCAGCAGGAGGTCTTTAAATGGTCATGAGCATCAGTTCCAAAGAGTATCTTAAAACCTCAAAGCAATTTTATTTTTTAAAGCTATTTATTCATGTACATCAAATTAATATACATTACCTACAACTGTATGTATGAAACCAGGCACCTATATATTTTTTTAACACCACTGTATTATAAAATATTGTTCATACAATGTTTTAGCTTTTTTTTTTTTTTTTTTAATCCTTTCTGGCCCTTACACAAACACATCAGGTAGAAATGTTTGATTTGGTTTTCAATTGAGACCATTTAGCTAAATATACAACCTCATTTAGAAAATCTACATTAATTACAGAAATAATGCAAAAAAATGTGAAATGTGATTGCAAACACACATCCAATTAAAATAGTGGATAGGTTTTCCCAGTCTTACCTTTGGGAAAAAAAAAAAAAAAAAAAAAGCTATATTATTAATGCCTTAGCAACAAGTTTCAATTGATGAAGTGTGAGGCAAGAAATAAAACAAAAAAAAATTTTCTCCACTATTGGCAGTACTTGAAACTACCTTCCTTGCAGTGGAAGACAACTAGTTCATTTCTCCCCCCACATCCTAGATACATATTCATCAGGGTCGGCCTTAACTGATCTACAAATTTACAACGTTACTCACACATTTTCTGTACTTATTGGAAAGTCAGGATCAGATAGTGGATATCAGATATTTAATGTACTGTATAGTTTAAAATACAGCTGAAATCTTTTCTTTCATGTCATGACACCTCTTATGTATTTTCCAGTGAAAAGCTCCAACTATCCATCCATTTAATCTGGATCTATGAAATTCTGACAGTTTCAGAACACTTCTACAAACAGTATTCTTTTGAAGGATGTAGACAACCTACTATAAAATGCAGGATACCTTTGCAGCCTAGTAGCTGGAGACTTGAAATGCACCTGTCATTCTCAACAGCACAGAATTCTGACAGAGCTACAGGCAGGAAATGCAAGAAATACATCTTAGAATGTGCTATTACACGTATAATCTTACTTTCTAATATTCTAGCAGTACTTTTCTACATAAGAACTGATTGGGAGCTATTGGGAACTTTTTTGTTTGTTTGTTTTAAATGTCATAAAAAACAGTCAAAGCAAAAAAAAAAAAAAAAATTCCATATTTCAATTCCAATGTATAAATGTCACCCAGGACTCCAAGGTCCCACATTACTGTGATGCTTTTGATTAAATAACATATTGGATATAATGCATGTTTGGAAAACATTATTTTCAGATAAGACTGCTTACAAGAAACATCTAAACTATTATGGGTTTGTTCCACTTTTGCATTTTCCATTAAAAATGACACAAACTAATTAGTTAAATAGACCATGACATCACAAGATGATAAAATATGCCAAAACATTTAACCTACAGTTTCTTTGAACAACAGACAAATTATTTATTCCTGAAAACAATCCGTTTGCATGAATTAGTGCCTTGTTTTAAAGAGAAGCATAAGATCATTTTTACCATGTTTTTGGGCAATTAAAAACAGGTTTTGGGTTAAATTTGGTATTTCAACTTTTAGTTAAACTAAATTCCTTGCTTCATACAAGTATACTCACACATGTACACACATACACACACAAACACCAACTACAGCAAAAAAAGAGATTAAAATCATCAGCAAACTAAAGAGGGGCTGCCATGGAGTCAGCACCAGGAGAAACTATAAATATCAGTGCTTGGAGGGCCCAGGTTATGAATGATAAATTCCTGCACCATTGGTATTATCTGGAAAAGAAAAAAACAAAAAAACAAAAACAGAATTAAAGTGCCTCATTTTCATGTAACACATGTTACTCTAAATATCTGAATATAAATTTCAAGGACAGTACTCCTGCATATAAAAACAGACACCAGTACAGTCCCCGAGGAAACAGTGGTGTAGCATTTGTAAATCTAGGAAAAAACAATGCCCTAAGAGCTGATATTGGAAGTCCTATACAAATGTTCTTTACTCTCATTTCTGTCACCACATCTGGACAGAATTAAGTGCTGGATTATCTTCTGCACCTACTCCATCTGTATTTCAGAGAAGATTTGTATTTCCATGTCTCGCAATGCAGCATCTTCCAGAGGCGTTAAGATTTTGGCTTAGGAAGCTGCTGCATACAGCAGTCTTGAAGACACTGATGTTTAAATTTCTACTGAATTTAACTAGACTTTGTATCAAAAAGAGACAGTTTATAAAATGATAGCTTAATACTTTGATACTGTAAACCCTTAGAGATACACACCTTTAAAATATTAGCCAATCATCCAGCATCAGGGCATGTTCTATAATATTTTGAAATAGAAAAGAATAATTATAATATTAGAAAATAACCCCCTACCTCCTCTTTAAAGAAATGAAGCAGTATTTGCAAAGACAATACTAAGAATTAATCTCTGAACATGAAATTCAAGAAATACTAAAGGATTCAACTTTAATTCAACCCCTTTGGTTGCAGTCTGGAGAGTATTTTTTTAAACTTTGTATATAAAGTTTCTGTATTTGCAGGTAGAGTTTTTATTTTGCCATTTTTGCCATTTCAGTTGTAAACCTGCAATTATCATAGATGCTTTCAGTTAAAAAATACCTAGTGTGACCAAGCATGTGTACTGTGACACGAGGGGAAGAAATTCCAGTAGCTTCATTTCCCTTGGCTGTCCTGCCCATAAACTCACCTGTGTTAGGAAGGGACTAAGGCTCCTTTAGGCCTTCCCTCCCTCCAGGTGCAATGTGTCACCAGTCAGCAAAGGCCTTAAATGTGAGAGTAGAAGGGAGGCTCTGCCTTACATTAACTGCAGGCTTCATAGATGGAGACACTCCTGCAGGAGCTTAGCTCAGCTTCCAAGCTCCTAATTGACTTGAAGGAGATGTATGAATATGAAGCCCGTTTAAAAACCTTCAGCAAGTGGCCCTTCCAGGAGAACTGCAAGTGCACTCCACAGAATGTAAGTCTGAAAATAGTTATTTTGCTTCTGCCTTAACTTATATGCACTATGCCTGCATGTGAGGTTGTTGTTAAATATATTCAGGTTCAAGAGGAGTCCACTAGTCTGAAGAAAAGTTAAATACTTAGCTTTCCTCTGTTCCCTGCTCAGAAATTCTGTAGTGGGATTGACTGATTTTTCTGTCTTCAGTCTACTAGTCTGCCTACAGATTTTAATAGTTACTGTTCTTGTTCCTGCCACTTAAAAATTAACTTCTTGTATTATAGAATCTTTCTAACTGCAAATCTCTGTTCACAACAAAGCAGCCTACATTAAGCAAGTATGGATCCAGCAGGAAGGATAAAGTAGTAGAATGATCACTACGCCAAATTCAGAAATGGAAATTATTTCAATAAAATATCCACCTGACTTCTACTTTGGCACATATATGACACTGCTAGCCTGAATCTCAGATGAATCGTACTGCAAGAGTTACCTGAGAAGGGGTTTGGTTACTGAAACAAACTTAATTTTTGGTGTCCTGACTAGATATGTTTCTAAAGTGGCAGGAAACATGAGCAGTGTGTGGGACAAGGCTCTAAGCTTCTAAACTGTTCCCTGCAGATGGCAAAGGCTGGCTTCATCCACTGTCCAAGTGCAAATGAACCAGATGTGGCAAAATGTTTCTTTTGCTTGTTAGAACTGGCGAGCTGGGAACCAAATGATGACCCATGGTAAGCACAGATATAACAGTGCTCTTGAAGTATCTCTCCAAATTTCTTTACTAATTTTACAATGAGTTAAAGTCCCTGTTAGTTTCCACCATGACAGGACACAAAACTGGAAGTTTATCTTGCCTCATAACCGTGAAATTGTTCAACTAGCTTTTATCTGAGATCCACTAAAATCTATTTCATCTTTTCTGTATGATACTGTCAGCACAAGTACTGAAGAGACCTGCCTATGCAGATCTCTTCATCTCCTGAAATGAAACTTCCATGGGTTTAACACCTGGTCTTATTCTGGGTTTATATTGCAGGGAGGAACACACCAAACGTCACACCTGTGACTTTTTATCCCTTCCTAAGGACTTTGATGAGCTGACAATGGAGGAGTACTACATGCTGGAAATGACACGGCTGAGGACCTTCATTGTAAGTGTTAACCACATAATCTGAAATTCAAAGCTAGAATATAACCAAGAACTCTCACTAAGATTTCCAAGCATCAGCCAGGAATGATTGTCTAAGGCTAGAACATAACTTATTCTGAAGTAATGATTTATGTGCATTATTGGCTAAGAAATCTGCATCTAAGCACTTCACAATGTAGTTTATTGTCTGGCTTTTGAATGCAAACCTGTTCCCTTTAGAAGCATTTTTCCAATGACTCATTACAGCAGAAAAAAAAAATAGGATGCAATAATTAATGCAGAAAAGCTGCTCAACAACGAGCAGTTCTGTCCTTCTCAGGATGAACAATGTACATTGGAAGACAAAATTTCACCAGATCATTGCTTCACATGTCCAGTTTTACATATAAATCTGCCTAATTAAACTTTAAAGCCAATTTCAAATATTTTATTCCTTCCCACTTTTGGGGTTTCGTGCCATAGTGTTGGCATGTAAAAAAGCAGACAACTGAGCTGCTCAGCTGATCAAGATCAGCTGATCAAGATCAGCTGATATAAGAGCCCTAATCCTATGGAAAGTAATAATCAAGTGAACCAAGTTCCCTGATGAGGCACAGTAAAAGGTTATGCATATTACTTGTTGGTGGATTTGCACAAATAAGATCTTTGCTTTGCTAATAATGTTCTGAATTAAATATATACCTGGTGTCTGTCAAGGTTAAGAATTTCAGGTCACTGTGCAACAGATTAAAGTAAAAAAAAAAACAGGATCATATGGCACATTGATATCTTAGAAGGTGGACTAAGAGTGAGAAGGCGGTGTTACCTAACTTGAACTGTGAATGATTTATAGCAATGTTTCAAGGTAAAAAGGGGGTCTTGGCCATAATATGACTCTATTTCTAAGTACAGTATATAAAACATTTGAAGCAGTAGCTGTAGGTGGGGATATCTAGCCCCAAGGCTACTGTCACTGATCGCTGGGAGGGCTGTGCACTAGGCTGACCAGGGTTTGCTTGCTACCATGAAGCACTGATACCTGACTGCAGCCTGAGGAGGAGGGGTTGGAGTCTGGCAGAACTGCACAGTTAAACTGCTTAGCTGAAAGGCTCGATCTCTTGCTTTGATTCAAGTGCAAAGTGGGCAGACGCACAATAAACTCTTTTCAAGAAGAAGTCGCGGCAACGAGGCAGAGGCTCGTGGAATACTTTGGCTCCAGACCTCAGCTCCCGGCAGCGCTGCCCCTCGGGGATCAGCCAGCAGCCCAGCAGCCAGGAGACTCAACTGCTGGGCAGAACGAGTCCAGGGCAAGTGAGCTGTGAAATCGGACTCTAAAAGCGTCTATTAATGTGGGGCAAACATTCCTCTCTTTATCTGACTGTGAATTTAAAGCTGAATAGGTTTGTGAGGAAGTGTATGCAGAGAATTGCTCTCAGCCTCTCTGGATCAGAGGAGTAGTACATTTAGGTATGGCCTGTCTTTCACAGGGTGCTTTCCTGGTATGACTGAGTAGGGAACTAAGAGTAGTCCCACTACCCTACCAGTCTATGAAAAATGTCTAAGCAAGTACTTTTATTCTGTTTTTTAGCAAGCTTTTTTTGGAATAAAGATTCACAACTGTGATTCACTTTCTGTGGTGTGTGTTAATACCTTATACCTAGGCAGGCTCAAATCAGAACAGTTCTGCTCCAAAACACTTTCCAAGAAACAACATGGATCTGTGTGTCTGCAACAATTGCTTTATCTGTGTTATCTACATTCCTGCTTACCACTAAGTTGTCTTTCTAGATCAGGAAAAATTGACACAGATAATGTCAAAGGATCCAGCAAAAACAGCAGGTGTACTGACTAAGGGTAGACACAAGGTGTGTAAAATAGTCTTAAGGAAGAGCTCTGGAGATTTTGGTGTGCAACTGAAACAAGAAGAGCTAAAGCCCTACTATTCTGTTTCTAAAAGTCTTTCATTAGAATTTCAAACTCCAGCAAGTTCTTTCAAAATCTTATTAATTCCTATTTTCCTTTATGAGAGACTGGTGTAGAATAAAAATGCATGCTTGCAAATATTTTTTTTTTTTTTAAGAGGCAGATGGACCCTCCCCAGTAAGGTAGACATTTTGTACAATGCTCTGTCAGGTCTTGGGCAGCTAGTGAACAGCTTTTGGAACTCACCTGACTCTTTCCACTCTGCAGGAAAATCCTCATGCTGGGGCTCCTAAAAACATGCATTTCAACATTCTTCAAAGCATTTATTAATTCCCTACCTTGAGAGTAAATTATCCCTTAACTTGACACATCAATCCATGAAATATTTTTTCCAAAGTTATGGAAATGAGGTTGGGATGCTTAAAGCTATTTTTTAAAAAAAACTTTTAAATATATGTTACTCTAAGGAGCTTCTCATATAGCACAGGATTATTATCTTTGAAAGATTTAGGATAATTTTTAAGTTCAAGTTCTTTTCTAGGAAGTGAAGAAATTATTGGGGGGGGGGAGACAGTGAGCATCCATTTTAGCTCCCTCTTTGTTAGAATTCTATTCTAATGCCAGTCTTTAATGTTCCAATGAGAACATGCCATCAACAGGTAACTATGAGTTAGGCTGCAGCTGAATGCAGAAAGTGATGGCAGAAAAACAAGAATCAGAAAATTAAAGTCAAGCAAAGCACCAGAGAGCTTGGTTTGTAAATGGCCTATGACCAACCCCACTGTTAATGTTGTTATTGCAGCTTCCAGAGGGGGGGCAGCTGTTGGTGTGTGGTAATAGCCTGACAAGAGAGTATTTGTGAGTATTCACATGAAGTGTTTGGTGTTAGTGCTACATGGGTGATTAAAAATGCTTTCACCCTACAAGTTAAAGGTATACAAGTCTCTGCATCAGGGCATTTCCAGTTAATGCCATGCCTTTTGATCTGCCATACAAGGGTCAGCAATGCTCTCAGCTGGGTGTTACTGTTTGGGGGTCTTCAGCAGTTAACTGATAGTGAGTCTACAAATCTCATTTTACTGAGCACTGCTTACATGAAAGACTTTCTCTTTACTCCAGTTTGGCTGTGTGCATGCACACATAGCTGTCCCACACCTCTTGGATCTTTACTGCTGAAAGTCAGCACCTTTCACTTTTTTTAGCTATAGACTAAAAAAAGCTATAATCCCAGTATGCATAATGAAGTAGACCCCTCCCTCTGTCTCCTTTTCCAATGTAATCCTTTCTCTGTTCATTTTCCAGGTCACTATTTCCCAAAGAACTAAAGTCCGCAATTTGCTGCTTTTTTTTCTTTCATTTCCTTTTTTTTTTTTTTTTTTCCGTAAATGCCCAAAGAAAACCTAGTTTTCATATTTTGCCCATTTCCTGCAAACTGGTCAAGTGAAGAAGCTAGAACTGTTTAGTTCTTTTCATCTCTCATTGTACTCTTTCATGAGCATTTCTAACCAAAAATCCATTCTTTTTCTCTCTGCATACTTCAGGCTATTTCTTTAATTAGAAAAGATTTCTAAAGCCTTGATATTTATGATGAATAAAATATACAATTAATCTTTCTTTTTAAAGGATCTAAGAAGTCCTGGGTCATTTGACTGAATACTGGTGATAGATTTTCATCATTTAAATTAACAGTAAGAAAAGTGAACTGATAAAGTGTTACCTGAACATGGTTATGGTCAGATATGGAGAATAAGATAGAAGGATAATGTTTTATTTGTCTGAATACCTTGAACACCTCAGCCAAAATGAGGTGAAGTCCATTCAGATGGTTTGAAATGCAGTGTAAGAATTTACACACACTAGTTCAAATTCTTTTTTCAAGGTAGAAACAAAGATGTGGAAAAGCTCCCAATTACCTAGATCATCAAACCCTTGGCAGAGAGATACTAAGAGAATCGTTCCTGTATTTCAGGCGTGGTGATCATTCTAAGACCTAATTGTGGTCTATTATTGTTAAAAAGTGGAAAGCTTTTGACAGAAGATCAAGAATGAGATCATGCTATGTTGTTTGATCTGTGTCTCCTTTTCAGTCTTATGTTTCAATCTGTTTTCTTCCATTCAGTTAACAAGAAATAGATAATTAATGGGTTATTATTTGCCTTAAGTCTTTGCAAAGTTGTGGTTCCTCATCAGTTAAATGGATGTACATACAACTTGTGCATAAAATACTGACCCAAAGATGACTATGGGACAATATGTAAACTTGTTTCAAATCACAAAAGTAAAATTATTTGCATGAGAAAAGAATGGTTACAAAATTCTCAGCACAGAGCCTGCCGCAAAAAGAGTCTGACCAGTGAAGGAAGCCCAAGCCAAACAGGACTATGTGAATTATTAATTCACAGAGAATTTTCTGTGGGGCAGACTACCTCTGCTTTCACTGGATAAAATCATCAAAAGGGGCTTACACCAAACATTCCCTGGAGGTGATTGGTGTTATCTGCACTGGCAGCTGGGATTCAGGTTCTGTATCTTCGTATTTCTGCTGGTAGAAAGGTTAGGAATCAAAATGAGGTAATTTTATTTATTGCATACTCTAATTTAGACACACAGGGATACAGGGGATTTTTTGAGATGTGAAATAGTAATATCTAAAGTCTAAGAGTTAGATTTACAGAACACAGACTGCCTTGAAGGTAAAGGTTACCTTAGAGGTACATTCAAATGTGATCCCAAACTGTTAAGCACTGACTAAAATGATTTCTAGCAATATCTTCAACAGTTGTGCTAAACTTAGACTGCCCAGACCTCTCCCTGTCCCTAACTACACTACAGATAAAAAAAGGTCAATGTACCTCTTGCATGTGAAGTGACTACTGTATTGAGTCTTGTAAACATTTTTATAAAAAATGGTGGACAACTAGCATCAGGAGATCCAGACTGGGAGAGGTGATAAAAGTAATTAATTAAATAAATTCCTGACTGATGAAAGAATGTCAGAATTGCAAGGTGAAATATTAGATGTGAGAAATGTCAACACTTGTGACACCAGTCACCCAGAAATGTGAAAAAACATGTTGGCAGGGGAGGAGGAATAAACAAATGCCAGGAATTCTTTGCAGGTTTTAGCCAAGGAATCCTTTTAAAATAAAACGAGTTATATATTTTCAAAATTCTCACCTTAACTGATTTTCCAGCAATAGAATCCATAGAAATATTATTCTAATATGAAGAAAAAGGTAATTCATATAAAGCAATTAAATATATAAATTAAATTGAGTATTATATTGTGCTAAGAAGTATCTTAGTATAGTTTTAAGTATAACTTGGAGTGAGGGCTTCAATAGTACTCACTTGACTCAAAACACGGGGGGAAAACCAAATCTATTCTCCTTAACTATGAGAACACTGGATATTCACTGCTTTCATTTTTTAGCTGATTGTGCCCCCTCCAGGTCTTTCTGTAATCCACACTCTCATTAGTCATCAACCCTCCAGCACTGACAAACTGAATGCACAGTTTTCCAGTGTTGTAATAAACTGAGGGTCACCGAGTTTGATTATGTGCAAATTATTGGGTTTTTTCCATGTTCTTTATTCAGTTGTTAGTTTGGTAGCTCCCTAAAGAGCCCTCATCAGAGGCTATCTTTTTGCTTTACCAAAGAGAAAAACACAAACTTTCAAAATTGAAATATAAACTCTTCAAATGTTTACCTCAAAGTGCTTCTTAAGGCAATTTATTCCCTTTTGTCACTACAGCAAAAGCACATCAGTATGAAATCATAGCAGGCACATACTCAGTGCAATCCCTGATGAATTTAAGAGGAGAGAGATGAATCCTAAAGTTCTTTGTTTACAAAAAACAATTTTCCTCTTTGAAATAATGTATTTAGAATAAGAGCTCTTACTAGAAAGCTTAACCACATTTAGTTTTATATTTAATTCAAAATCATAATATCCCTCTGAAATTTTGAACAGCTTTAATACAGCTGCATGCGTAAGTGAATATTTTCAAGTAAAAACAATGGGAATTTTCCACTAAAGAAAATGGATATTGTGGAAGAAAGCCCAAATTTCAGAGAGGAAGTTTTGGTGGAGAAATGTACCATGAATTGCAGTAACCTTCTATATTATGGATCAGAAACTGCACTTGGGAGTGACTCATCACCAGCTAAAGGAGGATGTCTTTCTTCCCCCTTTTAGAAGGATTTAGGAAAACATGCATTATATTAATAAAACTAAATGTGAACTTTATAAAGTTCAAAAGATTTTGAGTAATTTGATAAATACAGATAAGGGAAAATGTAGGAACACTACAGGTCTGGAGAAGCAAACAAAGGATTGGAAACCTGAATATTCTCTTTCTACTACTGCAGATGAGGCAGTAGCTTCAGCAGTGGTAGAAAGAGAATCTCACAGCACTTAACAGTGTTCAGCAGTGAGTCAAAAGTGTACTGGAAGAATTGATGAACTCCCAAATTTCTGCATGGCTCAGTCACCTCTGAGGGCCCAAAGAGAGACTCAAGGGAAATGGAGCCAGGTTACATTTTCACCAAAAGCTGATACCAGCAAATGCAGATTTCTGTAAATTAACAAATAGAACACAGGAAACTTGCATGTTAAGCACAATCTAGACCAGACCATATTTATGTCATTTGTTCCTAATAGTTTTGCTTGTTCTTATTTTACAACAGGAATTTAGCATTTGAGTAAAACTCAGCTAAAACCTGCATTATTTCTTCCCCTACTTCAAAGTTTCAGTCACATATTATTTTTCAGAATATTCCACTTCAGACTTACTATTTGAATAATTAAAGAATAGTTCTCTAATACCAGCCCAACACAGAGCTTTCATCATCTATAAAATCCTTTTTCCTTGATACGAATGCATAAGCAGTCACTGGGTAAGTTTGCAAATTATCCTTGGATTGCTCACTGATTCTGCTTTTGAAAAAATTTGTGGTTACAAAAGGCTTGAGTTGCATTTTATACTGTTCTTATGGTCCTAATATCCAGCCATAAACTCATAACTACAGGCATAATATGTACCATCAGTTTGAGGTAGATTCTCTCTCACCTTTCAAAATTAAAAGCTATCATTATTTAGTTTTAAAATGCTAATCATCTTTCCATTAGTTCAAAAAGAATTTTGATCAAAGCTGTGTAAAAGTGAAATGGAGGATGAACTGTACCAGTGTTGAATTCATTAACATTTGTCGACTGTTTAGCCTGAGTGATTGAATTATTAATACAGTAATTACTTGAAAAAAAATTACATATACAGTCAGAATTTCAGCATACATCCTCTAATTTCAACAAGTCGTTTTGCTTCCAGAAGTACAATCAATGCCCTATAGCTGTAGTATTTCTAGTGCCAAAGTAAGTGCATTGAAGGAAAAGGTGAAATAGGAATAATATCCAAATTCTATCTTCACATGACAGACATTGATTTTCTTGCCTGCTAATTGTCAGCAATTAAAACAAAAAATTTTAAAAAAACAGAGGGACAAAATCACTGTACATATCACTTGCCTCCAGCTGGATGTAAAGGCTGCTAGGTAAGCTACAATTCCTGATGGAATAAGTGCATTCCAGTCAAGCTGATGTCCCACATTCCCAAAGCAGTCTCATGCCAGTGAGTTTTCTCACCTTCAAGGCCACCATTAAATTGTTCTGCTCGTTGAAGTTTTTTGCTGCCTAAGTCAACATCAGGATAGAAAAAATTGCTGATTATATTACAAGATCATTTTAGAGACATTTTACAAACATTTAAAGCATTCACAGATTAGTTTCCTATGCAGATTTTTTTCTTAAAGTATTTTCAGCAGAAAAAGAAAAGCAATTTATTCTAATGGAAATTTTTAATGAACAAAAACTACTGTCAGGACCAGCATACCAAAGCCTATTCAGTTACATTTTTATCCAAATAAAAGAAGAAGACCAGTATAAAACATGCAATTTGAAATAGTTCTGTGTGAGATATAGAAAATATTAACAGTGAAGGAAATTATCTACAAGGGAAACAAAAACCCCTTAAAGAGATCACTGTCTCATAAAAGTAGGTATGTTCTTTTCTGCAAACAAAATGCTCCTTGTGAATCCATAATTGGCATTTTTTCTGTCAGGGTCTAGCTAAGCCATCTTTTCAGGCATGTTTATAATTTATCAAAAAATAGGCTTTAACAGGAATTCAACCCATCTCTTTTAGAATGCTTCACTATCTAGTACAGACATAAGGTTTCAGCCACGTGATAGGAGGAAGAAGTTTGAAGTCTTGCTGCAGCTACCATCCTCTCTCTCCTGGTTTACACCACAGGAACAAACTGTTTGTGTAGTTTAGCTCTCCCTTCTACTCCCAAACCATATCAGAGTGCACAAGAAACACACAAAGAGCTGACTTTAACTACAGAAAAGATTTCAGAGTCCATTTCAAATTCCTTTTCTATTTTTCTAAAAGAAGCTCAAGGTGATACACCATAACTTTTAAAAAAATCATCTTCTAAATGTTGCCTATTTTTTTCCCATATAATCAGCAACAAGATTTACCCAAAACAGTCTCAAAACTGCAATGGCACAGAAGGCAGATATAAACTTTAAAACCTTTAATGTACTAGCTTGCAAGTTAAGAGATGAATCTGAACTCTTGGTAAAATCATTGAAAGTTTATCTCCTCACAAGAAAGCAGATATGAGTGAGGATTTAGGAGAGGTATATCACCTGGTAAATTAATAACATCTATATTTTCTATTGCTTTAAAGCATTGTTTTCTAATCTTTTATGCACTTCTAACTTTAAACCCATTCCACCAAAGTAGAAAGATTATTATCTGAAAGTACAGCTTGCTCCATATATTGGCAGTTAAAAGGGTAATACCATGGAATAAAGAAACAAATTTTAAATCACTTTTCTGGCCATCAGCAGAACAATAGTTCATATTTTGCATCACATACCTGATTTTCCAAGTCAGCTTTCTCTTGTTTCTTGGATTCCAGTGTCTGCTGGAGTACAGCAAATTTATCTTAAACCTCCCTCAGGTTTGCTTGTTTCTTTCTTAGATCATCCATAGAAATTTTTAACTTTCCTTGAGCTTGATTCAACTTCAGCTGTTTGGGTGCAATATTTGTGTGACTGTAAATAAAGACAAAAAATAAATTAAAAATTTGAAAGATACACCCTTCCCTCCAGGATTTAAAAAAAAAAAAAAAAATACAGAGAGAAACCTCAGCAACTCTGTAGCTCATACAATTTTTCATTTGGTAACCACTTATTGGAAGAAAACTTGTTTTTTACTTAATCATTTGTTTCTGTGCTGATACTAATTTCCACAGTTTCTATACATTTTACTGGAATAACACATGGTGATTGAAAGCAAAGAAGGTTTACACTTCCAGACTGTGTCCCATTTGATCACAATTTAGAATGCATTATGGATTTGTGCCAGTAGAAACACACAAACAATAATAGGCATTGAGTAACACTAAAAACAAACATCCAGCCAACTATGTGCACAAAATAAAAGAAAATATTAATGGCTTTTCACTACCAAGGATCTATTTTCCAGTTTTGAGGATTTCACACTTTTATACAGATACTTTTCTGAGAGAATTCTGGATGTAATGTGTACTGAAAACATGTTCTTCATCATTCCAAAAACAAGCATGAAAATAAGCTAAAATGTCCCCAGGACCAGCTGAAGCTGAATTTGACAAGTATTAGCCTCAATTAATGAATCCCCTCTCATCTGCAGCTCTCCTTTAAAGTCCACCTTTTAAAATCATTTTCTAACAGTAGGTATTTACAATATTAGTAGCTCTTCCCAAATTGAGAAGTCCCCCAAGCATGCAGTTCCCAGTCTTTTAGCTGAGTAACAAAATACCTTCTCAAATAAAGGCATGCCAAATGAGAAGCCTGCCATGACTCAGCCTTCAAGGGGCACACTGACCTGAGTGCCCAGAGCAGATTTACTGCTCAATTCTCAGCTCCAGATGTTCCAAATTAGAAACAGCAGCAAAAAAAAAAGCACACTTCTTCAGTGAATCAAAGGCAATGCATACCAAAAAATATCCTATGGGCTTGATGTGACTACAGAAATCTCCAAGGACATTTCAAGAATGCCCCAATTTTGTGCAACACTCTAAGAGGATGTTAACTTTGTTGCTATCTGGAGAGAATGTTGCTTCCATGCCTTAGAAAAATTCACAGCTGAAACTCAGGCTCTACACCTTATCAGGAATCTTACTTGAATTGATCTGTATTATTGGGGTTTTGCGTAAGTATCCCACCAGTAATTTCACCTCTCTTTTGGTGTTAAATTACACTGATAGACTGAGCCCTTCAGTGAAAGTTAACTATTTTTAAAAATACATACTTGCATATCATAAAACTCCATGGTTATGACCCATTTAAAGAAAAAAAAAACCCAAACAAACAACCTTTTTTTTGGCTCAGTGCTGTTAGAAACAACTGCGTGGCTGCTGAGACACTCATTTCAATGCAACCCAAATGAAGAAAAAATTACCAATCAATAGATAATAAATTATCAAACAAAACCACTGTTTTTTAAACTAAACATTGCCTTAATAATAAAATAAGATCCTACTAACAGTATTGCAGAGTAAAACTGTCTTATCTAGCTGTTGAGGAAGTTAATGGACTTTCTAAAAGGTAAACAGAAGCAATCATGACCAATAATTGCAGTTATGGTTAATGCATGATCCCCTACTTTTTTTTTCCAATTATTTATATATTTCACAAAAAATGCTTTTGTATTACAGATCTTGTCCTGATTTATGTAAACCATCATATCCTACCACTATCCAGTAAAAGCATTCATATTTTCCAGTAAGTATTTGCAATATTATTTTGTGTGTTGTAAGTCAATTAAAATCTCCAACTGAAATTGTCATCCTTATAGCATTCTTTATGCTGGAGCATCACAAAACCAAAATAGAGCCTTTGAGTGAACAAATTCTGTCTGTAACCTTCCCTGCAAATTCAGCAAATGCACTGAGACTCAGCAAAGATGAAGCAAGTAATTTTAATTAAAAACTGTTTATGTCTGGCTGCTGGCCATTCTAGTTAGCAATCCATAAAATGATTGTTCCAGGTATTCTCTTATCAGCAGAAATTCTCACTGTAGTGTAACCATTCCTTGTGTGAGCAAGCAAGCAGAAATTGAAAAACTGTGAACAGAAATTACCTTCTAATAGGATTGAGAGGTATCACTCACCTCCCAGTCGCACCTAAGCTGATTTAACCATTCAAAGTCGCTCTCATCTTTGCCTTTTTTGCTTACTAGAGATGCAACAACATTCTCAGCATGAACATCAAGCTCAACAAGTGCTCCCAGAGTCACTTGATTCTGCTTAGGCAGCTTTCCTCACACCAAGGTGACAATGTCCTCAGTCTGTCTATTATCCTGGCCCAAAAAATCCTCTGATGCCTGCAAAAAATTCTAGAAGTTAAGAAGTTTAATGTCTGGCCTTAGGCACGATTATGTTTTTGTGTATTTCTTAATTTTTACTGTATTACTTTTATTTCTCTCTATTAAATAGTTCCTTCTCACTATGATACCACAACAATGTCCTTCATTCACCAGTAGCTCAACAGGGGTTTGAGATGTTCTGGTTATTTTTTACAAACCCAAATATAAAACATCAATGGCAGATATCTGCAAACAAAACAGCATACACAACTTAATTCCTGCAAAACAGAAAATAACCATGTCTTTTTACTGTTTCTATTTTGTTCTTTCCAATACTACCTAAGAATATATAATTAAGAAAAAAAATCTGAACTAATTACTTAAAAGACCATTTTAAGTTAGATTTTAAAAAGATTCTCCTCAGCAATAATTGTTGTGTGCTACCCCCTGCAAGATGCTTCCCACTGTATTTACTGAAGATCAGTTTAAAGATGTAAAACTTTACTTATAGTCTCTGTAGTATATAAACTAATAAGGATAAACAAGAATTCTCTTGTTTATTCTCTTCTACAGCTAATTCACCTCCAGTACATAAAAAGTTATTATTTATACCTTCCCAGCAATAGGAAACAAGGAAATTGAGCAGAGCAACCAGGTACAACCTTAACACAATAGTTCTCTGGGATTAAAAAACTGAACAAAATCAACACCTTTAAGAGTTTTTTACTCACGAGATTTCCTGGCCTGTTTTTTTTGCACTGTAAGGATGTTTCTCTGTGACTAAGCTAGAATATTGGTTTTCATTTTTGTTCTTGTCTGACTTTGCACTGCATTCACTGCACACCGTCAAGTCTGTGTATGGGGACCCAAACCCAGTTCCTCTCCTTTAAGAAAAGATCCCTATCAAATATTTCCATACCAAGTAAGAGTAAGGTCTTTGGCTTTTGAAAAAACCCTCAAGAAGTTCTTAATTAGATTTTTTTAAAGAATCTGGGGGAAAAGAGATACTTTTTTCTAAGTATTCATTAAGTCCCTTGAGAATTATTTCCAGAAATTCATTGCACTTCCTCAGTTTTTCCAGCAGCTTGTCTGTAGTCAGCACATGTTTGTTCTGGAAAAGAAATTATTCCAGATAAAAATGTTACTGTCTTTTCAAGTGAATCACCACACAGCACTCCATGAAGTCTTAACCAAAATGAATCTCTATACCACATTCTGCTTTACTCAGACCATTGTCAGGTTTACAATTTACTGACCTTGCTCATTGCCAGAGCTGACCAGAGTAGTTAGACAGTTTGTATGAAATTATCCAAAACATGAACTATTATTTCTGAAAATAATTTCAAAACAGGGTCAATTGATCAAAGAGCACAACTCCCATCATTCTTTTGGAGCAATATCAATTTATACCAGCTATTCAACTGCATTATGCAATTAAGCAACATGAACAATTCAAACATTTTGATGGATTTCTTAAAATATACTTTTATGACAACAATGAAGTCACACATTTTAACCAGTAACCAGTATCAGAATTCAATGCAAAGAATAACCCTTCCTTCCATATAAAATATATAAATATATACACAAGATATAAGGACTAATACAGCAGTTGCACACAGGCAATACTGACTTCAGCACTAACACTAACCAGTGATGTGTTCTAAAAAATTTATTCCCGGATCCTGAGAGATTTCCTAACTAAATATATGTTTAAAGAATTTTGTTCTCAAAACAAAGTTCTACTTTTTTTAGGAAGACAAGAAGTTATATTTTTATTTCTTTGCACAACAGCACCTAAATAACACCTTCAATGTCATGACACATTACTGAATAAACATTTTATTTATTGAATAAATACTTCTTGTATTTCTACACTATACGGATGACAAAATATGCATTAAGATATGGAATGCTTTCCAAATTCTAGTGCTTTCCAAATTAATCTCTCAAATTAAGTTAATATAAATTAGTAGAAAAGCTACTGCATAAGATGAAAGTTATCTCAGTTAATAGAAATGCAAAAAAGGTTTTGAAAAGACCTTTAAAGAAATACAAATGTCTGAACATTGGGTTCTGGCATCTAATTTGCCTTATGACCCATTTATAGCCTAATCACATTACAGTTTTGAATCTTGCTTACCAAGTATGGGGTTGGGGAGCAAAGCCACACTGAAATGTAGGAAATTATGCAGATTTACAATGAAGAAATCAAACAAATGCTGCTACTCAGTTCCAGTATGGGCTTGAATTTTAACCACAACTGAATTTATTCTAGTTCAGTTCCATGCCAGGACATTGTGAACTGATCCAAAGCCTTCACATTGCCATAAAAAATGTTCTATCAGGGTAAAGTCCTGGCAAGGAAACAGGGACTGATTAATACCAATCCCCTGCTCCACTTCCCAAAGCCTGGGAACACAGGTTCTGCCAAGGCATCTCCTCTCCCACCTAAACCAGTGTGCATTCCCAGAACCTGAGTGGTGCTGGGATGGCCAGAGGTGAGACAGAAACAGAGGTAACCAGAAGTCCCAGCTGACCCTGAGATCCCTCTGCCGTTCCTGGTGCCTGCCCCTGAAGGCACACAGCCAGGAACAATATCCAGGATGAAAACAAAACACAAAACTACCATCATGAGAAACTCCACAGATTTACAGGGAGAATTTCAATCTAATCAATCTACTGCGGGCTCATAAGCACTGCTGACAGTGACAACAATGGACATCAGAGAACAAAGATGTGCCCAAACTATTTCCAGCAGGAGCAGTTTTGTCAGAGCCCATCACAAAAGGAGACTCACCCTGTGAGGTGAAGCCCTGGCAGAGCAGCAGAACGTCCTCACTGAGCAGCAGCTCACGGGACAAGGACACCTAAGGAGAGAGGCTGCACTGCTGTGCAGAGCCAGGGGTGCAAAAGGTGTCCCAAGAACAAACTCCTCACAGGAAACCAAGGCAGGTTGGACCCACAGCTCCTTCTCAGCTTCGGTTTGAAGAATTTAATAGTAATTTCATCCCAAAAGTTCTGAATGTTTGATGCACATTTGCAATCTGCATTCAGCTTTGGTTTAATCCCCTGCTCGTGTTACACAAATGCTTCCAATGTAGTGACAAAACCAGAACTGTGTGCTGATCTAAGTGATCATGATGGGGTGCAGCTCCCTAATGCAATAATCACAGCCTTCCTTTGTGCAGGAAACACATTCACCTCGTGCCTCCTGCCTCTCACATCACACCAAAGCACAGCAAACTGCAGAAACTTCAGCCATACATTGACAATCAAGATGTCAGCATGCCAGCACAGCTCATAATTTGGTTTATAAAACAGTTTTTAATGCACAATTGTACAACTATACATTGTCATGAGAAAAGTGGGGTTTGTTCCCTTTCTTAGTATGTTTACCAACAGCAAATGAAATAATTGCAACTGGTAAAGCAAATCAAAGTGCTGTTGCCAGTTTTATAAATGGGACTCTTCCTGCTTGGTTTTTTCTTTCATATGAGAAAAAGCTAGGGAAAAAATAACTTATGCTTCAACATAGTTTCCTATTTACAACTCAGGCATGAAATAAAAATGGGAATGGCATCATTCCCAGTCATTCAAAACATCAGTGTAACTTATTTTGTCAGTGACACTGCCAGTGTCAGTTGTGGAGGAAAAAAGTATCAAGAAAAGCAAATAAATCAAGTGTACAAAAATAGTCTGAGTACTCTGTTAAAAGAACATCAGTTATCTAGTTTCTAAATACAACTTTTAATGTATCACAGATTGCAGCCTGGGATTTTTTTTATATGTGTGTTTTTGGGGTTTTTTTCCTTGCCATTTTTCCCCATCTGATTTCTTCCCTAGGAAGACAGAAAACCTTCTGTACCCAAGATTTTCTTAAAATTTATGGCGAGTGGAAATTAAACCACTAAGTAATCTAAACCTTATCAACACACTTTGCTTAAATTAGATATTTATAATGAACCAATAATGCATAATTATTCAAATTTGCAATGAAAAACTAAGCCAATAAAGCAATTTTATTACACGATGTCATATAAATGCAAAAAAAACCCCAAAAAAAACCACAAAAATTCAGCCTGAACAGACTCAAATTAGTTTCATGTTTTAAGAAACACCTTTCACACAGTCTGGATAAGAGCACCCTTTTAAGCCATGAACCTGACACTGTATTTGTGGAAGGACAGTGCCATCTTCTGGAGCCTGGCTTGTTTAACCAAAATCTGCCTGACACGGTTGAATTTTTTTTTTTTTTCCCCTCCCTGAAAGTGACAGCACGTAACGCATTCCAAAAAATTACTTTGTAATTGAGTAGCACTGAATATCTGGATTAGATGTTTTCATCAAAATGGATCATTCAGCACACAGTGTTCAGAAATACTCAGCAAACTTCTCAGTTTCTTGTCTTCTTTTGAATAGTTTAGTAAGCCCACTTGCAAATACATTAAAAATGCAACATCCTACCAGAATTCCCTTGATATTAGCAAACATCTTCAGAATGAAGGCAGGTTTTTTGAGTCATTATTAGAATTATGTAACAAGATTACCAAAATCACAAGGTAGCTGGTAATTCCCTGAGGATCAGAATCTGAAGAGCATGCATGAGAGGAGTTTGGGAGAGCTGGACGTGCTCAGTTTGGAAGGGGAAATTAAGGTAGAACTTAACTGTAGCCAGTAACAAGTACACATCTTTGATTGGGAGATTTAACTTGTACAGCAGAAAAAAATTATTCCCTAGGAGCCCTGAGGCCTCTGGAGGTCATCTGCAAGAAATCTGTTCATGGAGATTTCTGAAATTTGGATACTCAAAGCTGTACCTGACCTGGTGGGGTGGTGCCAAAAGTTTCTGGTTTTTGAAGAGTCAGATTAACTGAACTCCAGAGATCCCTCCCAACCAGTGTTTCTCTGATTCTGTCTGAACCAGTGATTTTTTTAAAGAACCTAAGTAAGGAAGCTAAGATGAAACAGAAAATAGATTACTGTTTTATCAGAAGCAATTGTTTTGGTACATACTACAAATTCACTCTATACTCTTAAGACAGCAGTATGTATCTGAAAAACTGATTTCATCAAGTCTTTTAGTCAAGTGTTGAATTAACCACTTTCCTTCAGGCATCAGAGCCATCACGTCAGAACTGCAAGTTGGCTCCAAATGAAGCCAGGCAGCTGAACCCTTCATCCAGACCCTCCTGTATGAACAACAGCCTTCCCTATAGAGGGACATTAGCTCAGATGCATTAACTGGTGCTTCCAGCAAAGCATTTTCAGTAGACAGATGAGACCTTTGGGGCAGTTTGCATACTCAGCAGCAGGTGCAACAGGTGAAAGCTTTAAGATTTCAGCAGATTTCACCTCATATGATTTCCTGTCATTACGAATGCCACGTTATTTTCTGCAACTGGATCGTTTGTAAGGTTGGTGGCAGGAGTTCCTGTTGAAATCACAGAAGACAGACAGGAAAGCAACCAAAGCTAAGCAGGCCTTGTCCTGAATACAGGAAAAAAAAAAAAAAAAAAAAATTCCTGTGGTTTTAATTAAAAGACTTCAAGTAGTAAATAGCCCAATACTTAAGCCATATTTTATTTCTGACTTCAAATTCCAAGTGTGGATGTGGAACACATTTGGTTGACAGATTAGGAGTTCAGTATTACTGCACCCACTATGGGTACATATTAATATAATTCCAAAGTTATTCAGTCTTTCCTTTGAAAGCGAAAAATTCAAGGTCTTTTAGTCTATCATTTGTTCTAAGTATTCTCAACCTTTTTGCATCATTTAAAAATTATTTACCACCACCACTCCTTACTATCTTACCAGTATCACACAGATGCAATGACAGCTATTCTCTCTATTCCCAATTCACTGACACAAGCAATTTGAAAAACATATATTTAAAAAAATGCTCTTTATAACCCTATAACAAATACAAATATATTCTTCTTTACCATATAGAAACAGGAAACATTTTTTACAACTCTCATACTACTGGGCAATAGAGATGGAATTATTACCAAAAGCACCTGCTGTTAAAATAGCAAATATTTGTACAATAAATTCATTTGTTGCACAAATATACTCCTCATTCAACATCACTGGAACCATAGCAGTAATTTTCTCAACAGCACATCCATCCATGGGCTGCACTAAATCCTGTTAAATTAAATATGTGAAAACTTATTTAATTCTTCCTTTCTTCACTGCCACAGGTTCTAAACAACAGATCATTGTACCCAACATGTGCCATTTCCTCTAAACAAAGTTCCTCTCTCATCTTTTAGTTTCTGGTACCTCATCTCTGGTGACCTTGCTTCTACCAAGAGCTAGAGAATAATGCACTTTCCAAGAGGAAGGTTAGGAAGGTCACTTAATTTGCTTACACCAAAATGAAGACAAGGAACTTGGAATTCTCTTTGGCAGCAATCCAGAATTCTCCATGCTTTGTTAGGTTACTAAGAGAGCAACCATTGTGTAATTGCCTGAATCTCAAAGACTGTAACAACAGTCCTGAGTTATTAAAGTAATACCTTGCACTATCCCTGTCAGTCATCAAAGCACTCTGAAAACTGAAATGATGAGATTACCATGGCAAGCTTACTCTTTTAAATAGGCAAACCCAACTCTTTTGCATTCACAAGGAAGGAGCTCCTATACTACGGTATTGTAGCAATTAGAGAGTAAATACTTATTGGAATGCACATGTATGGATATATATGTATCTATATTTACTGAATATGTAATGAAATCTTAAAATGCATTTCTGCAGGTCAGTGGGAGTTTTGAGGTATCCATATTAGCTAGATATTTATAGCCAAGCCTTCTAGGAAAGGCTTCTGGGTTTTCACAACCTGACTATGTTTGGGGGATTTAAGAAGTATTTCATTGAGAAAAGAGGCAGAACTAAATTAAAATCTATGCTCAAAGAAGGAAGTACGGAATTTTGAACACAATGCTTAATGTCAGAATTTAATTTTCTGCTTTGGAAAAAAAAACATAAATCTTTCATCACATCCCTGAAATTTGTCTTGTCTTCAGTTTCTTCATCTCCTTTACATAAGCCCTAAAATTTTTAATTGTTGAAGAGCTAAACAATTCAAGAGCTTTATATTTTAAGTAGAAAGTTTAGACAATATTCTCTTAGTCTTCAATCTTTCAATTTCTACTTCAGATATATTTTAGCTGGTAAAACAAAGGTATTGATATAATACATCTGCTGTCTTAAGTAGCAGAGTGTGTTAAAAATATTTAAGAACACCTCCAATGCATTAGCACTCCCACATCATTAATTAAGAGTCAAAACCAGCTTGAAGGGATTAAATAGTGTGTGGCTGACAAGGGACAAAAGCTTTATCCCTTTAAAACAAGATTAATTCACTGCTTAAGGAGGATAAACAAAAGTATTTGAAGTCTCTATGCTTTAGATTAAGCAGAAGAGATTTCTTGTTTGGTTGCAATAATTGGTGATGTTGTAGAAAAGAAAATTACCTTTTTCTCTTTTCATAATGCTTTTCATGAAAGGAGATCCTCTCATGGTCTGAATTTTGACAGTGTGGTCTGAATACCATTTACAGATGACAAAATATCAGTTCCTGTTTCTCTATAGTCAAGAACTCCATTTAATGTTGTTTGGAATTCCTTTCCATTAAAGCTTTCTCAATTGAATGTTCTTTGCTGGCTGTTTCACTGATAGGCTCAAATTCAAAATGCAAGTTAATGTATGACAAAACATTTAAGTTTTCAGAAAATGACAGTGGTAAATCCACAACTTTGGGGTAAACCCACATTTTCCCAGTGTCTTTCTTGCAAACCAGGGTTGTGAATCACCTGGATTAGAGGAGTGTGGCATCTCAGTTCTTCTGCTGTGATTTTAACTTGCCTTGTTACTGCTAATGCATGTGTAGAAATGTGGAAGGCTTTGACAAGTTTATACAGCCCATGCCAGTAGTTTTTTACATCACTTCTACTTCATCTGGGTTCACTTCTGTGTCCAGGCTGGTTTTCTGTTGTATTCCACAGTCACATCATTGAGATGACATATCAGCTCAGGATCATATAGGAACAAATTTCCATGCTCAGTAAACTTGCAGTTTAAATCTCACAAGGGGCTTCATGCCAGTATAAAATTACACTCTACCCATGAGGAAATGCAATTTGTTTGTTCTCCAACACAAAACTATAGCATATCACATATGCATCTTAAAGGCACCACATTCCCAGAGAGCAAACATTTTACTTTTTGCTTGAAAAAATTGCTGCAATTATGCCTGATACTAAACTTCACCGAAGCAAAAGTTCAAATCACTCAGACCCGTGTTCAGCTGACCACTGAGGCACCCACCTGTATTCCAAATCTTTAATACCAGGCACATGCACCAGAACTTTGCTGAACAGCAGGTGACTAAAGACAAGTTACATTTCAAGGGTGAATGTAAGTGCTTTGCTGAACTGAAACATAAATACATCAAAGAAACAGCAGGGGGTTGATTACTGAAGTGATATTTGTGAAGCGAGGAGATGGGATTTTACAGTTGCCAAACTGCAAACTCTACATCTGCTAAATTTTAAATGATCGTTCAACAAAGGCTGTAAAGGCAAAATGAGTTCATACAACTTGCCAATGAGTGCTTTTTAAAGTTTTCTTGTGAAGAAGTAAAGGCTTTTACAAGTTTCCTACACCTCAGGTTTCAGGTCTGATTAGTTATGGGTATAAGAAATGGATATAGAGTCTCCCACAGATAATTCAATTGCTTGAATTTAATTCAGGAAACCCAAAACTGTTCCCTGTTGGACTACACTGCCTGCTCAGAAGTCTGCAGAACATGCAATTTACTTCTCCTGGCATGTTGCCTACACTACAGAAATTGTTATCTGCTGCTTACACTGGCTAGATAGGCATAGAAATAAACCCCAAGCCATCATATTCAAACACAATGCTTTCTGAAAAACAGCTTTAAAATGTCTAGGTAATGCCCATATCACTAACTAAATACCTATAGCACTCTCTAAATAGCTACAATACTAACCAGTCACACTGCTTGCTGCCATACTCCTCTACATCTGTGACAGCCAAACTTTCTTCATCCCTAGCAGCAAGAAATTTTGGGGGACAACCCCCCAATATATGTATATTTATTTACAGGTTGTCCACACAAGCTACTGTGCTAACATATTATATACACAATAAAACATACATAAAAGCTAGACATTAAAACCAGAATAAGTTATGATGAAATTAACCATATTATAATTAATTTTTATTAACTTTATATAGAATATTTTCTCTTTTACTAATAGTACTATTATTACTACTATTTTAAGTGAGAACAATTGCATGACTGAATATGA
>CM031863.1:27943091-27962361 GCA_018697195.1 Certhia americana | reverse complement strand
GACACGGCACGGCTCAGCACCGCGGCTGCCCGCCTTCAAACCCCTCATCCCAGCCGCTGGGAACCTGCGGGAACCGAAATCCGAGAGCGGGGCCCAGCGCCGGGAGCCCGGCAGCGGCTGCGGTGAGCCGGACTGGCCTCAGCCGAGAACGCCTCACACCTGAGGGGATGCAATGAAACCTCCACAAAGCACCTGCAGCTGTGCCGGGCCGGAGCTCAGCTGTGCTGCTACTGCACCGCGACTGGCTGCCGGCAGAAAAAGCTGTGCCTGCCAGTGTCAAATAAGGATGGTGACCATGGCTTTGAGCTGCATGTGCCAGTCGCTGCTGCCTAGGCAGGTGGCCTCCTTACCTTTATAAATAACCCATGTGTGTCAATAAGTGAGTGCAGGTGCTAATCTTTAGGCAAAGCAGGGGGCCAGGTGCATCAGCTAAACCTGCAAAGGAACTCAGCTGTGTTTGCAAAATGATGGAATACACTTGGGTGGCTAACCCACAGTAACCAAAGGTTTTCCAGGTGCCTCATCATGCATCAGCCCATCTTGTGCACAAGGATTTAAAAAACCTGCCCCCACACTCCTGGGAAATTATAGAATGCAAGAAAATATAAATAAGAATCTCATTCAGTTTCAGTGGTAGTCAGTGTTTGTTTCCTCCATTGAATCCAATGCTTTGACCAATCTAAATCAACTACTGGCACAGCTGGTATGAGTTCTAACATTTCGCTGTGGCCAGGTTTGGATTTCTATAGGATCTGGAATAGCTTTTGCCATGTTAAATAGTTTGTGGGTTTAAAATGAGCTTCTATATGTTCTCACAGCAATATATAAAAAGTACACTACATTTTACAGAATGAACCTGCTGAAAAATCCATTTAAATGAGCTCCAATTCAGACCTGTAACCAATCTTGTGAACTGCACACAGTGCATTATGAGTCTAGATAGCAAGTTTTAAACATAAAAGCCCCTTTACTAAAAAAACCCAGGCAAAGAACCACTAGGGTATTTCTGCTTTGTCCAGCTGTAGAAGGCTCAACATCACCTGGAATTTCCAGTGCATTTTCTAAATCCAAGCTAGCACTACAGCCTGGTTTTGATTTTGAAATGAGAAATACCCTCACAGTTAACCTAGCATAGGGAGATGCAAAGAAGCTCTACTCTGTAGTGGCTATGATGTGGACCAGTCCAGCTGAAAACCATGCCAAGGGAGCTCCCTGCTATTTCAGCTATCAGAACTACACCTACAGCAAGCAGTGGCACATTCAGCACACTGCCATCCACTGCTGGGCACGGGAATCCTTTGGCTAGAATGTGACATTGTGGGGGTTTAATTGTGTGATCAGGAAACTGGAACTAGCATACCTGCTTGTACTCTTCAGAAGAAGAAAGACACAGATTGCTAATAGGAGAAACATTATAAAGAAAACCCTTCTACATGTAGTATTTTTTATTATCAGAACTTTCTTCTTACAAACAATAATACCTACCTTGATGTTTATACATATGCTACCAGATAAGAACTTTTATGTCATAATTTCTCTACCTGATTTTAATTATTAAAAGGCTTCCTTATACTTTCATAGCACTGGAAGATGATCTGGCAATTCAGCCTTGCAATATTACCATTAAATTTGGTAGACTTTCTACACTCTGATTCATTCTGTATATTGCTCATTTCTGCAATGCTGAGTGGACCAAGCAGTATTTTTAAGCCCATCAGCTGCCAAGTTATTAATGCCCGGGATGAGTAGTTTCTGAAACAAACAGAAATTGCACACTTGTGTTCTGCCCCGGTTTTACAAAATATTTTTCAAACAACTTGTCTCACTTGTCAAGAGTACAAGCACAGCTGTCCTGGTAAGAAGAAGGTCAGTTATCATCATAAAATGGTTTGAGTTGGGAGGGACCTTACAGATCATCCAGTTCCAACCCTCTGCCATGGACAGGGACACCTTCCACTAGATCAGGTTGCTCAGAGCTCCATCCAACCAGGCCTTGAACACTTCCAGGAATGGGGCATCCACAGCTTTTTTCAGCAACCTGTTCCAGTGCCTCATGACCCTCACTGACAAGAATTTTTTTTCCATTATCTAATCTAACTCCTAATTTAAAGCCACTGTGATACATTTCTCAAAGATGTCTCCTTCCTTAGGACTTTTGAAAAAGCAGAAATTACAAATGGTCTCAAACCAACACTTAAACAGAATAGTTTGTTTTCTTGAAGTGTTAAAAAAATAGGCATCACTCCTAATAAGAGCTGTCATTGAAAGAAATGTAAGTCTTTAGATAATTTCTGAACTTAATGCTGCAACACCAAAGCAACCACATGGGCAGGCTGTTTCTTTCACAAAAACAGAAAGCCCATTTGTGCATTTCAAACAATGGAAAAGCTTCCTCAATGGAATGTGCCTTTGGAAGAAATGCAGTATCCAGGCCACCAGGAGTAAACACCTGCTTGCTTTTCAGGGGTTTATTCCCTTCTTAAATACACTTGTTTTGGGTTTGCTGGTTTTTATTTCAGCCATCTATTTGAAAATGAAACAATGTACCATCAGTGCCCTAGGAAGTTAATATGAGAAACAAAGATTCCATTTAAGTTGTCTTACATGGCCATTCAGAAAGGGCAGTAGAATTTTACATAAAAAGTATCACCTCAGTAAGTACAGCAAGATATAACTAGATCATCCCAAATAGGAACACCAACATTTTCTACATAAACCCCAGACACGTGGAAAACAGTTCCAGGAAGCGAGCTGCTAAGGTCATGATTCACTGGTAGTAGTCAGCATGGATTCAGCATGGGGAGGTCAGACTTGAGCAACCCTCTGCAGTGAAATGACTGCCAGGAGCTGAAGGGAGAGCAGCAGACACTGCCTGCCCAGACCTCAGCAAGGCCTGACACTCCCCCAAAAGATCCTGGTTAATGAGGATGGGCAGAGCATGCCTCAGCAAGGCTGCAGGTGACACAAAACTGGGGTTTGCTGATACACCTGGGCATCCTGCTGCCATCCAGAGGGACCTCTGAAGGCTGGAGAAAAGGGCTGTGGAGGAACAGTTCCATACACTGATACATCCTGGGGCCCACCAGCTGGAAAAACCCCTTTGCAGAGAAGGCCATGGGGTCCTGGAGTTGAACAAGAGCCAGCAGTGTGCCCCAGGCCAGACTGATGGCATGGGCTGCACCCACAGGGTGACAGAGGTGATCCTTCCCTTTACTCACACAGGAGCAGTGCCCAGTTCTGAGACACACAGACAAAGCTGTGAGTCCAGCTGAAGGCCACAAGGGGATTGAGCGACTGCAGCACCTCTGTGACAAGGAAAGGATGAGGCAGCAGCAATTGCTTAGCCAGAAGAAAGCTCAGGGAGACTCTTATCAATACGTATCATCATCTCAAGTGGGGGTGCAAAGAAGATGGAGCCAGGCTCTTGCCAGTGATGCCCAGTGACAGGACAAGAGGGAGTGGGCACACACTGGAACACACGAGGTTCCATCTGAGCACATACTTTTACTGTGAGGCTGACTGAGAAGTGCAGCAGGTGGCCCAGGGAGACAGAGGGTCCTTCCTTGGAGATCCAGAGCCATCTAAACATGGTTCTGACCAGCAAGGCCTAGATGAGATGGCTTGGACATCATAACTTCCAGAGGTCCCTCCAAACCTCAACCAGCCTCTGATTCTGTGAATAAACAAACACATGGAAGTTTTGAAAAGATGGCAAACCATTTTGTTTGGTTTTTTTAATAAAAAGAGGTCATAAACTGCATAGAAGTATGACTTCAGTCATCTGAAAATGTTACTCAGCATTCATTCACACTTGGAAAGTCCCAGTAATATGACAGGAAGCTAAACAAATTAACAGCTGCCTACAATGTATGTATTTACATTCAACTGGAGTTAATTTGGACAACAATATTTTAAAATAAATCAAATGCACTTATCCAAACAAAGTCTGATTCAAGGTATATTTTAAGTATATATATAATACAAATAAAGTCTTCAAAACTTAAAGTCTTCATATAAAGCCAAATTTTGATTATTTAAAGATAAGTTAGCTCTAAAGTACTAAGAAATGTAGACATCAGATACTGTGATAATCTTAAGGAATAACAGCATTTTCATAAAGTGCTGCCATATGCTATCAGCTTTATTTTTCAGATGCTAAAAAATAGTTGTAATCTCAATTCAGGAATATTCTGACAATTTTAAATTATAATAAATTTTTAAACGTTATTTTTTACCTTTATCTACATAGCTTTTTGGCATTTTCTTCTTTATCTTAAGCAAACTTTAACTTCTACACATGTATCAAACAATTTGTGCTTTTAACTTACCCAGTTGAAACTGGAATCCACGATGGTGGGAAAAAAATCAAAAGGTCAGGGGAGACTCCAACTGGGAAAAGCCAAGGACTTTGAAAAGTGAGGGTGTGAAGTACCTGAGCACAAACCAACAGCTGCCTCCTGCAAAGTAATTCTGTAATTATCCATACAATCAATACCACTGAAAAAAGCTCCAGGAGAATTAATATACAGAGGAGACTCAGTGTGGTTCACTCACACCCAGCTATCAAGAGCTTTGTCTCTGCTGAACAAACCTGTTACTTCATTTCACAGGAAATTAAGTCTTGGAGAACTTCTGGCAAACACAAGCTGAAAAGTTTTACATGTCTTACAGCTCAGTCTGCTTTCCACTTGTCAGCGTGAGCATCCCCCCAAACCAAGCCAACATTCCTGAATCCCCCCATGCAATATGGTGACACCTTATACTGAAATCTGTTTGGGAAAAACCTGCTCTTTCCTTGTGTGAAGAAAGATAAAACACAACCTTTTTCCACTCATCAGGTTCACCTCTCAATCATATTTCAAAATGCCAATCTACCCAACTACTAACAAATCCACAGGCACAACTGAAGTAATCAGATTATGGTATTTTATTACAGAAAATAAATCCAAATCAAAGACATTTGAATTTAAGCTTTGAGGAGTGGAAAATCCCAAAATATTTTAAAGTGGCATTTACTTTCAAAATATCTGTAAGAGCTTTAATAAATTCACTGCCCCAAAAGGCTCCCAGCCTCTGCTATGATTAAAGGGCTTATTTTATTAATATTAGTTGCAGGCTGTTAAGGCACAACTGGTATTTACTCTAAGACAAAACTTGACACAGGCATTATTAACTCAGTGCCAGAAGTAAGTGAAAGTGGAAGGCACAGTACTTTAAAAAATACCACTAACTAAACCAATTTTAAAGGCTTAAAACAATTATTAGGTAGTTTGTCTTTAAATACTAACACACTGCAGTCCATTTCTCAGAGCAGGGATGAAGCTGAGTAATTATGGGCACACTAATTGACAGCAAGATGCACTTCTACATTAGAGTGGTGCAGAGAAAAGCTGTTACTTGCAGTTTCCCTGGCAAAAAATGGTTCTTTTCAGTTTACCCAGTTTAACTACTTTTAACTCGAGGCTTTGTGTTTTGGGGCTTGTTTGTGTGGGTTTTTTTGGGGGGGTTGTTTTTTTTAAGATAAATCAATACAGGTAGATTATACTATTTCAGTGGTTTGACAAAAGCAAGCCACCACGTTCAAATATTCACATCAGCATAGGAACCTCATCTTCAAATGTAATTTATGGTAAGAAGCCAAGGACCACAAGCACAAGGATTGAAAATCTCCCTGTTTTCTGTGCCAAGTGTTTCAGAGGTCCAACACAGCATATCCATGATAATGCCCAAGTGGATCAGATCTACAAGGCAGAACTACTAGTGATCCTAGAGGGAAAACAGGTTTCCAAATGGACCCAACATATGTACCATAGTCCCAAAACATACCAAATTTAGCCTCTATTTAAAGTGGTGAGAATGGTAGCAAGCAACTCCAGTAAACCAGCTTCCCTGCTTCCCTTCCCAATGTCTTACTAAAGGTAGTCCTAAAAGCATGCATGCATTCAACCAATGTTTGGCAAAAGCTATGTTTAAACTCATTTGCAGGTTCAGTTGGTTCATTCTAGCATCTTCTTTTGACTAGAACTTGAAAAGTGCAAAAATATTTCATTTTATCTTCTAAAAAAAAAAAAAAAATTCATTTTACTGGTGCAACAACTCCAATTCCTCAGGAGTTAAATCCACTGCCAGCAATGGATAGAAAAGGAGGCACCAGCATAAAAGAATCAAAGTGCATTTCCAGTACACCAATGCTGCACGATTTGGCAAGCCAGAACCTTTTTTTTCACTGGAACAGATTATGCTGAACTCATTTCAGGAGAAGTCTATGTTGTACATTAACACACAAAGTCTGTCATGAAGTCCTGGGGATACTGCAACGAATCGTCAAAGCGAAATCGTTTGGAGAGCGTGCTGCTGTCCTCTGGAATGTTCTCCTTGTCCTCCTTGTCACTGCAGCTGGATTTCACACTCCGCTCTTCTGAGCACTTGGTTGTGTGTGCTGGCAGCTGAGAGGAGCAGCAAGTTTCTTCAGGGCTGTACAGGAGTGTCAGCTCCCCTTGCTGCAACCACGAATGGGAGAGACAGTCCGCTGCAGAGGGCCTGTCCCTTCAGAAGGAGAAAGGGAAAGGGGCTGAAGTTAATGTCACCAATACTAAAAAACTAAAAGAGCTCTGATGCTAAAAATCCTAAGCAAAATTAACACTGAAGAGTCAATATTGGTGTGTTTTCATCCCTACCTCAGCTGCTACAAAACACAGTTAAGTATTGGCTACATGCATCTAAATTTACTTGATGGTTTATCCTAGAGCTGGTAAGCTTTCATCAGAACAAGGAACACAGTCCTTGGGAATGTTTTCAACATGGTCCCTTAAATGTTTTCAATATGGTCAACAGAAGGGCACTTGCTTTTGCTTTTAAAGTAATATGCTTTGTACAGACCATAAATAGTGAGACTCATAAATATTCAGCCATTATGCTTTCAAGGATAGCCAAGTAAACAGGATGTCATCAACCCTGACATTTTCTAGTGTTTTATACTCTTGCAATTCATCTGGCATAGACTCTTTAAAAATGTTCCTACCAAAGAAACCAGACTAAGAAAATTGCTCCTCTGGATAACCTGGTAGAGTGCTACTGCAAGTTTTAATTGTTTTCTGCATTGTTAACTTCCACAAAACTTGCCAGAAAACTGGCTTCAAGGCAACAGAGCCCACTACTTGTCCCTAACTCCACCAGAACATGGGAATATTTTTTCAGTCAGAAAAGTGTAACTTTAAGGAGTTGACTCTCTGAGAACAGACTTTTCGTCTTAAAATTCAAGCAGGTATAGTCATCAAGAGTTGGAATGGGAAAAATAAGGCAGCTTATTGAGGATATAACAAAACCACTTTAGATGACCACAAGAAAACAAGTATTAATTGTGACAGAATGCCAAATATCCCATAGGTCCACACTACGAGTTATCAAAGCAGGTTCTTCATCATTGATTTTTTTTTTCAAACATGAAAGGAAAGATTCCCTCATGATAATGGGGTTTTACATTGCAGATCCTGACAATTCGTGTATACGAGATGTTAAGACAGGAAGGACTCTTCAGACATGACTTTATATATATAATATACTCCTTATTGCCTCAGAGTAGCCATTTCCCAGGAATCACCTGCCATCGTCCCTTCCTATCCAAGAGCCTCTCTCAGCCAGCCAGGGTCACTCCTGCCTGCTGGAGGCTCTCTGAAGATGACAAGGATTACTGTCTCACCACAGGTGACAATATCTAGCATTAATAATACCTGACCAGCTCACTTCTCAAATTTCAGCTACTTTGCAAGGTCTTGATTAGAGTCTGAACTCCCAAAGAATGCAGAGTTCAGGGAGTGTGCCTTACAAACAAGAAAGTTCTCATTTGGATTGAGAACATTTTTTGAAGACTGAACAAGGCAAAACATTGCCAAGTATAAATACCCAGTAAGAGATGTATTTAAGTAAAAGGATAAAGGTAATTCAGGAAACAAGATAGCACTGCAAAGGGGTTGCATTGCCTTTCCAAACTACAATAATTATAGAAAAGAATGTGACCTTTCTAGTGTATACTGTAATAAAATCTGTTAAAAATCTATCATTTGAATGAAAATATAAAGCAACTCAAACTAAAAAAACCTCAGAGAACAAGCCTGACCAATAATAACATTATCCGTAAAAACAATAATAATATTTGACAATTTTAGCCACACATTGAAATTAAGATCCTTCTCACACACTACAGAAAAGCATAAACCTGCACTTTTAAATATCCAGTAGGAAATACCAATGCATTGTGAAATATCCAGCTGATCTGATCAGTGACATTAAGTACATAAATCAGCATTCACTTTTTCTAAGTGCTCCACAAATTTCAGATTCTTGCCTGGAGGAGTTTGCTACTTACGCTGGATTTTTTATGAGAAGTTTTTGAATGAAGTCTTTTGCAGGCTGTGAAACTGATGAAAATGTTTCTTCTGAATAATCCACGTTAACTTGAGATATATTAAGGTAAGTTTCTTGAATATCAGCTCCCACAAATGGAGATTCTTGTGTCAGCAGCATGAATGAGATGACACCGATGTTCCTGAGATAGGAACACAATGTATAAACCTACTAGAGAATCTAAACAGCATACCCTGCATGTTTACTGTGCTGCAGATCAAACTTCCTGACACATCCCACACTCAGAATTACAGCAAACATGTTACACCTCAATTTTATGTGATTCAAGCATGACTGTGCATAGACACACAAGGAAATATATCTGTGCATATATCTCAGGGAAGGGATTTTTAAAAATTGTTTCATTTCAATATCCCCTTTCCTTCCTTGTGAGATTGTTAGGAAAAGGAAATACCACTTTTACACAGCCTACTCTTGGGACATATGGTAATTCTGGATGATAGAGCTGCAAAAAAGACAGACATTCTAATCTGCATGTAAATAAACCCCATCTTTTACTGCAATTCTGGATGACAGAGCAAAGACTTTTAATCAAGCTCTGTGTACATCTGACATCTGAGTTGTGCTACCATCTCTCCAAGCTGAGATGTTTCTCCCAAGAACATGAACATGAGTACCACAGATCATGCAATCTATTATAAATCTTAAGATGGTTTCTTGATGCATAACAAAAACATTTTTGTGATCTGATAGATCAGAAATTACTACTCATTACAGAGTGTAAACATGCAGCTGCTGGGTTTGTCATTGTGAGCAAAGCATCAATAGGGGTTTTTTAGTATCTTCCCACAAAAGCAGGGAAATAATACGTGATTAAAAAACATTCATGAACAGATTTAGTTACTATTGTGAGTTGAGGCTTTCAAAGGAGCAATTAGCAACTTTAAACAGCTAATTTTAATTAAGATGCTGAATATTTTATGTTTTAAAGGAAACATTTCAAAGCTAGTCTTTAACATAGCTCATAAAATTAAAAAGCCACAAAAAGCTGTGGGTCAGTTCAAGGTACTTGTCATTTTTTTATGATTCATTCTGCAGATATTTGTCTAAAAAAAAGAAGTAGGACGTATACATCCTTATAATTTGTATAAAAAATTATTTAACAATGTAAAAGTGGGGAGGGAAGTGTCCTAGAGTAGTTAATACCTGAAGCATGTCACCCAGGAGGAAGTAATACCTGAAGTATGTTATTGCTCTTCCCTCAGAACAAACACCTATCCTCCACAGGCTCAGAAGCCACCTGCATTCCCCACTAAGTGTGCAACAGACCCATAAACTCCTGTAAGCACTGAGTTACAGCCTGAGGGATTCTTCCCCTCCCAACCCTCCTTCCCTCTTTCAGCCAGCCCACCAACAGAAGGGGATTCTTGGAAACCAAAGAAAACTGCAGCAGGCCTTTTGATTGTCCCACCAACCTCAATAAAATGAAGATAAAACTTACCACATGTCTGTAGCTGTGGTAATAGGATCATAGTTCAAGATTTCTGGAGCTAAAGAAAAGGGGAGAAGTAAAACACTTTAATAAATATCTTATTCAAATGGCCTTGAATCATACACTACATTTCTGGCATTCTTTTGCCAGCCATTATTATGAGACTCAACATGTAGTTCCAATAATTAGGTTTATTATTTCCAAGCCACAAGGGTGGCAAAACCTTATTTCCATTCGCCTAGACAAGGATGTTTCCTTAGTTCACACCAAAGTGCCACTACATGGGCTGAAGTTTATTCAAGTTCCAAGATGTGTTCTAATCAGACATAAATTTTTCTCCTAAGAGGTTTTAAATTATACAGCTTTTTAAGGGGAATGAATAAACCCTTCAGCACGTTAAAACTGCAAAAGAAGATGACCAAGCCAATTTTAGGATCAGTGGCTGTTAGAATAGGCTTGGTAGCAATTCACTGCAGAATGAAGTGCTCTTAACATTGAGTGTTGGCAAATGGTGAAGGAAACTTGTCCTTCAGAAAAGGCCAAGCGTTAACAGCAATATTTCCCTTTCCAAAGAGTATTTTAATCTCATTAAGTCATCATATTGAATAATTAATTTAATATTTATTAATTAAAGATGCCACATTAACAGCCTATATCACAGCAAATACTACAGCACAGGACCTTGAGGCGCAGTTATTGATACAATTTGGGATTTTTTGGTGGTAATATCTCTGAAAAAAGAGCAGCTCAGGACACGTTGCCTGGTCCTGTGATGTTCTTTATCACTTTGTAGGCTGCTAAGTGTGCTACATGAGCTGTTCCTGTTTTCCCAAAGGCCCAGGAGCTGTTGGGAAGCAGCCCTTCCATACCCAGATACTCTGTTGTTCCCATGATCTGCCGCAGTTCACTGGAATTCTCAAGCTTCCGGGACATCCCAAAATCGACAATTTTTACATCGCCAAGAGGATTGATGCTGCTCAGCAAAATATTTTGAGGCTGGAATAGAAAACATTGCATTCCTAATTAATAGAATACAACCTGAAAAAAAAGTCCAGTGTACTAAATGACACTTCAGCTTCTATTATGCAATAGATAAAACTTAACATTGCAATACTTAACATTGCCACATGTTATTTAAAAATATTTTAACTCTGTCCTTTTAATCTCATTTTAATATCATTAAATCTCCCTTTTCTCCTCATCTTTTTTCTGTATTTAACAAATTACTTCGATGAACACAATAAATTGAAGACAAAGTGCTAAAACAAAGCCTGCTGCAGCCTCACCTTTAAATCAAGATGAACAATATTGTTTTCGTGCAAACAGCAAAGTCCTTCAAGTATTTGCCTTATAAGTCTTACAATATCCCTTTCACCAATTCTGTCATCCAGATCTGGGACACACAAGTCAAATATTTCTCCTCCAGCAGCACTGAAACACATTGAAGAACACCTATGTATTACATTTCAATTTTGAAGCTTAAGTGAGGAAAAATGTCTTCAATAGCACATAATTCTCTAACATATATCTATAATATCAGAGAGGCTGGGAATATTTGGGTTTTTTACACACTTACACTGAAACACTTAATATAAACACACTTTAATATAAACACTTAGAAAAGGGGAAAAAAATGATGATGCTTTTTCTTTCCTCATAGCCTGAAACAGCAGTTTAGACAGCCAAAGACTTTGACTGCTAACCTTCTAATGCTCTGGTCCCTTCAAGCAAAAGAGGAAGATGCCTTCCAGAAGTCGAGTTCTATCATCAGTCCCTAATCAAAGAAGCCTTTCTTTTCAAGTCAAATCTAAAATTTCCCCCATGAGACCAGGTCATAAATAATTCAGAGCAGTGTAAAGCAGGATGGAAATATCTGTGTTCCTGTGGTTTATGAGTTATTCCTTCACTTGGCTGCAGTGTCAGCTGTCTCCTTTCAGGCTGGCTCTGAGATCATTACTCAGCCTGCTCTGAGTGCCAGAAGTCTCCCTCTCAAGGATGAAGAGTTTCCTCAAAACTACAGATCACTGAGCCTAAACTTCATTGCTAACAAAATGAGAGTAAAAAAAGTCAGATAATGGACAAAATGAATGAACCCAGCCACAAACCTGCTGAGGTTATGTGAGGTGTGAGCAATGCCTTTACCAGGTGATCTTATGGCAACATGGACATGAGGGGAAGGGCAGAGGATGCCATGAATCCCAACTCTCCCAAGGCTTTCAGCACTGGCTCCCACAGTACTCCTGTACAGGTCTGGATGGGTGGGCACCCAGATGGGTAAAGAGCTGAAAGCTCTGCAGAAAAGCATTTGCAAAACAAGCCTTGGAACAACAAATAATATGTAAGGGGTCACCTAGTTTCAGGGAAAAAATTTTCTAAGATAGAATCTAGCTAAAATCCTTCAAATTTTCCAAAGCATGTATCATGGTGTATGGAGACCACCATTAACAGCACTTCAAATGTTTTGTACAGGAAACTTAAAGCTTAGAAAGAATTAATTTCACAGGCTGTAATTTTGTTCCTTGTATTCCACACAAAAATTTACACATCCAACAAATATGATAGATAATGCAAATTCAATTCTCAAATTAAATTTACTTTTCAGGGCTAATAAGAAGCATTGGGAACATGTGCAAAAAATACAGGATTTTTTTAGGAAACTGCTCCAGAAGTCAGTTTTAAAACAACAAAACCACTAAATTTGGGAGCTCAAAACAAACAAAGTAACTATAAGTCTTCAGTCACCAAAAAATATCAAGTGCTAACTTGAAGTTCACAGGCATGGATGTGCTCAACCTCTTTGAAATCTGTGTACTTTTTTTTTGTGATTTAAGTTGCATCAAAGCACTTAGGACCTTCTAT
The DNA here is from genome assembly GCA_018697195.1 of Certhia americana. Classification (NCBI taxonomy): domain Eukaryota; kingdom Metazoa; phylum Chordata; class Aves; order Passeriformes; family Certhiidae; genus Certhia; species Certhia americana. Next base: position 27,949,646 of record CM031863.1, on the reverse strand, counting down.
GGTATTCCAAGAACATCCTTAAAGGAAAAATATAAAGTATATTATAATGAAAGATTAGCCTAATATATACAGGGTACTGTAGCAATTCTTCTGGGCATTCAGGCAACTCATGCAAAAAATGAATACATTGAAAGATTTTTTTTCCTACAAACATGGGACATGTGATGAAGGCATACTTACTATTCCAACACTAGGATGATTTCATTTGCTGTTTCATAGACTTCATGGAGATTAACTATGTGAGGGTTGGATTTCATTAATTCAAGGACAGCAATTTCATGCAGAATCTCTGCTTTGCAGTCTTGACCTCTTCTTCTTTTCTTTAAAAATTTAGCTGCATACTCTTGGCCTGTGGATTTAGCTACACATTTTCTGACCACAGCACATCTTCCTCTACGAAATAAAAGGGAAAACATTGAGACACAGGAAATCAAAAGTGCATAAATTAGCATTAGAAATAAGATGACAAAGCAAAAAATTGGAAACAAACAAAAAAATGTATTGGGAAATGCCATGCTTGGCCTGCTCCTACACTGTTTCCTGAACATTCACTTGCAGGCACTGTAAAAGGATACTAAGCCAGATGAAGCTCTGGTGAGACCCAGTAAAATTCCCTTTATACAGCCTAGCTAAACATTAAATCAGGGTATCAGGTTACAGGGACATTCTCACTGTCAGGCCACAGAATAATTCTGCTGGAAAGGACTTCTGGAGGTCTATGAAAACCTCCTGCTTAAATTAGCAGGGCTGGCCTTGAGGTCTGTTCAGGTTAACGAGATATTAAAAAAACTCATCACAACACCTACAGGGCAATAATAAATAAATCAAACCCCTGTGAAATGCAGAGAATGAACAGGGAAAATAAAGCACATTTAAATGCATGAGTGGGGCAGGAGGTTTCCAGTGAAAAAAAAACGTAGTCATAAAGAGAATTTCCTTCCACAAACCATGTAGTACTGCTACAAAAATCCCAGGTATCTGCAAAACGTTTCAAAACATCTTAATAGAAAAGCACCCACCACTTAGCATTCTCTTCCTCAATTACAGTCAGACAAAGTGTGCTGCTTTAGTTCCTAGCCAACTGCTTAGGTATGGAAACAAAAACATATTTTGGCAAAGACATGTTTTTAGAAGAAAACCACATACTGTAGTCAAAACATCAAGCTGATCTTTTAAAAAATTAGGAGGAAAAAAGTGCAGTTTTTTAGGCCAAGTTATAAACTCCTGAAAAAAACAATTTTATAGGAACTAATATTGTATTCCCAGAAATGCCTGGTTGCATACATGCAAAGTGTTTTCAAATGGTACAAGAAACCTTATTTACAAAGAAACAACTTGAAAAGCTGCAATAAACTGTGACTAAAGTCCTAAAAGCAGTATCAAGCTATGTACAAAGTGCACAATCTACATTTATCTCTTCAAAAAAAGCCTGTCCACCTCTATTTTTTGCTACCACAGCATACTAAGAACAAACATAATGAAACAGCTCAGAATGAGCTATCCAAGCTGTGTTCTAAAAACTAAATTAGCTTCTTCTGTAGAAAATACCACATTGCCTTGCAGGCTTTGCCTTTTTTCTGGTGCAAAAATCTCAGTGCTTAAAAGCACTTTTCTTTTAAAAAGAAAAAAAAAAAAAAAAAGTAATTTTTTTTTTTTTAATCTAGACTTCAGTATTTAATCAAAACAGGGATCATACCATGCAAAAAATCAATTTTCACTGGCAAATAACTGTACAAAAGTGCCTAAATTATTCAATATTGAAAGATGACTTTGGATCATGCTGCTATAACTTAAAAATAAATTCAACAACACAAGCCTTCTGTCATCATTCATTGCAACATCAATTAGTTGTAGATTTTCTCTATCCTTTTTGGAAAGCACTAAACTTCAGAGGTGAAAGTTGTTAAGCCTGATACATGTACACTCTTCAATTTAGCAACTATTTGTAAGCCCGAGACGGCCACGTTCTTTCCCAATTGTTAACCCAGCTTATTATTGCAGAACATTTGAAGTTACTGAGCTCCATTTCATAACATACCCAAGCTGAAAACACTCCCTCCTCCAGCTCACAGTCCCTTCTGAGCATCACGTCAACCCTGCCAGCCACCAAAGTGTCTCCAAAATTAACAAGGGGAACTAGTTTAGTTTCATGAGAACAGCAAGATCTTCCTCAGGAGTTTTGGCACATCTTCCTTCTGGTTGCTGTGGGTTTTACAGCTTTGAAGAGTGACATCTCCAGATGTGAGATGGAAGGATTTCCACTTGTTTATTAGTAGTGTGCCAATCAAGGCAAAAATCAAGGCAAAAAAGAAGACAAAAATGTCTTTTAGAGCAGTGGAAATTGCTCCAGAAACACAAAAGAAGTCAGCTCGGAAGTGCTGACGCAAGCAGAGCAGTTCCCAGTCCTTGCCTGTGTAACCATCCCCCTGCACAGCCCAGCTCGACAAGAAAAACTGATTTCAGGATGTTTTCATATCTCAGCTCAGAAACCACAGAAATTTAACTACTTCAAGAGAAGCCAAGCCACGCACACACCAGGGACAGAACTACTTAAGCCACTAAACAGAACCTAACCTGCCAGCTTTGTGAGTCAGTGTCTTAAATACCAAAGGACCCAACAGATAAGGGTGTGGGAGGAAGAAATAGGGCTTGGGAAGCTTAAGCAGAGAACAAGAGAACTATTTACTACATAATCTCAACAGGAAAAAGAATATTGCAAGTGAAAATTAAAGCATATTTAATCCTTTACAGAGGTTACAAAAAAAGATGGATTTTACATCACTTAAAAAGCTTTTATACAGTTAAAAACATGAAAAAATACACATGTAGTTAGGCCAGGAGAAATCACAAATATGTTTGCAAAACAGAGTCCTGCTTCCGTTTTCTTTGCATTTTGGCACTTATTTTGTTATGCCTGGTTTTGCATGCACAGAAGAATTAAAAACTCTATTCTGGAATTCATACACAATCTACACTTTTGTTTGCTTTAGACATCATCTCACAAGTATGTAGAGTCTGGAAATCCAGCGTTGGAACAATACCTGAGTTCTAGAGGGTGCTGCATATAAACTGCTTCTGTAGAGCTTAGAATTCAAAAGCAGAGCTGACAAAAGTTAAGAAAAGAAAAAAAGTTATGGGCTGCAATGTGCACTTCTATAAAAGTGTACCAGATAAAGCACATGCTAGAAAAACAGAAAAAAACCACAAGAGAACAATGAAGGCTGAAGAGCTCACGAATCACGTGCAGAAGAGCATCTCTGCTGCCAAAAGGAGCTGCAGGTGCAAAGGATCCTTATGCAGCACAGCAAGGCACAGCTGTGAGACAGCACACTTCTGTTCAGGGAGCTTGGAAACACAATCACAGCATCATGTGTGCATGGCTTTACACCCAACTCACTGAGTATTTTCAAGGTATGAATTAACTCAGCGATTTCAAAACACATATTCACTTGTATGTCTTAAACAATGTCATAAATACCAAGGGTTTGGGCGCTTTGTTGTTTTATTTCCTATTATACTGTTGCAAACAAGAGCAAGGGAAGCAGGCTGCAAAACTGCTCTGCAACAGCAGCTTGCTTGAAACTCAGTCTAACTGCTTGAGGTTGGGAAGAGAAGAGAAAAGGTATTTGTTTTCTGGGCTTCAGAAAACTCACCCAAATACCTGGAACATTCTTTGTCTGACAGCATCACCCCTATGTCATCTCTTGTTGAGGCCATGTCCCTGGAATCTATGTGGACTAGGCAGGGAAAGGAAGATAATCCCAAATCTACATGCCTATGAAAACCCTCCAGACCTCTGACATGGAAAAGGCTGGGAACTTATGCCTCACTGTCCCTTTTCCTGCTCCCTAAAGAACCCACTGTGATGCAAATAAGGGGACAGGGAAGGAAAGGAGCCTACTTCGTTCTCCATTTACTACCATAAAGGTTTGCCTCATTGTACAGAGAATTTTCTTGCAGCAGAAATTCCTCTTGCTCATATAAAATAAACAGGAATAACCTTACCTTCCAAGCTCTTTTGATTCAAGCATATAAAAATTGTGGAAGTTATCTGTCTTGATTGGTGTGTGCAGAGATGTGGCCAACAAGCCAGAAAGGCTTTTATTCTCCAGCTTTCTCCTTGACATTGTCAAGAGCAGGTCTTGCTCTTCTACCAGTCACCTGCCAAAGCAAAACAATTAAGAGTTTTGTTAATTCCTTAATTAGAGCACAGGAAAATATACAAATATTGTGAGTTTAGGTCTGCAAAACTAGAATAACCAGAACTTTGTTCAGTAGCAGCCTGAAAACAACACATCCAATCACTGTGAAAATAAAACCTGAATGGAATACTAAACAAGATATGCTAATTTAATAATGTAAACACTCAAGATAAGTTGGTTGGTTGGGGTTTTTTCCCCCTGGAGCATATCCATAAGATACTAGGGATAAGCTTCAGTTCTAATAAAAATTCTAACAGCTACTTAACTATTAATGAATTGTACATTTTTCTGATCTTTCTGAAACTCTTCTCTGGATTCTGGGTAAGGTCCACACTTCCTTCAAGCTTACAATTTTAACAGATATTTGTTCCTGGGGGAATTTACCAAAACTCCTTCCTGTTTGTTAACTGAAACACAGCAGGAATAGGTAACAACAGGACAAAGTGGGGTTCTTTTCCCAGTGGGAATATTCACATTTGTTATTAGGCTCACTCTTAGCTCCTCTAAGTCCCTTTTTTAAGGCTGAGTTAATTGTCAGAGAGATGCATGAATGGACAAGGTCCTCTTTGCAAGTTCAGATCATTTAGAATCAAATGATGTAGTAATCCTGATTAAATTACCTTAATAAACCAGTAGAACAGCACATTATGAAGATACACCCACCCACATCATTTCTACTACACTGGAAAAAAAAAATCCAACAAAACCAAACCCAATGAAAATACAGGGGTTTGGTAATCACATTTATATGCCTGAAGCATCTCTTCAGGTGAAATGCAAAAGCAAGGCAGAAAAAGGTTACTGAAGGATACCATAAGTAGTAACTGATGACCTCTTTAAGATAAAGAGCAGGTTTACCTTTATTAGGGAAAAAAAAAAAAAAGGAAATTACAAAATTACAATTCAGAGACAGCAAACTCACAAAAATACACTTGCAGCTTAAATGAGAGAAATGCACTGTCAGACACTTCTGGGAGAGCACTCGAATTAATTATGGTCTAAATGTAACCCAGTACCCATCCTGCATTGTTCACATTCCCATGTGGGATGGAACATGGATATGCATATTACAACTACTTTGGATTCAAATCATCGTACATAATTTAGCAGGAAAAAGACCCAAACTACACAGTTTAAAAACATCTTCAAAGTACCCTCTGATATGCAGGAAATAGCTTCTTCAAGAAATTATGAAAACGTCACAATACAATCCAATACACAAGTCTTTGACTCGCTCTGTAACAAGCAAGCATTCCTTCTCCCCCCCAGTTATAATTTACCACTTAAGAGGATGATTCTGATGTCTGAAATTCTACACGACTCTCCTGAAGGCTGTGCTCACTCGGTAACTTTAACTCCTAAAATGTACCTTCTTCCTGCTGCACTTCAGCAGAAAACCATTCGTGTTCGATAACTGGCCTCACTGATTAAGAGCCTACCATTACCATGTTTATTACCATTAGCGACCTTATTACGTAAGCTTTCATTTTACATGATCACTCGCACAGAGCAAATATTAAGAACTTCTGCCTCACGTTGCCTTGTCGTTTCTCTGGTAAGACACCACATCTCCTCTCTTAATTCAGTATCATGAAGAATAGAGAAGAATACATATCCGTAGCAGGCAGAAACCCACAAACAGGCAAGTAATCGACTCAGGAGAATGACATTCAACTAGCTAAGGGGGGAAAAAAGGCTTCCCACTAAACTAGGGAAGTTCAACCGGGAAAAAAGTCAGCTGTTTTAACCCTGTCTAAAGCCGTCGAGCCCCTGGTCCGGGCCGGGCAGATGTTCGGCAGCGAAGGATCCCAGAGTGCGGCAGCGGCCGGTCGGGCCCCGGCCGTGTCCCCGCGGGACAGCCCCGACTGCCCTCACAGGGACCCCGCGCTGCCGCCGGCGCGACCCGGCACCGGCCGGGGAGACAGCGCGCTGCTTCCATCGCGCCCAGCCAGCAGCACAGCACAGCAGCCCCCGGCCGGGCACTCTCAACACGCGCACCACCCCGGGCAGGCTGCCCGCTCTCTCCGCCCCTCACACACTCACCGCCGGACACCGCCCGCCGCCCCTCACGGCGCCGTCCCCGCTCTCTCGCCGTCTCTCGGCGTTTGAAAGGCGCAACCCGGAGGGAGCGGCTGCCCCAACGGCGCGAGTGCCAAGCCCCGCCCACTCCGCAGAACAGCCAATCCGCGCCCAGCCGCGGCGCCCAGAGGCTCAGCGATTGGCGGGAACGCCTTCCGTGCGAGCAGCGCCCCCTGCCGGCTGCCCGGTCCCCAGCGGCAGGTGCCGCCTGTCCGCGCTGCGGGGCCCGGCCGGGCCGTGGGGGAGCCGGGGGTGCCGGGGCTCTGCGGGGCCG
>CM031863.1:27822393-27943081 GCA_018697195.1 Certhia americana | reverse complement strand
CCGTGAGGGAGCCGGGGGTGCCGGGGCTCTGCGGGGCTCTGCGGGGCCGTGAGGGAGCCGGGGGCTCTGCGGGGCTCGGGGCGCTGCGGGGCGGCCGCTCGTGTCCGCGCCTCGCGGGGTGCGCGAAGCCGCCGCTTCGGGCCACAGGGTACGGAGGGCACGTCCCGGTGCCGAGGCTGTATGCCAGCCAAACCCCGTAGCGAAGGCTCCTCGGTGCGTCCGCTGCATCCCCGAGCGCTGGAGCAGCGTTGAACGGCCGAGGCAGCGGGGCAGGTGCGCGGGCAGGTCCCGGTGCAGGACACCATCCCGTGCATGGAGCCGGGGCCGTGAGCCGCGTCCGCTGCCGTGCGGGACACGGCGGGGAATAGCGGCGGCCGCGGGGCCGGAGGTGCGAGTGATGCAGCCACGAGGGCTCGGTCACCACAGCAGCGGCCCAGTCCAGTTAAAACCAGAGGGATAAACCAGTCCCCACCGACAGCTGCCGGGAGCAGGGCGCCTTCAGCACTTCTGTATAAGTACGCGGCTCGCACGGAGCACGTTTGACAATCTCTTAGTCGTGCATGCAAATGGAAACAGGGTCGTCAGAGCCTCGTGAGAAGCCCAGGAGAAAAAAAAAAAAACCAAAACCAAAACCTCCTCTAACCTCTGGTTTCAAAGACACTTTCCGAGGACTCAAAATAGCCTAAAGCATGGTTCAGAAATAAGCTGAAGTTAGAAAGAGTTCTAAAATAGTTGCAATTTGTTTGTCAAATTGATTTCCTCTGAAGCAATCCAACGAGCTAGAAATTTGCAAACATCCGTTTTAAAATAGATTTGTCATGAAGGCAGTAATAGTAATGTAGCATAAGATCTTAAGAGTTGTGAATTTAATTTCAGCAGTGCACCATTAGAGTTACTGGGTTAATTCTGTTTGTGCCATGGCACTGCCAGTGAAATGGGTAATTGCTCTGTTTATTACAGTGTCTAAGCCATGCTGTCACAGCAAGGCTTGCATTAAGATGAAAGTAACATAAATGAAGATAAGAAAGCAGAAAGTATTCGTGAAGAGTCTAGAATATGTCACCCCATGTAGCTGGTACACTGAGGTACCTACTAAAAATATGTAAAAATCCTGCTTGCTTGGCAAGCTTTTTAGCACTGGCCTTTTAGCGCTTTGAGAAGTGGATATTTTTGACAAAAGCAGTCCAAAATCTTTATTCTCTCCCACAGAGTTCCACCACCTCTGCAAGGTTCCAGATCACACCCTTTCTTGATTATAACATGATTTCAAATACATCTGTCAAATAAGAATACAACATGTGGACAGGATTGGTTTTGCTGAGAAGTGTTCTTTGTGCAGTATGAAAAGCAGGCAGCATTCCAAACATACCAAATGAGCCACAGAGTAAATTTAAATGATGCCCACAATTAAGATGCTTTAGGTTATTATATAGCACAAGGTGCCAAGAAATAAATGACAGTGCTTATGTTTGTCTCCTTAGCTGCTTTTGTGTCTTTACTGATGTTCTTCAGGATTTGCTCTACTCTCCCTTTAAATTTTGAAAACCAAGTAAATACAAAAATGCTTCATGACACGCATGTTATTGTACTCTTGGTTATCTGTTTATATAATGCCATAGAAACATGAATGGCACTTAGAGAAGGGTATAATTGACAGGACTCCACCCTGAGAACTTTGGAATTTTACTTAGATACACCACAACTGAGAAGGACAAACAAAGGTGGAGAAGAGGGAATGGGTAGGCTGAAGGTCACAACAGTACAGGATTATGAACTATTACTATTCCTAATGTATACACCTGGGTTTGGGATAATTAAAAAATAGCAATTAAAGGTGTTAGCTTCATAACTCCTATTCATAGTTACTTCTTTTTTGGCTTACCTTGATTATCTCTCCATTACAAAGCTGGCTCTTTTCAGCCTTTAGAGGCTTTCACAGAAGGAACTATTTCCACTTGATCAGCAGCCATTGGCACAGCTGTGATGCACAGCCTCCCAGTGATCAGAGCCCCCGGTGTTTTGGGGAGCCAGCACTATGGATACAGCTCAGCTCCCTCAGGGAATGCTGATTTCAGCTCAGGCCTGTCACGGGTTGATGATGTTTGGAGTGAAGAGAGGGCAGCTTCCCCTTCTCAGCAGGGAACTGTGTCACTGAGGTGGGGACAAGCACACGACATTAAGAGCTGCACAGCTGGAAGAGAGTGCCTGAGCCTTCTCCAACTCGTGTTTATTTAATATAGGTAATTTTAAAAAAACCTGTTTCTCCCCATGCTAAAATTTCTGCATCACCTTCTCACCCAAGGCAATCCTCAGTTCAGTGGGAAATCTCTGGATTCCACCCAGGCACTGCTTCCCACAGCTGCCTCAGTGTCACCCAGCAGGAGCTCCAGGCCAACTCCAGTGGTTACGCTGAGGGAAAGTGAGTGATTGTGCACTACGTGGCATCAGTTATCAGTGACCCCGATGAAAATACCTTGTGAGTCTGAGGTCAAGAATGCCAACAGAGAACAGATTCTGAAAGGGCTCCAGTTCCAAAGCCTCGCCTCTTCCCACAGCAGCTCTCCTTCAATGACTCAGGTTAGCTTGCACCACGTCTCGAGTAGCAGCAAGAAAATGCAAAACTACCTTCCAGAAAAGTTTTTTAAAAATAGAAAGATCACTTCACTATCAGGTTCTCCAAACAGTTTGCATAACACACAGGAGAAATGACAAGTTGCCATTTAACCGTTCTCCTTGGGCTGTGTCGTGGTGGGGAGAACCCTTGCCCAAGAGCTGATTAAAGACCGTTTCTCTCACTCTAACCACAGTTTTATCTCTTAGAAAAGTAGAAGGAAGTATCTGGTGGGAGCCACTGGCTTTTATTAAAGACAAAAGAATGCATTTTCCCCTGAAGGTATTTCCCTGTGTTACAGCCACTGCTGGGAAGGATTTAGCTGCCAGCTCTGATGCTTCATTCAAAAGCAGAGGCTCTTCCATGAATCCCAGGCCTCTCCAATGCATTGGCTGTGATACCTGGTGCTTTGTTTGTCACAGGGTGTTTTTTTTCATATGTAGCTCTTATTCAAATGATTTTGCATTGCGGCAGAATCCTTCATTTCCTCACTTCCAAAATCATGATTTTTAATATGCTTCCACAGGCCACCAAAAATCACTTAGCAATGGAGATGTCAGTAAGAGTATCTTGTAGTTTCTCTAAAGGTTTTTAAATGCTGCAAAAGACAGAATGTTCTAAAGGTACTCACTTAAAAAAAGGATGTTATGGTATTCTCAGAGGCACAATAAAAGAGATGATTTACAAAGCAGATTTTGTAAGAAGATTTATTTTAATTAAGTGATTTCATGATGAAACATGGTCTTAAACAAAATAGAGATCAGTATGAAAATAAAATTATACACAGAAAATTCTTTTCCCCAAATGTTTTTGAGTAACAGTGAATACAACACAACAGTCCTGTATTCAAATTATGTAAATCTGTGAGCAAACATTATAGTACATTCCTTGAAGCCAGGCACAATGACACACATTGTGTGTCCCTGTAACACACTCAACACATTTTCTATCTGTTCTCTCTGCCTCGAAGAAAAAAATTGTGAAATGTAATGCAATGCAAATGGGGAAAAGAAGGGAAACCATCTTAATGCTTGAAGCATGTATTCCCCATTTAGTGTTTTGTGGAAGTCATGTACCAAATTCAGATGAAACTTAAACTGGCGTGTAGAAAGATAGAAAAACTTGGAATTGTTTGATACACAGTCTTGTGAACACTTAACTGAAAAGTATGGAAAGGATTAAAAAATACACTGTGTTCTACGTAAAGCTTAGAAATAAATACGCACTCCGTATTCTCAGTGCCTGAAATTCTTTAAAAACAAAGAACTTGGTATAAAATTATATCAAGTAATTGTCAAAAATGAGGAAGATGCACCTATAATCCTGTTAGATTCTGGATGCCTGCATCCCCACTACAAAAACTTGTAAAACTACACACTTTCAAACATGCTGAATAACCCAAACTGTAACCTAGCAAGGGCAGGAATATCGACTGACTTGGGGGTAGCAGTATTCCACACCACATCCCTCATTATCTTCTTTTCTTCTAAAGATTTCCCTTTCCATACTGTACCAGCCTTTACAAGTAGAAATGTTCAGTCAATTATTCAAAAAGCAGCCTTGCTGATCAGGATTCAGGGATGCCCTCAAGGCTATGTCATTCCCAGGAAAAACAGTGTGCAAAGAAAAAGCATCCTCCAAATGTGATTTATGTAGTTAATATTATCATAATTCTCCTCCTCCCTGCAATGCTGATAATAAACAGCAGTCTCCTGAGTGTTTCAGACTCATTGCAGAAAAATGTCCTGCTGTATGGAACTATTGAACCAGTATGGTTCAACATGGGAGTTGTCTTCTCACTTAGGACTTCAAGTTTATATAAAACTCCTACCATCTCAGTTACCACAATGAAGAAGAAAACTCACAAGAAATTCTTCTTTTGATTCTCAAATTGACTTATTCAATAGTCTTGTCTTTTACCTAAAAAACAGGTCAACTTTTAGGTACAGAAACACATCCTGAAACTCTCCCACCCTCTTAACACAGTATTTTTTTGATAGTGTCATTAGAGTGTGATTGAAATCAAGACTTGCATCAGCTAACCTAGGTTATTGAGAATATTCTAATTACCTTAAGTAAGTTTTGGGAATGCCACATTATCCTTGTCTATGTGGAAATGCATGGTTCTTACAACCACAACCAAACACCAAGTATCTTAAAAAAAATAAATCTTTAAAATCTGCGTTATGACATCTCTAAACATTAGGGATCTGGCCCATCACATTGAAAAGTAAAGTCACCGTTGGTTGTGATGATTTAACCTCTTACCAGAAGTTGTATCCCTTGCCAAATGCAGACAGTAATAAACAGTCATTACTTGTACAAAAAAAGAGAGAGCTTCCACACACCACCCTTATTTTATTTTCAAGCCTTCATTTTCCTAAAAATAGCCCAAATTAAAAAAAACAAACAAAAAACAAAAAAACCCCACCCCAGTCCCAATAAAACAAAACAAAAAAGCCAAACCACATGGAAGTAAGTTTTCTGATTGTATACTTAGATTTTCAAAAGCTAATAATGAGTTTAAGCATGTCTTGCAGTTGCAGTAACACCAATGTATCTCAGGATGAACAATCATTTTTTCCTAGGTGCATTATCATAGCCTAATTTTCAAGCAGGAAGTGTCCTGTTTTATATCCCAGGGGTCACCACAGCTCACTGTCCTGCTCTCTATCCTCAAAGTGCAGCCCTTCTTCTGTGCCTACTCGCAGACTTGTCTTCACTCCAGCACTCCTCCATGGCTGTATCTTGTGTGCTAAGTGGAACTGCCCTGTCTTATCATTACAGCACCTACAATTACATTCCTTCTTAGAATTATTTATGAGGCTTCCGAGATTTATTGTCTTATTCATACAGTAACCTACCTTAGAATTAATGAGCTCCAATGTCTGACTGCAGTCAGCACGGCAATCAAAACTGATGTCTCAGCAAAATCCTCTTTTATTGACCTTATACTGCTGGATGGGCATTTCTAACTATGAAAAATGTAATCCTCCTTTAAAATGAAAGATGTTGACTAGCCAATAGAGTGTGTCATGAGCTGCTTTTATTGCAATTAGCAGGCATCACAGATAGAACGAGCTTTAAGGAAGAATCCAGTTCAAGGGCTGCATGAGAAAGCCTCCAGGTGTGGAAGGCACAGTCCTCACTATAGTAACAGATCTGCTGCTACTGTGATTTCTGGATCAGCATCACCTGCCTCACTGCAAAGGCTCTGCACCCACCTGGCCAACAGCCTGGGACAGCACATGGGGACCACAAATTCTGGCAATATAAAACATTGCAAGCAAAATCCCCTGCCTCAGTAATTCTGCAAAACCAAAACCAAAAGATATTTTACCCTTGGATACCTAATCAACTACTTTTAAAAACATCTTTATGACTATTTTTCTTAAACTGCTCAGTCTTGCTATCAGTGTAACAGTGATCCTGTTGATTCTGGACTGAGGGAGCTGCTTCTGAAAGCAAACCCAAACCCAGAGTCTTGTGTGATCCTATGTGATCCTACAGCCACAGTCAGTGTAGGTGGTCAGCAATTGTCTCTGGGTGATTATAGGATTATGTGCAATCGAAAGGGACAGGATGGATGGCTTTGGAAGGCAGCCCAGAATAAGGGAGACCAGAGTCCTGTGGAGTTCTGTAGGTCTATACATTTAAAAGCTAAATGATGTCAGCACAAAAGCATATTAAATTAGTTGGACAATATACCTCCTGAGTGCTTAACAAAAGCCTCAAAATAGGCAAGGCTTTTTCTAATGCAGGCTGAAAGAGAAGTTTCTCAAAGTTCTGAAAACAAGAAACAACTGAAACCCAGAAGATAAAGTTTCATTATTCAGAAGTTTTTTAATGGGCGAAAGGATTGAGAGCAGCATAGCTCAGCTCCCTGTCACATCCATCATAGCTTTGAGAAATTTGTCAAAATACATCTCTAGTTAAAATTTTAGTATAATTATTCTTCAGTAAAACCTGGAAAGAAACAAGTTCAAATATTGAATTATTGACTTAGAAAGCGAAGAATCAATGAGTGTAGCAACTATTTCACATAGCCCTCAGGAGGTATTTTAAAATGCATTTTGAATGCAAACAGATACTTCAATAAATTGTAACCATTCCAGGAGTCTTTGACTGTCATCCTTTTACCAACAATCAGGAGGAACCTTTCTAAACAGTGGCTAGGAGGTCAGGTATACAAAACAGAATTATCAAATAATCATGATTTTACCTTAAAATACCTACAGCATAACACCGCTCTGAGCAAAGCCTATGAAGTAAAGTCCTAAAGGAAAATATTTAGTAAAAAATACTAAAAATGTTAAAAAAAAAAAAGCATTTCATAGCAACCAACATCCTAAATAGTAGTAGCTTAGTGCCAAAATTAGTTAGTCTAAAGCTGAACAGAAGCACTATGAAGTTTATGGTCTATCTGGAAGACATGCGAAATATAAACCATCTTTTCAATTCTGTGTTTGGAGGGTCAGCATTGTAATTCTGCATACTGCTAACAAAAGTGGGTTATATTGCAGTTATTCTTTACCTCTACAATTTATCTAACGTATATTTAGTTTTCCAGCAAACAATTAATTTCAAATTCAACTTCACAAATTCTTTTTTATTGTAAAATATTTAGGCAAAAGGTTAGACTAGTCCAACAGCAGCCGCTGTGGTTGCAGTAAAAAAAATTTAAAGAATTTTTTACTTAAACTGATGAGCCAGTCAACCCATAGCATTTCTCCAGTTCTGTTTTACAGCACATACTTGAGCCACAACACAAATGGTTTAAGAAGCCAGCTTTGAGTAATTCTTCTGAAATTTTGCTTAGAGTTCAATTGCTTGCCCAGAGAGAAAAGGATGAGAAGGGAAAACAACAGTGGATGAAAGCTACATCTGCAATCTCATGACAGGAGAAGGTTGATCAACCTTCTGCTCAATTCCCATTAGTGCTAACAAGAATATATTAACCTTCCACATAAAAAAAGTGGCAGGAAAAACAACACTCTTAGTATAATTTAATGCAGATAAGTTTCATTCACTGAAAAAAAGTAACTTGCTTTATGCTATGGGAAGTGAATTTACACTGGCCATTCAAACACAGCTGCTGAAAACTTCCCTGATGTGAACAGGGATTCCCTCAGTGCAGAGACAGCGTGCTTCAAGCAGCTCCATAAAACTCTGCAGCTACCACTGCAGGAACTCAGTAAACATCTGCAATTAATACTGCTGAGATTACATTTAACAACCAGATGATACCATTGCAAATGCTTTGGAAGGAATTTTTTTTATAACTTTTTTTAAAGGATTAAAAATACAGAAGAAACCACAAACCTCTTCTCTTTCCTATAATTTTAAACTGAGCAAACTACCAGTCCCATGCTCTGCCAGTCCAACTCCTACCAGCAGCTTTGTGTGATGTCCTGCCAGGACACTGCTGCCTAGATTTTCAGTTTCCCCAAAGATTACAGCTATTCCCCACCCCTGTGTGCCCTGGGTTAACTGTTGCCATGTGGAGCTTATGGGTGCCCAGGAGCAGGCCTGTGAATGCAGAAGAGTTCACCCCACAGTCTCTCTAAGCCATATTAGCATTTTTTATGGTCGGGTCAGTACAAGGATAATGAAAATGATGTTTAAAAGCAAAAGTAGTCAAATATTTGATGAATACCAATGAAAAACAGCAAGCAGGGAGGGGGTGGGGAAAAAGGTCTGGATTGAAAGGCTTTCCTGTCCTGCCCTGCCAAGTGCTGCTGGCAGTGTGACAAAGATGGCAGATGGCTGTGCCCTGCCTGCAGTGGGCAAAGGCACCACTCCCCCTCACAGCTGCTGGCCTGCAGACTCTGAATGCTTGCTACAGGTGCCACACAGAACAACTTCATTGGTTCCAAGCTTTTGTGGTGTATTTGGGAGTGTTCTGGTGATAACTGGACTGCCAGCAGTGCCAGGTAAGCAAAGCAACCTCTGCTGGGACATGGGGAGAGGGGGCCTGGCCCTGGGGTGTAGGAGACAGAGGCCACTCTGCTGCCAGCCTGCCCAGGCTGCAGTGACCTGGGAGCTGCTTTTTGGTGATGTGTGGATCCACTTCCCAGCAGAGCAGGAAACATGGGGCACCTCACTTAAATTCCTGCAGGGACATCCCCTGCCAGCCTCTGTGTAATGGAGATGATGCAGCAGGAGCTGTCATTGGCCAAAGGGATTCTTCTGTCTACTTTTTTCCTTCCTAAACACAAAGCTCCTTAGCACCACCTGGAAAAGCTCTGAGGAGAGAGAGAGCTTTGGAAAGGCTCCCCAGCCCTTCTCTGTGTGGGCCCTCATCCCTGCTACATGGTGTCACACGCAATAGCATCCTGGTCAGCTGCTGCAGTCAGCTGCAGGACATGAAAACTGGCTTTCCCTTGGGACACATTTAATGGGAACGGCTTCCAAAACCAAAGGGAGAACATTCCTAGCAGGAACCAGGAGATGTGGGTATTTGACTAAGCTCAGGCTTCTGTTCCTATACTCCCTCCTTGCTAATCCCTTCAGAGCAGCAGCATCACTTACACCATCACAAAGAGCCAAACGCTCCAGGCAGCACAGGGAGCTGTACCCAGCTGACACCTCCATCATCACACAGCACTTCATTCTGGAGTCCCCCAGGGGATGTTGGCAGCACAGGAGGAAGCAATAACTTCTCCTTAGTCTCTCTTGGGTTTACTGCTACAAAGATTCTGGATTTTTTTTTTTTTTATTTATCTATTTTCTAACTGACGGCTTCCCCACTCGTGACCCTGTCACATCTTTACACAATACCAGATTATCGTGGCTGATTTCAATTATTTTTACATGCATAAATACAGAACAAATGGGTGCAGTAGATATATTTAAATAAAAATTGACAAGATGCATTTATTGTTTTAGTTTTGTACAAAAGCATAACTTAAAAGGCAAACTAGTATAAACTTACTTTGTGCCAAATATTTAAACTTTTCATTCCAAAGAGTATCTGGTTCAAAACTTGTAGATACAGTTTCCACCTGGGAAATCTCTTTTTTAAGACCACAGATAACACAGTATTGTAAAATGAAAATTCTGTAGTCTTTCAACCAATCAGAAGTTGCATTCTGCTCCGAGTGCCAGAGTTTTAGCTACTCAGTGAATGGATCCCATGAAACATGAGCCATGCTGGAGTGACCTGCTGAAAAGTCAGTTTGCCTACTGCTCATTCATGTTCTGAAAAGAGATGTGCATTAGGACCTACGACATGCAATTTTAGCAAAGACTGATAAATATACATGTAGAAACAGGGTGATGTGTTTGGATTTTTCTTTGCTACTTCATACCAGCCAGAAGTAGCCTAAGAAAACCTAAATTACTCAAGAGAGTCCCAGATGTCATGCAGAAGCTCAATTATTCTTGAAATAAAAGAATGTTTTCCCCCTGATTTTGCTTTTCCTTTGCACATGTGACATTTCCTCAGAAAGTCTGAAGGGTTTTCTCAGTCACCACCACAGCTGCAGCTGCCTTCTGCCTCGGAGGGTGGACTGGCAGTCTCTGTTGATGACATCTCCAGGGATGCTTGCCTCCGCTGGAAAAAAACCCTCCCACCAGAACAAGCAAGACACCTCCCTCAGATGCCCCTCCAAGAGCCTCCAAAGTGAGAAGGTTACTTCAAAAGCTACTTTTCCCACAGAACAGGGCTTGCTGTGCTGCAGTGCTACCAAAAGGGCCAGCACAGAGCTGGGGTCGCGTTCTTGTCATCCAGTATCCAAGCGCAACTCCTGGAATTTTAAAACGTGGTGGATGCAGTGCGTGACAGCAGCTGTGCAAGAAATGGGGCGCAGCTGCACAAGTGTTCCACAAGACCATCTGGAGGAAAAGTACCAAAAACAGAAGCGAGCAAGCCTTGTGTATTTCAGCAAAATTAAGCGTAAAGAAATTGGTGTCCATGCAGTGTTTGATATGCCATAAAAAACCGCTTCAAATAACATTTGATAAGAAAACTATCAGTGAAAATGCAAGCTTGGACACTATGAACAGTTTACATCTTGTAGGTGTTCACTGATACAGGACAGTGGCATTATGACCAGTGGCTCACCTTAAAGAAGTTACTCATGGTTTTCCAAATGAGCTAGTGTTTTACGGTGCTGTACAAATAAAAAGTTGTGGGGAGCATATGAAATATCTGTATTAAACTCCACTGCATTAAGTTATCCAATGCATGAAAAATGACCCAGATGCATTTAAAATAAATGCATATTACAATATCACATATAGTATTATAAAATTATTACTTATGTGCACAGTCCTGATATCTATAGACATGGCACTGTGAAGAAAGCCTGGTTCCTAAGCATTTTTATAGATATTTGATAGTGATGCAATTTGCTATCAGTCAGATTATAAT
Source organism: Certhia americana (assembly GCA_018697195.1). NCBI lineage: Eukaryota > Metazoa > Chordata > Aves > Passeriformes > Certhiidae > Certhia > Certhia americana. The sequence continues at coordinate 27,932,096 of CM031863.1, read as the reverse complement.
GTCCCTACAACTTTGGTACATTCAGTGCAAAATATTTTCGGGAGATTTTTTACTCTTATAAAAATAAAAGGTATTTTTTTCCCCTGGAGAGTGCTTAAAGAATAAACACTAGCAGAATGTCTGTTCAAGCATGGAAAGTGACAAAACAGAAATAACACTTTTGTTTGCTTGTTTCCTGTTTACACTCTAAGAAACATAATATAATGAACCTATAAAAATAAACAGAAGTCACTGTGTTAGGGTTTTCTCCTGATATGCTGTGATAAATTGCTAGTTTCTTCTTAAAATAGTTTCCATGCAGTATAAAGCATAAAATCAGTCTTATTAAGTTATTAAGTTCATTGTAACAGCTCATATTTTGTCATACACACCACTGGCAAACGCATTTCCACAAACCTCCTCAATGCACAGGCCGTCGTTGTTACATTCTTTGTTGCTGACTTTCCTTGCAACTCACTTCTGCACCAGGAACTTGAGCTCTACACTGTTCCCCATGCAGGCACTCGTAGTCTTAGGTAAAGCAAGTGTTGGATATGCTGTTATAACATATGGCATAAAGTAATGTACCTTCATGAATTCAAAAAAAAAAAAAAAACCAATTTATAAAAGTTCAGTTGTATGCTTTTTTGATAATTTACTGGGTAGGTAAGGGGCTGAATAATTTCACATTTTGACTTGAATTTTCTGTTCAACAACTTCGATGAAATCCAGTCCTTGGGTACATGTCAGTTTTTCAGTAGCCAAACGGATCACTACATGGCATCATGTTTCTGGTTTGCTCAGAACATAAACTTAAGAAGTGCAGCCATCCCAAAACCCCATGGATTGCAAGACTTGGCTTTCCCTGCACACCAGGCACACTCTAGCTTCACTGTCAAGAATTCTGCCACTACCACAAAATGCTTTTTAATTGCTTCACAAGCTCCTTCGTGGAACCTCATTATTTGAATTGCACCATGAAACATTTTTCCTCGAGGAAATCCAATACAAAAGTTCATTCATTCCTTGAGAAGACAGATCCACAAGAGTCCAATGAGCTGGGCACTGTGGTTTGCGTATCACTCAAGTCCAAAAGTACTTGTCTCTTCTACTGCTGTCAACAGTTTTTCATATAACATAGAGAATGATGGGTAAGGGGGAAGGTCCAGACGATTGAAACAAGTGTGAGCCCTGAGGGGAAAAAGAGAGAGGAGGTGAAGAAGTGCATTATTTGAAAAGTTCAAAAGAGAACACACAGACTGGTATGTGAATAGAGATGGGCAGATAGTATTCTTTCAGAAGACTTTGTTCTGTCAAATGATGTTTTCCAATTGAACAGGTAGTAAGGTTTAATCTACTTTCTTCTCATTAAAATAAGCCAGCAAGAAGGGTTTATGAAGGTCTTTAGAAACATATTGTCCAAAAGGTGTGGGATAAATTTTATCCATCAAATTTACATGAGGGAAAAAAAAAAAAAAAAAAGATTTGGCGTGATAGAATTCAAACAGTCTGGTCTGAAATCTTGGCTTTAAATGTGTCTTCTGAGATGTAGCCTTTCTTTCCTGTCTGGGTGATACTTGCATACTGTATTTGAAATGACAAACAAGGTATTTCCATACATCTCCAGAAATACAGGAAACAATCCCACAGTGGTAAAAGACAGATAAATTAGATGCTCTTCCTTCTACAATTTCCTTGGCATATCGCTGGTGTTCTTGAGGCGTTACTGCTTGTGCTGCTATTCCCAAAGGACATACCTGCCCCAGAGGCCAGCAGCTTTTGGGATTACACAAAACCATGTATAAACCTCTAGCAACCACCCTGCTTTCTTAAGAGAATGACCATGCGATTGATTTCTCAGTTTTTGAAGTCCATCTACCTCAAGTTTGTTGACACACTTGGAACTGTCTCTCAAAACCTCTTCCAGGAATGAAAAGAGAGATAAGAAAGATTTCTCTTCGTAGTGGAATCATGGATATCGTTGCCTGGCCTCAGGGCGTGCTAAGGATGGTACTTTCTAAAACACTGTGGTAGATGAGCCTGTTCTAATGAAATATAATGTAACTATTAATGTGATGGGTTCTTGAGGATGAAATGATGCAAAGAGAAACTGGAAGAGGCATCTCTTCTGCTCTAAAGCTTTGTAACAAGGCCTTACTTTAGATTGATTTTAGAATTTTGGCAGGTCTCTGTACACAAATACTTCATTCTTTTGCAATAAAATACATCATAGACTTATTTATTTAAATTCAATCCAGTTGAAAACCAAACAACTCCTGTAGTGCCCTGCCCTCCATCAGTATGATCTGTATTAAGTGTAAATAAGTAACATGTTAATGGAAGGACTGAATGTCCCTCCTCACAGCAAATGCAACTCCTCATTTAACCTAACCAGTCCCAGAAATCCAGCTGTCTACCACAGACCTGTACAGACCTCCTCTGAGCTAGGAAGTGCTGCCTTACATGTGAGCAAATTCATTAATTGCCACTTTAAGTGCCTCTCAGCTCTGGGAATGGAACATGGAGTGAAGTGGGTTAATCTCGCTTGTTAAAAAACCTAAGAGTCCATTACAAACAGGAACTCCTTGAAGCTGAAACACCCACTCAGTTACAGCCTTGTAGTGTCAGGAAAGTATCAGGCCGAAGATACGTATACACAGCACACAAGGTCACACCATTATTTTAAACACAGTCCAAACACCAAATATGCAACCACTTAAAAAAAACATTGCCTTTAGCACCCTTGCCAAATGCAGCACCCTTAGAAGAACACTGCTGTTACATGCTGTGTAGCAGAGATGGCATTTCCCCACTCTGTATTCCAGGGGTCTCATAAAATTTTTCTGCCCAGCCATCTCTCCAAACCTCCTGGAAGAAAGCTTTCTTTTTACTCCTCCTTTGCCTTTCCAAAAACCTATCTGTGATATAGATTAAATTCTTCCATTTCCCACAGAGTACTTAAAAAAAACCTGAAAATACTCTCTTTTGAAGAAAAAGACCAATTTAAGCCCAGCAGCAAATGGAAATTAGTGATCCCTTGAATTCAATGTAGAGTGTTGAAGAGTCTTAGGCAATTAAGAGCCTAACCACATGCTTCTGCTCCATGGGGCTGACAGCCACTCATTAGAACTATGGATCATGCTGTGTGGGCTGTAAAACCACAAATTATAAAAGACACAGTATATAATTAGCAAGGGATTCATTATGAACTGGTTTAATAGTAAGCTGGTATGTTGTTTACATTTATTAAGAGAACTGAATTTTATCTTATTTTGAGGGCAATTTTGAAAATGGAATCACTTATTGTGGAAAACCAAGTAATTAAAAAAAACAAGACCTTTGTCTTCTGAGGCAATGCATGCTTGTCCAACCCCAGCAAACGACTTCCTAAGTCCTTGAGACAAACACTTTTTTTCCCTTCTGGGTAGTATCTTCCCATTTGAACATTTCAAACCACATGAGCACTAAGTGTTCATCTTTCTGGGCTCACATCTTATGACAACATAAAAACCCATCTTGGTTCCTAATGTCTAGATTCTCAGATTCCCAATTAAACTCCCCTTAATTTTGATTACTGTAGAAAAAGAGAGTGACTTAGGCTTAAAATGCAGTAGTTAGACATAAATATAATTTTCAAATGAATCATCACAGGCATGAATAAAGAATATACAGCAATGAAACTGGAACCAATTTCTCAGCATGGGAGCGAATTTAAAGAGTAACAGTCCTTCCCATAGTTTAGTCTAATTTGCAATACAGTGCAAAAGGAGGAAGTAGAAGTGGCACTGGGGGAGCAATAGTTAAGCTAGACCCATAATAATCAATCCTTCCAGGGCATTTTATATGCTACCTAATGTAAAAGACAGCGATACAAGCTTGGCAACCTGACATGTGCCTCAGAAATCTCACTGTTTGGATTCAGCAGAGCTGATTACACAGTAGTCAGAACAGTGGGAACTAGGCAAACATGTAGTGAAAATTTCTGTGTTTACATTCACAGCTGCTTAGGCCACAGTCACATACCTAAGTGACTATCCTCGTTGCCATTTGTGTCTCAGACCAGGAAGAAGAGATGGGGATGGGTATTCTTACATGTTTACAACACTGCAGTAGTGTTTTTAGAAACAGGGGAAGAAACAAAGTCCACTGACCTATTAAATCCTTACTTTTGCCACCTGAGAACCCAGCGCTATCAAATTTCACAGGCACTCCTGCTAAGAGGGCAATTTGCAAAGTACAACACTGCTAGGAGTGAGTGATGGTGCCTCAACATAAAAGCTTTAGTTATCTGAGAATCAGTAAGAGTCACAGAGTCCTAGGGCAGCGTTCCCAGCACATCCAGTGATGCGTTTACACATGCTGGGCTTGTTTGGAAACCTCTTGAAAGCTGCTACTCGAGGTTGTAGTTACTGATGTGTTACCTCCCAGCCAGCAGTACCCTGTGTTTGCACAGGGAGTCTCAGAGGCTGCTGAGACCCAGGCTAAAGCTGCACTGCACCCAAGAACTACAAATGTAAAGATGTGCTTTCGATGAAAACAGTGCTTTCGGCTTGGGGCTTAACCCATTTAAGCACTAACATGGAAGATGTTTCATTTTTATGAGATCAAGGTTCCCTATGTGTGAATACCAGGAACTGCTTGCTCATGATGAGGTCATACATTTGTTTTTACTTTAATTCTCCCATTTGTATGGTGAAAACGATCCAGAGAAACAAAAATCAAATGTTTTCTACCCAAGGGAAACTAAGTGAAATTTCAATGAATGATACAATCTCTTCAATGTGAGGAGCTGACATTTCCCCTAAACTTGATGAACAGCCTATGATAGCAAAGATTCTCAACATGTTTCTCCATATTGCACTTTTGGAAGCAGTTTTATTCTGCAATTTATCACAAGCAGGGCTCTGTATAACCTTTCCAGAGGAAATTCTGAACATCCTGTTCTGGCAGGCCCTAACCTTTTCCATGCTGCAAGCTCTCCTTGCAAGCACCGGGAATTTCAGCTTCAGAGAATATATGGAAAAAATCACACAATCTCTTTTCTTCCTTAAATTCACACACACAAAAAATATATATCTTGAATTTTGAAGTCAGAAATTATTTTTTTAAATGTCACAGCTTTTACTTTTTAAACAGAATAAGAGCTAGTCCCTAGGCCAATCATAATCAAACTATAAAGGAGAGTTATTGGGCTACAAGGTATTACTATGCCCCCCAGATGACATTCAAGTATTTGATATGAAACAGCGATTTTCAGGATTTGGATTCCTTTAATCTTCAGTTGCCTGGCACTCATTTGTGCTGTATGCAGGAAAGATGGCTCTGTTTAAAGGCCACCCACTGTGCCTGTGGATTTCACTGCACTACTTTTGTGTCTGTGACCTTTTCCACGCAGTTCTGATGGCAGGAGCCAACCCAAGAGACATTCCTGCCTCTGACCTTGTGCTGGAGGAAAAACCTGCAGGTTGTTGTTGGTCAGACAGACTCTGTGTGTCTCTGATAGCCGCCCTGTGTCTAAGATGAGACTCTGAATGCAAGTTATTCCTGAGGCATCTTGTTTATGAGGAGTGGGTTCATGATTAGGGTTGAGTTTCCTCCATGGATAAGCCCAGCCCAAAGCTGCCTCCAGAGGCTGTACATGCCATACTAAAGCTGAAATCTGATTAATCAGTTAGGCTGCCCACACTCCACACACTAATATGGGTCTAATCACTCCTAACCCATTCTAGAGGCTGCAGAATCACAGGACTGGGTGGAAGAAAATCTCCCTGCTATCAGTCTGATCACAGTAGAGAAAAGACAAGAACCTGTCATTTTTTTGTCAATGAAGAAACCAAGCTGAAGCTGTCTTTTTTCATCATTCACATGTTATTAGTTTAGTTGTTACCATGGACCTTTAAAGAGAACTCTTTTTTTCTGCTCTAAAAACTGGAAAATTGTTTGGGTTTTTTTAACCTTTTCATCCTACTCCTCTAAACCTGCCCTACCCAATATAAATTGCAAGGGCTTGTACAAATCAGCTCCTGATTTCATATCGTGGACTCATACCATTCCTTTACCCTCTTCACTTATTGCAATTGATCTCATTTGTTCTCCTTGAAATCCTCACCTTCTCTCGTCTCTCTTGCTGCTTCTTAAGTGAAATGACTCCCTCCCACCTACTCTGCACTCACAACTTGCCTCTTCAGTATTTGTCAACACTCAACATCAGACCAAGCATAAAAATTATAACACTAAACTATAGTGATGCAAAAAAATATGATAGTAGCTTTCAGTCATAGTCACGAGCTATTTCACTTTAATTCATATTAATTTTTGCTCCTAACCTGTGAACTGCATGTTCAGTAAATACTTGCACATTTAATCAAATGTAACAAAGCAAGTCAGACGTAGCTATCATTCTAAGATAATCTTCCATGAGAAGAACACTACAATATGGATGTCAGCCACAGTTACACTGTGGACACTTGTCCACCTTAAGGGAACAAAACTGAGTTCAAACCAAAATGGATGCATCAGACACTACAACAATGAGGAGGGAAATTTGCATGTAAGGGAAGGTATATTTGCATATTCAGTGGAAGATGGTTAACGTTTGTCAAACAGCTGATCTGTTACCCCAGAGAGTGGCACTGTGAAGCCATCCTGGCATTAGTGCCCCCAGAGCTGTACCTTGGAAGAGCAGTGATCTTCCCCCACTTCTCCACACAGAAGCGCCTGGGCCCGTTGCTCCCCCGGAGAGAGGCGAAGCCTTCATAGGGAATGCTGGACGTGCCTGTGACAAACTGCCAACACAAACACAGCCATGTCAGCACAGGGCTGCACACAGGGCTGGGGGGGACACAGCAGCACATCCACCACACCCCAGACACTTTTGGAAAAGCACTTGCAAAGCAAGGAAATTTGTGAGGCACCAGCAATAAATGCTACTTTACATGGAGGCTAAGGGCAAACAGACCATTTCCTGGCTGGGCTCTAGAAGAGGCAACGTAGCAGATTAATTTTCTCCAAAGGTTTCCTGTTGCATAAATACTGTAGAATAACACACTATCAGTATCCAGTTACTCAGACTAAAGCCTAAGTGAGTTTTTGCTGCCGTTCCCTGCATTAAAAGGAATTAATACAAAAAGTAGTAATATCTGGTGGCTTTGTGTTATGCCTTTCTAGCTATATGGATTTCCATTGCTTTATAAACCACAATTAACTACTGTAAGAAAAGGACTAAATTCTGAAGGTTAGGTATGCCCATTGACATTTGCTGAGATACTGACTGGTGAGCAGTTTTATTCACAACCTGTCATGAACAGATCAAGCATAGCTTTTCACAGATCAGGGACTAATTAATTTGCAATGACCTGGATACTATAAAAAATGTGATAGATGTGATAGGAACATACAAGATGAGATAGAAATGTGATAGGAACATATAAACAGACATTTCTCTCTCTCCATCAAATGAGATGTTCCACACTGCCTTTTTATAGACTTTTTAAAAATACTTAAACAGATTCAAAAAAGAAAACCCTTCATAATTCAGTGATCAGATAAAAATTCTGAATTGATAAAAACAGCAGATTTCATATCAGATCAATAACATTGTATGGTTTGCAGTGGAGGTTTGTCTGTTTCTTTACAGACAGCATGGATGTAATCTGAACTTAAAGAAATTAACTCAATAGTAAACCCACATGTGTAAATACTCTTCTGTTGAGACATTTTGTCCTCAAGCAGCAGGGTGACTGGAACCTGCAGGTTTAGTGAAAATGGAACTGGACTGACTTTAAGATTTCCATCATTATTTTCTAATTTGAGGGGTTGAACTCCATCTAAGCTTTCTCCTTCCTAAGCTGTATAAACACTATTAACATTTCTACCTAATGACATAACCAATTACACAGTTTTCCTTTTCTATCTTTAGGAGTCTTAATGTACTTTTAATCAAACAATAGTAAAGGATTATTGACATCAGCCATTGTATCTTAAATGTACTTTTTAACTTAGTAATCTATAAAAATAGCTGAGAGATTCTGTCACTTGAAATTATTATATTTAGCCTCTGACTCAGGCTATTCCCACTAGCAAACATCACCATAATTTCTGGGTATCCTAAACCAGGATGGGGCTAGTTTAGCATCAAATTTTAATTATTTTTACACAGATCAGCTGATTTCTTACCTGTAAAAGTCTTAGTCGTTGTTCATTGTTGAACCTTTCCACAGCAGCCCAGAACCACCGAATTACAATGTGATTGTCATGATAACCTGTTAAAACAACAATAGCCTTTATACTTTCAGGTGCTATGAAAGTGGTAGAGGGAATAGTTAGTCAGCTTTTCCTAGTTTGGCCCTAGTCACAATAATGCCATATTCTTTTATTTTAATTGCATCAAAAGGCAGGAGATGAGAGAAGAGTACTCCTAAAACACTTAAAAATCCTAACGGCAGAGAATGAATATGCCACAACAAAATGAAGTGAGATCACTCGTGCAAGCATTTCTTCCATTAATCAGTCACTAACAGGAATGCCAATTTTTGAAATATTCCAATATTGTGCTATTTATCTATCCAAAGCTACAAATGATGCTGCGACCCTCTCTCTCATGGTATCTCACAGTTCCCAAATCTTCTGCTGGTTATTATCTCAAATTATCTCAACAACCAGCCTGCAGTCACTAGGGTTTCTTCTCATTTTCTGTCAACTCTAAGTGTGCAAAAAACCCCCAGGAATATCTGACTAAGCATGGCTACCATTTCCATTTCTCTCCAAGGTCTGGGAAGTACCCTCCCAGTGTGCAGCTGAGCATGTACTTTCTGTGGAGAAGAGAGTCCTGTTGTGCTGTCTGGACAAGAACAACCAGGGAAGAGCTGCAAGGGGATGCAATGAAGTAAACTAAAATGGAAAAATTGCCTTCTCCGAACACTAACCTACCCAGAGAAGTTCAAAAGTTCTAATATAAATGTATCTCATGGGATGGTTCTTTACTGTCTTGAGAGCTGGGTAGTTCCACAGTCCCTGACACTCACTGAACAAGTTGAAATTCAAGTTACCTCCTCTGTACTCTGTATTATTTCTCCAATCACTCAAGTCAATTTCTGCTGTTCCAGCTATAACCAGTTCCAATTCTCTGGCATCAAATACAGACACCAGTCTTGCATCAACCACCTGTGAAAGGAAATAAAATGCATAGCAGCATTTCTTCATGACTGAGTTGTGCCTCCCCATAAAGTCTGCTACTAAGATATTTACCAGGTATCCTTTCAGAATTCAGATTTTGGTTTTGAAACAAACAAGTCTCAGAGACCCAATGTAGAAATGGCAAGGATTCAGTGCTAATCATACAGTTACTGAGAGTAGTGTCCAGTGCAAAGTAGATACACAACTACAGTCTTTACATAAATGACTAAAAAAAAATTTTTTTTTACCCTCCCCTACTCTTCCAATATCTGCAAGGACACTTCTGATTATATTTAGGACCCCATATTTTGGAAACATATATGAGGAGAAAAAGTATTTTGGAAGAAGACGAGCAGTAAATTTAATTTTGGAGCTTTTTACCTCATAGAAACCACGAACTAGACTTTCTGTTTGTTGTACAACTCCTCTCTCAATCCTCCATTTCACCATTCTCTCTATGTATTCTTTCTTGTTCTTTTCAGTGACTGGGATATTGGCACCTCCTGGTTTTAGCTCCCGTTCAGTGATCTTAGGACAAAAAATGACCAAGTGACAACACAGTTATTATAAAGACAAAGAAGAAATTGTAATAATTGAAATTTTTACGCTGAAGTAATTCCTAAAGATCATTAACCAAGCCTGAGTAGCAAACTGTAATATGTGAAGTAGGAGAACATGCAGATTTTTTTTTTAAATAGTATTTTAAATCCCATTTAGTCTGAGGAACCTTCATAATTAGTATTAAGAATAAGTTGAGAAGAAGAAACAATCTTTACAGTGATTAAAGTACTGAAGTTTTCTGAATAATACCTCTGAATGGCAACTTTGCTGCAACTAAAGTCAGGTCAACTACTTCTAGCAAAGCAGACCTAAAGTCTGATATTTCAGATACTGTCCAGAAAATTTCCTTAACCAGAAAAACACGTTTGACCAGGTACAAATAATAATTCCTCCTCAGATTTCAACATTGGTTTCACCAGCAGGAATTTTTAAAATTCAAGTTCAAAGCAGCAGGGACACTTGTTCTTCAGTCCAAATAAATGTTTATCTAGAAGCAGAATGCACCAAGGAAATGAAGAAACTTGCACACCTGCCCAAAAACTTCTTCATTTACAGTAAATGTGAGATCTAGGATATCGTGTATATCATTGTCTTTCATCCACTGCAAACTCTGATGAAACTCCTCATCCAGATATTCCAGGTCACTCAGGTCACAGAGTCTGACAGAAGGAGAAGAAAACACACAAATACAGATGATGGCAGCAGCCTGTGCTCAGTAACTAAAATCAGACAAACGAGACTTGAATGGGAGCCAAGAGAAACATCAATAAAGAGGACAACTTCAAATCTCTGTTTATTTGCCTGGTAACAGCCGTTACTGTATAACACAAAATAACTGTAAATATACAAAACTCCAGAATTTAATTTGAAGACACATTGCTTCTTAAGCTTATGGTGAGTCTGCCCCATGTTTCCTGTGAAGCATATTTAGGAATTATGAAAACACATACATTGAAGAGACAAAGAATTCAAATAAATAAAAGAAACTGTAAGATTTATTTAATAGGCAAGCAGTGTCCTTTTTATGTGGCTACACTGCATCATCTCTCACCATTTGTTGAACTGCTTAGATTTCCAGCTTACTACAGGAATCTCTTTTTACCTTTTGCCCTACTTCCCTTATCTTGTCGATCTTACTAAAACGATGCTGCTACCATTTAGGTGTTCTCAAAATTTTTGTGCTGTAGAAATGGATGAATTACTCCTCACCACTCAAACATGCAAAATTTTATAGAAAAAAAATGTTTCCAGACTTCTCAACACCAGCTTTCAAATAAAAAGTAAAGCACCTTAAGTTCATTAGGTCTTAGGTTCCTGACATGCTGAGCAAGCACAGCTCTCATTGTTTCAGCCAGGACAGAAGCAGTTCTGGAAACTAAGTTCTGAAGTCTATCAAAGTAGAGCTCCTCAAAATGGAGACTGCCAACAATCAGTCTACCTCTGAGAATGGATGGTGCAGTCTAAGCTATGAAGTGATTCATATCCTAACCTGTGAGTCATTACATGACAAATGAATAAGAACTCTATTAATATCTGGAATAAACCCACAGAATTTCATTGTACATCTTCAAATCTATGATTCTGTAGAAGAAAGCTGGTAATAGGGCTAAAACAAATCACAAGGTTCTCATACTGATGACAAACAACATGCTTAGGTAGTGGAAACAAGGAAATTTTTCAAAAAGTTCATTGATTGCAATCAATTTATTAAATTAGAAATAATGGCCTGTCTCCTTTGTCAATAAAGTATCATAAATAATCCATACACAAAATGGCATCATTGATGGGGAAGGAACCAAACAAAAAAGGAGACAGAATAATTCTACTCACATTCGAAGGAGGGCTTTATAAAAAGGTCTTGTAAAAAAGGCATCCAACAAATACTGATGTATCAGAGCAAGACCAAGAATTCGACCACTAAACCTGAACCTGGAAGAGAAAGAGTTACAGACGTCATACTGAAACTTTGTGGTTGGTACACTGCTCTGTCATCAAAACTTGCATGTATTTCCAAACAGCATTATTAAATCAGACAGCTATGTCTAAATTGTGGTATTTTTGTTTATTTCTTGGGTTTCTTTAACATTCTCAGTAAGGCCCAGGGAAAAAAAAAAATTAAAAAAGCAATTCTGCAGGGTGTGGAAAATCACTCAGATACCTAAGTTACAACTGCTCAAAAATGTCAAATCCATATTCAGCCCAATCAGCCTCTGCCAGAGCAGCCACTTCATAAATGCATTATCTCCCAAAATGATAGCCACTGCCTATTTTCATTTCACACTGCTATAGGATTAACTTGTTTTCATGTTATAGAGAGGCCAAAGGTTTTTCTACTCTTTCCCAGCCTGACAGCTCATGCTGCCTTGTCTTTCCTGCTTACAGTGGGCTCCTTGCTCCCTTTTCTGACTGCAGTTAAGGGGGGATTCTATGTATGTTTTCACAAACAGTGCCAACAAGTTTTTTTTTTTGAATTGCAGTACTCTCCAGCCCTATGTTGACAGAATCTAAATCTCCTTCTCTCACCTCTCTCCTTCTTCCCTTATTATCTTCATTTTTTTGGGTGTGTAAGGAGGAAGTTTGCCAGGGTTGACATCAGATGACAGCAACCTTGAAATAGGAGGGTCTTTGCAAATATTCCCAAGAATCAAGATCCATTGTGAAAACTCTTCCACAATTCTAGAACTAGATTAAATTACTGTGTTTGTTTTCAAAGTAAATGTTTCTTGAACTTCCTGTTTATGTATGCTTTACAATATTTTTATTGGAAAAATTAGGGCTTTATTATACCTGCTTGTACAATGCTTGCAAGATGAGGATGTGAAATGCAGAGCCTTCCCCTTTCCATGCATAATTTGCTTGTCACAACTGCATTTTCTGAATTTCCCCCTGGGGCTGTACAAACCCAGTACTCCCAGAAAGAGTCAGGGGTCATGCCTCCTTCATTCCCAAGGTCTCTTGGTCCATCACTGCAGAAGCCAGGGATGAATAAAAAACATTGGCAGAAGCTACACAGCACTTAAAGGTTTTCTCTCACCTCTGTGCCAGGCTGTTCTGCCTTGCCAAAAGAGACTTGAAGTATTGGAGTTCAACAGGCAGGTTGCTTCAACTAACTGGACTGCCAACCAATTAACTTTCTTTTCATTTGTAAAATTAGTAATGAGATTCCACTTTGATACTCATTCTTCATAACTGGCTTTCAAAAAGTAAGAACTCAGTGCATATCTGTCCTACAGAGATGAGCAGTTGTCATTCCACTATTAATGTAATCCAGCTACTTACACAGCAGAATTCTCTGTTAATAGTCACAGCACAGCTTTACAGATTTACGGTGATGCCATGGCTTAAATCAACTGAGGGTGATTTAAACTGGCTTATAATTGTGAAAATGGGATTATGCAAAAATCCTCGATAACTATTTTAGAAGCATGGGTGAATGTACAGACTGTTTCAAAGCTGTGTGCTCAGCAGTCTCCCCCCTACCCCCAATTAAGATATCACCACAGATTTCCTTTCAATAGCTATGTCAGGGTTTTTCCACTGAGGAGATCTGTGTACTCTTTAGGAAGACTCAAAAAAATTACATATAGTAATAAGTGCCTGAAACCTCCCTTCATCTCCTTAGCTGGCAACAAGTCAATGTGTTGTTATTTTTTCTTGGGTTTTTTTCTAATATACAAGAGGTTAATATTGCTTTCATGAAATGGATGCTAATGTACAAGAAACGCAGGGAGTTGTGTTGTGAGACAGTCCCATGGTACATGTTCCAAATCATAATGCTGACCTTGTGAGAAATAAGATCATTTAAAAACCACAAGAGAAACCAAAATCAGGGAAGTCTAAAGAAATGCAGTTATTTTGCTGCTGGTTAGAAAGATCAGATTCTGTGTTACATGTCTGAGCAGATTTGAGCAGTTGTTCTACAAGTGGGAATAACAGAAAATGTATCTGAAAACCAAAAAGAAAATAATTCTTACCACTCATGGTGATTGTCTACGAAAGCAGACATGGGACTTATTTGTACTGTGTAGGTATCGTTGGCTGAATATTCAAACAAACCATAATACGGATTGAAGAGCTCCCTGGACACCAGGAAAAAAAATTCTCTTGATGGCCCACTGTAGTCCAACCTTTAAAGAGAAACCTGACATTACTATGAAGCGAGAAACTTTTTTTTTTTTTTTTTTAATCTACATTCCTTACACTATATTTTGATTAAAATTTCGTAAGATTTTAACCAAACCCCTTGTCCGTGCAGATTGCCTAATGCCAAAGTATGTGGAACTCTCAAGGGACTATTCTAAAATGGAATGGCTTGGAGGACTGGAATGAAGTTCTCCATGTGGGCTGCTCTCAGAAAAAGGCTTTGGCTCTAGCTGTAATGGCATCCTTGCCACAGGAATATAACCAAATAATTGGGGGTGGCCAGGGTGGGGAGGAGGAAAATCATGAAAAAAGCCAAAATCAGACTTATCTGCATTTGACAAATTAACAATGAAAATAAATAATGGTCATATTTTGTCTCTGCAGACTTGCAACCATAGGACAATTTGAGGGATAATATTTCTGTTTTCCCTAGCAATATAATCTGAGATTACTTCAGTGATTTATGTTTCTTGGTCTTAATTTTCTTGTCTGTCTTCCAAACTTGAGTCCATTTAAATGTCTTTCTGGACAGTGCACTTCCTTTGTTGGGTTTTTTTTGTTGGGTATTTTTTTCTGTTTTTTTTTTTTTTTTCCACTTCAAGATTCCACTACTAATGAATCTAAATAACCCCTTCTTCCTGAATGATAAACAAACTCATTGCTGACAATGCTCTGAGATGGAATTGTGACATTACTTTGCAGGTCACCAGTGAAATGAGTTAGGTATGATGTTAATGCTCTGTTAGAGTTGGAAAACAGAAGACTAGGGGTTTTCCAATGGGGAACAGGGAATATTATAACCCTAACAAAGAGACAGAAAGATATATCTTTTATAGATAAAAGATTTAATATTTGACTCAAGTACTAGGACAATACACAAAAGTACCACAGAGAAGGTCAGCTTTCACAAAGAACTTCTGCTATAAATGTTTTGACTCATAAACTTTTACAGAAGACATCCAAAAATGAGAGTTGTTTTTGAGGATGAAGTTGTCAGAAAAATAAAGGCTAGGTGCCATTATCAAGCTAAGGACAAATCCTCTTTTCTCAGCTGAATAAAAAACATTTTCCCTTCAGTCACTTGGAAGCATTTCTGTTAAGCTTCAGCAGTGAAGTACTGAAACAGATCCTGGCAAGAAGGGGTAGATTCCATCAACAAATTAGAGGGGAAAAAAAATCAAAAATGGTTTGATACCATGGATAACTGTTGGATCTTAAGCTTGGCACGAATATCAGGATCAAGTAAAGGGTCACCTGGAAGACTCTTGCAAACTTCTGGGATAATCAGACACACTATGAAATGCTAAGATAGAAAGGAAACTGTGTGCTTGACTATCAGCCATTTCATACAGCTCCCTCTGTATGCAGTTACTGTGAGTCATGTTAAATAAATCAATCATGAGAGTCCTGCATTGCCAGTCAGATTTATCCTACAATTAAAGGCTTGGCACAAGGGTGAGAAAACTTCATACGAGAGGTATGCAACCACACAACAGCTGCAACTGTGGGGCATTTGGATATTCAGGAGAGTAATATGTTGTTGGCAACATGACTCATGTCTCCTAGGAAGCACCATTAATACTTCAGATTTATCACCCTTAAATGCAAAACAGCTTCTCCTAGTAGTTCAAAGAACTCAGGAAAAACAAGGACCATACTCTTTCTATCTAAATTTTCATCGTTTATCACCACGTGAATGATGAGTGTATAAAAACCATTAAATGAGCATCAAATTGATGAGTACAGAAACTGAAGATTTGAACATTATGAGCCTTATGACAGAAATCACTTGAACAGCAGTAACCATGTCTGAGTTGCCCCACTTACTATGTAATACTTTGCTAATAAATCAATAGTTGCTAAAATGTTGTATTATGTATTTCCTTACTAAATACTTTACAACTTACATCTCTTTACCAAGAGGAAAAGAGATGCAAAAGCAAACCCCTACTTAAAATCTTTAAAAAGGAGAAGCAAATAGGAAACAATTAACTTTCAGTATGCCTCCTCTCCTCCACCCTGACCTGTCTTTCCTCACCTGGCCAAATGAGTAGTTGGATGTATATATATCCTTGCACCATCTCTGATGAAACAATACTGTTTGCACACATCCTTTCTTCATTAAAAATACAGATGGGTAAATAAAGGACTGACATCATTTTAATTTGACTTTGCCCTTAACTAACTGACCCTTTTCCATTAAGGTTAGACTCCCATGTAAAGCTGGATATAATGGGGACAGTAGGCGTCACCCCCATTTCCAGGTCACACTTCATGTTGCTGAGTGGTGAAATGCAGAAGTCTGATGTCTGATGAAAGGAGATAGTGTATCTGGATCAATCTCTATCTCATGTATGATTTAAAAAATTTCCCTTTCATTTTAAATCTGATTTGAGGCTGTAGCTGTGAAAAAAGCCTGGTAGGGGCTGATTAAAACAGGCCTTGCTCCTGCATCCCCACCCTCCTTTGTCAATACAGCATAATCTCATTGTGTACCAGCCTTGCCATTCCAGTTCTGAGTTTTTCCTCAGATAGCATGGTGATTTTATTTATATGAACAAGTCCACACTTGGCTCTCAGCTGTCAACATTCTTTATTTTAAGACTTCACTGGTCTTTATTAACACTAAGTGCTTCAGGGTGAATTTTAAACAAACAGAGGGATTTAGAGGTTTTCAAAGACATATTAATTTTATCTAATCTTGTAAAAGATGTTTCTATTACAACTTTGCATTTTAAAGACTCACACACTGTGTGGCAATAGCACACACTACAGCATTCCAAGGCATGTGCTGCAGTTTTCTGAATATCATGGAATAAATAATTTGAATGTATTTACAAACATATTCATGCACTGTTTCAACAACAGACAAGCGGGCTTTGAGACCTGCCAAAGGGGACACAAATCAAGAGACAAAAGCAGCAGACAGTACATTGTTTCAGTTTCACCTGCAAAGGAAATCTAACCCCATCCTATTTTGCAAAGCACATCTCACAACCTGTAACACACTAGACTGTCCTCAGACACAGACTAAATGTGACTGAAGTGTGGGGAATATTTGGGGTCTTTTTAACAACTGGCAACAGCCCAGTTGCTTTAATTTGTGATGTATGCCCAGGCCTGGAGAGGCAGTGAGCACCTCCTGCAGCACTGAGGGCTTTCTACTCCCAGTGCCTCAGATGGGGCTAAATTAAGGATTGAGCCCATAGCCTACTCTGAAAGCATCCCCCTCCAACAAATGGCAGCTGTTTTTCAGTAAGCCCTGGAAACACAACAGCACTGAGAGAAAAGAAATATGAATAACACAAGAAAGTTGTTTGGTTTTTAATTTGCTTTCCAAGCAGCATTCTGAAACACATACCAACTATTGGGAAAATTCACACATGCATTCACATTACTTCTACACAGGCAGGATATGTTACATTGCAAAATGCTTAAGAAGCCATCTTGAACAGCTGTATGTTCTAGGCTTGTGTATATGGCATTTCCTAACTGCAATCCTGCCTCTTAAATCTAGAGAAGTTCAGTGAGAGTAGCTGCAAGACACTTGAGTTCTCAGACTACAAATACCTTTCTGTTCTACTCACCCTTCTTCCCCAACGAACGTAACATAGAGTTTATTTCTCTGCAGGTCTTTTCTTGAGTAGCCCATGATCTGGTTAAAGGCATCTTCTAGCAAGTGATCTCTCCTGATGATTAATCTGAAAGACAAAATTATTTTGAAACAGCTATTTGTGAACATGAACCACATTTGGAAACATCTATTTACACTGCAGGATAGTAACAGGGTGATTTCAGAGATACCTGTTTCTGCTGGATAATTTTACCCAGATCAGGAAGCTCCTGTTAGTCTGTCTCCTCCAATGCTCTCCCTTAGGTTTCAATAAAATGTCCCTTGTACAGAGTAGAGTAGTTTTGTCTTATCTACATTGGTTCTTCCTTAAATTAAAGTCTTAAGGGGAAAGGTCCTGAAGCTGGGATTTTCTTTAAGTCTGAAATCCCTTTGTAAAGCTGGGCCCCTAAGTGAGTTTTACTGTGAGCAGGAATCTAATCTTTTCCGTAAAAATCTCTTAACACAGAAAAAGATAAAACCATGGAAAATCACAGTATGGTAAACCCAGAAACACACATCCCTACATTATCCTTGAATATGTGATGGTACAAAAAGTCTAGACGTAATAGCAATTATTTGTACAAAACCCCTATGAAGCATCACACACAAAAACGCAATGTACCTCCTGAAAGAAAAATTGTGAAAGTGAGGGAAGTGTCATAAAGATCTAAAATGAGAGGTGAAAGAATCCTCCTTACCTAAACATTTTAACCTCTGCCAAAAGAATGTGTTTAATTAGTTTCCTGAAACTTCTCTTGTTTTATATTCAAATGCTGCCTTCTGTGTGTGCCCATCAGACAGCAGCTGCTGCTGCCTGCAGGAAGGCAGCTGGAGCCACCCCAGCCTCCTGCAAAGCCCCTGCTGGCCCTGCAGAGCTCAGTGACTGCACTGAGCCATCCTGCTGAGGACATGCAAGGGGAGAGCCCAGGAATCGAGCCCAGGTACCTGGGAAACAAGAGGACCCAGGCAACAGTGGAATTGTGCTGGGCCCTGCTTTGAGCAGGTCAGCACTGTTGCCTGGGAAAGCAACCCAGAGAAAACTTCCATTCACATGTTAAACTACAGCTTAAAAATCTACAGTGTGACAGCAAATAGATCAGGGAAGAAAGGACAGGGAAAAAAGGGTGTAAGAAATGGAACAGATATTACAGGGAGTGAATGCTCCCCAACAGTTATTTGCCCAAGCACTCAGGACAGAGCTTTCATAGATAAGGCTCTTTAACTGTTTATGATTTCATTATATTCTAGGCAGACACTGCTCAACCTTTGCCTCTTAAGACTTGTCTAAACAGTACCATTTTAATCCCATTTCAGTTTTGCAAAATTTGTAACAAGCTCACACAAATGAAGTCAGAACTTTGCACAAATTTCTGCAAAATAAGAGAAGTGACTAGTTGAAGGAAATAAAAAAAAAAAAACAACCCTAAACCAAAAAACAAAATCAAACAGAAAACCCCCTTTTTAGAAGACAGGAAATGATTAAATCATGTTCTAGTGCCTCATGGCTAGGAGTTTGACAACTGGTACAAGACTTGGTAATTTACAGAATTTTGAAAGCATCTTGTGAGAACAATCCTTATATATAACAGCACATAATCACATGATTAGCAAATAAATGAAGGAGGGAAGACCTTACTCCAAGCACTCTAGCATTCAGAGTGCTATAATAAAAATATTAGCAGGTTTTTTAAGGCAATCCTTAGAATTTAGTAACATTTAATGTATGAATCCTCATTACTAAAGAAGACGGTGCTATCAGGACAGGCAATGATGTACAAAAGATAGGCCTATCTAACTTTTTTTTTAGTGGAAAAAGATGTGAGAAAATATAACTGTTTATATCATAGCAGTTGCTATAATGGAAGAATGCAGATGCCTCCTGTTCTGCAGGCCTCTTCCCAAAGCTCTTTTTGGCACTGTATTGGTAATATTGCCTGTACAAAAACATAGTTGGAGGAAGCACAGAGGTGCTCAGAACTTGCTGTATCCTCTGCTATGAGTCACACGCTGGCATTAAGTCTTTTATTACAGGTTTTATATTCCCAGAAATGCCTGAGTAACCATAACATCTGCATTCCTTCTAATGGGAAGAAGCTTGCAGATGTGCAAGGCAAGGCAAGCGGCCTGAAAAGAAACCCAGTTTCATGAGATATTTCAACGTACTTCAATTTCCCTGGGCCTTGTCCATATCCTTTAGTCTCCAACTTCCTGTAGAAGTTCCTCAGCTTGGCTTCAAAATCTCTTTTGTATGGAGCTGGAGCTCGGGCATTGGCACGCTGAGTACCTGCAGAGAGCAAGGAGCAAAGAATGAGCTGGAGTGACATGGACTGATGCATGTCCCATCTGCTACTGGAAAGACTCCTTAATAGCAAAAGGTATGCATGGTATGTGTTTGTTTTAGTCACCTTTATAAAGAGTAAAAGCTGCATATCTTCAAATCTGCTCTGCATCCAAGACTTTTTGGTTGCTCACTTCCAATAGTATCATCTTTCAAAAGTAAATCTTAAAAGAGCAAATCCAGGTCAATGCAAAAGATGGATTAAAAGAAAAGCACAAGAAACTAGAAAGACTTTTTGTTTTTCAAGTCCACTTTGTATTTAACCTTTATAATATTTCATATGATAAATATTCTGTTCTGGTTTTAATATTATCAGGAAAACAACAATTCAGAAATGAAGCATAAACAGACTGGACTCTGCATTGTCCCTGTTGACTACACCAAGAGGAAGAAGGAAAACATTTGGAAATTCCTTAGTAGAAGTTCTTCCCTGGGGAAGTAACAAGGAAGAAAAATATAGAAGAATGGAAAGCTGACCAAATTTAAGTTTATGGATGTTCTAATCTGCAGCTGCAGAAACATACATGATGGTCATGTAAGTGAATGTAATTTTGGAAAACTGTTTTTGAGGATCAATTTCTCAAAAGCAAGGAGAGGTGAGATCTACACCCCCTATAAAAAAGTATACCCTACAACTGCATGTGCAAGTCCAGTATATACAAATCAGGTGTTTAGTCTGATCTATTCTGAAAATGGCCATCATTAGGACTTCCCCTGCCTCCCTGGATAAATTACTTCCACCGAATTGATTGCGAGGCAGGGTGCCAAGGAAGCAGTTAAACTCCTTCCCTGCATGGCTGTGTACACATCCCACACAAAAAATTCGGAGGATGTTTAAAATTTTTATGCTCTAAAGTACACATAAAGTTGCCAACTACTTCTCTGGAACTAGCGGTCACCCCTAACGCACTGAAAGCACAAATTAACAGTTTTGCAGCACTGATCTGCAGAGTTCTGTCTTTTAGCTCAGTTCCTCATGCAAGTTTACTTTTGGCTCTCTGCATGAAACTAAGCCAATGCAGAAACATTGATTGCTACTGTGGGGGAAGGCACGGAAACGTAAAGTTTCAGGTAATAAAAGAGAGGAGATGCATCCACCCAGTGTGAGGGCAGAAACCGGGGAAGGAGAGCAGCCACAAAGCCCACAAGTCTGACAGAAAAGGTGACAGCACATCCTGTGCAAGTGGGGACTGGAAGGATCTGCAGAACTTACTTCTGCAGAGAACAGAGACTGAGCTCACTAGCAGCATTGAATGCCATTTAACAGGCTTTTAAAAGACCTGTCTGACCAGAAAGACACTTGGCACTTATTCCAGGCTTGAAGTGAAGTGTGGGAAGAATGGTAAATATCATGGAACCTGCAGGGCTCCAAAAGGAACATGAGGAACCCCTCTGGAAAAACAGATCATGGTCACTGATTCATCTCAGTGGTTCTCCCCTTTTACTGGGACTACCAAGAGCTTCTGAAGCTCAGCTGAAATCTCACGAAAACTTACAGAAACTGTAAACAGCATTTTAACTATTGGCCTTTTCCCACTCTTGTTTGTTTTGCTTTGGGTCCAAGTACATACAAAAGTGCAGTCAGCAGAAAAAGGCAACAAAAATATACTTTAATGTTAACCCCTGAAGGAAGCTGGATTTTTTTGAAGGGTACCACAAAACATACATCTGATAACACATTACTTCATGGTTCAGAAATCAGCATCATAATATTCTGTCAGCACATGACAAGTCCTCACTGCAAATCAGATGTGCATGCCAAGAAATTCCTGGGCAATTATTATGATTACTTCTGCCTTGGGAACAAAAGATGTTAATGTAAGAGCTAAAAACCACCAGTGATGTGATAATCATACCTGATTTTCAAGGAGGTTATATTCTACAGCAGATTTTATAAAAGAGTAGCTTCATGACTATTCATCTTTCCCAAAAGAGAAAGTACAAGTGATTGTGACTGATCTGAACAATGGATCCTTAACACCCCACCTCCTGCAGTGCAGCACAGCCAGCTTAGCTGATGCAAAAACACAGAGACTCCATAGAAACATGGGCTATTTACAATTTCTCATCAAAAAAGTCATTTGTACACCAACACAAACGTGCATGCTTGCAGACTGACAGGGAGATTCAATGGTCTCTCTATATTTTCCTACCAGCAGAAGAGAGATGACAATTTTAGGCAGAATGAGACTAAAACCATCACTGTTCATTCTCTACTATCTGCTGCTACTGTGAGTAAATGAGAGTATCACATGTTAAAGACTGAATGTATTTTGAAATTAGTTTGTTGGAATGAAGCCATGCCCAGCATGCTTTGGTGCACATACCAGTGATTAACAAATCTTAACTCTGGAAGCCAAAACTGGTTTTATTTATAAAAGACTGCCAAGTTTGCAGTTGGAAGTAAGATGCATACATGCAGATTTCACAATTCCCTTCTCTTCAATACAGTGAAACAGTTATATCTAAACCATATACACACTGAATGTATTAATAAATGTGAATACTGTATTTCACTGCTTCGCAGAATGCCATAAGATCATGACAGTTTTCAGATAGTTTCTTCAGAGAGATCTTACAGAGATCCTTTGTTCAACAGCAGGAAAAGCTACCACATGTTTATGAATGCATTTAATCTGGTTCCATGAAAAGGCAAAGCTTTTTATTACTGTAGACTGGGAAATGCCCATGAAAATCACAGCTCTTTCTCTGATAAAAACTTATTGTCTGGAACTAGCTAGAGTTTCTTGCACTCTAAATGTTCTCTATTTATCTATATTTTTGTTATCAAATTTTTAGAAATTCCCTTTGATAGATTTATCTATTATCTTGAGGAAACTAAGCATAGCAACATCTATCAACATGGCCTTCAAAAGGAACTTGTACTTGCAATAAATAGTTCTGATCTGCAACTTAGTTAGAATCTGAAATATCAGTTTCATTCCATTCTGACATTAATATTCAGACAGCTGCAGTATGCTATATGTTAAAGTATAACAAGCTGGCTTTTTTACATAAAGTTGTCCCTCATTGCCCCACAGCCCCATTACATTGCCATCTTAATGTGCAGTTATTAGATCCATGCTTTTAATTCTCCAGGGATCAGGATGCTGGCATGAGCAGTCACTTAGTTGTTTCACATCACAACAAAATCACAACCCCTGAAGCTGTAATACACCCAGCAAAGCATCTTCTGAGCCCAAGGCAAAGGTTCAAGTCTGACAGTCAAATGCAATTGTACTTGTTGACTTTGCTCAAAAACAGTTCTAGATCTTTGTCTTATCAAAGATGAGAAGTAGTTTCATGGAGCTTTGCAGAAGCTTTGCCTGAGCAACTTACCTGGAGAGTTCTGAGGTGAAGACACCGGTGAGCCTCTTGGGGACTGGCAATAACTGGGATGAAGTAAGGCATGTGGCGGCACATATGACATTATTTCCTCCTCAAACAAGCTGGCAAAAAGGAGCAAAGAAGAAAGAACATGTTTATTTGAATAAATGGCAGGTTTCACTTTCTAGGGATAAATCTCTAGCTCTTAACCTGCCTTCTTTGGTAGTCACTTAGCTATTTCCACTGTGCACACTTAAAGAGTGCTACAAAATATTTTATTGCCATTTCCTCAAGCAGATTTTGAAAGTACTGGAAAGCAGTAACTGATATTTGGGTATTTGTTCTCAAGGTTAAAATACAGTTAATCAGCCTTGAAAACTCATGGGCTCCCCTCTCTCATTACAAAGGGATCAATAACCTTATTCAGAAACACTCTAAGCCTCCAGGATTAAGAATCACATCTGAACTTGTTAAGTGTATCGACTGTGTAAGTGTATAAGCTTGTTAGCATAATATTTTATGTTTAATAACACTCCTGCTGAACCAGGTGCCACATGTAGCCTGTTCAAGCTGAGTTACTTCATACTTCATCTATTATTGATACACAACTTTTAAGGTGAAAAAAACCCAAACATTTTGCAGCCTAATCACTGCATCTCTGTGTGTATGTATATATATATATATATAAAAATTCCAGTCTTCCCAAATTTGTCACAAGCAAATCCAAAAAGGGACAGAATATCTAATATCAGAATGGATCTGAAAGGTATCAAAAGGTATTTTGTGTGGGAAACATGACACAAGTAAACTGCTGTGATAATATGTAAAAATTATTTTCAAAAATTAAGCTACAGAAAGAACTGCAAGCAAATCTTATCCAATGCAATGAAAACAATGCTCAAATAAAGGATGCTTGTTACTAAAGTCTGTTCACCTTACAAATATCTAGAAATTTTTTTTTAACTTTTTTTTTTTTTAAACAGATCCTTTCTGACAGTTCTTTTTACAGTCATGGCCATGTGATGTTTTCCTTCAAGTTACACAAAAAAATCTTAAAAGTTTTTTAAGAAACAGTATTTACATTTTAAAAATGTGCAAACAGATTTAAAATAAGATTTTTTAATAGCTGTAATAGTTTAGAGATATAGGGACCAGATAGGATTATTATTATGCAACCTGGCCTCAAAATACAACTACTAATATCAATTCTATTTCTTTGGATTCAATTTTAAAGGTACCCTTGAATTTCTGATGTACTTTTACAGGGGATGAGAGCACAGCATCAAGATAAAAGGGTTTAATTTTATCAAAAAGATTTGCCTGATTTTTGGAGTTAATAGTTAAAATGAACTATTTATATTTAAATGAACTAGTAAAGAATCAGCTTCCCATTTGGTGAAGTCTGTAAGAAAATTGCCTTTACCAAAGGGGGGACAATGCTTGACAGCACTGTGAAGAGGCAAGTGAGACATTAAGTAATAAAAAAACCTCTCAAGTATGTGCCTTTAAAAACAGGCACTTCCCAATGCACAGATGCATTCTAAAAGTAGCATAAAGCACATGATTGACTAAAGGTCTGAGCTGTACCACCTTTCTAAGCATCAAGGCTGAATTCAACAGGGCAATGATAGGTGGTCTGGGCAAACCCATATAAACCACAAGCACAGTGCTCTTGCACTTACCTTTCATATTCCACCATCCTATGAAAAGTGTGACCTTCAACTACTATCTAAAACTGAACATGATGAAAATAAAACCTGAGCCTTGAGCTGTAGCTCCTCCAGCTGCAAGTCCAAGGATTGAAGGGGAAATGACTGGGTGACACCATCAGCACCAACTGCTCCCTGAAAGCTCCTCAGCAGCTGCCACAGCATGTTCCACATGTGCATGGGCAGCAGCAGTGCCTACCTGAGTAACATGACAAGGTCTGCATCACTGGATAAACGCACCAGCCCAGGTGTTCCCTCTGTCCGGATGAACTGGATCTTCTCCCTGTGGAAGCAAAAAAAGGCTCTCAAAATACCTTTTGCAAATAAGGAATCAATGAGTACCACAGCAACAAGAAAAAGTACAGAGTATATCAGAAACCTTGGGGTTAGGCTTTTCCCTACCTTTTTTCCCTGACACACCAAGTCCATGTGAGCAGTAAAACATTACAACCAAAAAGCTAATTCGTTCTAAGGAAGGATGCTCCCATTGCCCACATCTCTTCAATGCTCATGGCCCTTGGCAGGTAGTACAGTCACCCAAACAGTAAAAATAAAACAAATTAAAAGGAAAAATCAATCCCTCAAATTCACGCTCAAGTCCGTGTCTCTGAATTCAAAGTAGGAGGGTGAAACCTGTAAGAGGACATTCCTACTGCAAAAGTGAACTCTTAAAAGAGGCACTGTCTCTTCTGAATCTCTGTACAAATGCAAGCCATACATTACAATGAATACTTACGATTTTAAAGCCAATGTTTTCATACCACATTGTATTTAAGGTATCTTCCACTAAAAAAACTGCATTATTTCTCCCCTCTATTTCATCTAAGTGCACATCATTTCTCCTAGACCCAGTTTGGTCACTGCTGTGGAATCTACGCATCCTAAGTTCTGAGCAAGGTAACTCACAAAATTTTAGGATCTGTATTGAATATAATTCCTTGCTATTTGCTATTTTTTTTCTCTGCAGAGCTCTGCCCTGCATTCTGAAATACGAGTACATCCTTCATATTTTTTCTTCATCAGGATGATAGTACAGTAGAGGTAAATTCTAATTTGGCTTTACACTTCTGTAGGAAAATAAAACAAGAACCAAACCCACACAGTAAAACCTGTCCCAAATCTAAAGGAGAAAAACCACAAACAAACAGAAAAATAAAGACCTCTGTATAAGAACAGCAGCATTATCTCAGCTCAGAGGTCTGTCTACCCCATGTCATATTACCAACAGTGACAAAAAGGTCAAAAACACTCCATGCAATTGGCAGGGCAGGGAGATCTGGACACCTCCAGAGCCCACTTCACTTTACATTGGTGCCCAAACGGAAAGGCTGGAGGAAATAAATGGTGGATTACAAAATATATCTTCATTGCTATATATAGCACCCAGTTGGAAGCAACACTAGAAACCAGAAGGACGTTTTCTGGGTTAACTAATATATGCAGCCTTCCAAATGAATGCAATCCATTACTTCCTGGGGTTACCAGTGAGAGTTGTGATTACAGTGATATTCTTTTAATATATATGCCTTTTACCTTCTCTTAAGATATTAACTATATTTAATGTATAACAAGTGCCTTTGCCTGAAACCTTTTAAATTATTTAGCAGCCTCTCAGTTCTACCTGCAGTGGTTTGGAAGAAGATTTTATCTTGGCAACATGCTTAATAAAAATATGATAAGTATAATGTTCTCACTCCACCATGAAACCTCTGCACAGCAATTTTCTACATGTAGTATACTTTCATTTTATATTTTAATAGACTCTCAACTATCTTATCCTTTTCTTTTTAAGGGAATGAGAAATTACTTTAGACAGAAAACTTCAGAGATATTTTCCAATTATCTTTGTCCTCTTTCCACTGGCCAAATGCTGATTTTCCTCCTACCTATGTAATATTTACAATAACATTATTAATAATAACAATTATAATATTTAATATCAGTATCATTCCACTTCAACTGCACCAAGGTCCTCAAAAGAAGAGATTACTGGCAGTTGTACTAATCACTACACAAAAAAAAAAAACAAAAGCAAAGAATTCATACTGAAGGATTTCAGTTAGGTCTTAATTTATCAAGTGTCAGAGCAATGTCCATGGAGTTAGTCTCACAATGTGTCAAACGGACATGGATTCCAATAATTTGCTAAATCAGGGTTTTAAAAGACTAACCAGGAAAAATAAAACTGGGATCTTTATACAAATGAAAATGTTACTGAAGCATCAGCTTTAGAAGGATATAGGAGAGGTATCATGGAATATAATTTACCTTAATGAGATTCCTAACTTCAAATACTAAAATTAGAATGGAGCAATTCAGCTTAACAGAATGGCTTTTCTGACAAATCCCATTCAATGTAAAAAAAACTGTTCATTAAAATCCCCAATCATTCTGCTGAAGCAAGTCAGTTAAGGCATATATCTTCAGACTCCTTCCAAAGTAAATGTACAGGAGGACATATAGTCTCAGCAAATAAGAAGGTACTGAAAACAGTACCTTTTATCCTCTGATCTTCCATTTTTAATCTGAAACCCATCTTTTCTCGAGAAAGTCTCAGTTTGTGGGAAATTATGAATCTTTAATCAGGAAGCAAGGTTCTACCAGAAGCAGAGTCAGGGAATACCAACAAGCCTTGTGAGGAATTTGAACTCTCATTTGTTAAAAAAACCCGCAATACACATGAAGAAAATTATACCAATTGCTATCAGACTAAAGGAAATCAAGTACCCTGGGAAAAAGAATATGAGGCAATAAAACTTCAGGCAACCAGAAACTGTTTGTATACTACTTCCCAGCATATTTCAAACCAAGCCTGGTGGGACAAGCTCGCCTATAGTGATATGGGTACAACTGTTCTGACATGCTGAGAACTATAGATTTCTGCTGTGTTTTCTAAAGAGCTTGTATTCTGCTAGTATGTTGTTTCAGGTTTGGCAGCCAGGGGTTCTTTAGAAGGTAAACCATGTCTTTAACACAGAAGTCACTTCACAGAACTTGTTATACTACATATTGGGAAAACTGCAGAACAGGGCAGCTTGCTGAATTTTGGGAACTTGCAGGACATAGAGGAAAGCGGATCAATAAGTAACACAGAACAGAAAAAAAGTGAGTACCAGTGCTGGCTGCCATGCCAGCCAGCGTGGGTAGGCTTCTGGAACAGAGCACGGCCCAGGAGAGACTGCCAACAATCAAACCAGCTTTTTTTAAATTTAGCGTCCAAGGAAGAATAGATACATTCATTTCAGTTGTGCTCACTACTATCCAAATTGCTGGTGTTTCCATTTCCAAGTTTAAACATATGAGGGAGTTGTAACAACTACACAACAAAGATCATCCTTCCTCAGATCTTTTGTTGCACTGTGCAAAAAAACTGTAGATATCCCATTTTGTAAATTTTGGAGACATCAAAATTCTGATTGATGTAAGATTACCTCCAGACATCATGAGGTCAGGACAGCCTTTCTGTAAATGTGCTTTGTGAAGAAAAGGACAAATCCAAATGCCATTCTGCCTCATGCTCCCAGCTGTACACATACCCAAATGAATGGGCACATTTACTGTGCCATCCAGCTGTCTTGGCACATTAGGAAGACATCAGCAAACCTCTTATGCCAGTTATTCCAAACATTTTCTGGTAGGCACCTTTATTTGATAATAAAACATTACCTCTGTTCTCCTCAACCTTGTTACAGGCAATTACACAGAAATACAGTAAACAACTATTTCTCACAGCTTTATGAACATTTTTGAATGCATCAGAAGTCTACAATCTGTTATGTTCCACTGTTAATTAATGAAAGTAGCTAATTGTAATTAGCATTTTTTACTGAAATGGGAATAGCAAACTTCACTAACTTTCTTACCTGAGTGAATGATTCCTGGTAAGATCTGGCTGACGCTCTTGTAGAATTTCAAAGATATTGGGCTGCCGCAAAAATGCAACTATCTTGTCATTGTAAGCTGAAAACATTAACAAAAATAACATACTGAAACAAGGAGATCCCAAAACAAAGGATGCTATTCCTTCTGAGTCTTCAACAATAATGACATACTTCACCTTCACGGTTTTAAGTTTAGAAGTATTGGGTTAATATTTTTGTATGTAAGGCTACCAATTCTATTGTCTTTTAAGGAACCCACTTCTTGATCATGAACCAAATCTCATTTTGACATATCCTTTCCACCGATAACAGCTATAATTCTGTTAGCAATTTCTATTATATTTTAGCACTCACATTCTTAGCTAAGGTCAAACCAGAGTATTTATTATTAGAATAAAATTGCAGGGACCTTGGTTTTCACTGCACTGAAATCTACTTTCAGACATTAAACAGCCATTGGAAACACCCGTATCAAATCCTCATTAATGGCTGAGCCTGTGAAGCACACCATGTCCATGGCAAGGGGGAGGATTTAAATGGGTAGAGGTTTTCAAGTAAACATGCCACAGTACAAAGAGCCAGTTACAGTTAATCGGATTAATTTATCTTGATTTAGCACAATGTGACAGCTGTTAGATTTAATAAGCTAAATGCTGTATGTGGTGGCAGAGAAGTCAATAACTCTGTGTGTATGTAACTGAGAACAGAAGTTAAGGTAATGACTAATTCCAAGCTGATTAACACTTTCTGTAATCCTGCCAAAATAGATGCTCAGAAAAAAAAAGTTAAAAATCACTGGGAATACATGGAGTCCAATTAGGGCCCAATCAGTTCATCCTGTGAGCACACAGAGTATGTGAGCTAGGAAAGTAAAGTACATCAGTTAATTGGTTCTGCACACTTCCAGCTCTGACAGTTCAAACTGAACAGTGGAGAAATGCTGATGGACAGCAAGATCATAACAAATGGTGACTCCCACCCATCCCAAGTGAGTGGAAACTGCAGAATGCACATGGCCATGACCCCCTCAGTGACAGAGAACTCCTCCGAGCAGAGGCCGGATGCTGACATACCCACTGGAACCACATCCTGGTACTGAGCTCTGCTGACTGTGTTAAATGTGCTGGATGGTCTTGGCAAAACTGGGGGTCCTGAATGGCGTGAGTCCTCTCCAACCTGAAAATGTTCAAGTAACCACAGTCAGGGTCTCTGTGCCAGCATATGCACTCAGGTACAGACATGTGAGAATTTATACAGCTTAAAACCAAGCATGTACATCAAGGCTTTGCTTGATCCCTATCCCAGTAACCACTGCAGCAGGAAGCAGCTGTGCTGCTTGGACAGCAAAACATTATTTAGCATACTGAGCCTATTAATAGGAAGTATCAAAACTGATGCAAAATTTACTAATTTTAACCAGTCCCATTCTCAAAAGAGACCAAAACAATTAAAACCAGGATGCTTTTTCTAATTTTGTAATTTAATTTTGTCTTTGTAATTCATGGACATCTTTATACAAAACATTCTGGAAACCAAATTCTGCTCCTTCATTAGCACCTCTATTACCTCTGTGCATGAACAGAGTTTCCCTGTATTTGAAGTGGAAAAAAGTTGTGGCTTAAGCCTCAAAGGAGAATAAAGAAGTGAGTTCACATTCAGGCATGGCAAACAAGTCCAAAATTGGTAAAAACACGGTTCCTAGAACAATTCAGAAACACTGTTCTGTTTTTCTTGTATTAACCTTCTGGGCTTAAAAAAAAATTGCATGTGAACAATTTTTTAGGGCAAAACCACAATATAAAATTGTTCTTAGAAGCATTTGTTACGTATGGGCAATTGCTGCAGTTTACTGAATACCAACATTTCTCGGTATTCAGTATTTTATCTCTTTAAAATATTCCATATTTTATCTTCTTTTTCATCCTGCTGGACCTCTTCGTTTACTTCTCCATTTATCTGCCTACATGTAGTGGTTAGCATTTGAACTGCACTCCCAAGCTTCAAAGATCTCTAAAACATCTAACTGCAAAAGATCAAGTAATTATAAATGGTTGCTTTTAAATCCAATCTCTGAAATCACAAAGCCACAAAAGCACTAAGATATCTCCCAAGATCTTTTTGCTCTCACATAATATTCTTTCAGAAAAATGAAGAATTATTTCCTGTTAGGCAATGTGCTGGAAAAGGAATGCCATTATTATTAGCTCCAGCTTCACACTGCAGTTCAGCTTTAGCTAAAAATGCATTCCTTACACTGGTTCATGTTTGCTTTAGAGCATCTCTCCGTAAAAAATTGGGTCAGTGGCTTCAAAACATCAAAGTTCATGGCAAGTTAAAGCCAAAGAAAGTATTTTGATTGTTTTTTCATTAAGTACTCATCTTTTGCAGTAATGTAGACTACTTTTATGCAATAACTTAAAAACAGGAAAAAAATGCAAATATGCAATATGCAATACATAAGTCCTAAAACGCAGAGGAAAAACTGGTGTTCAGGTTCATATATATGCAAAAAGAACATCATTGCATCATTAATCATAAAATGGTAATACTGTACTGAATTGCAATGCTTGAGATTCCTATCAGGAATTATACCCCAATTCAAGTTACAATTGTAACAATATCAAGGAAACACTTCCAAAATTACATGCAGAAACGTGGTTTAAGGAATTTCATGTATCTAGATGGAGTGAAAAATTTTGACAGGTAAGCAGCACTATGAATATGCAATATATATGATCATTTCTTGTTGGATAAACTATACTTATTTTGCAGCATTGACTTCAGCAAAATACCTGTTTTAAGTTCCAAGCTACTGGATGCTGCTTTAAGAAAGATAATTTGGGTGCATATTGGGTAAAGTGAAGAAAAACAATTATTTCTGCTACAAATCAATTAGAACAGAAACACTTGCTTTACCCTATTCAAGATCTAAATAGCTATGTGAAGGCTAGCTTTCTAGCCTTATATACAACATCACCAAATTGATAGAAAATGCTATTTAAAACCATTTGCAAAATATCCCTGACACCAGGGTAGGGAGACAGGAGGGGGCATGTTCACACAGGATGTGACAAGATATGCAGCCAGTGCTGAGGCACTCACTGCAGCTCAGCAGAAGCCCTGTTAGAGAAGTGGCAGACAAGATTCATGTTTGCTCTGAAACAGAAGTCTTTCATCTGCCACAAGACTGAGCTAAGAAAAGGATAAATCAGAACATTTCTCTTGCTATTCTGAATTGTATTATCTTTAATTTCTGGCAGGGAATAGCCCTCTCCTGAAAAGACAACCTACAGCCAACAGTACAGAGGTTTTTAAATAAGGTACAACTGAATTCCAAGTCACTGCAGAATACACAAGGTTACAAGTATAAGGAAGCAACAACAACATTATGGGTACAGCAAGTGAAAATGGTGCACAACAACATAACAACAAAATAGTGTTTTCTGTGTATTTCTGATCAGAAAGTAGAGACGAATTACATATTCAAAGGCATATAACAGTCTGATAAAGCTGTATGTGGTATGACTTTTTTTTATACTTCGTGGGAAAGCTGCGGAACATGCATCTTTCCCCCCTCTTACTTTGCACAGTTATGTATGAAGACTCTCCGAAGACACCGTGCTAGACAATACACATTAAAGACTAGATACAGGAATCAGTAATCTGTAATCAGATGCTCTCCTGTGGTTAAATGGGGTTACTGCGAATTCTAAATAAGAAGAACTCACGTTTGATATTTTTCCTCTGAATTCATACATGTTAAAAGCAACATCAGCTGGCAGAAAACATGATAAATCCTTACGGATAACTGCTGCAGTGTTACAGAAGAACCATGCTCCTCCCCACATGGAATGATGTGAAAGAGGATGGTGTTAAGCAGGTGGTGCTCTGGAGGAGGAGGCCCAGACCCCACTCACCTCCCCAGCACTGTGGCTGCGCTGCCGCGTCAAGTGCTGCCGATGGACCAGCGCACTGGTGGGCCTGCTGCTCTGCAAGGGCAGCCGCGGGTCGATGAACGTCGTGGTGCGCGAGTTGTGGTCAACAAAGAAAGCCTGCAGAAGGACACAGAACTCATCACCAATACTTTTTAAATTAATTATGGCTGAGGTTAGCGCCTGTCGGGAATCTAGGTTTCATTCGATTCAGGTGGGGCTGTGGAAAATCTGTTACTGTGGCTTGCATTTCCTTTCTGCAGAAGGAGGATAACACTTTTCCAGCCCACCGAAGGGATGAATTGTTTAATGCCTTATTTTGTTCGTGTCTACAAAGGCCTTTGAAATTCTCATCTGACAAACATCAGAAGTGGGAACTTTTATTATGACTGTCAAGAAGAGAAGACTTGAATATTTAATAAAAGTAATCCTGGTGTATTCTTCTTTTCACTCCCTTATAAGCATCTAAAAAGGTGTCATTAAGTGGCAAACCCATTACCTTTTGTGAAGCATTTACCATATAATTATGAACACAATTGGGTATGTATATGTCAAGTGTATGCTTGCATCCAGTTATGAACTATTACAGATCAACAGGCATTTTCCAATATTCCTGCTACAACTAAGTTCACTGACCATTTTTTTCTAAAAACCATAACAAAATGCAAAAAAACCCTAAAGCACCACCCCAAACATAAAAAAGACCTCTGAAAACCAAAAAGAAAGGTCAGCCAGGAACACAAAGATGATGGCAACAAAAAAATTTAAATCAGGCAGTTGATGAGAACAACCACATACTGGTCAGCCAAGCATCTGCTGAAAACAAGGTCACAGGAACATGTATCCTGGAAAATTAAAACCTCCTACCATTCTGCCCAATTTGAACTAAAAAGGTTTCTAAGCCCTGAAATTTAAACTTTTTGCAGCACCAGTGTTGCACTTGGAAACCAGCACTGTTCTATTTCAACACACTCTGCATTTTCTGTCACAATACTGGAAACATGTGGAAGTGGCAAAAAAAGATCTCTGTTTTGAGCAGGAGAATTACAGGAAAGTGACATCTGGTTTGAGGAATCAAAGAATCTGGACCAGCAGAGAGGTGGTCAGGGACTGCGGGAGCCATTTCTGTGTTTGGCTACCAGTGAGGTACTTCGACCACAGTTCCGCAAACAATTTATTCCTGTGGTGTCAGCAAAAGAAACATTCTCATCTTTCCCCCTCCTGACCACTTGTTTCATCCCCTATGTGCCCTTCCTGCCTTGTGCTGGCACAAGTGTTTGTGTAGCCATGCAGTGAACCCATCAGGGGAGCTGGTCCAGGCTAAAATTACTCTCTTTTTGTCCCTCTCTCTGCTGGCTCCTCTAACCTCGGTCAGCTCACCAGGGATGAGAGGACAGGAGAGCAGAACCACTCTTCTGGCAGCAACACCAGCTTCTAGTATTCATGGAATCATTGTTTCAGACTACTTGGGAAAAACAGACCAGGGAAAATGCAATTCTTCTGACTGCTGTGAAGGTAGGTAGACAAACCAGCGTGTCATGCTATGCAGCAACTAAATGTCATTATGGACTGCGATGGGAGAAAATGTTCCTATTTCCATTTCCCAAGGAAGGAGAAGCATATGGAGAGACACCACAGTTTCAAAACTCTAAAAGTGCTCCAGAAAAGAGCACCAAACCTCCTACAGCCCCAATAGCAACCACCAGTACCTGTAGTTTGTGCCTACAAAGAAGGAATCCCATCACCTGAGCAGTAAGTTTTGACCATCTGACATACTCACAGATAAGCAAGTGAAACTGTTTCACAGTTCAAGCACTGTAAAGTGCATTCAATAAATGAAATTTTAATTGCTACATCTGAGCCAGATGTAGGACTTGTTTACCTTGACAAACAATGATGCCACCCTGCAGAGCAAGTATACAGATTAGATAATACAAAACCAGTGAGAAAGAATGAAAACCATCATGAAATTTATATTTGGGGCCTGGCAGATGACTGGAAGAGACTGCTGGAACACAGCCAGTCTCTTCCAGTCTTTCTGAAAATTTTGCTCCTGACTGGCAAGATCTACCTACTTTACTAGCAAGTGGTGGGTTTGGTTTGTTTTTAGGTCCTTCTATCTATTTTATCTAGTCTGTGTAATTTATAAGATGTAAAGCACCTTCAGCAAAGCACAGGTTGACTTCATTAAGTCAACACCATATTGTAAATCACTTATTAAAAAAATCCTGATTCAATAGAGGAGGTAGTACTACCTAGAGCTGCACCACTCGGTACTGAATTAATGCAGCACTCTAGTATTGCATGCTGTGTTCCACAGCATCCTATTTAAATACCAACTCAGTTTAGATATGAAGACAAAGACAATCAGATCTTATTAAATATGTATGGTTGCAGGCCAGCTCGTAGTAGCCTACTTTAAAACAAAGCATAAATTAGCAATTTGAAGCTTTGGTGAAGATAACCATTGGAGCTTCCATGCTTTGGGCTAATCTGGACACTAGCACACAGCTCAAAATACAGTGTGGTTCCCAGTCTCCTTTCAAAAAAATTCCTCTCCTAAATCCTGCCTAGCTATACTCCATAAATCTACAATGCTTGAAGAGACTGACATAAAATAGGTAGTGCCAAAACTATATTTAGCCCATTAAACATGGATAGTTGCCCTAGTTATTCTTCCAGTTAAAATCTATGAAGCTTGCTAAAATACCTTTTCTTTCTATTGAAGGCATCAGTAATCAATTACTATGATTTCTTTACCTGTAGAGAGAAACCCAAAAATGTCCTCCAATAACTTCCTATTTGCACATCTCGCAGAGATCTAATTAAATGGCACAAAGACTTGCATCTGGCTTTACAATATGGACATGTGCTTACACACACTGCACAAATGCATTTATCTGTACAATGTCTGTGTGTATGCACATGGACACAGCAAGGCAGAATCTCAAAGTTCAGCTCAGGGGCCTATTAAGTCTGTAAAATTCTTCCTGCCACCACATTTTCCAATGGCTTTCTGCCTCCCTGTGGTCGGTGACTGATGAAGGATCATCTGTAATGCCCACCAGAAACTACACTGCAGTCACACAGGACCTTTTAGGGAGGACTGCATGATCTTATCTCCTGTAGGGAACACACAGAGAAGCCAAAGAGAAGTGGGCAGCTGGGCTTTGCTGTGCAGCTCTGGAGGGAGTTCAGAGGTGGGCAGTCCCCAAGCTGACCTTGGAAGACAGCCCACGAAGAGGACAGGCAAGGAGCAGCACACAGCCATGGGGGAGTGCAAACACCACTACTCAGCATTGCACCAGAGCCAGAACCATCACCGTGCCTCGTAAGCAAGAGCACCAAGCTCTCACTGTGATACACTTGAAAAAATACAAGAAAACCTCTTCTCAGCAGGGAAGGGTAGTTAAGGGAAGGAAGCATAATTATATACTGTGTTATGGCTAAGTTCTACTCACTTCTCTTTAGATTTATGCTTTAATAAAGGCAGGTTCAGTTTCAGTTTGGTCTCCCCAAGCACTGGTTTTGCCATGTACTGGCCATGGTCTCTCTCAAGTGCTGAATAGGCTTTTCCACTGGCCACAAGTGGCACTTGTGACGCAGACAATTCAACATGATGAAAATTAGTACCAAGACTAATTCAAAATGAAGAAATCCCACCAGGAATTTATTCAGTGCTTCCTCTTCTTGATTAATATTGTGGTAGCATTGCTGTTACCAAATACCACCACAGAAATCCAAAGGTCTAATTCTCTCTATGAAAAGAAAATTGAAAACTGCCCTATTCTTCAGGAGAAAACTAGCCTCTGAAGAACTGAACAGAACGACTAAAAACTGAAAACAGCAAGGCAAAGAACAACATTAGTAGAATTGCCCATTCCTAATTGTGTGTTTAATGAAAAATCAAAGTGCTTTTCAGAGTTAAAAAAATCTAGGAAACAACCCTCAAGCACTTTTACCCTTCAGTTTAGAATTGCCTAATCTTTCCAAGTATCAAGTTCATTATTTATATGGGCTCTCACAGCTAACCACATTGAGAGTGATAAATGTATGAATCAAGAAGCTAAATATGCCAGTAATCCTAATGAACTGATAAGCCTTATCACTTCCTCACATGCTAATCACAGTCTATTTTTAACTGTCCTGTCTTCTACAAAAAATATAACGTTCCAGATACTGAGGATGCACTAGCTTAAAGTTACATTAAAACTTACATCACAACTATAAAAGCAGTATTAAGATATTATTTTAGGAGACTGAAAATTGATACCTGTTTAAAAAAAATAATCAGTGACACTTGTAACTATTTAAGATCCCCATTACTTCTTAAGGAAACCTACTCCATACCATCTCTTTTCTTCTAAGCAATACACAACCACCAGTGATCCTCTGCAGAGCTGTCCCAGACCACCTGTTTTACCTCCAGGTAATTTGATCTCAAAAACTGATGAACCTTACAAGGCCTTCTTAGCACTGCTGAGTTACCTTGCCCTGATGGTCGTGTTTCATTTCCCAACCCCTCGGCAGCTCCAGCTGTTTGTTGGCAAACATGTTGAGGAAGCCCACCAGGTCCCGGTTGTGCTGGTAGCGCTCGAAGTGGTGGGTGTCCCGCCGGACTTTGGTGATCATGTGCTTCAGACACGTGTTATTTGTAAACATGCGGTAGGCACTCTGAAAAACACACAACAGCAAAGGCTTTTCAAAGAGAAAACTGCTCTGACCACAAAAAGACAAGCCTGTTCGTTATAAGAGGGCCTGCAGAAGAAAAGTTACTCATTGCACTGCTTCTCCTTACACTATAAATCCCATTATAATCCACACAGTGTGTGTCTGTGTGTGTGGGGGGAACCTATGCAAAATAAGCACTGAAGAACAGGCAAAAAAAGAAAAGGAAGATATATATATTAAGATGCATTTTTGTTCAGTGTGAACCTCTAATTTGCTTTGATGTAAACCAGGCAATCTGGAAGAAAAAAATCATGCCATTAAGCAGCAAGGTCTTTCTCAGAATCATGTCTCAGCCTGTGCAGAGCACAGTAAGAAAGCTATTGCTTCCATAAAGAAATAATATTGTATCATAAGAAAGATGAAGAATCGAGTAGAAAATCAGAATTGTTCTCATGCAGAGCTAGGATGGCTCTGATAGCCCAATTATTTCAGGGGATAATGCTGAATGAATCTAGCCTCCTATGTACTACCAATATCTTATAATCAAACATTGAGCAGTATATTTGTACACAAAACATTTATAAGCATATATTGATGAAAGCCTTTGAGCTGTAGCCACCATACTCACAGGGTTAGAATGCAGCACTGTAAAGAACTCTGGGCTGATAAGGAATTTCACAGGGGGAGACTGGAGCAATAAAGTAAGTCTGGATCTGGAGGTAGAGTGAGGCAGCACATTCTCTCTTCGAAAATCTAAGAGCAAAGTAAATGACAAAGACTTCCAGCAGTTATTACCAAAGCATCCCTGCAAACAATTACATTGATGTGAATCACACTAGCAAGGAAAGCATTAAGTACACAACTATCTCAGATTTTCTGAGGATTGTACACATAAGTGTGACTGAATTTCTTCTAACATAACACTGAAGTTCCTGAAAATATTACATTTTTAGTTTAGTAACATTTACTCGTGGCTTTTGGCAAACAGTCATTAAAAAAAAAAAAAAAAATCACATTCATTTATTTGGGTTACCAAATCTATGACTGTATATAAGATGCAAGGAAGTCCCCTGGGCATGTCTGCAGTGCTATACTGTAGATGTATTCAGGTAAGTTATTTTTTAAATGCTAACTAATGGATATAAAAGTCATTGTACACTTGTAAATGTTTCATTCCTTCTTAAAAAACATAGAATAAATCTGCCATCACCACAGCTCCAGTCTTGATACAGTATTGAAGCAGCTTATGTAAGTAAGAAGCAGGTTGCCAAGGAAGTACCTTTCAAGTTTCAAATTCCAATAAACATTTGTGTCTTCTCCTAGCAACTACAGAAGTGCCCTGATTTTTCTTCAGTACCAGAAAGGAAAAGAAAATATATTGAGTGGTGTTTGCTACAATGTCAAAACTGGTGCTCCCAATTCTCTTTGAATATATTTGGAAGCATATTTTTAATATGCAAGTTCAGATTTGGTCTTCAGTGATATTACACTAAAATGTGTGCTGCCATCTACATTTCAGTTTCTTTCTTTTTCACACATTGCAATATGTGCACACTTCTCCATCAAATGAATATTAATCATATATACCACAGCTATCACAGATAGAAAATTTCATAACACACAAGCAGAGCAAGTAGAAAGGCAGTGAATGAGACTCTAAACTGAGAGAAAGTAAGAAGAAACAACCAAAGAAGAGGAAAATAACAAAGGTAAAATTCTAAATATGCATAGGTAAATATGGAAAAAAGGAATGGAGAAAATAAACACATTAGAGGAAACCAGGTAGTGAGAGGGTAATTGGTAAAATAAATGAACAAGAGGATTTTTAGAAACACTATTTAAACAATAGGCCTCAAGCTGTCCCCCACAGAGCACGTCATGAATGGGGCAAAGGCAGAGTGGCACAAAGGCTTCTGAAGCTGTGCCTGAATACTTGGGCTGGGAGTGTCTTGCAGACACTCACTGAAGTTATATGCTAACTCTGTATTGGTACAAAGCTTGGGTGTACACCAGGCAACCCTCACACCCTGGAAGATGCTGTGACATGCAGCAGGTAAACCCTCTGTCATAGTCTGAGCAATCTGGAAATCAGAATGGGTCACCAGGTGGGTTTTTATTGGAGTTTGAGGCTTATGAATTTGGTTTATGAAAAGTTTATTCAGCTGAATTTGCTGGTTAGGGTTTGGCAGAATTTGCTTAAAGCTGATTTGTATACAGCACAAACCATCCGGCTGCACTTGCACAAAGACAGAAAAGGAAACAGCTACAACAGAAGTGAAGACTACAAGCAATAAAAGGGAACACTTGGGTAAATCTCAAGCTCTGCAATGACTTGGAAAAGAGTGACACTGCTTGTATATCAGATAAATTTAGGAGAAACTTTTGTAAGAGTACATCAAGAGCATCTAGAGACAAAACCAAAGCACACAACACCATATAGCTGTTCAAGGGACTGGACGGATAACAAACTTTAAAAATATGCTAGTAAATTTTTAGTACGAAGATGACCAAGTAGAAAACTGCTTAGTGAAAAGAAAAAAAAGTACTGGTGTTCAGAACTCAAAAAAAAAAAAAAAAAGACCTCCCTATCTTCATTCCAAAGGTTAACACTGGCCAGACTATGAGAAGAATGAAGAAATGGAAGTGAGAGAGTAGGTTAGGTCGTGGTGCAAATTAAAGGTTTTCAAAGCCTTTAGGTCAGGTGACACACATTCTAACAGTTAAGAAATAAGGTGGAGCAAGCACTGAGACACTGGTGGCTCTTTCAGAGGTCTGAAGGAGTCCTCACAAGGAATGGGACAAATACTACAAGAGTCCACCAAGATGCTTTACTAAGATCTCTCTGGGTCTGGTCCTACTCATTGTTTCTACTAATGGCTGGATAGGGAAGACTAAACTTGCTCCAATTAAGAGATTCTGCAGTACTTGGACAGCAGGCTGGACAAGATTCAAAACCACAGAGGCACATTAGAAAAGTACACAGATCTATCTATGTGCAGGTAGGGACAATCAACTCAAAAAGACCAGAGGAAAACAGACATTTGTGCCAAACTTCTGGATCAGGACCTGATTTTAGCAGATCAAAGACTGAACACTGGTTAGTGACAAACTATTAAAAAACAAAACAAAACAAAAACCCACAAAACAAAAAACTACCCTTCTGCAGGACTGTACAAGGACTGTTTTATGTAAGACACTTCCACAAACTCTTCAGTACAGCAGAGTCATAGTTTTATTTGATTTTCTGAAATACTCCTCAGAAGCTGATGACCAACTCAAGACAATCCTGAGTAGGCCAAAAAACTAATTTGAGACCTCAAACCAAAAGTGATAAGGAAAGTCTAGGAAGCAATGGATTTAAGGGTATGTTATAAGAAGAATAATGAGTAGACTGTCCCTCAAGTGAAGAATATAAGAACTCCTGAGACAGCATTTGGCAAGTATGGCCTAGGAACAGCTCATCCAATCTATCTACAAAGATGTAGTCAATGACTGCCTGAAGCCCTTTTTAGTTCTACATTCTACTATTTCAAACTGCATTAGCAGAGTCAAAATATTTGTAAGCCAGACCATACAATTTTATTTTTTTTTTCACTGCAAAGGTCCTGCTCTCTAAACCAGTCTGGTACTGACAAAGTGTTCTGAATCTCACAATCTTCTCTTCAGCATATTGAGCAGGCTGAGTCATAACCTTCAAAACTAGACAGCAATGAAAGTGAAGCAAATGGCTTCATTTTCACACAGACTTTCAGAGGAAGAAGTTAGGGTTTGCCTTATGTACTCTCACGAAACTATCTATGAGATGAGTGCTCCCTTCTTTGGAGAAGGGGAATAAAATTAAATTTTTTTTAACCTGAATTAGAGTGATGAAATTCAGCTTCCTCTGCAGCTCCATCCACGGTATTTGTGTGCTCTTCAGGCCTGTCATTTGTCATTGTTCTTCGGATGCTCTGGTACCTAGGGTTGGAAAACTGGACTTTATATATAGTATATGGTAACTATGACCCAATTCTGGCTCCAAGGGAGCCTGCCCATACTATCTGCCATGTAGGTCAATATATATTGACCTCTGATTTCTGCATGAATAGTCTTTTGAATTTCTGACAACCATTCTCAGATGTATTATTTTTGGTCACATAGCTTAAGATCACAGGTGGAACACAAAAGTCCTGGAAGCTCACATGCAAACTAAAAGCAACCGCCACATAAAAATAACCACCTAAGGCCAGCTGTGGGAGCAGCTGTGGCCTTTTCTCCATGGTCAGTCTTGCAAAGATGAATGCAGCTTTGGAAGCACACAAAATTCACGAGCATCAAGGGTAACTCTTACCGGCGATTCAGCTGTTCCATCTGCTGTATGGAATTTGACCTCTGGAGAATCTGTGGGGCTGGGGGAGCTGTGGGTCGCTGCCATGTTGTCGTCCTGTTCACATGGTCCACATAAAAAATCCGTCCATGGCTGTCAATTCGAGCCTCCCAGTCTAAGGAGCAATACAATACTGTAAACTATGGAAGGCCTGGGGTTTCTGCATTGATTTGCTTGAGCTCTGTCACTTTTGTAACCCCATCTATTGTTTCAAGTCTCTATAATAATAATAACAACAACAATACCTACTACAATACAGACACATACATTTGCATATAAAAATCATACCTCTATACAGAAACAGACATGCCTGATTCTTAGACACTTGCAACTACAGAAAATGTGCAAACCATTTAGCTTATCAACTGCAAAACAGT
Source organism: Certhia americana (assembly GCA_018697195.1). Taxonomy (NCBI): domain Eukaryota; kingdom Metazoa; phylum Chordata; class Aves; order Passeriformes; family Certhiidae; genus Certhia; species Certhia americana. The sequence continues at coordinate 27,890,025 of CM031863.1, read as the reverse complement.
CCTTGAGAGCTCAGAAAGCATCCAGATGAGATTATCTATATTGCAAGTCTAAGTAAAAGCATCATCTGCTGCTCAAGCTTTTGAGCCAGAGTTTGTAAACAGAATAAAGCACCCAAGTATTCCAGGAAGAATAAAAGAAACAAACAACAAAAAAAACCACCAAAACCTCTCTAACAGTTTACATTTGCGAATTCATTATCCTGCTCGTCAAGCCCTAAACCACTACATAATAAGTTGGTATTTTTCTTGCCATGTTTATGCCAAATTCTGACACAGCCACCATTTTTGTAACATGCTCTTGAAGAAGAAAACCATTTTTTCCTGTATTTAATTTTAAATACACAAATTAAACACTTGAGCAATGGCTTCCTAAGTAAAGCATCTTCCTCAGCATTGTGATGGACAAAATGTCTTCTGCTATGTTCCTATAAGGCTATATTCCATCAAATCACTGATAGTCAAATGTGTTACAAATAACTTGCTGAATTGCAAAACTGTCATTCATCAAGGTTTCGTGGTCAAGCTTTGTCAATTTTCCCCCATGAATATAGGAACTGGAGCATATAGTTGCACATTACAGGCAGAAATAGAAGATAAATGTTTTAAATCTTTCTCTTGTTTTTTAATTTGACCTAACACAAGACAGAAAGAAATACACATATTTTCTTCCTTACTTTCAAATTCTGGTGAAGCAACAAAATGAATATAACCCAAATTAAAAAGAAATTACAGTTTACAGCTCAAAATCATATTCTAAATATTTTTTCTAATTTTTTCAGTATTAAAATATTAAACCTGTCACACATCTGAAAGCAGAGCTTTGGAGAAAAAAAATTAATCTAGGCAATGATTAGTAGACTTTATTCATATTAGCAAATTATTTATTTACATAGAGATTGTACTGGGCTTTGACTGTAAAGGGGTGATGTGTACATGTATCATGCCATGTGTGACTGTGCAGAAACCCAGCAAATACCAGAAATGTTAAAAGACTACACAGCCAAAGCTTTTTCCAGTAACATTTCAGCAGTTTTTCCAAGTAGTTATTGTAATGTATAGTTTTCTTTTGAAACCACAGAAGTGGACCAGCTATCTCTGTGCATTTCTGAAATATTTGTCTCCTAGACACATTTCTGTAAAATGCAGAACTGGTATCATAGCGTGGCAGTTAATTAACTCAAAAATCTGCACACAGGATTAATCTGATTATAACAGAACCAGCAGGGAGCACAACCATACCAACATCCTGCCTTTTCACACACAGTTCTATCTGTGTTCTGCTATCAGGCTCCTTCCAGTTAGTTGCTCCAATTACAGAGCAAACACAGTCCCATACCATACTGGGAAATAGAGATCTGTTCATTTTACACTAAATATCTTGATTCCCAACTCCTTTAAAGTAACAGAGCTTTGCTACAGACTTCAGTGAGTCTGAATTTACTTCTTTTTTTTTTTTTTTTTTCCCTCCCTCGTATTTGTTTTAAAGCAATATTTTCCTATCTGCTATGTATTTTTTTTTTGTTTTTTCCCCGGGGGGGGTCCTTTCTTTGAATACCTAATACTGAATAGATTTTCACTTATCAAAGTTTAAGCAAGTGAACAAGCTTAGTTATTGAGAGCAATGTATTTTATATATGCATTAGAGAAATTACAATTCATGTGTTCATTAAGGCCAACCTAACTGCTGCTTAATGCCCATTAATTTTAATCTAAAATTTTCACTCTGCCTCAACAAACGCAAGAAAAGCACAGACACCATTAAATTAATCTGCAGATATGAAAGATGCTGTATATTCCTTTGTAAGTCATTACCACACAAGAAGTTTTCAAAGATTTCAGAGTGCCTGACACCTCACAGTGCCTCCCAAGCACCATCACCTCATCCCCCCGCCCCTGTGCACTGCACACAGGAAAGGCAGCACTGTCTCAGCCAGTCTGTGTGCACTAGGTGTAATTATCACACCAACAACACTGGACTCAACCATCATCACTCCTCACTTCCAACTTCTCAGCTATTCATTCCCAATTCTCACACGCAGAAAGGAAATGCCATGAACTCTCAGTAATGAGACACAGGCAGCTGATCCCCCAATTAAAGTATGGAGAAGCTCACTTGGTGGCAGAGCCTCATCCACTCTCTGGTACCGACTAACGTCCTGACGCACCGAAGGCAGGGACCTCAAGGGCTGATGGCCATTGGCAGGAGAACCTGGAATCAAAACATACACAAGTGTATTCCTTTCAGTCAACATGGGGAAGCCCTAGAGTTGCCTCTAAACTGAGCAAGCTGTGTAAAAGCTTCTGCAGACTATTTCAGGACACATCTAACAGCCCTCTGTTCTTGGGGTCAAAATAAGTTATGCTGACAGTTCTAGGCAATTGATTCCTCTGGGATGTCCTAGCCCTGGAAACATCACCTCTGTGATGTGCTGCATCCATCTGTGAGCAGACAAAGCCAGGGCACAGAAACAACCTGTGCCTGAGCCATACCCCAAGACAAAGCTCTACCTGGCCTCCTCAGAAACCTTAAGAGTGGGAGGTGTGTCCTTCCTTGATGCAGCCAAACTGATCTGAAAACATGATGCAATCTGACACCTAATAAAGAGCACCCCAAATGTCTAGAAAACACTGTAAAATACTGACAGCATTTAAAATCAACATCAAAATTATTATTTCCAATTCAACAACCTGTTTATGAAGAGAAGAAATTAATACTTATATATAGCTCTTGGTACATTATGAAAAAAATACATTCAGAAACCTACTTGATTGACTTCAGTCCCTGAAGAAACTGAACAGATAATCATTCTTAAAGCTGCTTGGAAACAATTCATTAGGGACACATTTCTACTGTCAGTGATTTTAGTGAGACAGAAAATTCTCCAATGCTAAAAATACTTTAAAATCAGTATGAGTTTTACAGTGTTGACTTGGGTAACACATTCCTCTCCTCCCATGGTTCCCGTGTGCTAGGATCCATCTGTACAGAGAAGGAACTGGGAAAAGGAAGATAAAGAGCTTGAACTTGACAAAAAAATATCCCTTTTCCTCTTTCCTTTCTTTTGACTAACCTTATGTTTTAATGCTAATATAAAATATTCAAAAGAAATGAGTCAAATATAAATTCTGTTTTGCAATTCCTACTTTGGTGGAGTTTTGTCCCTCATTACCATTTTCATTAGTGGGCAGGGTAATATTGTGGAATTATTTCCTCCTCTTCATCCCCCTCACTACTCTCTCAAGAATTAAAATACATCCAAATTTGAAGTAAACATATTTTGCATATTTCAGCTTTGGATTTTTCATTAAATCAAAAAGCCCCAAGAGTCTCTTAAAGAAATAAAGAAATGAAAAGGAGCAAAAAAAAAAATCTTGAAGGATAATGAAATCGAGAAATTAACGATCTTTGTTTTCAGACGCAGTAAGGTCACTCCAGAAAGCGCCTCCTGCAGTTGTTACCTCCAGTAGCTCCTTCAAGCGGTGCTGTGGCACCCTCACAAGCTGAGGTTGCTCCTTCAATTTCTTCATCCTGAGACTGGCTCTGGGCAGCTGCTGCCTGCAGGCTTCTTCTTCTTTGCCAGATTTCTTCTGTTTCCTCTTGGTCCTGCAGTTCACCTGCCTCAGCCTCCGGCGCCTCCTCCTGCGGTAACTGCACCGCAGGCAGAGAACCAGCGGCACCGGCCGAGTCCTGCGCTTCGGCCGCCGGCTCCGCCGCAGCTGCCTCGGGGGCACAGGCTCCCTCCTCCTCCTCCTGAGAGGAAAAGGCTGGAGTCTCGGGACACCTGGCGCTCTCGCAGGAGGAGCAGCGCATTTCCACGGAGGAGCGCCGCACGGTCGCGCTCTCGTTGCAGGAGCTGTCGGCTCCCTCGGCGTCGCTCTCCCCCTCGGGCCGGGTGCTGGCCTCGCTGACGCTCTCGGTGCGAGCAGGGTCGCTCTGCTCCGTCTCTGACGACAGCTGGGAAGGCTCCGAGCCTTGGTCAATGGACTCCGTTTCGCTGACGCCCCTTCTGCTCCCACCTGCAGCTTCAGCAGCTCCCGTGTCTGCACTGCCGGGAGGCTGCTCTGCCTCCGGAGGGGCAGAGGACTCGCTGCCAGCCTGCTCTGCTGGGGCTTCAGCCTGACAACCCTGCAGGCTTTCGCCTCCTTCCTCCGGAGGCAGAAGCTCTGGGAGAGATTCTTGCTGGTCATCAGCTGATGGCAAAGGAGCATCAGAGGCTGAAACCCTTTCACTCTCTGCAGGCCCTGGCATTACCTGATCTGATGAGGAACTTACTTCATTTCTTTCAGCATTTCTGGTAGCACCATTAAGCATTACTAAACCACCGTCATCTTCCAAAGAAGATGGAAAACCCAGGTCTTGATGCAGCTCGTGCTCCTCTTCATCTGAGTCAATGTGAAGCATAGCATTAAGTCTTGTGTCAGTAGGGAAGCTACTCCTCAGTTTTGGGGAGGCTCCTCGTGGACGGTCACCACAGGCTGATGTCCCTGGTCTGGGATGGTTATTGTGTTCTATTGCATCGAGATAGTCATTTAGTGAGTCCTGGCGACCTCTGGGAGGGGATGATCTTGAAGCACCAGAGGTCAGCTCGTCCTGGTCTGTCTCCAGAGTCCTACTAGTCCTTAAAGAGTGTCTTAGGATTGTGTCTCCAGAAGATTCCTCAAAGACTGGGCCATTGGAACACACCGTGGATGTATCGTGATGTCCTGCTGGCATGTCCTCGTCATCAGAGGGACTCCCCAAGTCTCCATTTACAGAGCTGGCTCCTAGCAAAGTGCCAACTGTTTCTGGTGAAGCATCTGCAGAGACAGAAAGACTGAACATGAAATACAGAGCAGCAACACACAGGTTGTTCTATTATATAAAAATACACACGCTTGAAGATGCTTGCTTACTTCAATCAGAAAACTAAGGAAAGAAACTTCAATCAAAATAACAAGCATCTATCATGTTGGAACAGCAGTTACAGAATTTTCTCTAAGTCTATACTGTTAAGTAGACTATATATTAAGTCTATACTGTTCTGTAGGATATAGAAAAACTATGAGGTGTGCAGTATGACTTTAAAGGATTCCCATTTTGCTTTCAAAAGACAGAGCACTGCGAAGCATGAAAACAGAATCACAAGCAGATTCATTTAGTATCTGTCCAAGAAAATCAAAAACAATATGCTAAGTGTTGGTGGTTTTGCCATCTCCAAGGCAGTACCTGCCATATCTAAATTTTGAATCCAAATTGAAAAAATCTGTAGTGGGGGGACCATACATGAATGAGAAATTATATTATGCCCTCAACAACAGAAAAGCCTGGACACAGAAATACGTAGAAAATCTCTCCATACAACTATCTGGAGATACAGATCATTGACAAATTCTCACCTTCATGAACAGAAGACGTGATTTCCACTTTGAATTGGAGATACCCACTGACATGATCAGCTGGGAGCCTTCTGCCAAGATTATAGCTGAGAACCTGGTCTCTGCAAAATCAGAAATATTGTGGTTTTAAAATTTTTGCTGGTTTCATGTTTTCAGTATTTAATTCCTATTATGCTCTTAAAATCAGCCATATACTCCCGTTTGCATGGAAAAGCACAAATGTCAACAATGGTGTAAAATACCTTTACTTAACAGATAAAGCAGCTTAAAAAACCTATGTTTGATCAATTCCAAATACAGATTGTGCCTCACGAATTCTTGTACATTCCTAAATATCAGCCTAAGTTTAAAAGAAATCAAACTGCAAAGATCCCTCTCTCCTAGCCTCCTCCTATCCCCAACACAGTGTCTTATAATTAACAAAACCTTTCTGCCCCCTTGTGGTTTTTGCTATGCACAAAAGTCACAATTAAATAGTTACTTGATAGTTTTTCATGTACCACAAAGCACTTCTACGTTCTGATTTAGAAAAGCCATTAATGCTTGAATTTATCTTTAAATATGTTCTGAAGAGTTAGTGAATTCAGTGGGGCTAAGACTGGATCAGACACTTGTATTAGCTTGAGACTTTGGATCAGATCCCAGGCTGTACAATTTTATCTAGGCACAGCCAGAATTCACAGCCCCAGTTCCCCTCAGCACAGCTGGGACAGAGGGAGCTCTACTAAAGACCTCCACAGGAAATTATTGTTATTTATGCAAATAACTTTATACTGGTATAAACACCTATCCTTTACTGGGAGCACTCCTACTGCAAAATAAAACAAATGCAGTTACTACTGAAATAAGGCGCAGCAGTTTGCATAAACCTTGAGGGAAAAGAAAGCCCTGAGTGGACAAGCAGGCTCTCCTCTCCACGCTGCTCTATAGCCCACAGGATACCAAATCTCTGCAGTAATGTTTCCAGGACCTGTAACAGATTCCTCACTCTGTACTCCAAGTACAAGTCATCAGTTAGATATCTGAGGTTTCCAGTTTTCATGTAAGTTTTATATTACTCCAGGCCATTCAAGAATAGAGGAAGCCACATCATGAATAATGCCTTCTCTGTATTTAGCTGAATCAATTCTAGATTATTTTCCCACTCATTTATCACGTTTTCCAGGAAATTAAAAGCCACTGGCCATTTCATTACACAAAATTGTGAGCTCTGACTACAGCTAAAAGTGAGGCAGAATTAATCTAAAAGTGGCCGGATCTGGATTTCACCTTTTCATTTCTTAAAAATCATCCTTGACATCACCAAAATGATGGTGTTATACTTGCTTGACCAAAAAAACAAAAAAGCAAGAGCATTAACAGTTAATTGTATATTTGGTACATTTCTACTTCTTATCTACATTAAGCACTACTTTACTTTGCAAAACCTTTGTTTTGCAAAATATTGTTTTTGAATTGTATTGAAATATTGTTTTTCTTTAGACAAAAACTGGAAAGAGACAGGTATATTACAGATGAAGAGGCAAAACAGATTTAATGTCAGTTCTAACAGCAGTATGGCAAACCAACCAAATATCCATATTCTTAATACATATTTCTTATACTGCCTCTCCTTTCCTAAAAAGATTTGATATATCAAATATACAGAACTGAAATATACAGAAGAAAACAGGAAATGTCTTTCAGATTAATGATTTGAAAAAACAGAGGTGAGAACTGAAGAACACAGCAAACTGGTAATTTCCAGAATCACAGCACCAGCAATGCCAAAACAGAAAAAGTATTTTGGTGTTTAGCAAGAAAATAAACACCCTATGCTAGGTTTTGAAATCAGTTTGTATCAGTGCTATTTTTGAGTGTATAGGAGTGTGCAAATTTATTAGAAAAAGCTGATTGTTCAATCAAACACAATTTGTTAAAACTCAAGGTGAGGCACTTCTTAGAGAAGTTATATTGCGTATATATACCTGCACTGTTTTTGGATACTACTACAAAACAATTGGACAGGCTTTTTAAAAAAACGTTTTTTAATAAATTCTGTGTCAGAAGCTACTCTTACAATTTTATTCTTCCTTTACTTACCAATGTAGACACCACTTTGAAAACGTAAAGCTGAAAACTGTTTTCAAATTGAATTTGATTTTCTCCCCTTATGCAACTTGTTACTTTGAGGGGAATATCTGTGAAAAAGGAGGCCAGTTTGTATAAGTGTGATGACCATGCCATGTCCTTAAGCTTTAAAGAAGAAAATATGCACTTAATTTCACCATCATTCCTCATGGGACTAATCCAATGGCTTTTTAAAGTCATTGGGGACACATTAACTTTAGCAAACTTTGAGGCAGGGCCTTTACAAAAGGCATGCACAACAGGTGAATTCTGAGTCTTATCAGTGAGCTATTCATAATGACAGGCAATTATAATTGTGTAGTACTAGAGGCACTCTGAAAAATAAGGAGTCACAGCCTTGCAGTTCTGGCCAATTCACTGAAGGGATATTACATCTTTAATTACTGAACTGACAATTGAAAAGACTTCAGCTGTACAAGAAGTCAGTCAATTATACCTGCTTGTTCTAAAAGATTTGCACACAACCATGTAGTATTGTGATAATAACTTGCTTCTTGACTAGCTAGCCAGAGGGTAATGTTTCTTGTGAATAACATTTTTTATGTAAAGAAATTAGGCTGAAAAAAAAAAATAAACACACATCAACACAAACATAGGTACATGTATTCAGGACAAGGGCTAGAAAGATTGCCATTTTCCAGTCAGGCAATAAAGCTATTAAAATTACAATATATTTCTTAGTACAGAGGTAGTAAAAATTTGCTGGTCTGTACCAGTAAACCAGAAAGGCTGCTCTTTGCTCTCAGTATCCTAGATGCTGAGTCTTCCTGCTGAACACAAGTTAGCATTAAGAATGTATTCATTTACCCAATTGCATGTCTCTCCAATAGTCTCTGAACAGGTATGGTTAACTTCCCAAGGAAGCGCTTGATGATCGGACGACTCTTGGCAAATTTGTCTTTAACCTCAATTTCCAGGACATCTGTTAGAAGTGCAACAAAAGAATATTTCTGGAAGGAAAGAACATATTTGACATCATATCAATACACCTTTATTCAGACAGAATGTACTTAATTACTACTAATGTGCAGTGCACTCCAAAAGCAATGACTGATGACAGCAGTTTTCACACGGCAAAATAACGACAACATCATTTATTAATGAATATATGCATATGTATTTAGCTTTTATATATATGTATATATATAATGCATATGTAATTAGCTTTTTACTGTTCCCCATTCCCTTTTGCTGTTCCTTAAGAAGAATTGCACAGTAAGAGACTGCACTGGATAAAAACACTTTCAGGGTCTATGTCAGAAAGTAGAACGCCATGTATCCTACTGCTTGCTTCTATTTGCAGAGGGGAAAGCAAAAAGAGAAGGAATCCTTGCTGTACTCTGTCAGGTCAATGCAGGAGGAAGGAAGTCAGTGCCTCACTCTAGGCTGTGCTCAGAAGAATTTCCCTCCCAACACCACGCTTTGCATTCATGTTTTGTATGCATGACAGGAGGTCAAAAGGGCAATGTGTATACAGCACATTCAGGAGCTGCACTACTAGAGGTGGAGAATTTTCTGTGGAGTTTTGCCCCAACATTGACAAATCCAGCAAACTCCAAGAGATCCTTGTCCCACACTTGGAGTCTTTAAACAATATGGTGCTAATTTACAGAAGATTCCTTGATGTCTGGTAAAACCATTCTTCCACCTTTCCCTACATGGGAATATTAACAGTTACTCTCTTCAGCTTTCATTTTCATGCATTTTGTGAGTACTAAATCTCCTAGATCTGTAATGCTCTGTCAAGTCTGCCCGAAGATGGCCAAAAGATTCAAAAGTGGTGCAGGTCAAATGTTAAGCAAGCATGTTGGCAGACACACACAGATACATACAGTGTGATGATACATTCCCTTGGGAAAACAAGCTTAGGAACACAAAATTTGTTTTGTCACCTAGATTTTAAGATATTCCAAATAAACAAGCAAAGTATGGCACAACCTACTCAGAAAAAAACAAGGTCATCTGGTTATATTTTTACTATCTGCCACCTTTATGACCTCTGAGCAAACCACAACCTGTGCACAATGCCTAATACACATGTGGTTAGGTAGTCAAAGACATATTGAACAAGGAACAATAGGAGAAATAGCTCTTCAGTTCAGCTGTAGGCATCAGATAGACATCTTCAAAAAAACCAATTAAACAGGAATAAAATCCCTTCCTCATGCTGGGCAACTGTCACAACTGGGTTCTTCTGATAAACACAACTTAAAAATGTGTCACTCTCAGTTTGCTATAATATTGCAAATTACTTTGCAGAAAGTATTAGGTGTAAAACAGGATCAATCCTGCACCACTAGGACAGAATATGTAATGGGATCATAACTGCTGTTGTCAGAGCATTGCTACAGGGAAGATCCAGCAGCTAAAGCAAGCTGATACAATGTGTGCACCAGTGAACATTATCTCTTTTCTAATAAGCTTCAAAGCCAAGCAGAACTGGAGGTGGAAAAAAAAGGGGAGAAAAAAAAGAGTAATTTTTCTTTCTAGCTACCAGATAGATGGACAGACAGAAAGCTGAAGAATCAGTGTAGAGATCCAAACTTTGATTTTTTGAAAGATTTTAAGACTATTCACGTCTACAGTCTTTCTCACAACCAAGCACCCCAGTGCTAATGCTGGCCCTGCTCAGTTCTGCTTTACTGCTTGTTTGCTTTATAATTTGTGGAAACATTTCCCAAAGCCTACTCAGTTTTCATCTTCCTAAAGAATACATTAACATTCACCACAGTACAGGCTTGCCAGTCCTGAAAGGGCTATGGATGTATGTCAGCAGTTTCACTTTGCCACATAAACATTTATCTTCAACAGCACAGACTTAGCTCTCACGCATTCAATGACAGTTGTGGGACTGATTTCCTTCCATGGGATCTGCACAGTTTACCCAATACAAACATGTTTGGCAAACTGGCTTGTGCCATACTACCTGTTTGCCCCCTTGCTGAGTGCTGCTCTAACACCTTCCTGGGTTTTCCTTCCTGCAAGGTGTAGCTTGCAGGGGCTACATCAAAGAGCATCCCCTCAACCTGACAAAACTGAAAATTTGTCACCTGCTACACACCACAAAAACAACATTTCCAAATGAACAATTGTTGCAATCGCTGAGGATAAATGTTCATGTAGTGTAACTTCTCTTAAAGAGTCTTCTCACAACATATTATCCAACTTTAATTAATTTATTTTTGCCATTTCAAGAAATCTACAGAGTGGCTAAGTGAGTTTGGCATTTCTTAGCAGAAAAGGGAATGAAAACCTGCCAGCAGCTTAAATACCCAGCTTTAATATGCAGATAACTGTTTCTATCCACCAACTGGGTTCCTAAAATTACTAGAATTTCTGTGTCACTTTAAATAACTAGCTACAAAATAGGCTCACGGCTTTCAGAAAGTAAGGCCTAATGCATGAGGAGAAAATACAAGCGTGGTACACTGCATGAGCTGGCAGACAGCTCTCAAAAGGGATACATTACCTCTCTGTGCCAAACAGGATTAGTTGTATTACTGATGATAGTCGACCTTCTTTCCTGGCCATGGTGAGCAAACGTAGGAAATGTACTTTTCTTGCCTGGCTGAATGGACATCTTTAGATAAGGATCAGGGTTGAAGAACATGCCTTTTTTAAGTCCAGCTGCTCTAATATCTATAAAGCAAAACAAGAAGGAAGGAAAACGGAACTGAGTAAATTAAAGCTAGTTCACAAAGTAGTGTATTCCTAAAATATTACCCAGGAAATCAATTCACCATAGATTACTAAATAAAGCAACTTAAAAATACTCACACATTAACGGGATCCAGAGTACGGCAGGAAATCAAGTGTTTTCCCAAAAGAATATAAGGAAGAAAGGTATCAACATCCTCATTTACATTTAAGCCTCCAGTTATTTGTAAAACAAAAAGCATAAACTTACAGCTCACCTACAAATCCTTTTCTCAGGAAGGTATCTGAGGTATTTCCACTCAAAGAAAGAAAAGAAAACCCAACAGAAACAGCCCAAAATGAATCTCACAGTACTTGTTTTGTTTCTGGGTGAGGAGAGATTAAAACACTGTATGGGGAGGTAATGCAGTGAACAGACACTTTCCAAAAGTTCAGTTTTTAATAAATGTAACTTACCAAGTCTGCTCTGGACTATGATGCAATTTTCTCCCAACAGAGCAGATAATCCATCTCACATAAAAGGAGGCAAAGTTTTCTGAAAAGGCTTCTTTCTTCCTAGGGAAACCTCAGTACTGCAGCCCTCACAACTTACAATAATAAATAATAATTTCCTCAGGACCATGTTGTCATGACTAAGGACTTCAGTGACAGTGCAAGCTTCAGCAGCAACAAGAAAAAGTACTTTTTAATATAATTTTAATTTAGTTAGATTTTAAACTTAACTGTAAAATATTTCTCTGTTTCTCTGCAGGTTTGCTGAAGCACAAGAATTGTGTCGTTTTCCATTAAGTACACCAGTATGCTGCATGCAGCAATGAAACTGGCACATACAGTTTATACATGCAGGCAGAATTCCCTGCTTTAAAATTAAATGCCATGCCTTGGATTTGGGTTTAAAAAAAAAAAAAAAAAAAAAAAAAAAAAAAATCCCACACAATATTCAGAATTAAGCCACACAGCAGAAACAAGATGAAATAAAATTCATGTGCAAATGACAATGCAAACAACCCAGAAACATTACAGGACAAATGTCACAAGCCCAGCAGTCAATATCCCTTTCAAAATGACTCCTTGGGCAGAATCACAACTGACTATTAAACAAAACAGGTTTTTCAGATCCACAAAGCAATTACTTGAACAGTCCACTATGTGAGTCTGTACATCCTATCAGCTCTCTCTCAGGTAACTGCTGAAAGGGCACTTCAAAAAGCAGTGGATTTTTTCTGCTCTACCTCTGCAATCTCTACACATTTTTATTGTCAGCTCTTCAAGTTTCAGAAGCAAATTTCATCTGCCTTTGCTCAAGTTGAATATGCTTCTGTCTCACACAAGATTTCCCTGGAATAAAGTGCTAATCAAAACAAGTGAAGCTGGTAGACTGCACCCCTACAGCTATTTCACTGTAGTGACAGCTTAGCGCTGTTACAAGTGAAAATTTTTCCCTTTCCAAACCACCATTTGCAGCTATTTCTTTTTTCAAAGTGATGGAAGCCAGACTGCATTTTAGTTAGAAGTTATGTTTTCCATTCTTCAATCTGAGAGGAACTGTCCCTTGTGCAAACTGGAAATCTTCCTAAATTTTCCATGCTAGGATCTATCAAATTCATTTCTTTCACTCCTGGAGATCCATGATTCTGGCTAGTTTTCAACAAACAGAAGTTCTAAAGAAATGACATCTTTGAAGCCACTAGAGTGTGCTCCTACAGAGGCTAATGAAGAAAAGTATTCCATCTTTAATATTATTTAGAACAGCAATTTACTTTTTTTTAAATAATGATTTGTAAAACACAGAGAAGTGTTGGGTTTTACCTGATAGGGTAAAGCTGACCAACTTCCTAGAGTGCTGGGCTCCAGAAGCACCTTCATCCGTGCCTTCTACTCCCATCTGAAGAGGAGAAAAAAGAAATGTAACACAGAAGTTTTCATCTGCTTTGTACATGCCTGAGGACAGTAACACAATTTCAAGGCACTATGCTAGGGAAGGATCTCACCAAATACTGCCTCATTACCACAGACAGGCTCAGCCATAGCATTAGTCTACAGCAAAATATCTATTATTTATATCAGACTGCTAATATACCAGTAGCCCAAATCTTCCAAAGAGAACATGTACAGGCATTATAATACACATGCAGACAGTATTAATCAGAGAAAACATGTGTCTTTTACAGCTTTTGCCTTTGTAAAATAACAAACAACAGTATGGATTCGTAATACATGTCAAAGCACTGAGCTGTCCAGTGCCAGCATATGCAACTTTTGTCACTTTCCACAAATGGATAATTTTGTGCAACAAAAAAACCCAAAGAGATCAAAGAGAGACTAAAAAAGCTTTCAGTTCTATTAACAAAAGCTCCTTTTAAACAGAAAAGCGCATCAGACATCTAAATATAAATGTGGTCTAAAAGCTTATGCTTCACAGATTTTGAGGTTTGGTTTCCACTGAAATCCCTCATTAGGTAAAGCACTACTTCAGAATAAAAGTTTCTCATGCATTAATGTCTGTCTCTTTCAACTAGCAGAAGGATTTGTCTTTCAAGACAGAGGAGATGTGCATCCAGCCAAATAATCTATCACAGAGACATCAATGGAGAGATATTTGAAGACAAACGGTTCCCTGGACAGGCACTGCACTCACTCCCAGACAGGAGAGGTGACACAGAAAAAGTTGGAGCCAAACACAGCACTGAGGGATTAATACCAGTGATAGAACAGGGTCTAATCTATTCAATGATGAAAATAAGCTGAATACAAACAGGCACACCTGTGAGCATACATGAAGAATGTGAAGCAGCCCTGAGCAGCTGAGCAGTGGTTTGAAGTCACCAGATGGATAAATGACTGGAGCAATGATAGCCACAGGGAAGCCACTTTGCATTCATCAAACACATAATCCTTCCTTTTTATATTGCTTTAAGCTACTTAATAATATAATTTCAAATACTTCCCACGACGATCGGCAAGCACATTGGAATTTCCTTGGAATTAGCAAGTATGTGGGTTTCTTCAGACAAAGTAATGATGAAACAGCCATGATACTGGGGCCTGACATCCCCTTGGGCCTCAGAAGTCTTGTGAGGGGACACTCTGCCAGCAAGCACCTGTCAGCCAGTTCATTCCCTTCCCTCACTGCTGGCTTCATGGGCACTTCCCACCTCTCAGGGCAAGACAAGTCTCGTCAGAGTGCTCAGAATTATCCCTTTTCTACGCAGCATGACATTATTGTGCCAGAGATTTTCTATGGACGCGTAAGCAGCAACAGGTGCTAGCAAAATTATGAAGGCATCAAAAGCAATGGGTTAATTCCAGCTGGATCAGTATCCCCTTGTCTACGGACAGATACCATGGAAGCAGTGAGAGGTGTATCCCACTGTGATAGTGATGCTGTCCAGACCAGCCACAGGAATGCTACGTATTCCAGTTTCCTCTTTTGGGCTTATTTCAGCATGTTAAAAATGTTACTCAACAAAAAGGCCTTCCCCACTCTGTACCTATTTTTCTGCTACAAGTCGGACTTCATTTGAATAATATAATTCTTATTGCTAATCATAATTTCACATTATAGAAAATAGAATTTACCCAGAACTCAGCTATGATAACATGGTGACAAGTGTTCCCCAGCACTTCCATGACTTTTCTATATAACCTCTTCCTGTTCCATTATGATCTAAACAGCAGTGTTAACTCTTCTGCGCCAAATGAAAAACTTCATCCCAGCACACACACACGCAGAATTTTGCAGCAAAAAGGCCATGTCATCTGGTGGAACACAGTCTTAATGCTCCATCAGGCCTTCTATCTCCCTTGAGCCAAAATAACACAATAGAATGTTAGCTGCTTATCCAAAAATATGATAGACTGAAATACCTGGTGTGATACACCACAGTATGAGAAAATCCAGTAAGCAAGGAATTTATTGCACCACAAAAAAGGGGAGCGAGCACACCACGTCTCTTACCACTTCCTCAAACAACATTTCTCTAAGAACAGACAGAACCAGTACCAAGAGAACCCAGTGATCTTTACTGCACAGTGCTTAAGTTCAACACCAAAACCATGGAAATGCAGTAAGGTTTTAATGGTTAACAATAGGTTTACTTACACGTAACTAACTCAGTATGACATTTCTAGGAAGTATCATCTAAACTGTCATACATCATTCTCATCAGGAAAACTTAACAGCTCACTATTTCTGGAAGTCGGCACTGTTAACACCAACAAAAATGTTTATATAAAATTACCCCTTCTAGCAGGCGTGTGAATTCTGTACAATACCAGGACCCTGCATTACCTTTCAAAGGTAAGAAATTTAAACAGCAACAGCTGGTATAAGCCTTCAAGAATTACCATAACTCTGAAAGACAGATCTCCAGGTAGCTACCGAATAATTAAATGCATACTCAGAAGTTCAGATGTCCTTTTGTTCAATGAATCTCAATACTGGTGGATAACATGATAGGGTCAAGAAAATACGAAAGTTCAACTGGTTTCTCCACTCAGTATAATCACTCTACTTCTCAGTAACAATATAGTGCAGCATGCAGCCCATTCTAAGGGTTATTTTGAGATGCATTTTTTCCCTCTTGCTCAAAATCAGACTACCTTACTGCCCTTAGTTTATAAATTGGTATTAAAGACAGTAGCTGTCAGGCTCATTAACTATGACACATTTTCTCCTGTAAACTATCAAGTCTGTATTCATCTGTGAAACTGTTACTCATAGTGAGACCTGACAAAGATCTGAAAAGTAAATGATGCTATCACCTAGGTTTGTAATTCTAACAGAAAACCCCCACGCATTTGGTATATTAAGACATAAAGTTTCGTATAGCACATTTCATGTCAGATAACCATTGCATGAACTTGTATATAATACACAACACTGAAAAAGCACAACTTCAGAATGAACACTATTTAGTCTGAGCAACTTCTGCTTTACTGCATCTTCAACACCGCAGTTTTCAGGACACCACCCTGACAGTTGGGATCTGAAATATTTGGCGGCTAACAACAACGAATCAAATGCACTGTGAAACTTGCTGAAGTTTAGCTGAAGAGCTAACCTACTACATAAATTACTTGCAGCAAAAGCACCATGGTACAAGTTTGGAAGCCTTTTCTGCCACTGCTTTAGTATCCACTGATACTTAAAACAACTAAAAAGACTCCTCAAAAATTTAAACAAGTCTCATAACACAAACACAGCAAAACAATACTTCTTGATAATCAGGGAATTACTAAATTTCAATGGTATAAGAACACTCGAAGAATTCAGAAATTTTTGCAGGAGCAGAATTTTGTCCAGTTTCATTTATACTAACAATTGCTACCACTGCAACAGTTTCATACCAAACATTATGAAATATTTGAGAAATAGGAAGAAATGGAGACTCTGGACATGGTTTCAGTTATATAATCAGTGTGGAAAATTTCTATTATGGTGTTAAACTACAGAAAACTCTACGTAGCAAAAAATGGAACACAAGCCAAGTCAAATTCTTAGCATAAAAGATTTCAGTTAAGCCCACTGACTTTTTACTGTAATTATATTATGAGCAATATAAAACCACAAAAAGCACTTTCCATTTTTTATAGTTTTTGCAAGGCAACACATTTTTTTGAAAAATAATTGCTGTCAATAGTAAAAATAGGAGACATGTTGATAGGTTGCTCTGACAGTTAACACTGTCATTTATAAAACCTATCATTAAATCATCTACAAATACAATGAACAAATAGGCTAAACTCACCATCACAGCAGGGTTTTTCACAGTGATACATGGAGTAGTAGCTCGGAGGGCTCCACTAACACCATGATAGTATTTAAAACAGATCTTTATTTCAGCTGAAAAGAAAACAAAAACCACATTGAATACTTCAGGACTGACCCAAGGCAAAAGAGACAGAAGGATCCATCACTCAGTGACCTATCTTCAGAAATACTCCAAGAGGAAATTAAAGATAGAGCTGCTGGTTATATTATATCCTTGTTGTGTGTTGGGTCTTTGTGTTACTTAACAGACAAAAATGATTACTTACCTAATTATGCAATTTGTATTTCTTCTACTACATCATCAGCCCTGGAAAAGGCATACTGGGACATTTGCTATTAGAATGATTTTGTAGAGCTTTGGAGGAACGTGACACATATCTGAAGGAAGCTGGAATCACTTTATATGTCAGAACACAGGAAAGGTAAATGCTGCACCATGTTTCTGGTCCCACTGATTAAAGTTTTGTTTGCTAAACTGCATTTACTGCAAACAAAAGAGTATTATGTTTAACTGAAGCCTGACCTCCCCTGCAGTTCCTCTGCATTCTTCCAACCAAGCAGAACAGCTATAATTATGGCTGTCCTTGATCCTGTGGGATTTTCCCTATCTGGAACAATGTCTGTTTTCCTTCTCCATTGGGATAACTCTTCTGTGTAAGGCTGATGAGGGTTCTACCTCTGGGTACAGAGATGGCCACAGGCAGGCAGGATTGGCCAAAGGCAGGCAGGAATTACAGCAGCCAGTTCAGACAGAGGATGTGTATGAAAGTCTTGGCAGCTCAATTCCTCTGCTTGGTTTAACAATATGTCAGCTGTCTTGAAGTACAAAACCACAGAGTTTTGGATAAGATTTTGAGACATATATGCCATGATTCCTTGAGGGTTGAGGTATTTCATCACTGCAAGATAAAATACCCACTTATCCCTATTCAGAAACCCACCCAGAAAGCCTGCTCACCCAAAAAGGATTATTTATTTTTAAATTTGCTGCAGTTACAGATCAACATTTATTTACTATCTTCCTCCCAGAACAAAGAGGAGACACCTCAGAACAACCCTTCAAAGGAAAGTGTCTGGCTGACAGTGCCTCCAGGGAATCAGAAGGTGGAGAAGCTGCTGAGCCCACTTCCTCCTCCTCCTCACAGATGAGTTCACACACACAGACAAAACATGCTCTATTTACCACAAGCTTTATAGCAAAATTCAAAATGCAGACAGGACTTCTGATCACCTACAAAGGTTTATGAAACCTAAAACTCATCAAGCAGGACTATGGGTTAATTTCTTCCTGAACTGAGTAATTCTGCTTACCCACCAACAATGCTTATATCCAGGACACACAAGAATTTCTAGCTCACATAAAATCAGAGGTTTTGCACTTGCAAAATCTGGGAGGATTTATACCAAGCACTGGACTTTCCATATCATAAAATGCACATACTAAGTAACAAGAACTCTAGTCTGAGCAGCTCTTAATCACACTGAGAACACATTATGGCTACATGAGAGCATGGTTAAGACACTGTACTATTCCACTAAGACTTCTAATTTCCAGCTATATTGCTTACTTTAATTGCACTGCTAACTTTTATTGCAACCTATTTCAGAGAGTTTCTGGAACTGCTGTTTATCCAGTCTGTTGTGACTATCTCCTTTTAATTCACCACTTTTGAACAGAATCTAGCAATGGAAAGGTTACCAGCTGCTGGTTCTATCCACAGACAATCCATAATGTGATGGTGGACACATACTCTCACTATACTGACAAGTACATTTATATAAAGGCTGAAATGCAATACTACAAGTTTTGCATCCTTCTATTTCTTTCTCTCAATGACTTGTGTATGTATACAGTATTTCTTCAATACCTGTATATGGCAGGTGATAGAACAATGCTTGATTCAAGAAATGGATCTGACAATTACTTTCAGATACACTAAACTGAAAAAAACCCCAAACAACAAGAAGACCAAACTTCAGGACTTATTGCTAGAAATAATCAGAAAAAGCAGAGCACTTAAAAACATGACATGGAGAATTTTTCTCCCACTTGCCAGCAGAAGCCACACTGATTCAGTTTGGGCTTTATACAGCACTGTATTCACATGTGTATTTAGAGGAATGGAAGATCTGCTATTAGCACTGTGTCAGTGGCATTAATACAAGAGCAGCTGTGCTTGAAATTCAGCACAAAATTGAAAAATGGGATACCCACCATATGCACACAGATGTCAAAATGAACATGGATTTGCAAGACTGGATCTTATACACAGCAACAATACAAACACTTCACAGGATAAGAGACACCCAAGTGGGTTTTTTCTTGGCTAATAACGCTAGAAATGGCAGTTATGCTAACAGGAGAAGGAATCTCAGAGGAACCCTGCAAGTTCAAAGCAGCTGAGGATGTAGCTTTCTGACATGTCTTTTGCTGTGCTATCAAGAAAAAAATCTTGATTAGAAGAGGTTATTCTTGATGACTGATGGATTCCTGACCTCTAGATATATTGAAAACAATATCTGCAGCTGTTCCTGATAGTTACAGGTGGTGTGCTGAGGTGTGTTCTAAGGCCCCATAAACTCAGCAGCAGTAAGTTCAATTATCTGCAAACAGAACTTGAATAGTTTGAGAAATGAGTTCAATACCTTATTAACACATATGTTTGCTCTGAACTATTCCATACTCTAAATGCATCACCCTTCCTCCAAGGAAGTTTTTTTTTCCTGAACCACTTGGGAGAGAGGCCGTATGGATTTGCTTTCTAGGGGGACTCCATTCAGAGGTTTCTTCCCAAATTTGCCCTAAACCAGGGCTCACCTACAGAGTTTTCCCAGTTTCTTTAACTTCTCCTGCCACCTTGTTTTTATGTGTTGCCTTCAGGGGAAAACCGGCACTTGTCTTTTTTCTTTCCTACTTATTCTTTCTCAACGGGTTAATGAGATTGCTTTGCACAGGATCCCTAATGAAAATATTAAGAGTAAAGCCAGCAAAGGAGAGACATCTGTACCTGACCACAGGACCATTTGCTGTATCATTAAAGAAAATAAGATGTTTCAGAACACAAAAGAATTTTCATTCATGGAAAAAATCAATGTATTTTTGATACGACACATGCCCTCTCATAATTGACATTCCTCCAGACATCATACAGACCACAATAAATTCTTTCTTTATTTAAAAATAAGCCAAAAATTATATTGGGGAATCTATGATTCTTTCAAAGTTATCAGATGACCATATAAAAAGTGATATATATGTTAATTAATCAGAAAACTCTGTGAAACCATGATCCCCTTCTTTTAAAGCTAATAGCTGTTACTGTTTCATAGCCATAGTCTTAAAACTCAGGACCATTACACAAAAATGTTGGAATCAGTAAAGGTTTCTGGGACTCAAACATTGACATTTGAATTTCAAAAGAACACCTGCATGAAATTATAGTGCTCTTACCTCTATGGACCATATATTTTTGCCTCTTCAATAATAAAGGGATCAGCTTACACTAAATAACAGCTTGGGTTTAAAACATCACTAATTCCCCAAAGTTCCTCACTAACTGCTTTTCTACTGCCTTTAATACTTTACCTTTCCCATCAAAAGAATGCTTTATGAAAGAAAGATACTAAGAATACATAAATACACAAGCATAATCCTAGGAGAATGCATTCTTTCCAGGAGACAGATAATGCAGGTGTGTTTGCTGTAAGAACAGCTTGCTCCAGACAGACCCCAGTCAAACAAAACACCAGTATCAGAGGTGGAATCATCTCCACTGGGAGGGGCTAAGCAGACACATCTTCAAAAGGAAGTCAAATCTGAGCTGGGTTACAACAGTCTGTGGAGCAAAAGAGTGCTCCCAGTTCACTGTATGGAACCTGCACAGCAGCTAAAACTTCCTGGCCACTGCAGCTGAGTGCCCAGAAGGTACTTGGGCTGAATCCATGGCTCTCTGCAGATAGAAACATATGTCCTCCAACATTCACCGAGGAAAAAGCTGACAGCACAGTAAGTCATTGGAAAAATATGAGAGCATGTTCTGCAAAACTTATTTAAGAAAACTAGAACAAATGAAGTCACTCACATTCACGCTTTACAAAGCTATAAAGGGAGATGCACTCCCTGCAAAAGCAACTGTGTTAAATCCAATTTTTTCCTGTCTGAACCTGATAGACAACTGCAGAAATTTAGTAGTGCTTTGCATGTCCTGCCAGTTGAACTTTTTCATAGCGTGTCAGTTCAGTGAACTCAACATTTCTGTTTGGACATTTAGCATTCTCTTCTCTGCATCACTTTCAGCATGTGCATTTTTGATTACTTCCTACTGGGCAGTAAGGAAACACAGCAGCAGAATGCAAGGGCCAAAGCTGGCAGCCCCCAGGTACTTGCCATCTCTCTCAGCAGGAGTATCACAGAATTTATTTTACAGGAACATTAGGCAAACCACCTACAAAGTGACTTACAGAAAGCTTTTTTAGCTGAAGTAGGATCAATAACAGAAAATGCTTATGTCCCAGTGGTCTTTTCATCTAACCTGCTCCAAAAGGAATGTGGACAAATGCTTGTTCAGGTAACAGAGCCTCCCTATCCCTGTCAGCCCCACTCACCTTGCTGTCACCAGAGATTCTTATTTACAGTCATAAGCACTGACTATTATGCTCAAGTTTTGCAAAGCATTTAATTATAATCTAACCTTTAAAACAAAACACTGGGGTATTATGTGATTAAGGAAGTCAACAAAGCCTGCCACAAATGTAAAAAATACAAGACTTGATCCTGTTTCAGTTATTTGTGATACTTAAAAATAGCTGTTAAGAGACAAAATAAAAAACCAGTAGAAGAATAATACAAGTATTTCTAACTCAGTGAATACACTATAAATAGAGAAGGGACAATAACCATGAGTCCCCAGACAGACCCTGAAAGGGCGCTGGTTGCAGGGCACTGCACAGATGAATGTTCCAAGCTCAGAACAATTCCATGTGAGAAAACCATGACCTTTACAGAATTTAACTGGTAAAATTTTAAATGGTAAAAGTATAAAGACTGGATACAAATAATGAATTACATTCACAGAACATTCATTAACATTGACCATTATGGTCAAAAACATTACAAGAACTAAACTCTGTTCATACTCTAGTTACAAGCAGCCCTTAAAAGCTAAAAGTATATAAAGTTCAATTATTAAAATGGTATTTTTTCCCTTCGATCTCTATCAGCTTTTAACAAAAAAGAGAGCTGGCAGTCTGCCTGGCTAGCTACAAAGTAAGGCAATTTCAGTCTTAACACACTCTTTTTGCAAGTTATCATTTCACAGAAATAGGGACTGAATATCAAGAACTGCACATAAAATCTCACTTTTAGCATGATACCAGTGCAATGTAAAGACTTACATTACCACATTTTTAAAATATACTTCATAGTCTACTCATGTTCTTTCTCATGGGGGATGAACAGATCAAGAGCTGCCCTGCTGAGAAGGTTTTGGAGGAGCTGGTGGAGGGGAGGCTGGACATGACCCAGCAATGGGCACTCACAGCCCAGAAAGCCAAACGTGTCCTGAGCTGCATCCAAACCCCGTGGGCAGCAGGGCCAGGCTGGGGATTCTGCCCCTCTGCCCCTCTGAGATCCCACCTGGAATACTGCATGCAGCTCTGGGGGCCCCAGCACAGGAGGGACAGGGACCTGGTGGAGTGAGTCCAGAGGAGACCACCAAGAGATCAGAGGAAAGGAAAACCTCTCCTATGAAGACAGGCTGAGAGAGTTGGGTTTGCTCAGCCTGGAGAAGAAAAAGCTCTGAGGAGAACTCACAGCAGCCATTCAGTACTTGAAGGGAGCTTATCAAAAAGATAATGACAAGATTTTTATTATAGGGTAATGGTTTTAAACTAAAAAACGGTAGATTTAGATTAGACATAAGGATGAAACTACACAGTGAGGATGGGGAAATGCTGGCACAGGTTGCCCAGAGAGGTGGTAGGTGCCCAATCCCTGGAAGCACTCAAGATCAGGTTTGGACAGGGCTCTGAGCAAACTGACCTATTGAAGATGCTCCTGCTCATCACAGGGGGGTTCGACTACAGACCTTTAAAGGTCCCTTCCAACTCAAACTATTCTGTGGTTCTATGCCACAAACAAGATTTTAGTTCAAAACACACTGCATCTGTGCAGTCACTGCATCCAAGTATCGCAGTGTGGCACCAGAAGTAATTTAACCACAAACATCCCAGGGGGGATTTGGAAATGATTGATGTGACAAGACTGGCAGTCTCTGGATGAATCCCAACAGCTGCCACTATGGATTATTGCTCACAACATAAAGCCATAGCACTGGTAAAGAAAATATATGCAAATCAATATATTTCTATTCTACTGACAGTAATGACTGTGACATCAAAGGGTATAAATAACAACAAAGACAGGTAAAGTAGGTGAAGGTGCTTCTTGTGGACACTTTTTTATTAACATTCATGGGGCCATGACTGTAATTTATAAATATAAGACCAACACAGTCTTAAAGCAGGCTCTCAGCCTAAGCCCATGCTAATAAACCAGGCAGGACCATGGTAAAGGATCAAGACTGAGCACATGACCATCCATACTGCTGAACTGTGACCACCCCCCTGTTTTACCTACTAGAACACGTACAGCTTTTAACTTCTGGGCTCGTTGTATATGGAAGTGCATAAGCACCAGTTACATGCTCCACAGCAGTGACTGTCCTGTGCTGAATCTCCCTGCCATGGCTTCTCCATCATGACCTCTCCTTCCCCATATTGCAGAAACCTGGAAGCTGCAGATTATGACTGAGTAGCAGCTGTTACCAACTAGTCACAGATAAAATTCAGGCTTCTTCTCACGTGTTTATTCTATCACCGGCCTTCCCATGGATCATTTCACTCCATCTTTTCCATCTTTCTGTTACCTCTCTTCTCCATATGGAATAGCATCATCATCCACTCTGTTTCCAGCACAGTGCCCCAAAGGGAGCCCTTTCCCTCCCAAGCTCACAGACTGCTATACCCAGAGAAACCCTGGCCATCTGAAATCACCACAGGGGCAACTGAAACCTCTCCTGCACCAGAGAGTAAAGGCCCCAATGTACTTAGTGACCTGAACAGCCTGATGACCATACCAGATGCAAAAGCATTAAGCTGTGTTGCACTTTCCCACTACTGCCACCTATTTAGGATAATACTCCTTGAACTTGTTTCCTTCTACAGGAGGATGAAAATTGTAGAGCTGGGTTTAGCAATCCTTCTGTAGTTGACACAGCAAAAAAAACTGACGGAGCCACGTAGTGAGTCACTGTTTTCCTTCGCTCACATTTTAGCAAGCCTCAGAGCAGGATGTTTGAAAGCCACCTCTGCGATGTGAGGAAACAGCATATCAGGCATATTGATCCTCAAACTCACCTTCTTGAATGTCTAAAATGACTGAATTCCCTTTCATGCCTACAAAGCACTTTTGCTCCTTCCCCAGGGAAAAGCAAGAGGAAAACCTGCCTCTGTATTGGCTGGCTCTGCAGTTCAGAGCCACTCACATTGTCTCGAGGTGACATCTTAAGGACACTGGCTGTCCGTGATGGTGAGGTGGACTTGGTATTTTACAAATATTTTCTTTCTCCTCTGCATAATATTTCCTCTCTCCCCTTCCTCAGCTACTGCCCTCAGAGGCTGCTTGTTTTTCTGGAATACATTAAGTTCATTTCTCTTTATTTCATTGTTGATTCCTTTGATTCTCTCTTCCAGGGCAGAGCCTACAGAATTTTTGTGTTGATTTTTGTCCGAGGCAAATAGAGTTTTCTTTGATCATCCTTGTTTTGCTAATTTTGGATGCTTTGAGTGGAATTAATGTCTGGTTTTAGTACAAAGAGGAGACTCTCCCCTCCCTTCTTTCTGCAGGTTGCTTGATCTGAATAGAGCAGATAGCAAACTATGCCTTTACGTGTTACTTTCTTGGAAAAATAGGAGATATTGAATCCCTAGGGAGGGATTTTTAAGAGGAATAAATTAAGTGATCTTAACACTGAGTTACAAGAATGTAGACACACAGTAATGCAAAATTCATAGAAATGTTTATCCAAGCCTACCTTTAAACATAAGCATAAATTTGAGAGACCTTGGTGAAACTATAAATAAATTTACAATTATGCTCATGGAAAAACAGCTTCCCAAATTATGGCATAAGATATTTTTCTTAAAAGATACAAATCTTTTTGCAGAAGGAGTCTGAGGCCTAACCCAGCTGACTCCCACTGATTAACATTAATGCAATTAAAATGGAAATACTCCTTCTGCAAGAGATTTGTTTGCATATGGCTCATTAGCAATGCTATAATTCTCTGCACTTTGCTCTCCAGAGATGTTACTAGTGAACAGATACGTATTGTCCCTAGGCTCTGACACTGCCAGGGAAAACCCACAATCAGAGTCTTTGGTGTAAGCGCATGCTAACTGAGCACAACGCATTATCCAACATTAGCAACTTACATTCCTTTTCTTCCCAAAAAGACAAGTCAAAACTTTAGGCCAGTTTTGAGTGTAAATCCTAAAGGATTATTGTAGTTACTTAGCATAACTCTATTAATGAGCATCATCGGTTCTCATTGCCAGAGCAGGTTCAATGCTTCTCAGGCTTGCAGAAAACATTCCCTTTCTCTCCTTGAGCAGAGCAGGAAACCTGCAATCATGTAGGTATCACAGTACATAGATGGCAATTAAGTACTGACCCCCTCTACTTGGTACTGGTGAGGAATACTCTGTCTAGTTTTGGGTCCATGGATTCAAGAGAATGGAGAAAATGAAGAGTAAAGAGCAGAGGGCTACAAAGGTGGTTGGGATGGACAAAATGTGACATACGATAAGAGGCTAAAGGAGCTGGCCCTGTTTAGTCTGGTGAAGAGGAAGGAGGTTAAGGCAAGACAAATGTTACTATCGCTACTCTTTCCAGTTCTATCAGAGATTTTAAAAGGGGCAATGACCCCAAATTTAAGCTATAATCATTCATATTGGATGTCACAGAAATCATTTTAGCTGGGACAATACTGCAGCACTAGAACAAGTTACCTGCAGCATCCACAAAATCTTTGTCCTTGAAAGCTTTCAATAAAATCCACACTTAAGCAGGTCAGGTGCTGGTCCCAGTTGAGAGCAGACTGGATACAACGAGTATTCCTATACTGTGGTGAGTCTCCAATTGAGTTTAAATTGATCCACTTACACATTTTGTTCACGCTGATCCCCCAGACGTTACCGCCTTATGGATCTGCTGCTTTAAAAATTCAGACACGCTGCTAATGGTCTGCTGAATGTCATTACTGTGAAGAGTAAATATGATAAACCATGCGTACCATGACCTCTATCTCATATATTCTGCCTCTTAGCAAAGGCATTTCTAAATGTAAGAAATCTACAAATGGAGAGCTCTTCCCCAAAATACCTTAGATTTAATAATCTGGCATACATCTACTGATAATGTTAGACTCTTCATTTGTCTCTCCCTCATGCTATGGCAGCAGCATCATGTGCAGTGCTATACTGAGAGACAAACAGAAGAAGGAGGTTAGCAGGGGAGCTAAGTCTGGATGTGTGGCTGGCACAGGCTGGGCAGTGACAGGTCTGCAGAGCGTGGTAAGAACCCCAAGAGCACCGCTCTTCCCACAGCCAGCCTGGCACTGCACTGCAGTGACACCACGGCTGTACCTGAAGGGTGCTGCGTTAGCCCCTTCTGTGATTTAGTGAGCTGAGGAATGGAAAAGTAAAAGAAAAGAGCAGCTGCCTTTAGTTGCATCAGTGTTGCTTCACCACCTGTAATTTGCACAGAAAAGCCTTGCTAAGCAAACATGGCCACAGATCTTTGGAGACCTCTCGTTTAAGAAGTGGATTCAGAAATTCAGTAAAGTGTTTCAGCGCAGTTTTTGGCCTCTCACTCAAAACACAAGTGTCTCTGGTGACATATTTTATCTACCATACTATGTGCTATAGCAACATATGCTCATAAACAGTCCTTTTACAGTTCTCAGCTGCTGCACAATTGCTTGTCTCTTGTTCATTGTATGGCAGCAGAGCTGTTTGTTAGTGAAGCTCACCATGACCAAAGAACACACATCCTGCACTTCCTTTCAGCTGACTGTGATGTGCAGTTAGTTGCAAAGTGCTAAGTCAGCTGCAGGTGATTTTAAGTTCAAACTAATAGTTCTTGAAGCATTAGTTTTGGTTACTTACCTGAACTGGAAGTACTATTCAAGAGCCTCATCTCTCAATATACTGTGGAGCAACACATAACCAGCTAAAAGACACAAACATCTTTGAATTCAAACTGCCCGTATTGGCAACAATACTGATGGAGTTTATGTACAAGAGAGATGAGGCAATGAACTTTACTAACAGACATTTTAATCTGCTTTAATATATCACTGTCTTTAGCACCCAGGAAGTTAATTATCTTTATTATTTTCTTGAGCATTGTCTTCAGTTCAATTATTGTAATGTAATGAACTCCTGAAATGGAATTTAATTTTATCCTCTTTAGGCTTTTTTTTTTTTTTTGAGAAGCATGTTGTGTAACACATAGGGCAACTTGGCAAGATTCAATGATGACTTCTAGAAATAGGAAGCTTTAATATATATTTTTAGTACAGGGTATACAACACCTCTTGAAATATATGTATTACTGTTCTTTCAGTTAATTAGAATAAAAATTCCTGGCAAGACCTACAGTAAGCAGCACTGCAGTGCTTTACTTCGCTGCAGTGAAGTAAAGAGTGGGAGTATTTTATTTTTTTTTTTTTTTTAACTTATGAAAGAGGATTCATTACTGTGAGGTTAAACAGGTGGTAGAGCAACTCAGCTCTTCTGGGACTGATTGCCACTTTGATGCTTGGCACATCAGAGTTTCCAGCAAGCTCTGATACAACATCTATGATTAGAACCTCAGTTTCTTAGGGGATCATATGCTTCATATGGTAGGATAGCATAGTTTCATCAAAAAATGAAAAAACAACAAATTAAAAAACCCAGCCCACAGCAGAGTAGCTCAGCTTCCTATAAATCCTGGTCATCTGAGGGAGTGGTGTAGCTCTTCAGTTCAAAGCTTTACTATCAACAATCCTTACACAGTTCAACTGAAGGCTATTTATTTCAGTCACACAGAGACTCTCAGTATTTCCAAACTGCCCAGCAGATTTTCCAGTGCAACAAACCTTCAGCTGTGAAATTCTGATGCAACTGAACAGGACATTGGCACTTCCTAGAGTCAAAGCCAACCTTTCCACTAACAAACATCAGCAAGCACTATTAACTTACTAGCTTTTCCTTCACACACACTTACCATTAATGTTTGTCCAGCTGAAATTTGGAACTTCTGTGGGAAGGGACTTCATCTTTCAATGTGTATATACTACATCACACCACATAAGGCAACTCCTTCCTCCTTTAAAGTGAAATGTGCTGTCTAAGAACATCACTAGAATACAGATGCATATCTAAGCTCAACTCTGTTTTTATCATGTCCAGCAAACCCGCTGGAAAATGCTCCCCCTTCAGATCAATACGATCAATTCCCTTGCTTTATCAGAGGGACTGATGAAATGGATATCAAATGCCACCCTGCTGACCTGCCTTGGAATATGGACTGCATAAATAGGTACTCACATTCCATGAAGTAGGGGCCAGGTTCAATTCGCCATACAATTTGTCCTTTCTGTGTGCCAGTCACCCCCCGATTCTTGGAATCCCAGAAATTGGCTGGAGAGTTCTCATCTGAGGGAGGAAAGACAAAAAATAATTTCAGCAAGTAGTATTTACAATAGACGTTTTCTTGGCTTTCTGTTTCAAGAAGCCCAGATACAAAAAATTACTTGTCTTAAATACAAAAAATAAAGAAATCAAATTAACTGGCAAAAGATAAATAGCTTCTATTGTACACTTGATAGATCAATTTATGCAGAGTGAGCAGACAGACACAAAGCCAAAGTAAATATATGGCTTCCTGTAAGAGGTGACCTGCCAAGGTACAGTATTAAATTCCAAAACTTCCCTACTCCAACAGAGAGGCTATTGGGAGTGTATAGCTGCTTGAAACTGCATCACAGAGTTACCATGCCATGTTATACACTGGTGCTGCTCTGTGATGTGAAAATCTAGCATTCATTCCCTAGCTAGGAAACAGAATTGTAACCAGTCAGAGGCACAAAGTGCAGAACTGTCAGTAAGCCAGAGCTAGAAAGGAAAGATTCAGCAAAATACACTCAGAGAAAACAGTCAAAGCAAATAGCATCTGCAGAGCAGCTTGGCAATATCAGTATTGTCCCTTCTCAAATCAAGATTTTTGTCCTAACAAACAGAGGTCTTAGGGCCTTTTTGTTTTCTATCCTGTATTCTGACACCCAGAACACCATATGAATGAAAGAAAACCAGGAGAAGAAGCCGTTAGAAAGGGCTCAGAGGTTAGTTTTGATGACACGAACAAAGCTGACATAAATCCAACTTAACTCTTTTGTACAGGAACTTCTTTGGAAGTATGCATTGTGACATTTTACCAGTGCATTTCAGCAGCTGTTTCTTAACTAGACTAGACAAGAACTACACCTATGACGTCAAATACAACATCCTAATTCTTTCCAGTGTTACTGCATATTCTTTAATCCTACTCTAAAAAAAAAAAAAATCCTCTTTCATTACATACATTTGAGTGCATTCTACAAATTTAAAAAGACTTCACTAAGAACATAGTCTACTGTGGCTTTGTTTATGGAGCTCATATCCATTCAAGCACATTCCTTTGTACTTTGATAGGAACTCCCACATAAGATTACAGAACTGCCACCTACATTTTAGATATCCATATACTATTTATGAAAGAAGAATAAACAAATGCAGCTTTCTTACTTTTATCTTAAAAATATGAAGCCACTAAACTAAAAACTAAACTAAAGCTTCTCTTTCTCCTTTTCATTCTGATGGCTTATCTCAGGGTACAGGGGGTAACCCCACAGAATTACAATTAGTGCAGTCTGTACATCTCATCCCACCAAACTGACACACAGAATATTACCAGACACACACTGGACTTCTGTGGTTGCTCAAGAGAACTTACACACTGCCCAAAACCTAGAAGAGCTCTGGAGAATCAAGAAGGCACCAAGGTAAGCTACTGACATTTTTATGCCTCCAGCCATCGGTGACTTTGAGAATTTTTAGGAAGCTGAAGTGTCGACACTTCAGTATCATGACAAGTCCAGGAGAGCTTCATAATTATCTCAATGACAAGGAGAAAGGACAGGAGGGATTTCTAACACTTAGGATCTTCAAGCTTGTAATGCCCTCAGGCTTAACTTCGCGTGCAGAATCAACATGATAGGATGCAAGCTGCATGCATCAGGAACTCAGGCACACAGGTGGTAAAATCTTAAACTGCACGTATTTATTCTTCATTACTGTAAAAAAAATTTGAGAGCAAACAAAGCTGTATTTCACCAATGTTTTGTTGAGGGGTGCTTTGCAATGATACACTAACCAAAAGAATACACTGTTGATGAATTTATTTACTTTTTTATTGTGCCTTCCTATACACCAAGGCCCCCCCTTTTTTCTTCCAGACAGAACACTGAGAAGCCATGAGGTACAGCAACACTATACTAGTGACTGTCCTGGTCCACCATATAAACTTGGCTATCCAAAACATCACTATCAAAGGTGAGCAGATTCTTTAAAAATTCCAGTTATCTGAAACACAGAGTTTTAAACTATTCAGCATTCTCATTTCATCTAGGTAAATGAATATGTATTCCTGACAGTAAACATCTCACCTAACATGCTCTAGTTCTGAATTTCTATATTTTATTAATTGGAGAAGAGTCTGTTCATGATTCTAAGCAGAAGGACAGATATTTGGTATATTATAACCATAAGCATGAGGGTTTTTATTCTTATATTGTTCAAGAAATGAACAAAGCCTGTAGCAATGAAGTAAACCTTTATTGGTGACATTTCCAACAAAAAGGCACAAGCAACCATTTTTTTGTTTTTTAAATTGGTCACAAAGCAAAGTCAATGGCAATTTTTATAGGGATGTTAGTGAGTGTCAGAAAAGGTCCTCCATGAACCGAGTCTCAGATTCTGAGCTGGTACTTACAAGAATGAAGAAAACTTTCTTTCATTTTATTGACTAAAATCCCACATTTACGGAAGTGCCTGGATTCTCAGCCCTTGCATGAAGGAATGGACTCCTTTGTAGCAATGAAGACTAAATCATTGATACTCTGCCCACAGGCACGCTGCCACTGCAACAGAAGGTGGTGGAGACAGAGGGATGGAAAATGCTAACAGACCACTGCCTGTCAGCAATCGACTCAGATTACAGAATTTATTTTGGTCAGCTTTGACTTTCTTCTGAAACAGATGGGTTTTTTCTACTTTTATGATGTTATTAACATAGGGGAAAAATAACGTAACTAATACATATGGAAAAATAACTTCAAACATCAGTTCATGGATTTTAAAAAGAAAAACTGAACAGGAAAAAAAATGCATGGCATGAAAACACTGAAGTACACAATAATGATAAAAATATTGACCAATAAAAAGGAAGTGTTTAAGAGCATAAAGAGCAACATCAGAATTACCACTCCCTCATTTCTTCTCTTTCCCCAAACATACATGCACACACTCTCTCTCTCTCCCCCCATATATATATATTCCATAGGGAACTTCAATTCTAAGCAGTTCTATTCTCCTTTTAGCACATAATTGTTGCTGTTTATGAAACTGGCGGCTGTTCCAGAATCTGGGCCAAAGAGTAGATATAAATATCCCTTCCCAGAACATAAAATATGCAACAAAATACTGTCTTATTGCATCAGTATCTTGCCCAGTGAGACTACACTTTTGAAAGAAATAAAACAATGCAAGATGCACAGTTTCTCTCTATCTTCAGTAATCCTTAGACATAAAATACTACAGAACAGAACTCCTTAGAGCTGCAACCCCTGTACAAACCAGAGTACATGAGATAATGTTCTACAACAAAAAGTGTGTAGTAATAAATGTGTCACTGTTTTACTTCACTCTGAGTAATGCTCCTTGAAATCACTGTAAAGCAAAAATGTTCTGAGTAACAATGTTTTCTTTAACTACTAAACAATCATCCAAACCTGGCATTAAAAAAAAGTTGCACTGGCACACGGTTGGCTCTTCCTCAACTTGTCCTTCAGGACCTCCAGGTCGTCTTCTGCAAAGTTCATTTGCAGACAGATGACCCCCAGCCCATCCCAGTGTCAGGGGTTACTCCTGTTTGCCCATTTCTCCAGCCTGTCTGGCTGCACAATCGTGTTTTAGCCTCTGCTACTCCCAGCTTTGCACAAGGATGTTATGGAGTGCTGGAAGCTGTGCTAAGCCAGTGTCTGACATCAGGGGTCAGGAGGTTTCTGAGGAGTTCACATTTTGTTCTTTGTGTCTTACACTTTTCATTATTTGTGTTTTAGGAAAAAAGGATAAGCTACCTGAAATCCATCACCTCACAGAGTCATCTTGCATAAAAGCCACAAATAAATAAATACGGTAGTCTTTTATAAGACAGATAAAGAGGAACTGCTAGTGATTAATTATCTGAAACAAGCCTTTCGGTCCCAGGGCACAGACCAGTCACAGGCAAACCAACACTCATCTTCTGGACCCAGTTTCTCTTGTCAGTAGTGTTAGGTTTTGTGGTAAGAGTTACTTCCATCAACACAAATGTTTTTTATTCTTCAAAATACCAAAACATTATAGAAGTCAGAAATTCCTGGTGTGGAAGCATCACTGATTTAATTTTTTTTCCTGTGCAATAATCAAAGGTCGCTATAGCAATCTAAGGGGTTCAAACTTTTGCATTCTGATCTCTTTACTCTAACACATTTCTAAAGGTGCTCATACCAGAGCAAAGGTGATGTTAATAGATTCTGGTTGTCAGCTTTAATTATATACAACTTAAAAATTTTCATCTTTCACTACCATATATGGGTACGCTAACTCACAGCTCTTGCAAAATCCATGCAGCTTAGCTCAGAAAAGATCAATCATGTTGGTAACACCATTGTATCCCTGCATAATTCTCTTATCCTCCTTTGGGATTTACATCCCAATCTCCAATTTTTCATCCCTTTCTGGATGATTCTTTATGCAAAATCTTTTGAAGTGTTTGTATTCAGTTTCAATTTCAAATTTTAAATTAAGCTCATATTGTCAGAATGCTGATTTCTTTCACATTTTAGGCTTATGTCAATAAATTTGGGGCACTGAAGATGGTGTGTGCAATGCATTCAGTTATTAAGAGTATTGGTACTAAGCTTTTAAAGCATCACTCTCATTTATTTCTCTTGGCAGGTGTTCTCTTACAGTGAGGATCAGCAGTGCTGGAAGGCTGGAGAATAGCAAGGCTACATCTAGTTTTGTCTGAGGCTCAGATCTGTGAATCTGCCATCAGTTCCTTTTGTAAACATTCTACCAAAAAGGCTCACTCCCCTACCTATTTTATTCCACCATTTCACTTAGTCTTCAAAAGTAACACGTTTGTGGTTAATCTGCATTGGAGAATATTTCTGAACTTGATTTTGAGCCAACCATCAGGAGATCTCTAGGATGGCATTTCCAATGTAAAATAAAAAAAACCTAATTTACATGCATTTTACTGCATTACTTCCAAAGACCTCAATCTCAATGCCAGAAACTGTACTCTGCTTTTCAGTGTGAGCACAGACTTCCAAGCAGTAAAACACACTGTCACCAAAATGTAAGACTAACAAGAACATTCCAAAGAACACATACAGTGGATTTAGTGCAAATGACTGAGAAAATCTGCAATGCTAACTTTCGTGCAATATTTTCATTTTGGTAACCTCTAATAATTTTAATTCTAGAAGTACTAGAAATAAAAATCCATGGTGATCAATAAAGAATTAGCAAAGTGTTTACTGATCTAATGAACTAAATATATTTCTTCCTTATACCAAAATATGAACTGGAAACTGTATCAGGACACATTCTAAGGAGATGATGAATTTTATCACCTGAGGCCTCACTTCTTTTCTAGAAAGTCAGTAAGTAAATTAAAAGGCTCAAGGGTTTCTACCACAAGCAATTACTACAATAAATCACATTATGTCAATCCATTGAAAATACACTAGGTATCAGTTAGTACCATATAAACAAATATTAGCCCACTAAGCCAGAGCTTGTTTCTCTGATTTTCAAAATTCCCCTTCTCCGCCTGTGAACACAGGTTAGTTGGTGGAACCAAAATATTTTTCAAGAAAGATAGCACCATTGCTGAAATTAAAGATCAACACTTAGCTGTACCTTCTAGTCTTACCTGGCCATTCCAAAGGATGTCTGAGGATCCTAAACTGCATTCCTCCATCAGAACCCAATTAACAAAGTGAAGAATAAAAACCAGTAATGCTTTACAGGACAGATATTGAAAACAGCATCCTCGTTCCCAATCCCAACCAGCGTTTTCTACAGAAGTTGCCTTCTGGACCCAGCCCGTGCAGCTCAAGTTTGGAGGCTTTAGCTGTGTGTTAGCACTGTTGCATAATCTCAGCTCCACAAGGTACATCTGTGCTCTCCCTTCCTCCTGTCATTTGAAGGAAAGGCTTTTAGAAGGATGTTCTCAAACTCCGTGGCAGTTTCGAGCAGTTGCACACCGTTGTCTGCCTCTTCTCCTTTATTCAAGAGTTTCTCTGGGTTCAAGCAGCCCGTGCTAAAACACATGAGGCATTACGTCCTTCAAGCTCTGCTATTTGCAGCCACTCCCCTCCAAAGGGTACAGGATGCCAAAGCCCCATCCTCCCTCCACTTCCTTCCTTGCCTTGTCCATGGGAGGATTCCTCAGCCTGGCCACGGCCCTGCAGCACGGGCGGGCTGATGTAAACAGGAGGATCCTTAAATCCTAGAAATGACGGCAAGGCAGCCACAGCAACGAGCACAGCGGGAGCTCACTGGAAGTGCTGGCATTTGTTTACACAGTATTTTGCTCTCCCGCATGACTTCCCAACAAATCCAGTTATTTCAGGGAAGAGGGGACTGACTGCTCCATGACGTCTGGCTGGGAGGGAGACGCCTTAAACCCAGGATAACTCTGCACAGGGCATTCCTGGGCAGGAGGACAAGCAGGTGGCAGAGAGCTTCCATTACTACCTCTCTTCTTTCAGGGTGGTAAATGCCACCTCAGGGCAGGAGCTTGGACAAGCCTCTATTCCCCCAGATGCTCTGACTCCTCAATGACCTCCTGGTGGAACTCCAACTGCAGCAGACCTAAACACTCCTTCAGCCTGTGGCAAGGACCCAAACTGTGCCAAAGCAGTCCCAGTACCTCAAGAACAAAAAAGGTCCCTAAAGGAATGTGCAATCTGGTCCGTAGTTTGAGATCAAATCTTTTTCAGCAAACATTTCATGAAATTGCACGCTTGTGGAGCTGTAGGTTCAGGCTCTCAAAGCAACTCTTGGTTTTCCTAGTAATACTCAGATTAAAAAATAAAAAACAGTTTAAAAAACCCTTCCACCTCTTACAGGAGTATCCGTTCTTACTCAGGTGTAGATATGCTTCCAAAGAAATTAAGATGGATTGTTTGCTAATGAAGAGATGAAAGCTAATGTCTTGCTTTGTGCTTGCATGAGCACCTCCAGGAATTGTATCTTCAAAGGACAGAAGGCAAAAGAACATCAGAACTGAAATGCTGTAAGAGAAATCTACCACACTGCTGCATACTAAATGGCTGGAAACATTTCTCCCTCGAATACCAAGAGAGCAACACCAAAAAAAGTTGAAAACAAAATTCTTGGACAGTCTTTAAAGCGTCCTAAGCAGCTATAGGATCCTACTATCACAGTTCTCTTTACTCTTCAGGACACTTTGGAAAAAACTTGGAAAGTAACAGAAATACACGACACAAGACTTAACTGAGAAAAGCTGAGAAAAGAGTAGAGAACAGGCAGAAAAAGGTACAAGAGATGCTCTTACAGCCTCCACACAGAGAGAAGCTGCTGTTGCAGCTCATCCTGAAGGTAATCATGCACTGCCAGAGGGTGCTGGGAAACACTCTGAATTCCAGCCCAGACACAGATTTCAGCCTTCTGGCTGCACAGTCCTGCTATATTAGCAGTGAAGGATCATCGTCACCTATAATCGTGACCCATGGTCCGAAAAGCAAAGAGGCATTTGTTCCTCACTGCACAGCAGCAGTTTTTCCTATTACACAACCAAATTTAAGGTTCATGTACCTCCACTGACTGCCCCTGAGCTGTGAGCAAGAAGCAGAAAGACTCCATTTGCATTCCCTTGCGTGCCCCCCATGACTCACTATATACATTAATAAGTTGCTGACTTTTATTGCACTCTATTGCTTTATGCAGCAAGAGCCATTATTAATTTTTCTAGTTGTGACTGACAGGATGGCCAGGAATAACATCAACTTCTCTAACACTTCAGTCCTAGTTCAGCTGCAGAGGCAGAGCACAGAAACCATACCATTCACTCCATCCAAACACTGAACTATGAAACCATCTTGCTATTGAAACTTAACAAATAGAGTGGGAAAATCCTCGCTCTCATTTTCATCCACAGCCTATATTCTGACACTGGCCATTTCCTTCTTTTCCAAGAATTATACCACTACATTTTGATTCCCTCTTTATGTACACTAACACTTCAGCACGGGGATCAGAGCATCTCCATATGCCCTCACACAATGCGATATTTCAGGGCACAGAGCAGCTCAAAGGATTAGTTAACTACAATGCAAGACATAAAGATACTGAAAAAAAACCCAGTATATGACAGTACAATGGCAGGAATAAAGTGGAATTCCACTTCTCTCTATTCAAAGTAAAGGCATCATTGAAATTCAAAGCATTCAAAGACAAAAATAAGTCCTTTCACCCATCTTACTGGCAGAAATTCAAAAGCATAACAAGAGGAAGGAAATGACCTCAAGCTTAACCTCTTTCCTGAAAATCTTATTAATCCTTCTTCAAAAATGATGTGCACTTCATTCCCATCTACAGTTCAGGTTTCACACATGTGCCAGCCCCACGGTAGAAGTGCTTTATGCATCATGAACCCCCTGCCAACTGACCTGGCTCACCTGGAAACCACATCCTGCCCAGCACATGGACACAATCCTTGGCTGTTCCTGCACTGCACTGCTAAAGACTGGCTACTACAAGAAAGGCATAAATGTTAGACCAAAAATTAAGCCAGAGAATGACACTGAATAAACTCTGACAGATGGTACTGCACACCCTTAGATATAAAGACTATTAGATGCTGAATGATACAGCAGAAGACTCCCAACAATTTTGCAAATTGCTTATAAATCACTTACCATTTAATTCTTGAGGTACAGCTAGCTGTACGTGGGGGGAAATATGGCATGAGGGGTGCTTCAACCTCTTCCTGAAAGAAGCAGCATATAGCTGCACCATCTCTCCTGTCAACTCACAATCATCTCAGGTGCTGATAGTTCAGGATAGGTGAGGTCTGCAGACGGTGGAGACTACCAAAAGCAGCGGCCACCAGGCAGGAAACAGTTTGGAAATTCAGATTTAGGCTACCAATGGCTACCAAAGTCAGACTATACCAGTATTCTAAGGTACTACAATAATTTAGCAGGCTCTTGCATTATAAGGATGAGAGGATATGAGAACAGCAATGATGCAAGCAATATACTAAGGAAAAGAGAAGCCTGTCTCTCTCCTGTAGCATTATTTCCTTTTTTTTTTTTAAGCACTTCACTGCATCTCGCATCTTGTTAAACTCAAATAAACTCATCTTCACAATCATAATTCCTTTTCAATGTGCTCTTCACTGTTATATCCTGTTGCCCACCGTGTCCCAAAACACATCCTGACACACTCCCCCATTCCTGTATCCTAAAGGTGTTTCTCTGGCTTTCAACAGTAGGGGAAAGTCGAAGGAGAAAAAGCCCAAAACCAAATTCCACAACAACAAACCCTGTGTGCAACAATATCCTAAAATCCTGTTATTCTGGGAAAGGACTGTTTAGAATATCTAGAAACACAAACCATTATTTCCTAATTAACATCAAATGGTTATTGTGGGGGTAAATGCTGTCAGAGTAAACTAAATAAAAGAGCAGGAAAAAAAAATCTTTATCCAAGCTTTTCTGTGCCATATTAAATCTGCCAGTCTAAGTTTAATATGGAATGTTTTTCATCATTTTCCTCCTCAGACACAGCCTTATATGGTGTCAGATAAGCACTTGTTTGCTGGCAGCATATGAGCTGCTGAGCTTGCTTTAGCTGCACACAGAAGAGGACTGCAGCTTCCAAGGATAAAGGGCGTGCACTTTTATCTGTGACCACATTCCCATCACAAATCTTTGCCAGAAAAACTCAAAAGTATAACAAAGTATTCCTGCTGTGGAAGACGTGATACCAGCAAAGCCATACTCTTGTCTACATAGCCTATCCTGCCCCCAGGAAATCCTGTTGGTAAATAAACATTACCAACAAAAGCACAATTTTGCTACTAGCACAGCTGCACTTACAGAGAGGGCTTTCTCTGCGGTGGCTGTCTTCATATACATCACACGTAATCCTACAGCCAGCAGAAAAAGTGAGGGGTCATTTATTCTATAGCCTTCATGCTGGTTTATTTATTAACCAGCAAACATCTGGTCCTGTACGCAGACATTCAGTGCAGAAAGGTCCCAGAGAAAGCGGCAGTTTTGCTTGGTGTTTGTTTTTTTCTGGTCAAACATATCTCAAGTGGAAACAGTGGAAACAGTGGAAACCACTTCAGGAAAGGCCATATGGTTATGGCCATCCCTCTCCCCTCCTTCTCAGCTTCAAAATGTACTTGGAGCGATTCCTGCTCTGGAATCAGAACATTATTCCCATTCAGACTGCTGCTGCTCTCTGGCAATAGTCAGATAATATTTTCATCTTCTGAGAGTAAGAATATTCAGGAGAGGTGAAATTTGGACAACACTGAGTGGCCTGTAATACGAAGTAGATTGCACTGAATGATGTAATGATCTCTTCTGGGTTTAATTTCAGTAAAATATGGGTTCATTTGACAGCCATTACTAGCTCATAAACTAACTTTAAATGCACTTTATTCCACATGTAGATCTGTAAATTACTTATACCTCAAAAGAGGCTTTTCTTGTGGAGCTGTCAGCAAACACAATTGCCATAACTAAGAGGACTTAAAATAGAGCTGATGACCGTGTTCTATTTTTACATTCTTGCTGTTGTTTGCAAATCTACAAACTAAATACCATTTTGACTTATTATGAAACATATACCTGCCCTTTAAACACTGTACATATCACTGCAATGCACATGTAGGAAAAGCACAACAGACTAGAAGAGATTTCAAAAACATACAGGTGTTATTTTAAATCTGGATTTTGAAACCATTGCCAAAAGTGTAATTTGTTCTGTTTATATTAATGAAATTTTAAAATCTTTAAAATTTCAAGATAGGAAACAAGTATTTGGCAACTGTCTATTACTGAAAGATTCAATTTGAGTACTCACCTTTATTTCCAGACAGCATTTTGCAATATGCCTCATGTTGGCTACCCATGAAACAGAGTAAAATTCATTACAAACTTACTTGCTTTTATTGATTTGCAGGTTTGCACAGAACATTGTCTAGTTTCCTGCTTTCCTTTTTTACTCATCCTTCTGATCCCTTTCCCTTCTTCCTCCAGCTTTTCATACAGCAGAAGAAACTACCCTGTTTTATACAGGGTTTACAGTAGCAATGGTAAATTATTATCTGAAACTCGGCCAGTGGTAAGATGGGTTCCCTAAGTTGTAGCTAAGGGAAGTACCAAACATGCTACTATGTATCTAATAAACTACAAAACTTCTATCCCTAATTAACGGAGCTATTCAGTGTTTAATTCTTACAAGCCATCTTTTTTTCCCTGCCCTAAAACTTAATAATGGCATACTTTATAAATTCACATAAATTTTGCAACCACTTTTTGACGAGTATCATGCTTATTTACACTTTTCATCCTATGATCCTAAAAGTGAGATGAGGACAAACTATAAGCATCTATACTTTAGATTACATGGCCTTTAGATTAATAAATTTATCAATTAAAAAATTTCACCTGATAGATGATGCTCAAAATTGGTGAAAAGCCAGAACTAGTTACTCATCACATCAATAATTTGAAAACCTCATTCTAACTTACTCAAGTGACACAAATCTCTCCATTTCTGCAATTATCTTCTACAAAAACTGACCTGAATTCACCGGTGCATTATCCACCTGATATGCTCTTTTCCCATTCATGTTCTAACAGACATGTTACTGGCAGAAATAGTTACATTTTACAAATGTTAGAAAATATTGATACAGCTGAAAGGATGAGCTCAGTCATTTCAGACCAGTCACTTTTCTGTGACTTGACCAACAAGACCTTCCAGGTGCTTCAGAGATATAGACAAACACCAACCAACCATAAGCAGCTACAACCCAAAACTAACGTCATCATCTTTACTTATCAAAACAAAGGAAGCAATCAGCACAAGAGCAGTGTCATTCAGCAAGGGCTCACACTTCTAACCCTCCATTCATGTCATAACTTTCAATGAAAATGCTGTAGGCCCAAATAATTCATTAGGTATTTATAATAACTATGAATAAACTGCAGAAAAAAATCTTTAATGCAGATATGCAATCAAAAGGCTAAGTTCAGTAAATATATTTCTTTTCTACAACAGAACAAAAACACCCAACGCAGATGAAAGCACAAGATATTAGAGGTATGTATTTCTTCTCCAATCCCTGTAAGGGCATAAAGTATCCTAATGAGCTGAAATTTCATTTGTGGGAAGCTCTCAGATGTGTGATGAGAAGGAGGTGCTCCCTTGCCAGATGGCTTGTTCTGCTCATGGCCATGAAGGAGAATGACTGTAATCACGAATGCGAATTAAATGTTTTAACTGCCCACATATGTACACCCTCCAGCAGTTCTAACAAGTAGCTTTAGCCAGTGAAAGTTGCTACCAGAAACTTTCTGGTTAAGAAAATATGTCTTACAGAAAGTTTTCTGCAAGACATATTTTAAAAAAAATAAAATAAAAATTGATCATCAGCAAGGATGTTAAACTCAGAGCACAAACCATTTTGAATTACAGAGCCAGCATCACCCAGAAAGCTGACCCAGCCTTTGCACATAGCGATCCACCAGCTGCTTTTATGGCCAGCTACTTGGATGTTCTCATTTTGCTTTTGATACTAAGTCCCAGCTTCAGCTTTCCCAGTTCTTTTTCCTTTCCTGGAATGAACCAGCAAAGAGCAAAGTATGTGCTGAACATACTCCCCAAGAGTACTATGGAGGTTCATTTAACCCTCAACCACTTTTGCATTTTCAGCCCTTGTTTTACTTGGTGTTTACTTACACTTATTTCTTTTTTTGGTGTCTGAGCGCATGAAAGTGTTATTTACTGCTAGGAATGGGGGCTAAAACAGGAAGCAGTACACCCACAGAACAGATCAGATATATAGAAAAAAGAGTTTTCCTATATACAACAGCTGACATCTAGGGATCCAGGAGGTTAGTTTGGGTTTTGCATTCTCAAATAGTTGATGGTTTGAACCCTGGACCTATTACAATGGCACATATACCTCTGAATTTTCAATAATGTGGCATCCTTCAACACTGGGTGGAGAGAACTGACTCATCACTGAAAGGAGAGAAAGGACAGCCTTTTGATTCCTCAGCTTCACTTTTGATTGCACGTGATTATTGCTTACAGTTTCTGACAATGATAAAAATTCTTCTTAGCCTCTTCCAACCTTTTGACAGTAACAACATCAGCTAGCATTTCACTTTCAGTGTTCAAGTCCATTCTCAAAAATATTTTTTCTTAGGGAAAAAAAAAATTCTTTGCTAGTTTCAAGTGATTACTCACCGCCTTTTAGAAATTCTTCTAGTTTCTGAAACTTGTCAAAAAACATCCTATTCTGTATCTCTGCAGCACACATCTCTTAAGGATCTTGAGGGATTTAATACTCCCTTAGCAGGTGTTGTTTTTATCTTCAATATTATGAGTTGTTTAAGCAGGAATGCAAACTAGTCTACTGCCATTTGACAGTAACAGGTTTCTTAGGGAATTTATTAGAAAGTCAGGGAGCTTCCTGGTTTGGAATACATAAAAATATTCATATTTTGACAACATCCTTTTGTCATGCTTTAATGTCTCAGTAATTTAACCCAAATGTAAAAGTGACCAGGAAAAAGAATAAATGGTCCAAGAATCTGAGTTCATTATGAAGCCAAACAAACTTATACAAAGCAAACATCTTTTCTAAGCATTTCCTACTAATATTGCACGTGAAATAAATTACTCCAAATGTTTCCAAAGACATATGTTGTTCCAGTGAGCATACCCAGAGCTACTCAATGTGGTAGTGTAAATCCAAGAAGTGGACAAGCAATATACAAATACACTGAAAAAGATATCTATGGGTTTAAAAGTATATAAAACTGCAAACAAAAAAAATCCATTCAGATTGGTTATATCCCACCTAACTATCCACAGGTCTGTACAGCGGTAAACCTTGCTAATATTTGTGAACCAAGTCCCTGGGGTATAATTTTCAGCCATGCTGTGGTTTCTGCATTTTTGCATAATTTTATATTGTGTGTCATTGATTACTTGCAAATACAGACTGTCCCGTTTGGGATCTGGCACTAGCATGCTGACCTTGCAGAATTTAACAGCACAATTAGGGAAACACTGTAGTCACCAGAAGAACAGGTTCTTTAGATGAGCATATGACTGAAGTCTGACCCAGTTCACTTTACAGAAGCACATCATGTTTTTCCTCAGTCCTGTCCACCAAACAGTGTAGCGTGCTTATACATCGAATTAACCTTTAAGTAGACACAGGATAATCCAGAAATAGATCAGGAGCACAGCACATTCCAAATTTGCACACACACTTTGAAAGATGCTATTTTTGCAAGGTATACAGATGGAGGAAATATAAAATGTTCACTGCTGTCTCAGTGCCTGCATTCTTGCACTGTCCCTGACCTGATTCAGGTTCCTTTGAGCTGCAGCCTGGGGATTGTTTGACAGACATTCACAAGTTTTTTATTGGTTCTTTGCTGAGACCACCAAACCTATTTTGTCACAACGACCCAGGAGTTGTCCTGATGGCTTTAGCCACCAATTTTTGCTGATTTTCTCTATCACACTTGGGATATACCATCCCCTATGCTCAAGCTGGAGCCACAAACAGGGAGGTACGCTGACCTTCAAGTCAATCTTGTGTCAAGCATTGTTTTTCTCTCCTGCATTCCTGCCAAATCATCAATAATTTCTTCAGATTCTTCAACAGGGATGTTTCTATTGATGCAATGCTTTTGTTCGTTTTTTAATAAACCATGACGATTCTGTCCTTTTGCCTGCACACACTGCTACTTCACTCCTAAAGGTTGTGTTAAAAAGCTTACAGATCACAGTACCAAACTACCACGGCCAACACTTATGCTACAACAAGAGAAATGTAGCAAGTTAATTGTTCATGACCACAAATTACAGGCAACAATCATTGACATCAACCACAAAAAGAGAGACGGAGCCCTACACTTTATTCTGTCTCCTTCCACTGCAGTTGGATTTGTATTTTGTACCTGCTTTTATGCAACTCTCACTGTTTTGAGACACTTTACACACCAACAGGGTCAACTCCTTTGCAGATGTTCCAGGCTTTCTTCTCTCGATTGTGGTGTGCATGTATTTAGATTTCACTCGAGTGCCTGACAGTGCATGTCACCTGTCTGGAGATTCACATCACCTCTATTTAGGG
The DNA here is from genome assembly GCA_018697195.1 of Certhia americana. Classification (NCBI taxonomy): domain Eukaryota; kingdom Metazoa; phylum Chordata; class Aves; order Passeriformes; family Certhiidae; genus Certhia; species Certhia americana. The sequence goes on along the minus strand of CM031863.1, from coordinate 27,846,241 downwards.
ATGTGGTATTTATTGCCTCCATAAGGGACTTTTGGTGTAATGCACCAAAGCAGGGCAAGCTGGCTTATTACTTGCTGCCTCAGATCCAGACATCAAACTTCTTAAATATTAACAGCCATCTGGTTTTACTTTTAGTTAGGCTCATCAAAAAGAAAAGCACAGATCATGGGTTTTGGTGCTGGCTTTCTCATTTCTGTCCCTGAGTTGCTGAGTAATCCTTGGGATGCAAAGAAAATCCCAAATCCTGTGCCTACCTACTGTACAAGACAGATACGTTACTAAAATGGTGTCCTCTTACTTATTTTTAATCTAACTATATAAGACTGCAGTCAGTTGCCAGTGCAGTGACTCAGCAAAGCCCTAAGCAAGGAAACTCCCTGCTGGGACTCCTGCAATCCAAAGGGAACATGGCCAGGCACTGGGCCTTTCCTCACAGAACAACCTCACCTGCTTTGGGCACCTGCAGGACACTCAGGACACCTGCAGCAAAGGCTCCTGGAACCAGAACACAAACTGCTTGTAATAAAATAAGGACCAAAGCACTTTGCCTATGCAGCCTTCAGACTTCAGTGTTGTTTTACGAAAGCTTCATAGTCCTCAACTCAGCACCTTTACATTACTATTATTAATTTACACTTAAGTTCAACAACATCCTTAATTTTGCATTAGAAAGCCTGCCTGTCACCTCCCCGTCTGCACCTCTCACACTAATACCTGTCAGTCTAGAAGCATGCCTCACATTCCTAACAGGAAAAGTGCTCACTGGGGGTATTTGTCTCCCAAATCCTTTTGGAACATGAAGTCCACATGAGAGATTTTCAGAGACTCTCGGTTAATTAATATCCACAGAACTATCAAGGGCGTCTGTGATGTCGAACACAGTATCCTCTACTCAGTAAGCAATTTATTTCAGGAGGTTGACTCATTTCCTTAAAGCTTTTTGAGCTATCTGTTGAGACTGAAAAAAATTCTGAAAATTTAGAAGTACTCAAGGAAATGAGCCAACACATCCTGGAAGAAATTCATCCAATATACACACACAATAAGATAAGTCAGTCTTAGATTTCTAAAGAAACAAGCAGGAAGGGGTTCTAAAAGAACCTGAAATATTTTCTGTAAAACGCAATGTTTGTTTCCCATCATGGTAACTCGCCTTACACCCACTTTAAAAGCAACATACTATGGCTAATCAGGAAGTGGTTTTCCTAAGTTTGTTTTCTCCCTGCAAAGACAAAAAAACATCCCTCAAAATTTAGTGGATCTCCGCTACACTTAAATTAAAAACACTGCTGCCTGTGTGCCTCAAGAGAGCTTTCAGATGCTGGTGCTTACCCCTAGAGGCACGGAATCCATGGTCAAACCATACATCCAAGAGAGCCTTTTCAGTGAGATGAGTAACACACCACTGAACTTCCTCATCACAGACTCATCACCTTCAGGAGTTTCCAGCAATGTATCAATGTCTCAAGGCATAGTAAATACCCTTGCATATCAAATAAACCACCTCAAAGTAGCTGGTAGAGTTCATGCTCTAGCTAAACAGAAGACCGTTTTCCTTTGGAAATTTAAGTGGAATTTTGTAACAAAGTCTTGATTTACTACATTTAACTGCAGAGCAATCCTACGCAAAAGGACATTATCTAAAAAATAGCATCTTATAACCTATTCTTCATCACATGACATGCAGTATATAGATGGAGAAGAGTAGGAAAAAGAGTTTGGAAGATCACTCATGATTTTTGCAATCTACTTCAGCTGAAGACAGTTTAGAATTTCCAAGATAAATTAACTTCTGAGTAATGCACTGATGGCATAAACAAGTTTTCAAGAATAACCAGAAAAACTGCTAATTTGTCTTAAGCACCATCCTGTCACGTTCAGAGTAATAGGAATGATTTTTTTTCCCCTATACATTGCCAGATCATTTTTCTCACATTTAGGCTTTAATAGTTTTGTAGTGAGATGGATGAATACTTCACAGTTAAGATTTACCTCTTCAACAAAAAGGATGCCAATATAGTTATTTCTCATCTCAAATATTAAGCTGATGTCATGAAGATGAGGGAAATGAAGCCAAACACTGCTTACGATAAGTACTAAATAGCTCCTCAGATTAAATTGGATGAGACCAAAGCCAGAAGAAACACAAAGGTCATTTTGCAGTTCTTTAGAAGCAGTATCATTTTAACCAGTGCCAAAAAGCATCATCAGAAGTCAAGAAGTGAGATAAGAATTTTACTTATTTAACATTTTAGCATAAAATCTCTGAAATAAAAAGCATTCTCTCACATGGTGTTAACATGCAACAGCAGAAAATAACACAAAACTGCAGATTAATGAAGGCAAGGAAGTTTTATCAACTTGTATAGTTATCTTGAAAACACCTACATAAATTATTTCTTCTCCATTTCCAGAAGAGTATTTTTAAAAAGCATTATTTCCCTGGGACTCTTCAGGCAATGAACAGAACCTAGTATTGAATGCAACTAGAAACAAAGGCTCACCAACTCAACTACTCCCAGCAATACAAGTAAATACAGACATAAATTATTGCAAACAGTGCAACGAGACTGGCACTCTTTTTACAGCAGCCTACAAATCACATCCCATCACAGCCTCTCTGCTGGGGTCACTGCTGCACATTGCAGCTGAGCAGCTCCAGGGGCAAATTACTGCCTAGAGTGTCCCTCCCACTCCTGGTTCCACACTCCTGCAGGTAACCCCTGCTGCTGTACCTCAGCGCTTCTGAGATGCTAAACTGGTGCAGAGCTGTTTGTATTCTGGGGAGAGTAAATGCTCTGCCAGCCTAATACTGCTCAGCCAGCAGGCAGCAAACAGCAGCACCGAGCAGAGTCATCTACATGAGATACAAAGATTTGTATTTAACTGCCTGAGTGGAAGAGGAGTGCATTCAGTTCAACATGCCATAATTAGGACTGCTTTCCAAACCCCAAACCTTTTGTAATCTGATTGACTCAGATTAACCAATGCATAGCAAAAGCCACAGCTCTTCATGTCCCTTGGAGTAGTGGCACTGATGTCAGGTGGAACGGCTGGGGTTTCACTTCTAAACACATAGCAGGGGTACGTTTGGTTTGGGGTTTTCAAATGGAACTGGACAATGCACTTTTCACCCTATTGCTCAAATTTACAAGTTTAAGAATATGTCAGAAAAAGTGTTGTTGCCTGCACATTAAGTACCACCTAGTCAATAACTCTTAAAAATCTTATTGTTGCATCCTTATTCAGTATCTGGGAAGCAAGTGCCTTTCTGTAAGTCTACAAAAATTAAGAGATGCATCTATGTTGAAAAATTTATCAAACTGAATTTTCCCCCACCCTGCAGGCTACCATCTGCTGAACTATGTCATGCATGAAACTCTAGATACAAATCAAACTACAGTGAACATAGAAATATTTTTTTCATATTTTTTTTAATGAGGTCATTACTGGATATTTGTCTCAGTGACAACCAAATGTGCCTAATACTGCACTATAGTGTTTTTCTACGCATATTTCATTTTATAAAGTGAAACCCATTTAGGCTTAACTAGCTTCATATACAAGAAAGTGCTTCCACATTTTACAGCAGAGATAGAACACTGATTAAAGTCCTGATTTTGCAAGGCATGGAATGCATTCAGTTCTTAGTTCTCACAGATGACACCTATTAGGTCCAAGCTTTCAGTTTTTGACTCTTGAAAATTATCCTCAAGTGTGACTTAAGTCACATGAACTACATTTTTGACCATCAGATAGTTTAAACTCTCAAGGAAGGCTGCATTCAATGGAACATGAGAGTTCATACCATACCTGAATAGATATCTGTCTTTTTACTCTTTGCCTTACTATGGTACGTGCAGAAAGGCTACCTTACTTATATGGAAATTGTAAGTTCATTTTTTGCATTACCACACACTGGGAGATAAGGGATTAATTTACTCCCAAAGTTAGGGCAGGAATGAGAAGGGCTATGAACCTACTACTTTTTATGAACTTTCTAGGACTACTGACACGTTGGTGATCAGTGACTTGAAACACAATGGAGGACTAAACAGTTCAACATTAACTCTGAATGACTGCCTCACAAAGGAGGCAGATCCCACAAGGAGAGTTTGAGGAGACCTTGAAACTAAACTCAGAAGCACAGGATTTGCTTGCCTGGAAATTGGCTGCCCACTCCAGTGAGTGCCATGGAGTCCTGGATGCTGCTGGGCACAGAGACAGGAGAAGCTGCCAGTGCAGACGTGCCCAGGTTCTGCTGTGCCCACAGGGTGAGCGCCAGCGATGCACAGTCTGTGTGACCGCACAGCTCGAGCATCTCCACCCCAATCAGAACCTCCCTCATGACAAAATGGCAAATCCTACAAGGGCTGAGTACCACTCTGGTCAACCCAAAAATTCTTGCATGCCAGAGAAGTTTCAGATCTGTCCATTCTCTGGGTCTTTTCTGTCTTTCAAACAGCAGAAACTGCAAGATAAATCTTGATGAGCTTTGTTAACAAAGGATGCCTATCAAAATCAGTAATGGCACCGTCGTTAACCCCTCCAGTTACAATTTAAGATCCCGTGTATCCAGTATCAGACTATATTAAAAGTTTATATTAAACGTATCTGCCAATGAAGTGTTAGCTTCAGAGTCCTAGTACATTTGTGTCTCATCCTTTCACGTCTCACTGGCATTACCTACACCAGTCACATCCTTAATGTATCCTATTTACAATCCTTTAATTCAGATTCTTACAGTCATTGATAAATTTATACAGACACAGGAGCCAAGAACATCATAAAAAATGTATAGGAGGAGTTCTAACACTATGCATAATGCAAAACTAATCCATAATCTATTTCTCACATGAAAAAAAAAAAAGAACAATAGATGAATTTATGCAATTTTTTTTTCAATCCAGTTATCACTGACTTGGAATAACTCTTTTTCCAAATTGTTTTGTAAATACTGTATGGCATGTTGATTTCATGATGGAAAACAGCACTGGAAATGTCTTTAAAAAATTTAAACCCAACCTCCTTCAAACAAATTAAAATACAATCTGACACAAGGCAGTTTTATGGTAAACAGGAATATCAAAAATCCATAGGTTTACATTGTTTTTCATTATCCAGTGTTTGTATTTGCCATCTTCCCATGTGCTAGAACAGTCACTTCAAAAAGGCAGGGTGGCGAGAACACCACTTTCTATCCAGAGGATTATAAATGTTGTCATGCCAAAACCTCTTGCAGTGGAAAGATACTGACAACACAGCTGAAAATGTCCTCCCTGCAGCTACATTTGTCTAGTTTTCAGGTCAGGGCTATCTAAAAAACTGAAAGAACACAATTAACTGAAAAGTTTGGATGCTCTGGTGAGATTTTTTTGTGTCACAGCTTGAATTTATATATCATCTTATAAGATCCTAGATTTTGGGGGGGTTAGCAGGGAATTCATTGTTTTCTTCTCAAAACAAATATAATGTATATATTTTAATGTAACAGACTATCTTTTTAGGCATCTGCCACATGCAATGAAAAATACATAGAGAAAACACTTTCTATCCACATCGTCTAATTTTTTGCAGTAAAGAAATGGTATTATGCTGTCCAAACACTGGTTTTTGAACAAAGTTCACCAGCTCACAACTGAAGAGGAGAAAGTACCAAATTCCATGTTGGTGGAAAAGCAGCTTTGGATGTGGGTCAGGGCCTAGGAAGAACTGAAAGAATAAAATTGGAATGCAGTACCTGGAGGGAAGCTTCTAAAGACCCTTGATTTATTATACATTTTTTTTAGACCACTGTGGCCTCACCACATATGATTTTAAGATACAATTTTTATATTAGACTGCCTTCAGTTTTTATTATCCTATTAAGAGGTAGCCCTTCCCTAACTGTTACTAAGTCACCAGCAAATGAAATGATCAAGGCAGCTTTTTCTGGCATTATGGCTGATGACAAAAAGCACAATGCCAGTGTCCTGGAAGTCAAAGCCAGAGACTCTGATGGAGCCAGCTGGGGAAAGACTCTTCCACACAGAAACTCAAGCCTGTGGTTTGCAGATCTTAGCAGCAACCAGAATGAGGAGCAGCCACAAATTAATAGTTTTATGCCTAGCAACTAGTCAAAAGACATGAACAGTACTGCTCACGTCTTAAAGTACAGAAAAGGAAAGAACAGAACAGGAAGGGAAAAAAAATCAAGTGAATAATCAGAATTTTCTGGAAGATAATGAAGATACTACTTTGTATGCTTTCTATAATGCAAACCAAATAAATCTTCCAGGAATAAAGTATTTTAACATTTTATAATCTCTCTGTCTAATGTGAGCCTCTATTTTAAGTGTACTAAAGGCAGTTTATGCAAAAGCTTTTTTTTTCTTTTTAATCCTGTCTGACCTGAAAAGGAGAGGCTCCAAACTCCATTACCCTAGAAAGCTTAGTATAAACCCAGAGCCTATCTAAATTGCCCTATATAACTTCACATCAGGAGGAGAGGGCGTTCTTTTTATTTTTGTTTGGTTTTATAATGATATTTTGGATCTATGATGTAAGTATAACAAAAAGCTAAGCAGCCTCTGTAAAGCAGCTAGTGGAAACAAATACAATGACCTTTGATAGCCAGCATTTCAAATGTGCTAAGGATCTCTAGAATGAGGGCATGCATCTCATAAATAGGACTGTAAATTAGGACAAAAATAGGCCAACCTGGGCAATTTGGCCATGGGAGATAATCTATTTTAGCCAGAAATAGGATTTGCTTGTCTCTGCTGACTTTTTATTCTTTATTTTGTACTTCCTGTTTTCTTTTAATATGAGAATTCGTGACAACCTGTAACACTTATCAAGATGCAACTTCCCTCAGCATTCCACCAGCAGTGGAGAGTCCACCTGCTCATCTTTATGAGCAGCTCTCACTTTCCAAAGAAGTCCTGGAAGCCTGTTGCTATAATAGAAAGAAAACTGGGATGTCATAGTTCCTTCAAACTGAATATCCATTTATCTTCTTTCATTCCAGTTGGGGCAAATATTTGACAAAGCTTTACTCACTACAGGATTCCAGAGCCTGACCACTCTTGCCATAGCAAGATTACTCATAGAGGAAATAAAAAACAACCTCCAACATATTAAATATTGCTTGTAACAACAATAACTTTTAAAACAGGTGTACATGAAGCAAAAGCTGGGTTGTTACTGAACAAGAAAGCCTTATGGGTCTAAGAGGATGTCTGTTAAATTCTGTAGTCTTCTACAACTTCAAAAGATGGTGGTTTTCAGTCTAAATCCTAATTAAAAAATGAGAATTTTTGAGAAGAGGATTTCTTCCTTCCTTTTCATTAGGACAGAAAGACTGAAAATTTACCTCTGCTTCTCAAAGTAAGCACAGGCCCAGTATCTCCTCTCAAAAGCTCTCTCTTCAAATTTCATCATGCCTTGTCACTCTCAAGTGACAATCCTCATTACCAGTCCTGAAGAAAAAATGACAAGTCCATTCTAGGCAGAGCTTAAAGCTGAATCCAAAATGATAAACCTGCATTTCAGATTTGACAATTTCACGTTTCACGCAACACTGCCCGATTTCCCCAAAGAGAGCAAACAACATTTCTGCCTTGCACGCAGCCTCGGTGGGACACCCCTCTGTGCTTTCACAGCTGTGCTATCTGCATTCCCACACATCTCGCCTCTGCAAGCAAAAAGCTGCTTTAACAAAACTTGATGGACAAGACTGTTCCAGAAGTGCTACTGACACTTTTAAAAGTTCAGCCGGTACAAATCCAGAAATAGCCAGGAAAAAGGATGTTTGCCTTCACAGAATACACCATGTCCCTCACATACACTTTTCTTTTGGTAATCTTTAGGAATACACTGGGAAAGAAAAAGAATATGCATACAAAGCATTCCTTACCAAGAAAACAAGCCATGTTTTAACATGCACAGTGATGAAACTGAGGAAGATACAAATATGGTACAAGAGAGCAAATTCATGTATATATCTAAACACATTCTTTAAAATACAAAATTCTGAAAAAACTGAGCATGAATATAGCTACATAGAATTTTACAGTTAGGTTCAATTCCTGGTATTTAAAAATGAAAGACCAAAAGTTTCTGTAAAAGAGTATCCTGTGAATTAATGTCTCATAAAACAGTCTTTTCTACAAAGTATTTGCTCATTACTTCCTTCCTTTTTTAAATAAAATAACCAGAAGTAAAAAAAAAATAAAAAAATCACATGTGCTTTTAAAAAAAAAAAAAAAAAATTAAAAATCAGTCCTTCAGAATAAGATGATTCAACGTTTCTCCCCTTGGGCTTTTCTCATTTTAAAAATATAACATTTATTTTCATAATCATTTAGCAGGCCAAACACTTCACTGAAGTTTTACTGTACTAGGAAAAGCTCCATCTACTATTCCCTAGTGAAAGCAAATCAATCACCTACAAAGCAATAACAAGAGAGGCACTGACTCTGCTGACAGTCTTGTGACCAACTGCACCAGTCCATGTCTGGGTGAATGTGTGCAGTGGCTTCTGGTCAGCCTCTTATCAGGAAACTTCTATTAAGAACTTTGGTCGGATTCCTCATGAGCCACTGTAGTTCTAACCAAGCAATAAAACCACACTCAGAAGCACAGAACTGCCTTCTCATTATGGAAAAATAATGAGAACCTGCTAATTGAGTAAATTAATGAATGAAGAGGCATGACAGCTTCCAGTGTTCCATTTTCAATTCCTTTTATAATGGCTGTAACTCTACAAAACTTATCTTGAGCTGAAAATGTACCTGGACAGCTTCAGACCATGGCCAAATCTTTCTATACAAATGCCTGAGCTCAAAATGATGCTCATTTAAGAACATTCACCTTCTCTTCACAGAATCAATACCACTTTTTACCCTCAAAACACTGATCCAGACTGCATGACAGTTAATTGTACAAGCAACATTAAAAAAAAAAAAAAAGCCACAGGACTGTGCTTTTGGGTTTTAAAATAAGAGCACAATTCTTGACTTTTTATGCTCCTAGCTCCTCGAAAAATGGTGCTTTACTGGAAGACATGGGGGAATTGGAGGTACAGCAGCAAGCTGGCACAGCCCCAGTGCTGCCTTGTGTTAGTGACCACACACAACTCCCAATGCCTTTAGGAGCCTGTGCCTGAGGGGAGACTTAAATGAAATAATTTTCATTTTAAACAAAGACCAGGATGAAGAACGTCAAGCAGCTACATTAAATTTTAATAATGTGTTTGAGAACGGAGCTTTTATTCTTAAAAATATTCATGCCTCTCCTGAGAAAATAAGAAGTGTCCTCAACTTCCAAAGGAGTAAGTGGAAATTGGAGGTATTTCACACAATTATTAACAAGGACTGCAAATGCTGGATTATACCTGTAGAATTTAACTTACCTTAACTGTGGCTATAAAAGGTATGCAAATTAAAAGGGTTTTTTAACACTTGAAAGAGTTGATCAAAAAACTTACATCAAAGATAGAGAGGCATGCTATCAGACTATGTCCTTACCTCTGTTGTTAAAAAATGTGCAATTTCATCATTCAGAATGATAAAACCATAAGACTTAAAGGAAAGACTCTGCCCAGATTATTTTAAATCAGTAAAAAACTCACACCTCCATTCACATATTCCAAGTGCAAATGGAGACAAAAGCTTCTGGATCTTCCATCATTTAACAAGAATGCATTCACCTACTCTGGTATTACATGGTCATATAATGGGGGGTTTAGGGCCAAGAAGGTATAAATTTGTGTGTTCCTTATAGGATTCTGTGGTAACTGAATATTGTTTTGTACTTTAGAGACAACAGACTGAATGTAGAAATATTTTTAATTATGAAAATAAGATTAAAAATTGCTTTCAGCCTAGAGTAATAACCAATAAGAATTTTACAGCTTTACATTTTTTAGCTTATTGAATGTCAATCCTGAAGTGGTGCAAACCATTAAAAAACAACAGGAAAAAACTGTTATACTTTAATGTAGATGAAGCAGATGAAGCTCGCGATGTATTTAAATTGGAATGTTTCAGCTCATTTAGCAGTCTGTGCATTTTACAGCACAGATCACACTTCAGCTGATAATGCTGTTGGGAAGATCCATTCCTGTTTATTATGGAGACACTTCATTTAGGTGGCTTAAAGGTTAATGCATATCCACAGTTCATTCCAGGACAGACTGCAGCTCATGCAGCAACTCCAACAGAGCTTTTATAGCCAGATATGCACTGGAACAGCACAAGTTAATGTCTACTTTGTGGAACTACAGTAATGTTGAAAAAAAAAAAAAAACAGACCCAAAAAAAAAATAAATAAAAAAAAGGTAGAGAACTAGAAACAGCATCTACACACTATAACATTAAGTGATGTAGAGATACACCATCATAGGAAAAGGTGGCACAGCAAGTATCTCTTAGAAATCCTACTGAGGCCAGTTTCATTGCACTACACTTAGTCCCAGCACAGATATAACTTCAGTGGTCAGAACTGTCTCCATCAGTTTCTGCTACAGCTGCTTCTGGCAGTTTGAATTGACCACTCTCTCTACATGAGCGATTAGGTCCAGAGAAGCAGCGCAATTTTGCAACAAATGAAGCCATCATTCCCTCTCAGTGAGCACTGGTTAAATTCAGTGCACTGGTTAAATTTAGTGCAAGTGAAGTCCTGAGAAGGTGACTAAACCCCATGTGCCACTCCAGGCTGTGCTCCCGTCCTAGTGGGGACACAAAGGCTGTCCTTTGAACAGTTCCAAACCACACATACAGCACGGACATTTTCATCCTTGATTAAACACAGCAGAGAGGAAAATCCTAACCCTGATAGGCTACTGATGCTCTCAGCACCAACTGAGCTACTCATCAACCCCTCTGGAGTCATGTTATTTGCCAATGCACACACAACCCACAGGCCCTTGCATGCCAGCCTAGAGCTCTTTCCAGCTTCTCCTATGAAACAGCCTGAACAGCACAAAGAAACCCGCACAGAAGAGTCTCTGGAGAGAATTTCCTTCTACAAGAATTCCTCATAAACAGAAATTTTCAGTCCTTCAGAATTGATGCTGTTTCATTTCTACAAAATCAAAGACTTATACAAAAGATAATGTTGCTTTTCACAAACAGTAAGAGGTTACTTGTCCAAGATAATGTATAAGCATTGGACTCTGAGTGCATCAAGTTACATGAAGAGTTTGGTACTTCGAAATTTCCAGTCTGTAAGCCAGCCACCAGCAAAGATGGAAGCCAGGAAACTGTAAGCCTATTTATGTTTAGGAATAATGCATTTCATCTTCTAGCAGGTCATTGTGGAACTAGATCTATATTAATTAGAATCATGTTTTTACATAGCTCACTGCATGGTGAAAAGCAAAGAGGAATCCAACTCTCTGCAACTGTACCTCAGCTTTAGCTGTAGATTAATTCTGTAGCACACCAGAACACATTTCAGAAAAGAAAATACGAAGTGGCAAAACAGCAAGAAACACAGAAATATTACAACACAACTCTGACTTACCTATGTGATAAAGCCCTATCCAGTCAGTTGGATCTACTTCTTCCTTAATATCCCAGAAAATGATGAGGTTCTGAGACTGTCCCAAGGTGTATTCATACATGCTGGCTGTCAAACTAGACCTGCTATCCGAGGTCACTAAATCAGTGTCACTGTTGGCACGCTGCAGGTTCATGTTCTCAGGCATGGTGCCCTGAGAGGCCAGGCTCTGCAGGTTCTCGGGGCTCAGGGTGTACCGGAGCTGCGGGTTGCGGCGGCGCACGAAGAGCAGGTGTTCTCGGGCTGAGCTGGCCATCTCTTCTCCACTTCAGTCAATTCACGTAAAAAAGTTGTTGTTCAGAGATCTACCACAAAGAAGGAAAAAAAGAAAGTTTAAGTGAGACAACAGGTGACTATATGGAGAAGTATTAGTGCAAAAATGTTCACAAAGAAGTCCAAAAAAGACCATGTACAATCTTTTTCTTCATTGCTCTACCACTGCAAAGAACTGAGGTGTCTGTATACTAAAAAATCCCCATGATTCACTTAAAATTCAGTCAGCCATACACCACGAAATAACATTTAGAAGCCAGAAAGCAGCAGAAAGCAAATCATCCAAGACAATCTATGAAGCAAGAGCAGGCATGGTAAGAAAGCTAATTTAATTCTGGCGTTAAGAGCAAAGACATAATGAACTCATCTTCTACCATAAAAATCACAGCAGTACACGATGTTTATGGTAGTTTCAACAATACTCTCTATGCACTGTTTGATCAGCATGAGCTAAGTGATGAAGACAACAGTAAGGTTGGACATATTTCAGTAGAAACATCACATCCCAGATTTATGCTACTATAAAATCATCTTGTAAGGATTTCATCATATAAGGTACAAAGCATAGCTTCTGAAGTCCTCTATACAGTACAAAAACATGTCAAACCATTGACTGAGGTACTTCAGACTACAGATATATATCCAATAAGTCCATTCATCTGTGCAGTTAAAATTTTTGTTGTCCTCCTCCATCCATTAGAAAACAGAGGCCTTAGAAATTCTTCAGCAAAGAAGTTGTCATCGACTGTTTTCCTCCAGCTCTGAGCAGACACTTCCCTGAAGTGTCTTCCCTGAAAGAGCCATGCCAATATCACCATGCCATACATTCAGAATGAGAACTTGCATTTCATTATCCATAGCTTCTAAATTATTGTCATTTGAAAATAAGACCTCACATTATTCACAACTTGCGATAAATCGTAACTCATCGTCAATTTTCTTTTCAATAATATTTCAGTGTATGGACTCTTCAAGCATACCAAAAAATACTCTTCTGTTTTTCAGCTTTTCTTAAATACGAGAAGTTTTGAAACAGTAAGAACTAACAAAGGAGAAAAATAAAGTTCAACTTATCCAGTTGTGTCCAGTATATCATACACTGTATGCGATTCATCATCAAATAATGCAGAAAAGGAAGAAAACAAAAACTCAGTTCAATAATTCTACATCTACAGAAGTGACAGAGACCATCATGTTTACTTCACAAAGTACATGACAGTCTTTCCTAACATGCAGAATATTTGACTGCATACACATTTTATTTCTGGCGCTGGATGTCAGCAGGGTTCACTACCTTCTCTCTGCCATGTTCCCATACACTCTGCCTCTGACATCAGGGTCAGTGACAAATGGGAAACTTTGGTAAAAAGGACCTTTTTAAACGAGAGTCAGGGAAGTTAGTATCTTGTTTCTCTATGCAAAGTTTGATTCACTAGATCTGAAAATCCCAGAGTGCTTTGAGACCAGAAAGGTTGGTAAGAAACAGCCACCACCTTTCCCTCAAGCCAGTGAAACACACAGGGGTCAGCCCTGTGATGTGAGTGACAGCACACACTACATTTAAGTGTTAAATGTCACACTGAGAGAGTTCTACCCCTAGGTCAGGAGCCCGGATTTGCTCCTGAGGCTGCCTAGCACAGCAAGCAGCTCGTGCTCCTGCCTGGGAATCTCCTGTCCTCGGCGCCAGGAGATCAGGCAGTATTAATTAACAGACTCACAGAGAGCTAGTAAGTGTATTTCCTTCTGTCCCACAGCCACAGATTTATGTATTTTTGAACTGCTGTAAGCGGTGGTTTTATGGCAGTAAGTGTCGTGCAGGCAGACTACAGTCAAAGTTTTAAAGACAAAGTTTTAACAGGAGGGATGAAGAATTTTCCTTCAGCTGCAGAGCCTGACACTGTATCTGGGGCAGCACTGGCATTTGTTGGAACACTAAAACTTTATATGTGGCAGATGGACAAACTCATGTATGGTTAAGGACACATAAGAATTAACCTGTACTAGCCAGGACTATGTCACAGTTTGAGAGATGAAAATAGCCTGAGAAAAACATTAACTCCTCTGCAACAGTCCATTTTCTTAAGTCCTAATGCCTATCACTCTGGTGAAACACATTAGTTTCTCAAAGTAAAGTAAACCACAAATCTAAGCTCTGGGTAACTTGTTTGATCCTATTCATAATTCCAAGTGTGATCCAAACAAACCACATAAAGTAACTGAAATGAAATTGCAACCAACAAATTAAACTCACATGTAAATGAACGCCTATTGAGGGTAAAAAAAAAAAAAAAACCTCCAAAAATTCAGGACTCATAAGCTTTTACAGTGTCTTCTAAATCATTAAAAGAGTTTGTAAAGGGGCTCTCAAAGGGGCCCTCATGTCAGATAGCACTGTGCTATGTATCTCATAGAGATTAATTAAGGATATTCTAAAGAGAGAAACACAACACTCATATTGTAAAAGGGGAAGATTGTCATAAAACCCAAGCCATAAGAAGTGATAAAAGGGAAAGAAAGAGCCACTACTTCAATTATTTGCAACCCAGAGAAGAGATGAAAACCTTACACAGTGCTGTCCTACCTACAAAAGAAATTAGTTCATTTGGTTTACAATTCCTGATGTCTGTCACTAATAACATAACTACCAGAACATTAACACATACATCCTACCATAGACTGAAAATAAGAATTATCCTCCCACCTTCAGTTCTGCTAAGCACCACTGAAACAGCATTTGCCCCCAGACTATGCTGTAAAGACAATGCCCAGGATTAGCTTTGTGCACCTGACCTGCCATGAAAGTTCAGCTCATCAGGCTGAACTCGATCAGAGCAGTGGTATCAGTGAGTATCACACCAAGCTGGCCAGGCATATTGTTTCATGAAGGCAAACTGAAATGTTCAACCTGAATTAAAAGCATAGGCAAACATAGGGATCCAAGAAATCAGCAAATACTAACTTTAGCAAACTGTTTCAGTTGAAAAGTGAAACCTGCATCAAAGCTGCTTATCCGTATCACAGCATTTTCTTCAGTACTTGACAAGAAGCTTAGAGAGAACTAGAACTGATTTCCTCTTAATCTCTAAAGGGCCCAAGTTCAGGATTATTTCTCTCTAAATATACTCCCCAATTACTAATCATAGATAGACTAGAACTGGGAAATAGCTCCACTTAATACACAAAATGCAGATAGGAAAAATCCTCTCGCCCAACCTTCGTCACTAAATGAGACTGAGAAGAAACATCAGGCCATTTCACACAGTCAAATATTCAACAGTTTAAAAAAATGCATGAATGGAAGTCCAAGAATACCAGTACAGGAATAACCAAAAAAATCCTACCCCACCACGCAAAACAAACCAGAGTTCGCATGCTGCCCTGTTTATCTTATTCCTAGCAGTGATTCTCTTGTTTATAGTTTATGTAGCGCTCTTTGATGCGGCTGACGGGTGCTGCTCCCAGCCTCTTCCCACAGCACTTAGAGTAAAGCAGCTGAGCAGGGCTGTGCCCCGAGCAGGGCTGNNNNCGTCCCCCTCCACTTTTTCGGGCTGTGCTCCGGGTGCTGCTGGGGAAGCGCTCATTAACCCCGTGCACCGGGCACTGCCCTGGGGCACAGCGCTGAGGGCTCGCAGAGGAGCCAGCCGAGGGCACGGCGGACGAGGCTCCTCCTGCGCTTGGAAGCGCTCCGCACACGGCTGGCTCTGCTGCTGTGTGACAGATGGGCAGGAGAAACTGTCCCCCATTCCCAATGTCCCAAATGTCCCCCATTCACGGGATCACTGGATCACTTATGTTGAAAAAGATCTGTACCAACATCCAGCCGAACCATTAACCTAACACAGGTTCACTACTGTCAATGTCTGACAACTCCTTAGCTGAAGAAATTTTCCCTAATATCCAATGTAAACCTCCCCAGGGGCAGCTTGAGGCCGTTTCCTCTGCTCCTTTTGGCCTGTTACCTATTGACACCCAACTACTTTCAGCAAGTTGTGGAGAGCCATGAGGTCCCCCCCGAGCCTTTTTTACTCGAGGCTAAACACCCCCAGCTCCCTTTGCCTTTCCTCACAGGACCTTCACCGGCTCCCTTGTTCTCCTTTGGACACATTCAGATCATGCTTGGTGTCTCTCTCAAATGCCTCTCCCATGCTGAGATAAGCAATCCCCATAATTATAGAGGCTGAAGAACACATTAAGAATACAAAGAAGAGAAAACATGCTGGTTTTCCAATTACACCCTGTGTGACACTGCTTTGTGCAAGTACAAAGATTTATAAATGGTACAATATAAGGTTCAAACTGACCATCTGTCTGAGCTCGAAGTGGCTGAGAAAATGCTTCTTGAATAAATTTGGAATTTGGAGAGCCTTCTCTGCACAGAACTCAAATACAGCATATTTTCTGGGATAAGGTAGGACTCCAGTCCCTATACTGGCTTCAGACCTGCTAGAAACTCTGGCAAAAGCAGAATAGTCAGAATTCACTGCAGACTGCAAAACCTGCCTATGGATCTGTGTGATGGTTAACCATGATTCACTCACACGTTTCACCACTCTGCACTTACCCTGCTTCAGCACTAAAGAGCTTTTCTCTCCTCTAGAGCTGCTGTGCACCTCTGCCAGCAGGACAGATGGGCCCTCCCAGTAAAACTCACCAGCTACTTACTCAGCATGATCATCAGGAGCTGATTTGGCCTGAGACAAAGGGATTAACTGGATAGCTCTTTAACTCAATAGCTTCCTTTCAGGCCTGTATTCTACTATTTCAGATAGCAGATTTGGTCTATGAAAAATTAAAATAAAATAAAAATCACTCACAACAAAATAATAAAATCAGATAAAGCTGGCATGAGGCATCCTTCTCTCTGCAGAAAAAAAAAAAAAAAAAAAAAAAAAGAAAAAAACAAAAAAATTCTCCAAAGGTCCGTTTCTTTCTATTCAAAAAAAAAAAAAAAAAAAAAAAAGAGAGAAAAGCTTCAACCTTCTGCCCAGATGTCCTTTTCTTGTTATTCCTGCTGGAATATTTCCAAGAATTTCTACTCATCAAGTTTTCTGCAATCCACATAATGGAATTTCTCTTAGAAGGTATTTCACTGATTAGTAGGATTTTTCTCCATTAGCTAACAGTCTGTTAGGTCCAAGTTAAGCTAACACATTTGGATGCTTCCTATTCAATCACCAAGATAAAGCTGAATATAAAAGCTGTCAAAGTATTCACGAGACAAGAAAAATCACTTCTTTAGGATTTCTGTATTTCTCCACTGATTAACAAGGAGAGGGTAATAAAGCCTTTTCACTTACATGATCATGGCTGTATCCTAAGTCTTTAGGATGATTAAGTTCATTAATTAATAAACTTGTATCATGAAGTGGAAGTTAAATTTTTTTCCAGTAGATCATGAAGTTCAGTATCTCAAAAGTATAACTACCATCGTATTACATAACAGCACAGTTCTGAGCATCAACAGCAGGCAGAAAGTGATGAGATCCTTCAGCTAAAATACAGTCCTAACTGTTCAATATTGCTACCTAGAATAGCCTGAGTGCTCATTAAGTCTGCATGTTTTAAATAATTATTTATGCAGGTAGATGATAGCCATCCCTAGACTTGTTTGTATCTTGGAGGCAAAAAGTGGTCATTCTAAACCTAAAGAGTTTGTGATCTGATGAAAATCAAAAGAGAAATGTCATAAACTGGAAAAATCAAATCATTACACTTCTGACACCATTTTTCTTTTTAATTACAAGGATACTTAAAATATATCAGAAAGATTTAAAGGGAAAGAATTCTCCTTTTTTTTCATCCCAGTTCCTCTATTTTACACATTTAACAGTAAATTCTTATTCACTGTTTTTCCCTGAACAGCCAGTTCTGGATATTGCTTTTATTTGAGGAGCTCTTAAAAGATATTAAAAATTATTGGAAGCTGCCATCATAGCTGACACAGGACTTAGATACAGCTGAAATACTTAAATGTTCTTTAATATCTCTGTTTTTAAATGGAATAAAATTAGAAGTTGCTTTAATTCAGCTTTCAATTAATTGGACAGTAACTGTCTTGAAATAAAAATTGTTCTTTCCAGAAGCACAGAGACAAGTTAAATTCAGAAAAATTATTTTTCTGCTGATCTGCTTGCTTCCTCCTTCAACAAAGTCCCCCAGACTTTTGTAATAGGACAATTACTGGATACTCTTAGAACGGCTTAGCCTGAAGCAATGATGATGAAAGAACTTAATAAATTTCCCAGGTTCCAGAAACAAACCTATATGTGCACGATCTTTTAACCAGATTTCCTTTCTAATCAAGGAAACTGCCAAGGAGGTCAAACTTAAGCGTCTTGAAAGACACAGCACTTTGCAGATCTTCTCCCAAGAGAGATGGTTTGATTTTTCCCTTCAAAGTATCCCCACAGGAGTGCCAGACTAAATGACGTGCCTGATGCTGTGCTGGCTGCGCCAGGTAGCTGGCCTCCTTAGGGGAAGAGGCAGAGGTCCTCCAAAAAATCATTCAGAGAACCAAACCCACTCTCTCTCTCTGGATGTGTGGAGGAAGCTGCAGTTACCCCAGACTGAACAAAAGAGGACAGAATTTTGTTGGTATGCCCTTTTGCTTTGTTGCCCTGCTCTGAGCCATGTGGGAGTAAACCTGCACTGAGAAAACTCTGCCTTCAGTCTGCTAACTCATCTTCCAAACTCACTGCTGGGAAATCACAACTAGCAACTTCTGGAAATTGGACTCAGATGTTTTAAGGTAAAGCTAAAAATTACTGCACTGTAATTTGACTAGGATGTTGCTGTTCAGGAGAGGCAGGAAAAAAGGAAAGAACGTGTGCATGCATCTCCAGTCTGCTTTGGACTCAAACCTGGTGACTCAGCTCAGATGTTAAACATCAGCTCAGATTACAAAACCACCATATAATTTAGACTGGCTGAAAATCTACCCTAAGGGAGAAAAACCATATAGTTCAGCATAAACATATACTTTCAGAAAACAGTCCATTCATTATTTGGCCAGAGAATGGCTCAGTTAATTCAGAGTGTAAGAGAATATCTATTTTCAATAGATTTTCATACAGTTCATTTGTAAAGTGAGTCCTATACACTTTTGTATCTACCTAGAAACAAATGTCACTTTCATATGACCTTAGCTGCTTGAGTAAGGCTTCCATCTTCAACCCAACAGTGGCAACTTCCCTACACCGGGCAGAAGTTCCTGCTCAACCCTGTTATCAGAGCCAGCAGTCTGAAGAGTTGTGTTTGTTTCTGACAGGTCCACACACCCTGCCCAGTAGCCCACCAGGCACCGGGCTTTCAGTACAATTTACTGCATTAATTACCAGGCAAAAGCTTCAGCCTGGAGCAAGCTGGTATAGAGCACACTGGCCTCTGGTCAAAAGAGTAAAAGTCATAAATATGTGCCCAGAGACCAGTGCACACCCCCATACACATATGCATAGCCCGGCACCCTACAGTTATATCACTTTTAGAGGGTACTTACTGACGTTCTTTGTTGTCAAGGGAGATAAATGTCCCATGTCTCCACAACACTGTCCCCACAGCTCAGGTGAAGTAAGAAGCCCTAAAACATTTTGAGCTAACTCAGCCACATGAAGTGTGTAGTTGAACACTGAGAGCCTGGATAACCTGTCTGGAATTGTATGGTAGGGATTACAGAGGGTTCATCTAATCCCTTCTGCTGCATCTGCAGGCTGTGAGATCCACCTGACCTCCAGATGGATCTTAGTATTGCTCTGCAAACACACAGGAGAGTGTCCATTGCCTAAAACTCATTCCTGTCTTTCACAGAAGTAGCAATATAAGAACTGTACATAAATTTAAATTAAACATGCCTGATAGGCTCCTATCCTCTAGACTATTCACATAAGAAACAAAACTTGACTGGAAATTGTAGGGCACTTTCATAGCCAACAGGCCATGTTCCATATGTATTACATGCCCTCCTTAACCTCCTCTTGGTGTGGCAACTACGTTAACTGAGTACATTTATTTCAGTAACCTCACCAGAGTGGAACTCACAACTGAGGCAGAGACTCGAGGTACAGCCACATAGCCATTAAACCCTATTGTGAACAGTGGCCTTGGATAATTCACAATGCAATGGTACTCTACAAAAACTTTAAGACCAGAATCCCCACTGCCAGGCTTTGATCTTGTGTCTATGACACAGCTATATCTGCTGCTAGCTGCTGTTGATTGTATTCAGGAATTTCCCTTCAAGCAACTGATGCAGCTGCTCTCTGTTTAGACTTCTGATACCAGGTCACACAACTCATGTAAAATACTGCCTACTTCAAATATCTATATTAAAAAGTCAGACTACAATCTCTATGATAAGCTACTTTGTCACAGGATGGGAAAATCAGAATTCAATTATTCTGTAAATAAACTATAATATATGCTCACAGTTACATATGTGAAAGCCTGCAGGAACCTAAAAATTAAAAAGGGTAGCCCATTCAACTGTCTTGAAATGTCTCCTGTCTTTAGGACTTCCAGAACACAGCAGCAACAGCCCAGAGTTATCCAATTATAAGTTTTTTCCCAAGGCTTTTTCACAAGGGGCAGTAAACACCAAAATACACAATTTCTGCAAAAAAGAAAAATTTAGCATATTCCTGTTCAGGAAAGGAAATAAACATGGAACCAGAAGAAAGAGTACAATGCCAAAAAAGCTTGACAAACAGAAAAGAGAAGATGTATTCCTTTGAAAAAAGAAAGGAAATCTGCCAGGCCAAAAAAGCCACAATTCAAAAAGCCATTTATAACATAATGCACTTGACAGAAGAAGTAGTACAATTATTTACTGCTTACTATGAGAATAGTTCTGCAGTTTCACTCCAAGTCTCTGCAACCAGTACCCAAGCAGAAACTATTCACTGGGTGTCACATCCATGAACGACAGCTTTATTTTAGTGATACA
Organism: Certhia americana; assembly: GCA_018697195.1. Classification (NCBI taxonomy): domain Eukaryota; kingdom Metazoa; phylum Chordata; class Aves; order Passeriformes; family Certhiidae; genus Certhia; species Certhia americana. Next base: position 27,825,486 of record CM031863.1, on the reverse strand, counting down.
TAACAGAGCTTGATTCAAGCATTTATTTGGCAGTTACTAAAACCTAGCATATTTAGATATGCAATAAGCATTTCTATAAATTCATTTTAATTCAGTTTTTAACTGGAAATCCATTCTATGCTGATGGAAATCCTTGGAACATACAATGAATATGAATGGATATCAGAACGAATGGAACATATTCATTGTTCCACCCATGCAAGCCCAAATCCAATACAGTCATTCCTATTTTCAAGCCTGTTGGAGCTCAATTTACTACCACATAAAATTGATTTCATCCACTGAAATGGTAACACACCACCACAGACCAGGTACATCTCTAACACTGAGAGATTCCCACATTTCCAGGGAACACAGGAATGGTGTTTCTCTCAATGCAGCACATGCTTCAATTCATGATGCTATTTATTCAGTTTTGTCACGAAGGGGTATTATCAACTTGGAAAAAAAGGCATTTCTTTGTGCAAAACATGTATCAACTGACTGCAAATTGAAGAATTTTTTAAGTGAAACGTATTGGTAGACTAAAAGTAGAATTAAAAATATTGACCACCAGTTCATAGGAAAGCAGTTTCCCTGATTCTCCATTTTTTTCCAAGTTCCAGCCTGGTAAAACTGATCATAATGTGGGGGTGGAAGAAGTTTAAAAAAGACTTAACTGGTCTTCTTAAAGAACAAAGGAAAAATAAAAACAAAACCAGCCCATAGCTTTCTGTACCTAAGTCTTATAAATAAACTGTAGATACAATCAGTAGATAAGGAAAACAGGAAACGATTATTTTTAAGAACTGACAAATTTTGCTGGAGTGAATTTAACTGTCCATCTGTATAAATGTGGATTTCCATCCTTCTGGCCCTTTTACCCTTTTGATATTTCAATTTAGATAATTTTGCCAGTTATAATCTTCCCCCCACAAAGCCCGTATTTCCATAAAGATTTGAGGAGACTCTTTGGCTGAATTAAAACATGAGAACATTTCTGCTTGTCTACAGTTTAATGGAGCTTTTTAAATGAATGAAACTCCACTAAGCAAACATCTACCAAAGGCATCCCTGACACTAAAAGGAGAAGTGATGGTCATGCCAGCTCAAAGACAATGGCTTTTGCCTGCTGACTGTCCCAAGAAAGTCCTTAAGGAGGAGGTACCATTATCAAAAACACGTGAATATTATGTTTCTCATATATACCTTTTTGAGTTCAACTTAAGGTATCCAGTGTATTAAGTTAGAAATATTGCAGAGAATCAAATAGCTATGAATGCAATCTCTGCAGAAACTACAGATTGAAAGCCCTGAAGATTTCCGCATCCAGAAAACACCTGCTCTAGCTTCCTTAAATCACTTCCTTATAATCCACAGAAAAAGAGCCCAGAATAAGAAAAAAACCCAAGTTGTTTGTCTGTATTAAAACATAAGCTGATCTTCAGCCTAAATAAATCCAGAGAGAAAGTCAGCAGGGCTGTATATGAAGGTGTTGATGGTACCACCCTCTCTACTTAGAAGATAAATCACTTTTAATACTCAAATCACTTCAGCTCTAAACTAAATCAGTTCTGTTGCTTAACAGCAACAGTTTTGTCTTTTACAAATCACAAAATAGCACCATACAAACATTACCAAGTCTAATAACTTGTTTTAAAGAATGAAGATTGCTATCTTATGTCCTACTTCAGATTTTCCTCCAAAATATTTTAGGTCAGAACTACATGAGAACTCTTATGCACCAACTGCTTTACTAATTTTTTTGAAAACACTAAAATAATTTTAAGGAAACCTTTTAGCTGGATAATCCAAGAAACAGAGCCCTTTATTGTTTAAAGTAAAAAGAAGTCAGATTCGTAAGCAGTTACTGTGCCCTGGATAAATTCTTTTCCACAACTCTGTGAGTCAGATAACTTATACCAACAGGTTATTAAGAGAAGATGCATGCATTTGTTGAGGTGCAGCAAGACATCAGTAGGACACTTAGACATATTCTATGCCATACAAATTCCCTCTCTCCTCAAAGTTAAACCACTGCAGGGCAATCACTGAAGTGGTCAGAGGTAAGGAGCTCCAACGAAACACAGGCTATGCCAGGGAACACCCTCAGAGCCAGAGACAACACACTAAATCTCACCTAGAAAGGAAGAGGGAGACAGACTGAAAAAACTTCCCCTATTTAACAGTTTGTTGATTTACAGTTTACAATCTGTAACAAGAGTCCTAAGGAGCACCACTTTGACAACAAAGAAACTCCTGGGGTAACTGGCACATGCCATCATCACCTGCAAACGCATCCCAGTGCACACGTGGCCGTGTCTGGTCTGTGCTCTTGAGATGAGGAAATTGTTTGTGCTAGAGCACAGACCACTGAGGAGTTAGAGATGCCAAAGCTATCACCTGCCGTGCCTCCTCTCCTTGCGAGTACACCTTACAATTCATTATTTAGTCCAGTGAGCACATGCTGTAATTTCTTCTCCTTGCAGGATTATTGCTGCATTTGCTGCTTTCCTCGGTTTCTGCAGTAAATTAAGCAGAAGTCTTTTAGGAGTTAAATGAACAATTAATGAAAAGACAACAATACAAAGTGGGCTATATATAGATGAGGCTTATTATAAATTAATACTTTTACTATTAAATATGCATGAGTTTTTAATAAGTAGAGCTAAAAATAGAGCTGTGTATCACAGAATTTCTCCAGGCTGTACAATTTTCATTCATCTTTATCCTGCTAAGAAATGGACCATTGCTGAAAGGATTCTCACTGCACATTTTCACATTGCTATCACTGGCCCTAATTCATCAATCCACAAAAAAACCCAGCCTCTGGGATCCTGGCATAAAAGATTCTGAAGAGCTCCACACATTGCCATAAGGCTTGCAGGAATGTGCAGCAAAGTCTGCTCATCCGTCTCCCAACAGGCACAGGTCTCTTGCAGCCCAGTCCCAATCTGCAATTTGTGTGTTTAGAAAGAATCCATTTGTAAGAAGACTCCTGCATTGGATAACAAACAGCAACCAGCAGCAGATGTATCTATTAGACTTACTAAAAAACCCCTGAAGTAACTACTTAAATCTTTATCTTTTCATCTTAATATTTCATTTTCAGAA